>CM077174.1:25018900-26218900 GCA_039654105.1 Coreius guichenoti
AAAATGTTAACAAACTTGTATGATTCAGGTCTAGTCCACACGTGCACGGGTACTTTTATAAACTGAGTTTTTCCTCCTCCGTTTAAAAAAAATTGCGTCCACATGAAAACGCAAAAACACGCTATAAAGCGCTGTCAAGAGCATGCCAAACCAACAGGTGGCAATATAACCCTAACCGTAAAGCCATTTTGGCCAATCAGAAGCCTGGAAAAAAAAGGTTATTTAACCGTAAATAACCTTGGCTTGTTCTGACGTAACAAGCCAAAATCTCCGGTTTCACTGTCCACACGACAACACTGCAACCAGAGTTTTTAAAAATCTTCACCCTGGCAGGAGTTTTCAAAAAAGTTCAGTGACCGGATACTGCGTTTGCGTGTGGACGAATGGCCAAACCGGATAGAAAAAGCTGCGGTTTTGAAAATACCCGTGTTCGTGTGGACAGGGCCTTAGTAGCTGGTTAAATGTTGACTAGAAAAGTAAGCTGGGTGGTATTCCAGAAAGCAAGGTTAACTTACCGTCACATATACCCTGAACTCCCGGTTGATTAACCCAAACCTTGCTTACTCAAGGTATGCTGGTTCCAAAAATGTGTCCGGGAGTAAGTTCAGCCAACCCAGAGTATGTTCACGGTTAACTCACAAGACATTCTCAACAGAGCGACGAATCGACAAGTCACCAAACGGACGCTAAGAAAAAGCGTGCCATACTACTAACTTCTTTTGTCTAATGGCGATTTACATACTAAGTGCATATCGCCACCTATTTGGTGGTTGTGCAGTCATTTTTTTTTTTTCAATCTTTTGTTCAATTTTTAATCTTTAATCACTGAGAATACGAATTATATTGTTTTTTTTTATGCTAATTATATAAGACATATATCACACATGTATTTTATTATAGAAATGCATTATAGTGTAGAAAATGAGGTTACCCCCCTGATCTTACACTTCAGAATAGGTTGTGTTGTGTCTTAGTTTTGGCAATCAAAGGAAATGACTGATATTGTTCAATCTGATGCTTTACTTTGTTGGATATAGCAAATGAGAAATAAACGCGTTAAGATAAATGGTGTATGCTTATTTTCACGAAAAGTATGTGATAAATCACAAAAAAGGTGCAATAAATCGCAATTAAAAATGTTTAATCTATTGACAGCCCTAGTTATTTTTATTATATTGTTACTGTGAATGGTAGTTTTTGAAATGTTGTTGGCAGCAGTGTCTGAATACACTAAATTTCACTCACTCATATAGTTAACTGTCACATTCTCTATAGCATATAGTGAAAGAGTGAACAAGACAGACGTTTTGTACACATGAAATGAATAAAGTGCACATAAAATGTCTCCACACAAATATGTGTGCAGTTTGAACTTGAAGTCTTTGTCACTCCACTGTGTTTGTTCTCCACTGTGCAGCTCAATGTGTATGGGCAGATCATCCGTGCTGTTTGGCAAGAGTTGGCATTTCCGAGTCGTGGGTGAGAGTGTGTGTGTGTGATAGAGACAGAGGGAGCAAAGCTGAATGTGTGTGGGAGTGTCAATCGAGGGCCAGTCGTTGCTTTGCAAACTGGACCTTTTTCCGTGGTTCAGCGAGGTCAATGGGTTCATAGAGGCCATTCCCGTCCAGCACTCGCCCTTGAAATACATTAAATGTGCAGAGCTTTACAGCCACCTTTAATGCTGTGCAGATCAATGGGAGAGTGAGGCCCAGAGACAGCCTGTCTGTGAGAGAAAAAATGTAATCAGGAAATGAAACGATACTTCACAAGCTTCCCTGAGAGAAGAATGAATCGCTGGATTTTTGGCATCATACAAGATATTCTTTGGTTAAATGAAGCAGACGTGTTTGGAAATGAAACTAAACCTTTAAGTCAATTGGATAAAGAGAAACTTTTAATGCGGGGTGAGTGGTAGATGGTCTCTCTGCAGAACAGTTTGAGTGATCAAATGTTTGGGTCCGGTGCACAGGCAGCGGATCTATCTGTACTCAATTAAAGGCAGGAGTTGAATGCTAAAGCAGTAGCAGGCCTGTAATACCTATGAGGCAAAGAGCACATGACTTATCTATCTAATCTATCTATCTATCATTTGCATCCACTGTTTAAACTTTATCCAGAATACCATTTAATCGTTATGGAATATTATAACTAGAGATGTCAAAAGCACCGGTACTTTTGACATATCTAGTGGTCTTATCCCATAAAGATACTAATATTAAAGAATGTAAGGATAGGACAGTATTCGTTGTGCCAATATGTGTATGTGCATGTGTATTCTGTAAAGATTGCAGCACTTGTGGTGCTGCTACTGTGCACATGAATGGTCATATGACCTTTTTGATAATAATGTCTTGGCAATTGATGGTCATTAATATTAATCAAAAACAAATAGAGAAAAGAGAACTATAAAACCGAGAATGCCAGCTGCTCTTTATTTAAGATGCTAAATTATTTCTTTGCTAACTGAATGAATGAATTTAGTTTTATTTAAAAAAAAAATTTTTACTTGATTAATTGAAGCAATGCTTTCTTAATAATAATAATAATAATAATAATAATAATAATAATTATAATTATAATTATTATTATTTTATATATATATATATATATATATATATATATAATATATTTTAATGCATTTGATTTATAACAGTTATAAATTCATATCCACTTTTTATTTAGGAAGTTGTATGTTTAATAGCATATATTGGTTTTTTGCTTTGGTATCAAAATTGGTATCGAGACTCATGAAGTTTCCTTGGTTTAGTATTGATGACTGAATTTTACCTTATCGTCCTAACAATGAATTATAATGAACTGAAATGTTATACTGTGACTAACGTTAAACTTAAGCCTTATTGCCCAGCTTGATTCATGCCTCAAACATGCCTTTCTTTCTTCCTCCCTACAGATCTTGTCACACCCTGTTCAGTTTCCGAAACAGAACAGATTCCGGGAAGCCCACTGGCTGACCTGCAGCAGTTCTTCACTGGCAAGCTTTATGTCCTTGTGTACCAGCTAAAGCTGCCAGCTGAAGAACTGTTGTGGTTGGCTCTTTCCTGGCACGTCAGCACAGAGATGCCGATGCAGAGGTAACGGCGTCACGGTTCAGGCATTCCAGACAGTCGATGAGGCCGTCTCAACCAATCTTGCATCAGACGGATCCCATTTTTGTCCCTCCAGCAAGCCTGCTCACGTGAGCTGCCTGAGCTTGGCTATTCGTACTTCTCAGGCATAAACAAAAGCTACCGTACGGGGTCCATGCTGACTCAGCCACATTCCTGGCCTGGTGAGGTCCCCTTGCCCTTATTTGGGTGTGGAGCAGGCAGGGAGTGGCATTCTGTACTCTCAAAAGAGCTGACAGAGGTGGCCATCTTGCTCTTCTGCTGCAGCAAATGGTGGTGTGTAGTAGGCGCAAACATTGAGTACTAGTGTTCTTATAGATGTTTTCATGTATTCTGGAGATGTGCCCAGGCTTTGACATGTTTGTGTGTTGAAAGGTGCAGAGATCCTCCAGGGAATGACTGATGAAAGACTGCGGAGTGTATGTAACTTCCTCTTTTCTTTCCGAGGTCATTCTATGGCGTACAGTAAATATCATTTTGTGTGTGTTTATGTGCTTGTGCACACTATGTATGAATCTGACCTTGGTCACAAGCACAGGTCGACGTATATGCACACCCTTGTCACGTCAACTGACCTTACGCAAGCCGTAAACTCCTCAAGGCCGACTTCTTCAGTACAGAAAACAGGATATGAAAATTCGTCCCTCTAAGTCCTCCCAACCAGATGAAAACTGAGAATATTCTCGGCATTTAGCAGAACCAGATGCCACATGCCGGAAATGTGCTCTCTGTTTTTCTCCCTCCAAACGTGTACAAGAACATGCCACTCTCTCATCAGGCTCTTATACGTCACATTGTTTTGCACGTTAACTGTACCTATAGCTCTGACCTCCCCCCAAGGGCTTCTCCAGGTCATGGACGAAGATCGCCTACGTGATCCGCTCTAGTCTAATGTCAATCTCCCCGCAAGTGCATTAAAAGATTGTTGAGGGTCGTTGTCTCATCTGCTCTTAAAGAAATGGCACACACATAAGAAGCTCGGCCAGTCTGTGTTTCAGGTGCGCTTAGGCCACAGATAGTATGCTACTGTCAGAACCTCCCGCACTAACCCTCTTTAGAGTCAGACGGTGAAGTTATCAGCTACATTTAGATGAGATTACTATGAAGGTCCAAATGAACAGGCTTCCAATATGAGCAAAATTTGATTTCAGTGATGTGCTGCTCAAGTAAAGAAATAAAAAGATGCCTTGTTTATCTTCACTTACAATAAAATATGTTATTTATATTTTATTGTGGTTGTAAATTCTTTATGAATGTGAACATGATTTATATATCTTAACTTTTCTTGAGTCATATTTTTGAAAACCTTACAAGGCCAAGACTCAATTTAGTGTGATAGGTTAGGGATAATCTTGTTATGTTGGAGCCGTTTTAAAGCTAGGCTGATGACCTTGTCTACAAAAAGGTCACTTTCGAGCCTCTGTCCCACCACTTAATACAGTGGTATTAATTGATTTAAGTGCTAATTGTGAAACAAAGCACTCTTAAATCTAAATATAATTATACTATTTATTATTTAACATTGAATAGTGCATCTCAAAGCATTCTTTAAAGGAACAGGCCTATTGCAACATCTGTTGCATACTACGATTCCCTATAGACTTGTAAGTAGATATGCTGTTTTTTTTTTGGTTGTTGGCTCTCATATGAGGGACAAGTAGAAATATTTTTTGTAGACAGCTTGTGTTGAACTGGAACATTCCTTGAATGTGAGACGGGTCACAGAGCCCTTTTTGTTGAATTCGCTTTACCTTGAAAGGGCCCCACAAGTGCAAAATACTCCCAAATGGCAAAGGTCAGATACCTCACAGTTACTTTGCACCAGGGTGAAGGGTGCTCGAATCAACCGTCAGGGACTATGGACTTTCGACACTTCAGATAATGTTCAAACCGAATAGGGTCATGAAGCCAAAAAGCACACGGACAATATCTGGGGACTCATTTATAAAGACTTGCGTATAATGATCCCAAATGTGAGCGTACGACCGGTTTCTGGATTGTTGAATGATTAATGTCTGTTTGCACAAAAAATGTTCCTATATGCATCCCTTTTTAAAATTTGCTGGTCATCTTAAATTCAATGATGTTCTTATCACAAAGAAGTTAAAATGTTGCTTATATTAATGCATAATGTGATTGCTTAGTTATCGTTGTGCTTTTGTAATGTTGAATTAATTGAATTACTGGTATATGAGCGGCAAAAAGTTTGCACACATGCTCTTCTGTTTACGTATGCATAAGAACATTTTCACGCCAGTTTCTGTCTTTATAAATCTTGATTTGTTCCTCACTTTTAACACAGGATCAAATCTGATCATCCATGCGTTTTACAAATGAAGTCCTGGAGTTATTATTATTAATTTTTTGCCTTATGGTTAGTTTATTTTTGCGAAGGGTAAGCAGTTGCATCTGGAACAACTTGAGACTTTAATTCAATTTAAATTGGAATGAACATAGGAATTTAAAGATTCATTGGTACACCATGTTTCACACACGCCATGTTCCACACTCATTCACACCAAATCTGTTCACAAAACAGAAGCCCATTTGGGTGGACTGATGAAACATTTATCTCCACATGGACTGCTTGGACAAAGAGCAAGAGAGAACTGATCCAGACTTTGCGCAAAGGGGTTTTACAACTAGTCTAAATTCCCCCCTGTCCGCAGGGTTAAAGCTGCTTAACCAGATTACCTTGAGTCCCAGGCAAGCAGGAGATCATTCACCTGACGAAGCATCCGTGTCGCAACACTGTTCTAGCATCCCGCAATCCTGCCTGGCCTTTGCCCTTAAGCTTGTGGCACGCCGGTGCCTTTTTCCTATTACCGGGTCAATGTACCGCAGTCTGCCTGTTGCACAGCGGGTGTCATGTAACCTGTCTGACTGGCAAGCGGCACAATGTGTAATCCAGTACTGTACAATGGCCTCAAGAGACTGAGGGTGATTCATGGTGACTGTTTGGTCTTATAGCCAGGAAGAAAGCCATTGCTTAGTAAAATAGTCACATGGAATGTAAGGCTGTCACTCTCATTTATAGCACGTACACTACAGCTCTCCATATTTATATATCTGCATCCCACCTGAACTTTGCTGCTCATGTCATTGACACTCACTGCAGGAATGGCCTATGGCCCAGATTTCCAGTGTCTAAATGTTCCTTATGTGTTGACGCTCAGTGCTGACGCACATGACCCATCCTTTTATGTCTTGACAGTGTGCTTTAAAGGGAGAGTTCACCCAAAATTAAAATCATTTACTCAGCTTCATGTAGTTTCAAACCTCTATGACAATTTTTTCCCATGGAGCAAAAAAGAGGATATATTGTGGCATGAATTTTCTTACAAGCTTAAAAAAGAAAAAAAGCACCATAAAAGTGATTCATACAACATATGCACTATATTCCAAGTCTTCTAAAAATTTCTGAATGAGTCATCCATGTTTTATTTTTAGTTTTTTTTTTTTTTTTTTTTACCTTGTATTGTCTAATTAGAATATCATTACTCAATCTTCTTGTGAATCGACAGACTCTCTGGTGACGTCTCAGACTTCTCCAATCATTTAGTTAAACTCCTCCCCTTTCTTACGGCAAGCTCGTATTCAGTTCTGTCTCCATCCAATCAACAATTGATGCATAGAACAGAATCTCCGCCCTACATTTTTCTCTCTTTTTTTTTTATAATTCGGGTGTACGTCTCAAAACAGAAGAAAAAAATCTGTCAATACTTCTCTTTCTTTGCGACTTAAGAATCCACCAGCTCTTCCTAAGTAACCCTATAACTCACTAGCAGGGGTATTTATATATCATGTGAGTTAGATAATGTTCAATACTGTAATGTTTTGCAAATTTGTGATTTAACACACGTCTATAGGTTATGTAATCATAATTTAACACAAATAGGTCTATACGTATTTGCCCTCAAACTTTGCCTTACTTCTTGTAAATAGGGACATTTTAGGGGCTTCAATTCCTGGTCAAAAACAAGCACGCGCCCAGGTCCATGTTCAGGCCCTGTGATTACAGCCGCTCCCACAGTCTGGTGAATTCATTAGATGCTGCTGGAAAATCCCATATGCAGGGTGTCTGAAGGCTGGATGACTCAGAGCATATGTACACCCACCAATGTATGAGTAAGTAACTGGCCTCCTGGTTAAATGAAGCAGTGTGATACATATAGCAGCACGTAGCCAGCAGATCCAGAAATAGCCAGGGGAGAGACCCTGTTTGGAAAATACTAGAATGAAAGGTAAAAAGAAGATTAAAGGAGTACATTTCTGAGCAGGAAGGAGAAGATACATGCAGTTGAAATTAATTTTGAAACATTAATCTGTCATCCTTGTACCTTCATGCTTAATCCTAGCAGTGACGTCATCACAGACCTGTCCACCAGACGATTCCCTTCTCTGTTTAAAGGCTGATTATGTAATTCCATGGAAAGTCTGACCAAGGGAACTACACGAGCCAGACAATCTCATTAAAGGGACATGATGCCTCTGTACGTCTCCCTCAACGCTCCCTACCTCAAAGTTGAGCTTTGAGCAACATGTCTTTTTTATATCACTATTACTTTCTATTGGTACATTTCTGATATGTAATTCCTTGAATATTAATAACACTGTACATACAGCAACCTCCTTCAATTCTCTGATCTCATCATATGATTTGCTGTGGTACCGTCTGGTCTGTCAGGCCCTCTCTAGTCTAATGGTCTGAGAGAGATGAACTCTTCTAGGTGACAAAACATTGGATTGTTTTGGAGCGAACAGGACAACCCGACAATGTTGATCCTCTTTTTAGACTTGTCTATCCCACCAATTATGTGTGTTTAGATTTTGTTTAGCTTCAAAGGGCACCTAAGTTCAAATCATTTTATGTAAATATATAAACAAAATATAAAAATTAGAAAATTATATATATATATATATATTTATACATGCATACATATATATATACATACATACACACACACACACATATACATATATATATAGACCGATCAGGCATAACATTATGACCTATGTCCTAATATTGTGGGGGACCAACGATATTAGGAAGGTGGTCATAATATACCATCTATCTAATGGTATATTAAAGATAAAAAAAAAAATACAATTATACATTTTAAATAAAAAAATGACAAAATATTTTTTTTAATGAATGTAAAATATTCTATGTATATTTTATTTTATTTAGTCATTTTTAATATACAAATGAATAACTAAAAATTACAGTGATCACAATGGGTAGTGATTACAGAAGGGGGGGGGGGGAGGTGCATGTTAAAATACACTTGGATATGTACAATACTCTTTGAAGTAGCTTGTGGGACAGTGTAAATTCCACCACGTCATTGACACGTACAGACAATACAAAGATGCTCTGCTACAGTGCGGTTTGAGGAATTAATATAGTTCCTTTTTGCCTGTGAACAGGGTGACATGACAAGCAACAGCAGCATGGCATGGGGCCTAGCGCTATTGTTTAATAAAAAGGAACCATGGCGTTTCCCACACTGGCTCATTGTTGCTCTCAGCTGATCTGTCTCAACGGGCTGAGGCCTGTCAAATCCTGCGTTTAGGTAAGTAGTGCTATTTAAGCAATAACATGAGGGAGAATGCTGTAGTACTGAATTGCACGGCTGGGACCTGGTCGCAGACTTGAGGCTGTTGTACACTGCTGATAAGCAGATTGCGTGATACTGCTTTTGTACAACAGTTCAATAAAAAAGAAATTAATATTGAGTAATTTATATTTTACAAACAATATTGCCAGGTCCTTTGTCTATTTGTGTTCCGGCAATGAAAATAGTTCCAAACAGCAGAATTACGACAGCAGCAACACACAGTACTGGCGGTTTTTGTTGCTGAATGAATCAGTGTTTGTGAACGAATCGGTTGATTAAATGATTCAATGACTCATTCATTAAACCAATTCCTTTTTGCGTTAATGATTCAGTTTTTCCGAATGAAACTGTTAAATGTATGATTAAACAACTCACTAATAAAGAGTCACTTTTGAATTCCTAAATGAATGTGTTTCATTCATCTTCAACTCCAAGTAGGTACCTCTTTTGAACAATTAATTTTTTTGGTTCTATATAGGGCATGTATGAATTTAGTTAACACTTTATTTTGATGGTCTATTTTAGACATTCTACTATTATAAGCAACTTTGCAACTACATGTCAACTAGCTCATTAGTATTAGTAGACTGTCTGCTTAATATCTGCTAACACTTTATTTTAATGCTCCCCAACAGTCTACTGACTACAAGTAACTTTGCAACTACATTTCAAGTTATTCTACTTACCCAAACCCTAACGGACTACTAATACTCTAAGAGTTAGTTGACATGTAGTTGGCAAGTTACTTCTAGTTAGCAGAATGTCTAAAGTGCACCATCAAAATAAAGTGTAACCTGAATTTAATCCGGACGTACATTTGCCATGTTGTCATTGTTATTTGACCTACGAGCATCAGTTTCCTTGCTTCACTGCCATTTACAAATCCTCTCCCATGACCTCATGGGACAGTAAAGTGTCCATTAGATGAGCACATCAGAATCTCACAGAAAGTAGTAAGTCACCTGGGAACTTTTCGTCTACTGTTTTAAGAATACTGTGAATTCTGACATACCACTCTTTTCGGATGCAGCCAACCACTTCCTGAAAGAATCCATGTTTTTGAACAAATTGGTTGAACAAATGAATTACTCATAAAGACAGTTTTTTTTTTTTTAAATACATCGGTTAATTAAACAATTCAATGACTCACTCATAAAGCCTGTTACTTTTCACAACCTACTGCTGTAACTATGTAACCTGCAATCAATCTGTCTGGAACGCTCAAACAGAGACAGCTCGGCCAATCAAATTTGAGGTTGAAACTGTTGTATAATGGGGGTGTGAGTGTTTGCTATTCATTGCAAATACCATCATACATCCAAGCTTTAGAGCAAACATGAGCCTGCACTTGCATATTTGAATAAATTGTTGCAAACACACGTTAGACTTCTCTGTTACTAGAGCAGCTTTTTAACTTCAGAATAGATTGCAACAAAGCTTTTTTCTTCATTTTCTAAACTCTCTGGCATTCCCACACGCACACTCCCTCAAACTCTCTCACGCTCTTTCTCTTTCTTGTGGCTAATTGACCCATTTTTCCAGGGTAGAGGTTTGCGTTTGATTCAGGGAAGGTCAGTGAGTGCGTTTGGGTGGGTCTGTGGTCTAAGATGTTGGCACAAGCTCTCTGAGGCCCTCACCTGAGCCTTTTCTTGCATCCACACCCTGACGTCCTTGTGATCTGTGTATTTATGTTTATTTATAACCTTTCCTGTGATGTGAACCATGACAAGTATACATGCCCTTGTTCACCTGTTAAGACTTACCTGACACTGCGAAGCCACAGGGACACAGGAATGTAAAGTATGAGGCGCTACTCTTTTGAGAAACGGCACTAATTCTAGTCCTGACCTCAGATTATTCTTAAGAATATGGATTTCTTCGTTTTGATATTACATCATCATTAAACTGAGTTTTCCACCTATTTGTTTTTCATTCAGGGGATCTAAAGGTGGAATTCATGTGCTGCGATGACTCCAGAATCACATGAGCCACATTCCTCAGCTACATTGCTACATAAACAGAAGATGTTGTGTTATTCCACAACTTCCCTGCTGCCTGCATTCTTGTGAGCGGACTGTTTAGTGGACCTTTTGCTCTGGCTCTCTGTATGGAGGAATGTGATAATACATCCCAGCTTTGGCTTAGCCCTGCGGCTGGCCGCCTCGGTCTCTGGCTTCCCAACACGTGTCTGGCTCTGATTCTGCTCCGCTCTGGCCCCCCCGGAGACCTGCGGGACCTAAGAACACCACACACTGCGCACTCCCTCGAGAGATCTCCTCTCCAGCGTCACACTAGCAGCACGTTCAGCGACATCTGCGTGACTGAACACTTCTCTCATGTGACCAAATGTCAAAGGCCTGGACGAGCGGCATGTGTGGGTGAGGTGGGGTTTATGATGGAATGTCTGTGAGGTTACAGAGTGTTCAGGTTTTGAGGCTGGACACATTAAATGAGATTTATATGAAGAGGATTTTCTGGCGTGCTCTCTTGAATCCAGCATCTTAAGAGGGCTTTGAAGATGCTACTGTAGGACTCAACTGAAGCACACTGGCATTACACTAGAACAGTATCATAGAGTAAGAATAGCTTTGGTTTTGGTTTCAATGAAAATAAAAGCAGGAAAACAATGTAATATGCAAATCTGTCACTGTCGGTATTAGGGGTTTTACATTAACAGTGTAATTATACTACCTTTTTATCTAGGTGTATATACACAGTACAACATAAAGCACATTGTATTTTATCCGAATCACCAAAACATCACACTTGTACTGTGTTTCAGGCATCAATATTTTTTAAAGATTCTAGTATTTTACCCAAGGCTTAAGGCTTCCAAGTCCGGTAAACAGGCACCAAAATCTACATAACCGAAA
Source organism: Coreius guichenoti (assembly GCA_039654105.1). Classification (NCBI taxonomy): domain Eukaryota; kingdom Metazoa; phylum Chordata; class Actinopteri; order Cypriniformes; family Gobionidae; genus Coreius; species Coreius guichenoti. The sequence goes on from CM077174.1 coordinate 25,030,520, forward strand.
GCAAGTTTCAATAACATATTTCAAATCAGAAATGTGACAACAATAAGCCCAAAGTATAATTCACTTGTGGGCAGTCCGTGTGCTGTAATTTTTGTCATTAGCACAGTCCGCTGATGTCCATGCACACCGTCCACGTGCAGCCTGATTTTTGTGTCCATACAGACTTGTGAGTGGTCAATAGCCCATGTGCAAGTGTTTTAAATGTGTCCAAAAACAAAGGTCCTGTATGTAGTTTTGTGTATTTTTGCAACTTTGGAGCCCACCCTGTCGTAATTACAATTGATAGCTGTACACAGGGATTTTTTGACATGCTAAATGATTTCAAAAGCCAAGAAGAACCATGCTGACTGATAAGGTTAGTTACACTTTATAGTCCTTTTCAGGAAATTTGTCTTGGACTCAAAGCTGCAATAGTACACAGCATACAACACACGACAACAACATTAAGAGGGAAAAAAACATTAAAAATAATTCATAACAATTACACTACATCTTACTATTTAAAATATTAATAGATACAGGTATAAATTCTTTTTTGTAATGGTTGCTTTTACATAGTGGAACTCTATAATGCTGATTAATGTCAGTAGTTGATACATTGGAAATAAAACATGGTGAGCAACATTACAACCATAACAAAAAGAATAGCATAAGAATGACAGAAACGTTTAGGTTTCTTTCTTTTTTTTTTTCGTTTTTGCTAAGTGTTTGAATGTGTATGTTTGTAATCAAATGTTGGCAATATAACTGGCTACATTGCAAATAATATACATTTGACATTTGAAATTGCAATGAGATGCATTAATTTGCAAGCTTTCCTGAGATAGGACTGTTATGACTTTTGACATGCCAGACAAACTGCAAAACTCTGTGAGACAGGGACAACACCAAAGTTAGCCTATGTTGCCATCTTTCATAAATAACACTGGCAAGGATGTCCACTGTGCTGTTGGATGCCCATTTTTTCCCTGTTAGACGTGAGAGACAACTACAACTAGCGGCTATACAACTTTTATAGCAAAGCCAAACATTAAATGCAAATTAGCATTAACATAGCAATTCTGCTAATATAATTCTGCTACTAGTCCAGCAGCACAAAGACCAGATTGGAGTCTTGCAGCCTTTAATTTTACGAAGCTCTCGCCAATGAGTAAACCAAGATTTACTCTTGTCCAGCCCCTTGCCCGACCACTGTCTATTGTTCTCTATTCCTCCGTCAACATCTTTGGTTGTACTGATAATACTCCTTCGCTAAAGCTATGTTGGTGTAGCAGTCTGCCCTTTTCAGAGAATTTCGTACCCACTCACCAAACTTTTTACATACTCCCTTAACAGACATGTAGGGGGGAGCATGAGAAAGAAACAGAAGCCATTTGCCTTATTAGAAGTCAGTGTACCATCAGAATGATTTTGAAACTTATATTTTAAGGTAAAAAAAAAAAACCCTTACAATTTCTTTAAGTCCAAAATATTGTTAGTTTGTGTGCAAACGCCTAGCAAATTGTACTTCATTTTATAGCGTGCCGTGCACAAACACATGCACACGTTTCATCTTTGTCCAGTGTCTGTTCTATTTTTCTCCAGAAGTTATGAGCAATAAAAAGCGAATTGAACGAAAATAAAGTATACCCGGGCCTTTAAGTTAAAATCTTGTTTTTTGTCAAAAACCTTGTTTTTTCAGGTTGGTCCAGCTAATGCTCGTTCAAGAATAAACGTTCAAGAACAAGTCGTTATTCACTGATAATCATCCCCTCCAAGATGACACTGCGTTAAAGCATTACAACAGGTTTTATGTCCATGAAGTCAAATACCATTAGCTCTTGCGTGTCTTTTGACCAATTGCACTTTGGATGCATCTTTTTGAATGAGATTTAGCACAATAACAACTAATTTACAAGTCATGGTAAATGATAAACAGTTAGTTTTGCCCTCAGTGCAAAATGACACCTGTGCATAGATCATTGCGGGTGTTTTGGCAGTACAGAGGAGGGTGACCTGTCTGTTTGTGAAGTAATGCCTTGCTTAGAGTATTATGACCAGAGTCTTTAGTGATAATACTTTGGCCCATGGAGAGTCCATGTTGTCTGTCATAGATCTGTTGGAGACTGCAGGGGCCTCATTTATAAAACGTGCGTACGCACAGGTTTAATCTTAGAGTGTGCATACGCTGAAATCCACGGCAAAGTTCATATTTATAAAAATTGTCTTTGACGTGGAAAACGTCAGGGTCTGAGCAGACGTACGCACTTTTCGTTGTGGCAGAGTCGGAGTACTGCAGGTATTTGGAAATCTATAAGCAGTAGCAATAATAATTATAGTAATAATAATAATAATAATAATAATAATAATAATAATTATTATTATTATTATTATTATTATTATTATTATCCTGATAATAGTTATTGTCCCTAATAATAGTTATTTATCCTGACAGATAAATCTACTCTAATTAAATTAGAATAATGTCTTTTCCCATTATTATTATTTTTACATGTGCAAATATCAGCATGGACAACAGTTTTCACATATCGTCACATTACGCACATGCAGCGCTTCTGTGAAAGGAGAAAAACAGAATATATATATATATATATATATATATATATATATATATATATATATATATATATATATACATACACACACTAACGGTCAAAAGCTTTTGGACGGTAAGATTTTTAAATGTTTTTAAAGTCTCTTCTGCTCACCAAGGCTGCATTTATTTGATCCAAAAATACAGCAAAAACAGTATTATTGTGAAATATTTTTACAATTTATAATAACTGTTTTCTATTTGAATATATTTTAAAGTGTAATTTATTCCTGTGATCAAAGCTGAATTTTCAGCATCATTACTCCAGTCTTCAGTGTCACATGATCCTTCAGAAATCACTTGAATATGATCATTTGATGCTCAACAAACATTTATGATTATTATTAATGTTGAAAACGGTGTACAATTTTTTTCAGGATTATTTAATGAATAGAAAGTTCAAAAGAACAGCATTTATCTGAAATATAAAGTAATGATGCTGAAAATTCAGCTTTGATCACAGGAATAAATTACACTTTAAAATATATTCAAATAGAAAACAGTTATTTTACATTTTAATAATATTTCACAATATTACAGCTTTTTTTTTTTAATAACATAAATGCAGCCTTGGTGAGCAGAAGAGACTTCTTTAAAAACATAAAAAAATCTTACCGTCCAAAAACTTATATATTAGGAATAAAATGAAAAGGCTTACACGAAATATGTTTCACTTAAATTAACACATTAACAAAACGAAAGAAAAAAAAACTGTATAAGTGTAGGCTACACTGACTGACGCGCTCCACAAGTTAAATGATATTTTTTTTTTTTTTTTTTAAACAAATTTTAAAGCACAATATTTTCTTTGTATTATGAGTGTATACAAATAAAAGTAAACCAGCAGTTTCTTTTTTTTCCCTCAACACTGTTTTGACTGATATTTAGCATACCTTAACCATGCAGCAAACGTTTTAAAAATAGCCTGAAAAAAAAAAAAAAAAAAACTGTACAAATGAATAAATTAAAAGAATATCCTAGGCTACTTGTTCAAAATAAAACATATAGCCTGCATGTTTTTTCAAAACCCTGTTAGCATAATTACACGGCATTAAAGTTAAATTATTTAGCATTATTTAGCATGACCCCGATTTCGGCCTCGCTAAAATTCTTTTTCTTGCCGCTCACCATTCTCAAGTAAAAAATTTGGAGGTTGAATGGTGCTCTTTCATATGGTAATTATATTAATTAGGGGGCATTTACAAGGCGGAGATCTGAAACCATTCAGCTGCGCACAGTTTCAAGATCATTTGCGATTTATATATATTTCACATGCGAAAGAGAGGCGTACGCACGTTATTTTGTGCGTACGTTCGTTTTTCGGAATTACACGTACACACATTTGAGAAATGATCTTAGATCAAACGTAGGCCAGTTTCTACGCCACATTTTATAAATGAGGCCCCAGGTCTCTAAAGTGCGAAGAGGTTAAAGAGCATTTAAGGTTAAGCGATGGACCATCTGATTCTACAGCCATCCCAGAATATCCCAGTCAGCTGGTCTCCCTGAGTGACGGAGCTTATAGAATAGCTTGTCCCACATGATGGTGGGAAGGTGGCTGTGTCAGCAGGCACTCAGTGTGTGAGTGTGCGCTCATGTGCCCTTTGTACTGCCTGCTATGCGCGGTGGTATGTATCTAAAGGTCGAGGGGAGGTACATGAGGCTCCAGCGGGGAGATATCGGGCCACTCGTTGCCCTGGTTCCCAAAGGCCATCAGGACACTATCAACTTTGAATTCATTATCCTGTCAGGAGTTTGTATGTTACAGTATTATATCAGGGAACTCAGAATAGTGTCATATCAAGTTTTTTTGTTTATATGAATGCATTTAAAGTGACAGGCAGATTACTGATTACAGAGGCATTCTGGGGTTAAGTGAGTTGCTCAAGGGCGCAATAGTCACAGATCAGGTTTGTCATCCCAATAGCTCTCCAGTCACCTTTATTTGAGAATAAACTGGCAACCTTGGGTTTTAAGGCTACCACCACTCCACATGATCCATGACTTTTCCAGTTGTTCGTTACAGATGAAGATGAGAATTTCTAGCCAATGAAACTTTTCTAGAAAAATAACTAGGAAAATGTATAACCATTACAGAAATATCCATGACTTTACCATGACTTGTTTGAGTTTGTTACGGGTTGATTTTGAAACATTGTAGAACATTTGAGGAACAGAGCAGTGTTTCGTTTGGGTCTACAGGTGTGTCTGTTTTGCAGGCCCAGGCAGCTCTGATCAACTCGGAACAAAGTGGAACAAACGGACACCCTCCTGCTGGAGCTTACAGGTATTACACACACTCACATCACTGCTTCTATCTCTCTATCCATTTATCTTTAATCTTTTTTTTTTTTTTTTTTCTCAATTTTTTTTTTTTTGTTTCGGTTCATTTTAATTCTACTTGTCCACTTTTAAATTCTGCAATTCTGCATTCAGGATTCCTGTTCAAATTCCTGTTTTCAGGATGAAATGAATGTGGGTCCAGTAGATGTTCTGGTAAGAGGACATATGCGCACGCACGCACGCACACACACACACACACACACACACACACACACACACACACACACACACACACACACACACACACACACACAAACAAACAAACAAACAAACAAACAAACAAACAAACAAACACACACACACACACCAACACTAGTGTGTGAGCTCATCATACAGGGACATCCAGGGCTCCTTTGATTCAGGACCTGTCATATCTGTCGTAAAGGAACAGTGATGGGAGGCTCAGTAAACCATAGGTGACTGAAGAGCCTGGAAGAAGAGCACAGGATGTGTGAAAAGGCCCCTGAAGGGGAATGGCATCTCAGATACCACTTCGTCTCCTAACACAGGATGTTTCCTACACTTTTCATGTAGTGTCAGGTCAGAACAATGTGTCACATTATGACAAGGCTGGATGAGAATGACACATATATATATATATATATATATATACACTCACCTAAAGGATTATTAGGAACACCATACTAATACTGTGTTTGACCCCCTTTCGCCTTCAGAACTGCCTTAATTCTACGTGGCATTGATTCAACAAGGTGCTGAAAGCATTCTTTAGAAATGTTGGCCCATATTGATAGGATAGCATCTTGCAGTTGATGGAGATTTGTGGGATGCACATCCAGGGCACGAAGCTCCCGTTCCACCACATCCCAAAGATGCTCTATTGGGTTGAGATCTGGTGACTGTGGGGGCCATTTTAGTACAGTGAACTCATTGTCATGTTCAAGAAACCAATTTGAAATGATTGGAGCTTTGTGACATGGTGCATTATCCTGCTGGAAGTAGCCATCAGAGGATGGGTACATGGTGGTCATAAAGGGATGGACATGGTCAGAAACAATGCTCAGGTAGGCCGTGGCATTTAAACGATGCCCAATTGGCACTAAGGGGCCTAAAGTGTGCCAAGAAAACATCCCCCACACCATTACACCACCACCACCAGCCTGCACAGTGGTAACAAGGCATGATGGATCCATGTTCTCATTCTGTTTACGCCAAATTCTGACTCTACCATCTGAATGTCTCAACAGAAATCGAGACTCATCAGACCAGGCAACATTTTTCCAGTCTTCAACTGTCCAATTTTGGTGAGCTCGTGCAAATTGTAGCCTCTTTTTCCTATTTGTAGTGGAGATGAGTGGTACCCGGTGGGGTCTTCTGCTGTTGTAGCCCATCCGCCTCAAGGTTGTGCGTGTTGTGGCTTCACAAATGCTTTGCTGCATACCTCGGTTGTAACGAGTGGTTATTTCAGTCAAAGTTGCTCTTCTATCAGCTTGAATCAGTCGGCCCATTCTCCTCTGACCTCTAGCATCAACAAGGCATTTTCGCCCACAGGACTGCCGCATACTGGATGTTTTTCCCTTTTCACACCATTCTTTGTAAACTCTAGAAATGGTTGTGCGTGAAAATCCCAGTAACTGAGCAGATTGTGAAATACTCAGACCGGCCCGTCTGGCACCAACAACCATGCCACGCTCAAAATTGCTTAAATCACCTTTCTTTCCCATTCTGACATTCAGTTTGGAGTTCAGGAGATTGTCTTGACCAGGACCACACCCCTAAATGCATTGAAGCAACTGCCATGTGATTGGTTGATTAGATAATTGCATTAATGAGAAATTGAACAGGTGTTCCTAATAATCCTTTAGGTGAGTGTATACACACACACACACACACACACACACACACACACACACACACACAGCAACTGTCTGTTCCTGTGCGCTCCTCATCTCTTTATGAATACAGGATCAAAGCCTAATTCTGTGCCCAACAGTGAGTGTCACATTACACGAGCGGATCACTGATATATTTTCAATATTCAGGTTTTCATCGTACAGTTGCATCATTTCAGTGGTACACGTCGTTGTCCACGTGGCCGCACGACGCAGCATGCGTGGGTGAACTGACGCAGTCTCCATGACTCACTCTGACACCAAACCTCACTTACAGCATCATTAATGTCCTTCTGTGGCAGGTGAGCAATCAGAGCTGCACAGATCAGACCCACTTACAGCCTCTCGACTGCAGGATTCATCAAACAGCCATGAAAATCTCCAGAAATCTACTGATCTTAGCAATAATTTAAAAGGATTTAAATTCAATTTTAAATAAATTAACCTTTTTAGCTCTGCTCCAGAAACAATTATCTATTAGCAAAACAAACAATTTGATAAAGATCAAGATGGACGATATGTTCTGGTTGTGGTAAACTTAAAAACACCCAAATGACACCATATTTTCTGCTCTAGAAGTCAAAAAGCAGGGTAAAAGATCACCCAAAGATCAATTTAACAGAATCCAATCCTTTTTTTTTTTTTTTATTATAACATTAAAAGTCATAAATCAAAAACGCCATAGAAAAGTTAAGTCTGAATGGGTTAGCCTTGTCATAAACAGTAAAACTGTATAATACATATGCTCTTTGTCATTAACATTTTTAATTATTTTTGTTTTACTTACAAGGTTATTTAAAAATTTAACATGGCACCCCGTTCAGGAAACCAAACAACATCATAATGCTTTTATGCTAGATTTAGGCCTGTACCCATGGCAACATGCTGATAATTTGGCTTTTTAAGCCTCACACATGTCTAGCACCAGACGTACACCACTGTTCAAAAGTTTGCGGTCAGTAATATATATTTATTCAGTAAGGATGCAATAAATAGCTTAAAATTAAAGGCATTTATAATGTTACAGAAGATTTATATTTCAAATAAATTCTTTTGAACTGTCTATACATCAAAGAATCCTTCACAAAATGCATCACGGTTTCTACAAAAAATATTAAGCAGCACAACTGTTTTCAACATTGATAATAAGAAATGCAGCAAATCAGCATATTAGAATGATTTCTGAAGGATCATGACACTGAAGACTGGAGTAATGATGCTGAAAATTCAGCTTGGAAATATATATATATATATATATATATATATATAATTAAATTTTAATAACGTTTCACAATATTACTGTTAAAAAAACCCAAAGTAAATATTTATATCAAATAGGCTAAATGCAGCCTGGAGAGTATAAGAGAGAGAAAAAAAATCTTACAGACCCCTATGTTTCAAACGGTGTATCTAGTACTTCTAGAAGCCCACAGAAACATTTAATGAGGAAACCTTCAGTATTACTTCTGTGATATGATGTAAGATAAGCTTTAAAGCTAAGGCCTAGGCTACTGTATAACTACCCTTATTAAATATTACTGTAAAGTATATAGGCTACATTCATAGTGCTTTTTAACTAAACATACATAAATATATTACAATGATTAAGTATGCACTTAAATCCTGAAAAAGTCCTAAATTATAGCAAGATAACGTCTCAATGTATGTGGCTTGTGGCCAGCAGAGGGCGATACATGATTTTAAATAGACTTAGATGGCGCGGCATCCAATTCCATTCAAAAATGCTGTGCAATATTTAGCATTGGCCACATGATTTTAAGGAATCATTCTTAAATGTACATAACTTTCTTATAGCATCCTTAAGAAGACAGTTGTGACCAGCATATATCAAATGGCTACAGAATATGCTACATTTTTAACACAGCCGTTATTAGGAGCGGATAACCGTGACGATCACAAAATGTGTTTTTACACTTTTGATTGTACTTTATGACGGTTGGGTCCCACCCCGATTCCTTTGTCCAGTGAATTCAATGTGAAACCCCTGCTTATTAATCTAATAGGGGTTCAGATATGTGGTGATTGGCCAGTACACAATGTTCAGACATGGCTTGTAAAAACCATAATTGCGTGTAATTTAGCGTCTCTCTTCCGTAATCCAGGACAGTTTTACAAAACGGCAATAAGCAGATGGGTTGTTCCAAACGTTTGTCTCGGCACCGGCGGCCCTGTAACACACTCGTTGCAATCCAGCTGTCGGCCACATGTGTGCGATGATGGGGTCGTTGAGTCCATACCCAGTTTTACATCATATCCTTTCTTTCAGCATGGCTGCGGAACACAATGTTGGATAAACAGACTGAAGAACCTCGGTTTATCCCAGAGGGTGCTAGACTTCTAGATGGAGATGGATGTAGTGTGAAAATGCTGAGGAAAGCCCTTCTGTGGATGAGAAGGTGGGGCTGTTGGGCCTAATCCTGTTATCCCAGCCTTCTTAATCCAGCTCAGTCAGTCTTTACACCTCTTCAGTCACACAATACAAATGCAAACACACTTCCAATAAAAATACATCGCAGACATTATGGAGGACAGCATGATGCTAGGTGTTGAAGGGATCAAGAAGACCATCTTGCATGGAGGGACCAGTGAGAAGCCCAAATTTGTCACAGGAACTAAGGTAGTCCAATATATAGAAACTGTTCCAGGATGTTCATTTAATTGTTTGACTAATTTAATCTAGGAATCCCGTCTTTTTTCATTACACATGTAACAGGTTGTCTTTATAGGATTATAGAATCCATTTAAAAATAGACTGTTTAATGTCATAATAAGTTTATCTTTGCACTTGTAGGGAATGTCTGATTTCAAATAAGTACAAGATATATGGGCTTGTAAGGGATATACTGTAGGGGACTTTAGTAATGGCTTGTAGATGTTTTTGTGGAAATAACAGCAAATTTAACCTAAAAAGAACCAAATACAACCTTTTCTGACTCTTCCATGTTGCGTACAGGTGACGTTCCATTTCCGCACCCAGCTCTGCAATGATGATCGCACCGTGATAGATGACAGTAAGAAGGCAGGTATGCCAATGGAAATGGTGATCGGGAACATGTTTAAACTGGATGTCTGGGAGACTCTGCTCATGTCCATGCACATAGGGGAGGTGGCTGAGTTCTGGTGTGATGTCATCGTAAGTATATTGTGATCCTCCATGTGGTCCTGGTCAGTAGGGGAACAAACTACTCAGGTGGAATAAAACTTTGTGATTAAATTTAATTGAAACAAACGAAATTGAATTGGATTTATATACAGTCAAACCAAAATGTATTCAGACACCTTCAACATTTTCTCACATTATCAGTTTATCCGCTATAGTTTAGAAAATGGTAATAAAATATGACAAGATCTCAGAGTTAAACTGTGTCAGAACAAATTCATCTTGATAATGTCAGATAACGCTGAGAGAAAGGTATGTAATGGATTACAATCAACCAATCAGCTGTCAGCTGTTACATTTAATTACACAATTAGATAATACCAATTTAGGTCAACCAATGACCAAGCAATGCTTCATTTTGTTCAGTCTGTGGTGTAAAAGGTCGCATTAGCAATTAAAGAAAAAACACTTAAGCAAAACATGGTCAGGTCAAAGTGTCTGAATAATTTTGGTCCCAAATTTATATCAATTTTACTGGTAGTCCACTGTATGAAGAATTTTTGGGTATAATACTTTATTTTGCTATCGTCACTTACATAAATGAACTTTAGTGTCCTGCACCCGCTAGAAAAAAATTATATCTGGTGTCTGAATAATTTTTGGTTTGACTATATATAAAAAATTATAATAATTAAATAATTGTTTAATTATTTAATTAATATTAATTAAGTATAACATGTATTGTACTCGTCTATTATTTGTTGTATTGTTAAAATCTACAATTGCAATTATATTAATTTATTTGAATTTTCCTCCATTTTATACTTCCGCAATTTCAATTCTACATCCTCTTGGCTCCTTCAAATTCTCAATGAACTTATGTAATCAATATATGTGCACTACTGTTCAAAAGTTTGGGTTTTTTTTAATGTTTTTTGAAAAACTCTCATGCCCTTATGCTCACCAAAGTTGTACAGTAAAACCAGTATTATTGTGGAATATTATTGCAATTTAAAACAACTGTTTTCTATTTTAATATATTTTAAAATTTAATTTATTCCTGTGATAGCAAAGCTGAATTTTCAGCAGTCATTACTCCAGTCTTCAGTGTCACATGATCCTTCAGAAATCATTCCAATTATTTATGTTAAAAACAGTGTTGCTGCTTAATTTTTTTTGTGGAAACTGTAATACTTTTTTCAGGATTCTTCGATGAACAGAAATTTGAAAAACAATTTCTTGTAACAATGTAAAGGTCTTTGCTGACACTTGATTTCTTAAAAAAAAAAAAAAAAAATCTTAATGACCCCATAATTTTTGAACAGCTGTGTATGCATAATTAGACTAAAATAATTCACACCTCAAGTTTGAATGAGGGTCAAAAAATCCATTAAACCATTAAATACCATTTAACTAAACTGAAATTAATGTCAGAACAGTATTTCTGTAATTAAAGCTAAATTAAACTGATAACCCTTTACACAGTAAACACTTTCAGATGAGACATAGTGACTGACAATTCAGTCACGTAATTTTATGGTTGTGGAATACCACAGTGAGTTCCAGACTGGAGTGTGTCATGCGTTAGCCTGACGGAAAGCTTAAATCTTTACCAAATAGGATTAATCCGAGTCTGTTCCACATGGTATGATCATCATTTACAGCTGCCATCCAAGCTCCAGCACATGAGAGTTACTGTGGCTATAACAGCCTCTAGCATTATAGGAATGCCAAGACAAACACAGTTATGGACACATCCGAAACATAAACACACACTTTCAAGCTTTATAAAAGTGCCATGCCTTTTAAAATATTTGATGGAATTTGAAATATTTGCAGTTATTCCAATAAATGTATACATTCAAAAAAAAATGTAAGGGTTTTTTTAAGATTTATGCATTTCAATTAATAGTAAAATTCCATTAAATTGAATTGAATAATCTTTACACATTTTAATTGAATAATTGATTAAAGATTGTTAAATTAAAATGTGTATGGATTATTCAATTCAATTTGATGGAATTTAACTATTAAGTGAAATGCATTAAGTGTAACTTTTACCCTGAAAAATTATAATATTTTAGAGCGTAACATTCATTATGTTTTCAGTGTTTAATGTGGTTTTTTTTTTGTTTTGTTTTTTTTTCTTCTTCTGTGGCCGAGAAGCACACCGGATTGTATCCAATAGTGGCAAAGAGTCTGCGGCGAATCGCAGTGGGGAAAGATCCAGTGGATTGGCATATCCACACCTGCGGCATGGCCAATATGTTTGCCTACCACAGCCTGGGCTATGACGATTTGGACGAGCTTCAGAAAGAACCACAGCCTCTTTACTTTGTAATGGAACTTCTGAAGGTCTGAATTCAATATTACTTTTAGGCCCATTGAAAAAAAATATTTGCATTCATTTTGAAATGAGCTACTGAATTGAGCTATTGATCTATATGGATTTCACTTACAGTACGTGAAGAAGAGGTCCCAAACACTGCATTCGCTTATAAAGAAGGCTTTGCTGCAAGGTTTTAGCCTAAGGACTTTCTTCAGGCATTTAGGAAGATTTTTAGACTGAAACATTGCAGTGCTAATATATATTTGAATTATTATTTGCAGGCTACAGCAGTTTGAAGGACCTTGTCTTTATTAAGATAATTGCCATATGTGCACCAGCTTTAACCTTTCATAGCTTTGTATTTGTATATCTGCAATATGATTTTGGCTGAAGTATGTTATTCAATTTATGGCCTGAAGTAGATCAGTGCCTTCAATTCACAAGAGCAGTACACAAAATGACCACTAGGTAGAGCTAGGGGATCATTTTCAAACCTATTTATCCTCTTCTTTCAAGATACCCATGATATTAAATGGAAATGAATTATATATGAGAAACTTACTACAGTAATCAATAATGGATTCAGGTGCAGCAGCCCAGTGAGTATGACAGAGAGTCCTGGGCTCTGAATGATAAGGAGAGGGTGAAAGCGGTACCTGTGCTCCACGGACAAGGGAACAAGCTCTTCAAACAGGGCCGATATGAGGACGCCACAATGAAATATAAAGAAGCCATTGTGTGTATCAAGAATGTGCAGACAAAGGTTAGATACACCTCTGCAGCTGGTTTTTAATACATTCAGTAGCTTAAAAATGACTATATTCCCTGTTGAAAAAAAACAGCATATGCTGGTTAGGTATGTTTTGAAGCATGGCAGCTGGTTTATGCTGGTCCTTAATTGGTCATGAGCTGGTTTGAGCTGGTTTAAGCTGGTCCTGAGCTGGAGCTAGTTTCTTAGGACCAGCACTTGACCATCTTAAACCAGCTCAAACCAGCTGCCATGTTTCAAAACATACCTAAACAGCATATGCTGTTTTTTTTCAACAGGGTTCTGGGGGAAAATGTTTTGATCATGAAATTATAGAATAATAATGCCACTAATGTAATATTAATGAGGCATGGCACGTCTCATTGAATTTAAATGTGTATGTTTCTCCAGGAAAAGGCATGGGAAGCTCCCTGGCTAAAACTGGAGAAGATGGCCAACATGCTTACTTTAAACTACTGTCAGTGTCTGCTGCACATGGAGGAGTACTATGAGGTCATCGAACACACAACTGACATCATCAACCAGCACCCTGGTGAGTAACTGTAAATTGTCCGTTCTCCCACCATTTATAACGAGAAGTTATAAGTCGAGTGTCAAATGCACCAGCTGAAAGCATTCTCTATTTCGTAGGGGCGATGAAAGCCTTCTATCTGCGTGGCAAAGCGCACATGGAGGTGTGGAATGAAGCCGAGGCCAGAGAGGATTTCATCCGAGTGCTGGATCTGGACCCTGGCATGAAAAAGACAATCAAGAAAGAGCTTGCAGTTCTCAAAATGAGAATGGAATTAAAAAATGAGGAGGACAGACTGAGGTACAAGGGCATGTTCGCAAAGATAGCAGGAGAGCAAGAGTCTCTAGAGCTGGAGATTCCAGAGCAAACATCACCAGTACAAGAGAGTCCAGAGGAAGCAGCACTAGAAGAAACTGCTGAAGAACAAACAAACTCAATGCAAACAACTACAGAGCAAATAACTTCAGCACAATCAGGTCCAGAACAAACACCTTCTGAGCTATTAAGCTCTGATCATGTGATCCCAAAACTCAACAACTACTCATCAACTCAGAATGTGACTCCAGAACAAACTACCAGAGAAGCTGCTTCTCCAGAACAATTGAACGCAGTACAAACATCCCTGGAGCAATCGACTTCTGAGGAAACATCACCAGAGCATGCGACTCCTGAGCCAACATGTCCAGAACAGGCAGACCAGGATCCAGTGTCTTCAGAACAAACGACTCCAGCTCACATGACACCAGAATACTCAACGCCGGTCAATGAGTCTTAAGCATACCAACTTTTCCAAGAGAAGAGCAACAATGATGCTGTGGGGACAATTTGAATCATTTTGACCTGTTTTACTTAGTAATGCTTTTTCTGTTGCTTTTCATGTATTTTACATAATGTAAGACTTTACCATAGTGACTGTAGTTTTTGCCATTCATGCAATAAAATAGTACTCACTCAATTACTATGTTGTGTTGGCTAATTCGTCAGCAGCATTTCATGTCTCAAAACATCACATTCATAAACTTGATAATTCCTTCATATGTGCACCAGTCTTTATGCATAGGCAGTCATGTAAAGAATGAAATAATATCAAATGTAATAATTATGTTTGAGCAATTAAAATATTTTTAACTGGATAATTAAATATTTAATTAATTGAGGTCTCCTGTATTTTCTTGATTCTCAAACATTAGATTGTTTCCGCCATTTCAAGAAGTGAAAAATTCTGCCTTGCGCTGCATAACTTAATATTACACTGCATTTCTTACGTCACTTTTTGTTAGAAATCCATTACTGACCCTGATCCACAGATTAACAGTGGATTTTCCCCCATGCTGAATACACGCAAAGGATTCCCCCCCCCCCCCCCCTTGTCAGTTGAACCCCTTTGGCCTAAAATATTTACTAGAAGTTCATTTCAAGTTAATAATTTAACAACACATTTGCATCTTCACAGTCTTTTAAAATGATTTATTTCAAATTTTCATTTTTATGATTTAATTCATTATCTTTTCATCAACTCACAAGCCCAATTTGGGAAACCCTGCACTAGTGTATATGTGCGTATGTACATTTTGTCTGCACTGAGGTTTATGAAAGTACTTGCAATGTTAAAGTACAAACTGGATCAATACCATTACATTATATGATACTGTTTTAAGGGGATTCCCTCATCTCTATCCACATATTTCCAGCACATTCACATGCTCCTTATGTAACCATGCTTGTCATCTGGTCGGAACAACCAAGAACATTGTAACAGACTAATGATTAAGATATGATTAAATGAGGAAATCATTCAAGCAACATCCAGTAGTTTGATTAATGAAAGATCATTAAGGTTTTGGGTTGATAATAAGAAACAATAATAGCAGAAGGTGTGCAAGCCTCATGCATTTTTTCCAAATATCCTACTTTCATTGAAAAAATATGGGCTGCTTTCTCTCTTACTGAATACTCCTTTAAACCACTTGCTTCTTTGACTAATTGGCTAACTAACCAAGTAATCAACAAGAGCTCAAGTAATGTTTGTTTATGACATATATTTTTAAAAAGGCTCACAAAAACACAGGGAGGTATTGCAGCATCCCCAGGGGAAGAACATTGTGAGTGTTGCATGGGGAGTCCTGCAGGACCAGCGCACCTCCATCATTGATGCAGAGGAGGTGAGAGAGGAACATCCCTGCACTCACTGCTGCGCAACTACTTTAACCTGCTGCAACATCACAAAAGAGCGCAAAGCACCTGCTTATTCATCTTTACACGTTGAAAACGGGTTCTCTACGCCTTTTAAGACGTTTGGGTAATGCTGCGGTGGAGATGCTGAAGTCCAGATGAGTCGCGTCTCTGTGGTTTAGTTGAGTGTGTGGGCAGAGGAGATCGTCTTCCGATCTGGATTGAACTGAGCGGAACTGAATCCATTAAACAGCATCACAAAGAGAGGATGACCATATCGACATGGGAGGATAATGTCACAGCGACTCTTTGACTTGTTTTAATTAGTTTAGAACAACATTGCAAAGGAAAATAATAATAATAATTATCTGGACATCTTTATTCGACGTTTAAAGTCATATTAACCGTATGAAAACAATCAAACGCGTGATTTGAAGTTGAAAAAAAATCGCAAATAATGGGAAATTAGCGCCGTCTGACCGCTTTTATAATATTTCACATCTGCCAAAAGGAGTTTTTTTTTCTTTCAGAAATATTAACTTTGGATTTCCACAATGGCAATAAACACAGATACGGAGTTTGCGAAATCAAATCTGGGGGAGAGCGGCGGCACGCAACCAGCCGAGACCGAGAAACTCCTCGTGACCACCGAGCCCACCGGGGTGAAGACCTCCAGCTCCTTCACGGTCAATGTCGGGGGTGACAAGGCTCTCGACGGGGATCAGAACGGCCACAGTCTGCCGCTAAGATCCGGGTCAGAGGGGCAGCTCGGAACGGCTCCTCTCTCCCCGTCCAGAGTGAGCCTGAGCCGCACATCATCCACCGGTAATGCCGCCCAAGAGCAGCAGAAACCCAAAGACTACCTCATACTGGTCATTTTTTCCTGCTTTTGTCCCGTGTGGCCACTAAGCATCGTTGCGCTGGTCTATTCAATTATGGTGAGTAGACAGATAAGTTACAATTGAAATTATTCAAGGTGGGTTTTATTTCCACATTTTATATTACGGACACGAAATTGTACTAAAAGTATACAAAACAAAAGTATACTCTTTTACTTCAATAAACAGTGTCTGTCTGTCTGTTGTATGGCAAGCCGTTTTACATTCATTCCTTAAAGCTAATGTTAGCCTACTAGTACTAACATGTGTTTAAATGACTAAAGTCTGTAGTGACTACTCATTATATTCTTATTCAACAGTTACTGTGGGCTATTTTCCCCCCCAGTTGTGTTCACTGAGCTACAGTCTCATAAATAGGTAGACTAGCCTACTATCCAATAAATAAATACTAACAAAACTGAAACAGATACTAGTAACTATTGGGATAGTTTTACTAAGAAATAAAATGTTAATTGTAATGGTAAAAAAAAAAAAGTTAATAAAAAAATCTCTGAACCACCATAGAATTCAATTCCATTTCTTTTTTTTTTACTAACAATGGAACAGATCCTTGCTACTGTTGGGATACTGACTAGCAAAGGCATAAGTACTAGTATGTAATGAATAAGTACAGTGAAAGTGAAAACGATAGTAGTCGCTAACAGTTGGATTACTTTCTAGCAATTGAAACTATGTACTAAAATAGTTAGACACTAGTTAGTTTTAAATTTATACTATTGAGTATAATTGCTAAAATGCCATACTCTTGCAAATCATATGCAAAAGCGCAGGCGCTGGATTGAGAGAGCAGAGCACAAATCCGCTGACAGGTGTGATTTACAGCCCTGCATATGCTCGCAGTAAACGGACCTGACTGCGTGCTTGGGAGCTATTCGCTAGAAAATTGGTGCAGACTACCTCCACCGCACATAAGCACCTACACAGCAGAAACTCTGGGGACTGTGGAGCAAAACAGTCATTTAGGAAGCATAAATGGGGTGTGAACTGTTCGTTAAAAGCCAGAAAATGAAAGCAAGCCTAATTTTGATTGAAAGCATTGTTATTGTAGAACAAGCTTTAGGTTCATACCGTTGAGGCAAACATTTGTTCAAAGCATAGATACAAATATAATTATTTTAACAACAACAACAAAAAAGCCAAATAGCATCTTTATTTCCATCCAAGTAACTTGGAGGATCGCACTGTGAGGGTGTGGTACCATTTATCTGTGTTTAATGAAGACATACTGTAGCCTACAAGAGATTGCATCCATGACATACTCTTGTTAGTGGATAACAGTGTGCCCTGCTTGTTCTAATCAAAGATGAGTGCTTCTGTGTTCACTTTTTCATCCCCTCTCTCTGAAAGAACACTGAATAAGAACCTCAGCAGGATACAAACGAGACTTTCCAGCGTGGTCACACGAGAGCAGCTTTTAAATACATCATTTCAATACATTTAATAAGACACACAATTCAACCATTGTGTGCTCAGTTTTCATTACAACTTTCTAAGTGTTTCAGTGGGACATGCACTATTGGAGAAATACAAATTAGAGCATTAAATTCTCATCAGTGGAAAGGCGCCATACAAATGTGCTCCAGTTTCTTGTAAAGATCAAAATCCTTTACATTTACAGTACAGAATAATCCCTGCTGTGCCCGTCAAAAGCCATCTGACTCGATGCCCTTTGTGTTAAGACAGATGGGATATTTAGAGTCCTGAACACTCCTCATGAACCTGATCCAGCTCAAGTTTAAGTTTATGAGAATGCATTGAAAGCTACCAATATTCTTCTGCAAACACCTGTTCTACTGACCACAATCATGCAAATAGCATCTCCCAGCCTGGTCTGTCCACACAAATACAATTAAGCCTTTCTTCCATACCAACAGAGTGACAGCTGAAACCAGAGTTGGCTGACAATTTGACAGATCAATTTAGCCTTCTACCCTACTATAAAGACCCCTCAGTTTTATTTTGGGTCGTAATTCTTAAAGAACCCCCATTATGATTTTTTCGGATATTACCTTTGTGTAGTGTGTAATACAGCTGTTTGTGAATGTAAAAGTTCTGCAAAGTTTCAAAGATCAAAGTGCACAAGTTATTGTCTCCCAAAGGAAGAACTGAATCTAATCTGCCTAAAAAGAGTCGTCAGTAATTCCAGTCTCACTTCCGGCATAAACCTACTTAGGTTTGTTACAAATTTGCATAATGCCCACCTATGGTCTGTCCACGAACAATGACTCAATCGTTACTGTTCGTATCACTGTGTATACAAGTGCTGAGAAAGCCTCCTGAGTTGAAATTCAGATATTTTAATCTGCATTTAATTTCTGACATGCACTGTAAGTGGTAGACCAATCACAACAGACTGGGCCGTCTGACCAATCAGAGCAGAGGAGGCTCTCAGAGAGGCAGGGGTTTAGAGAGACAGAATCCTTTATCGAACTGCTTCAGACACTGTGAGAAAAAGAGGTGATGCTGCAATGCATGTTATGAGAAAATGGCAGATTTTTTAAATTATATTTTTATTGCTTTTTAGATCACATAACAAAGACATGTTATAACAACACAAACTTGACATAAACACTCACATACATTCACATACACACAGTCAACATAAAAGAAAGGGGAAATACACCCACAAATACATACACAAAAAAGCTAAATAAATTAAATGAAGGCCTCCTACAAGACGCATTCCAACAATACTTATTTTCTTACATATCTTCTAATATCCCATCAAATATATCTCCATTGTTTTCTTTTTCTAAGAAAATCATACAGGGGTTTCAAGCATCTTCAAAAGCCTTATACCTGCCTTTAATAATAGGCTATGCATTATTTTCTCCAACGACATATTCATTGCCATCTCCTTGAGCCACTCAGCCATCTCCCTACTTGGTGCCAACTTTTTCCAATCAAACGCTATACTGACACTTAGCTTGCAGATTACACATATAGACAAATATATATTCTCTTCTCAATTTAAGGTTACTTGGATATAAATTTAATATAATTTTTTTTGGTTCAAGAGAAATAGTAACAGTGATTATTTTATCTATCATAGTCTGCACTCCCTTCCAGAATTTTAAGATCTCTTCACACTCCCATACACAATGAAAGAATTTAATTGAATTTTCTTTCCAATTCTAACCATGCAGTCATGGGAAGACGAGAAAAAAATACATAATAAATCTTAATTGAGCTGCCAAATGGAAGTTTTTTTTAATGTAAACCTATTGTAGGAGACCTCCAAAAAGGAACCTTAGGAACCTTTAAAATAGCATAATATAGGGCAATTTAAACTTTTAGCATCATTAAAAAATTATTTTTATACAAAAAAAAAAAAAAAAATTAAATGAAAAAAATAAATACAAATAGAATGTGTACAGGATTTCTATTATAATTTGGATCCTAACTTGTGGGTGAGGCTTAAACTGGAAATGTATTTATTGTTTATTACAAACTAAAACAGCTAAACAACAAAACAATTAAAAGTCACGTTATTGTATATCTTGTTTGGTAAGTTTAAAACATTAAAATAGGCATAAAAATGGAAAATAATTATTATCTAATATATTAAAAATATAGTATTTAATGTTAATGTTACTTTTGACAAGTTCGGATTTCTGAGATGAGCACAATAAAGCTCAATCATCTGATTTGAACTGGAAATCACACTGCACATTTTCATTTATGAAGTTCACAACTTCACACTAGTCATATCGGCTTTGCAGGCTAATCAGTCTAACATTTTTTTCCATTATTCCCAAGTCAATATTTGTGCCTTTCTGAATAAGGTGACTAAATACTTTCAGAATAAGAGCACAAAGATGAAATAAGAATAATAGACATAATTTTGTGGCTTTCACTGGTCACTAGAGGAAGTCAAAAAATATATATATTTTGGTTTTATTTTGTGTTGGAATCCTATAAGAAAATTCCTTTTTGGATGATTCCAGACTCATGGGCTCATAGCTACAAACATCTAAACAGTTCCTCTCAAAGCAATTGTAACTGGCAACATAGCAAAGTGTTGTACTGTAGGTATGCATCAGGAACGCCAAAATCAATGAGCTTACAGAGGCAATACAGTGGCGAATAAGATGTTATGGTAAGCTGAAGCTCATGGAAGCAGAAAGGAATCATTTTCTTGGCATGGGGAGGTGGAGTGGATTGTATTGGCCAATCCCAGTGCAATGGGAGGACCAGTAAAGCTGTAACTGCACACACTGCAGCTTCTGCTGGTAAAATATGGTAAGCAGAGCTGCTGAATGGCTTTGTTTCTGTGTCCAATATTACATGACATTATAACAGGAATTTGAGACTACAATGGGCTGCCATTTTCTGCTTTTCCAGCTTTTCAATACCTCATATGAAATAGCTTTGGAAAATATTGATGTGTTAAGCAGCTTGTTGCTCGTCTCTCAAACAAGCCCTATTGTAATATGGTGTCATCATGTTCTCACAATGCTGAGTGAAACATTACATTATGAAAGCAAACAGCCAGTGAGATCATGTTTCCAGTGCACCTGCTCATGCACTGACAACAGAAGCCTGTTTCCATGTGCAAAATTGAGAGACTGGAGACAAAAAAATAAAGAAATAGACTAAATAAATACATTAAAAACTAGAATGAGGAAATATTAATAATAAAAAAAAGAAAAATATAAATAAAGTTCAGGGAGGCAACAACATGCAGATATTACAATTTTGTCAAACACCATTAAGCCCATAATTGTTTTAATGTTACTTCAGATAACCGATAAATGTCAGATTTAAACATTCTACACTATCGATCAAATTTTTTTGTTTAAATGAATGAAAAATAAAACACTAAATACTAAAACAATTTTAAATGTTAAAAGCGACTTTAGGCATTACAACATTATACTGTGCAGTATGAAAATGTGTATGTATTTTCAAATTTCCTAAAGAATTTAAATGATTTTTAAATATTAACTTTAAGTGAACATTAGATGATTCCAAAAAGCTAATCTAAATATAAAAATAGGGGAAATCAACATGCACAATTAAATATATCGATATACTGTATTTCTAAGGTATTTAAAAAAAAAAAAAAAAAAAGTAAAATATTTAAATAATGATCTGTAAGGCAATTTTTATCGACCCCTTCACTAAATTAATTTAAAACTGCACTTCCTTTAACCATTAAATGCATGAATGTTTTGCCAATCATTATTACATATTCGTGTCTTTAGCGACCCGGATCTATATCTAACACACGGATGGGTCTCTACCTGTCGCGATAATATAAAACTCTTCTGATATTAGAGTAACAATTACAGAAGAATAAAATCAAGCATATTTTGTTACCTTTTGGAGCTTGAAAGGGTTCAGTTTGAGCAGATGTTTTACACCATCATCACTGTCCTCATCAGAGTTCATTTCCCAGTACATTCAGCATCTGGCTCAAATTTACGATTGGAAACATATTCTCAAAACTATCACTTTCAACATCTTTAAAATCAATATATTGATCGCTGACAGCTTCTTCACCAGATCCACCAAGTGAAAGTGACAATATTTGATCGCGTTCAGTGCTTGCTCTGAAGTAAATTTTAAATTTAGCTGATGATACTTCCTATTCTTTTTTCTTTTTTTTAAATTAAATGCATGAAAGAACAGTAACAACAATTTTCATCATTGTCATACCATAATAATGCAATAATACGCCAAGGTTCTATTCTTTTTTTCTTCTGCCTGCGGTAACTATGAGTGAAACGTCACGTCATCATTGTGTATCAGACATTCCACCTTGTGGAATAAAGGTGAATTGCACTTATTCAGTCATGATTCAATTATTGTTGTGCAGAAAAAATATACTTACACTGTTGCACACCTTGGGTCATTAGCGACCCTATACAATCTTTTTTTACAAAAAATGAATGGGAAAGCAAGCATTTTTTCTTGTTACATTGTTTATAATGACTTGATTGAGGAATACTAAGAAGGTTGATGCCGAACTACTTTTGTGTTTCAGCCTTAGTTCAGCACCTTCGGACTTCGGTAGTGAATGACGTCCCGAGTCACTAAAGACCTGAGGCATGCGTTTAAGAGTTAATGTTGCCACCTGCAGTCTTGACTAATGGCTCGAAAAGAAGGTAGCTATTACTAGTAATAAATGCAGAAGAACAGTTAGTTTTACCAACAAAAAAAAAAGAAAAATGCTTGAATGTGGTTTTAATTATTACTGTTGTTATAATCAAATTAATACAAAAATATTAAAGTATTGGTTTCTTGTTGAAAATGAATTTATTTTGGACTAAACAAAAAATAAGAGGGGGGACTTTGCCTCCATTGTGCAGGTTTTCTACAGTCCCTCCTCTTTGGCTGCTGGCATGGCTGTTTATAATTAATGGCTCAGGCTTGTGAGGGAACGCTAAGAGCTCCTGTTCACTCCCAGGCTGCAGCAGGAGATGGGGAGGGGGAGGGGAGCTTTCCTGTGTTTATAGGAGAAAGTGAGGAGAAAAGGGGGACATCAAATCAGCCCAGAAGAATTGGCAAAGACTTTCTAGTTCGAGAGAAATATATTACAGGCCAAAGCTCCTGGGGAATCAACGTTATCCATTTGCCGTGTCACGGGACCACACCCCTCCTCTGCTCGGAAAAGCCGCACAAAGCCCATTAGAATCCATTGGCGTTTCTGAGCATTCTCTAAACCGCAGTCAGGCAAAATGCACCTCAAAACACAAAGAGCCGGAAGCTATTTGTGCGGCTGCATCACGACGGCACACGACACATACTGCACTGTCATCCTGCTAAATGAAAGCAGGTGAGAACGGACGTGAGATTGAAATGCAAGAATGGCAGATGGCATTTTACTACACAGTATCTTCAAAAGACTCCCACTGATTGAAAGCGCTGATACGGCTTTCCGCAGTGATTAGGGAATCAATAACGTTGTGCTGCTCCGGCCACATACTATACCCCTGCTAGGATGTCAGAGCCATGGGTCGGTTAGCAGGCTCTGGCTCTTTTTAAAGTGCCATAAGACTTAATCTACATCTGCAAAACAGATATTTAAGTATATTTCACAAGACAAAATAACTGAAATTACACAAACGATGCAGTTCAGAAGTTTAGATAGCCTTGGATCTTAATGTTGCTGTGTGCAGGCTTTTGTGATAGTTGTATGAGTCCCTCAATTGTGCCAAATCTGGACATCAACATTGAGTCATATGGTTAAGAACTTGTTCAAACTTGATGCTCTAGGAGGAAACAATACATTTTTTTTTTTTTTACCGTTCAAAAGTTTGGGGTTACGATTTATTTTTAAAGAATATTTATAATGTTACAAAAGATTTCTATTTCAAATAAATGCTGTTCTTTTGAACTCTTGAACTAAAAATGTATCACGGTTTCCACAAAATTATTTGTTTTCAATACTGATAAGAAGAAGTACCAAATCAGCATAAATTCAGCTTTGCTATCACAGGAATAAATTTTTACTTTTAATACTTTTATTTAATTTTCATTTTTCTTTTATCAAATAAATGCAGTCTTGGTGAGCATGATATTTCTTTCAAATTAAAAAAATATATATTATTGAGCCAACCCTAAACTTCTGAATGGTATTGCTCATATATATTTTACAATCTTTGAAAAAGACAAACATTCAGATTCTGTAAGTGAGGCATGAGCAGAACTCAATACTGTGGCTCCAAGAGTAACAGGTAAACTGCAGCTTGACACTGTGGAAGCAGAGCCTCCCTGTGGGTGAGGGAAGACTGTGTGTATGTGATGGGGGAAGCTCTTCAGTTTCTCCAACAAAACCAGTTTGATAGAGCTGTAATCCTATCTGCGACTGTCCTACTGTGTGCTCTAAGTGAACGCTGAAGACATGATTAAGAGGATAATGGTTCCACAGTCAGCATTTCAATCTTTGGTTGTACATTCACCAGGGATGAATGTGAAGGTGGCTTCCTACTGTGTTTGTAAACTGTCCGTTTAACATTATGCAACTTTAAGGATTTCTGAGCCATAATTTGTTTTGCTTTTTCCAATATTTTCTATGTATAACTAATTTTCAACATTTGAATTTTTCTTTTCTCAACTTGACAAATACCATCTTAAAGGGATAGTTCACCAAAAAATGAAAAATCTGTCTTCATTTACTCACCCTCTTATTCCAAACCTGCATGCAAATTTTTGTTTTTTTGTGGAACACAAAGGAAGATATTTTGAAGAACATCGGGAACCAAACACCATTTGAGCCTACTGACTTCCATTGTTTGGACATTTCTTATGTTTCACAGAAGAATAAAAAAGTTATACAGGTTTAGAAAAGCATGAGGGTGAGTAAATAATGACAACATTTTAAAAGATACCTTTTACTTATGTCATACGTCATATTAATATGGAGTAACAAGTGTTTCCCCAAACTATAGTAGTACATCATTACGGGAGCTGTCAAGTCAGAAGATGCTGAACTAAGGCTGAAACACAAAAGAAGTGTGAAATAAATGTGTGAAAACTGTTACATGTTTAGTAAAAAATATCTTAAAAATTAAAATTTAAAAAAAAAAAAAAAAAAGTTAAAAATAGACTACATTAACTCAGTTGCAGTTAGTTAGTTATGCTCAATTAGGACCACATAACGTTTCAATCCTTTTACCAGACACGGTAATATAGCAAAAATTTGCTTTTTTTAGAGCAACCAAATCGACCTGAAACTAAGAGTAGTTTCTATTCAACCTGCTGTGTGCTCCCTATTGTCCACAAAAGATGAACAGTGTAGAAAATCAGATTTAAACTTTTTCTTGACCATCTGGAATCTGGACCCCCACATTGGCCCCCCACTATGCCCTACTTAGATCATGCTTTTGGGAATCAAGCCGTACATATTAAGTACAACTTACTTGCTATTAAAGTCCTACTTAGTGCTTCGGGAAGTCCATTCAGAACCTTGGACAGCGACGCCACTCCTGAGACTCCTGAGTTTCTTTTATGATAATGTGAGATTACGTCACATCACAAGACGAAAAACCACGCCGTTGTGATGGAGAATGGAATTAGCATTTGAGTGTGGGGAGATTGGTTGGCCACTGTGTCAGAGGCTTTTTCCTGCACAATCTATTGCTCAGTATTGATTACTTTAATGCAGTCTACTGGAGAGGCTTTCCCTAGGGTACACTGACCATCTAATGGGTGGCTGTGGCATAGGGCTGCACTAATAAGGAAACACGTTTATCAGCTAACCTGATCCTGTATCCAAATCACTTGAACAAATCACATTCACCTCTGACCTTTTTCTTCCTTGCATATTCACATCTAGATTCAACCGATGGCTTAACTGAAAACAAGTCTATTGTAACAGATTATACTGTGCATACTTTTTATCATACATTCATTCTTTTTTGTCTCGCTACAGTCCAGAAACAGTCTACAGCAGGGGGATATGGATGGGGCAAGACGCCTGGGACGCTTGGCGCGGCTGATTAGCTGTGTTGCCATCATTGTGGGCCTTCTTAGCATCATAATCTATGTGGTGGTTGCAGGTACGTCTTATTACAAGCTTTGATTGTGTCATCTAGCCACTACAAGACATGATAGATGTGTGACTTATTATTTTGAGTCAGAAATCACAATGAGCCGAGAAATGTGATGAGCAAAAAACGTGAATTTTGAATGTTTTGTGTTGTTTTTGATAAATAAAAGTCTCGGCTTTCAGATTATGCCTTTCTTTGTCAAGAAATTCAAATACGTAAATTTTGTTTTGATGCTGATTTGGTGCTCAATGGTGCTATTTTGGTGAATAGAAAGTGCATATGAACAGCTATTTAAAATAGAAATATTTTGTAACAATGTAAAAGTCTTTATTGTCACTTGATCAATTTAATGTGTCCTTGTTGAATAAAAAGTATCAACTAATAAAATCTTTATGTAACGTAATTATTTGATATGTTTGAATAAGTTGCCTAATTCTGTCAAAAATACCCAAAAATAGTTATAACAGCCACCATTTACATGATTATATCTCGACAACAGTTTGGAGTAGAAACATAATTATATAACAGAAATTCATTCAGACTCGAAATTAGTTTCTAGGCCAAAATGACTCACATACTGTGATATGTTTGATAGGTTTCTTGTATTTCCACACTCAATGTTGCTGTTATGATTCATATGCTCTTTTTTTTGCTCTATCCTCAGTAACTGGAAAGGGGACAAAGTAAGATGAGAAACCCATCTACAGCACTACTGCAAAAAACTCACACACGATGTAATTAAAATAAGATCTCCCTCTTAACAATAATGCCACAGAAGTTGAAAAAGAAACAAGGACTGTAGCAACTAAAGATCTGATTAAATAGCAAAAATGCATGCAGTAGGTTAGCATGCTCAGTGAAAAACAAAAATTAAAATTCCCATATGTTAAAATGAACAGTGATTGCTTGCATTATGTAAATGAGAAACATTGCTGGTTCGGCAAGAACTCGCCTGAGGATGACACAAAGGACAAGGGAACGTTTCTCAAAGATGGTCTTTGAAAACATGGCTATGCCCCGGCAAGCTGCATTTTAACCTTATATTACTCCTGGTTGATCTTGCATTCGAAAATTATGCACCGAAATATTTGCAACATAACTACTGATGTATGTTTTATAAAAAGATTTATATGTGGAGTTTAAGCTACGGGAATGAACTAGGGATGACAAGACTGTTAGAGGCCTTGTCAGACTTAACAGTAATGGTCATTGGGGTTGGAGTTTTGATTTTTGTTCATTTATTTTGTAGGTTTTGATTATAAAAATGACCACGTGCATGTCTGATCTTGTTTGTGAATAAGTGTCAGCATTTTTCATTACTATCCTTTTTTCTTCTGTGAGAGTAGTGGGTATCTACAGATGGGAATGTACATCATTGTCCAGTGCGTGTCCAATGCTTTATTCTCTCAATGGCACAAAGTTCATGGAGAGCTCTGTCCTAGCTATAGGGCTCCACTATACTAGTATAGTTTCCTTCAGAGAGGTAAGACTGTAACGTTACGCATGCCAGGCCTCTCTCCTGACAAAAACTGCTGGAGCATGGACATTCAACTAGAGGCATGCAACGGCCAGCACCATTCTGTGCCAAGACCTTTATATCAGTATGCTAAACAAATCAAAGGACTATTCATCGTTTCCAGGGTTCTTTCCAGGACAGAATGACAGTTTCCCTGTCATAAATCTCCCTTACTTAACCCTTATAAATATGAGATATATATCAGCATATTTATAGAAATATTTAGGCATGCTGTGGGTGGACAAAACACTTTTTTATCTTCACCAAGAATGAGCTTGTTTAAGGGACTTTTTTTGACATGTCTCACAGTGTTGATTGCATCTCTGACTGCTAATTCATCGATCTGCTGATATTAATAAAACAAAATTACAAATTAAATATGAAATTGTAAAAATGGAGATACAGATACATAACAGCACTTATCTGGTTAGTTAGACTGAGGGAGGGTTAGGAAGGAAACATTCCACAGCACAGTCCATTGATCTGCTTCATTCATACTGAATTAAATATTTTACTGCTCTGTCCTAGATTTCTAAGCACTTGATCACTTATTTTTCATCATTATTCTCATGTTATGTCAATACTTTTGTATGACCTTCATGTATAATCTCCTGAAACTAGACTGTTAGCACCTAAACACCTAAGACTTCATTTATTGTCATTGTACTGTATAATTTACTGTTTTGTGAATTCATTTTCCGGAAATTGATGCTACTCATAACTCTTTTGTTCACTATAAGCAACTGTGTTACTGTGTAGTTCATAATAACCATTAGGCCAATATGAATGAGATGCAAAAATGCTTTTAAAACTGTGATTTATTATGTACAACATATGTTTTTCTATGTACCTTTGCAAGTGTGAAATAAACATTAACATGCATGGTCCACAACTTGCTTGCAGCTATTGATCCTGTACAGCACAGTGGTGGAGAAACATAAGCAATTAGAAATTAGCATAAATGACTGCATTAGCAAAAAAGTTAAATTGTTAAGCGTACCACACAAAGAAACACAGGAAGACAACAACTTTCAAAGCCTTCCTGCCCATAGTACATATACATAAGCTTCATTTTTCATGCTCCTGACTATTGCTGCTGTAAATAATGCATGGCTAAGGAAATGGCACAAGATCTACTGGCTGATTTTGCACTTCCCTGGTTCTCTGATCTCTAAGTATGGCCCTCTGCCCAGCCTCACTCCAGCACTCAGCACTAACAGCGCTCTCTCACTCACAGTGACACAAAGTGTTTAAGTTTTCTTTTCCTTTTAAGAACCAGGGTTCACGTGGTCCAGAAAAAAAAAGAGGTAGCCTAATTTTAAAAGTGTGATTTCTAGACCTGGAAAAGTCATGTAAATTAAAATCTCCATGGGCATTTTTATAATGAATAAACTGTAGATTTTTATGAATATGCATACCACACTGTGAAATATTTTATCAGGTGAAATTGTGCACACAAAAATCTTTTAAAAGTTATTCTTTTTTACCCTTATCCAGTAAATCACGAACAACATGGAAAAGTCCTTTGAGGTCCTTTGAATATTGTTGACAAGATTTAATGCCAAGGCACCAGCCTCAACCATCTAGTTTGCCTTTGCATGCACAGGGTGAAATTTCCATATTCCTTTCGAGTGGCTTCAAATATAATTAATATGATTTACACAAGAAGGATATGTTTCTGGATAAACATCCTTTGTTGTTGCAATAACACGTACCAACAAATCAATGCCCTCTTAGTTTAGTAGTGTTAGAGCACAGGACACAGGACCTTGGTTTAAGGTTACTGTAAGGGCTATATTTGGTTTAAATGGGTGTTGATCCAGGATTACATACTATTTCGATAAATTGTGTTGCACTTTCAAGTGAAGGAAAAGGTCTCAAGATCAAAGTCTTTGCAAAATCAAAAAAGTGAAGACATACAAATGAGAGACAAGGGATGGTCCCAACAAAGATGCAAAGTTGCATTTGAGTATTTACTGAACTTGCAGTATAATGTAGGCCAGGGGTGTCCAATTCTGCTCTTGGAGGGCCATTATTCTCCAAACCTAATTGAAATCACCTGAACCAGCTACTCAAGTCCAGGATTACTAGGGGTGCATTTCAATCAGCTCCCTAGTTCAGTAGTCATGGCACGGATCAGGTAGTCGGCCATTTTCTCAAACGCAAAATCCTTACAGTGCACTGAAACGTTCGCTCCCTAAAAAGTCCCACAATGCACTGTGAAAACCAGGGAGCATCTATGCTCACAATCACTATCAGTGCAAAACTTATGAAACAAATGTTGCACAGATATGTAACAAGCAAAGTATCTATAATATAATGTCAGAAAGATCTGCTGTTGTTTATAAATATCAGTGGTGATGTTATACAATGAGGGCGTTGCCATGTCTCCGGAAAAAGTCATCAGTGTCCCAATGTGCATTGAGCCAGAGTCCTTACTAGTGCCCGAACTAGGGAGCTGATTGAGACACCCTAGATACTTCCAGGCAAGTGTGTTTGGGCAGGTTGAAGCTAAACTCTGTAGGACATTGGCCCTCCAGAAGCAGGATTGGACACCCGTGATGTAGGCTGATTGTCACTACAGTCACTACACCCAGGAGTAACTTTAGGTTACGAGACTCGCTCAAGGACACAATGGTGACAGAGCAAGATTGTGATCTCTGTAAGTCTCCAGTTTCAGACTCGCACTGACTACTCAGCATTTGTAACTTTTGGGAAAGCAGCCCAGGAAACCAAGTATTACAGTGGGGAGAACAAGTATTTGATACACTGCCGATTTTGCAGGTTTGCCCACTTACAAAGCATGTAGAAGTCTGTAATTTTTATCATAGGTACTCTTCAACTGTGAGTGACGGAATCTAAAACAAAAATCCAGAAAATCACATTGTATGATTTTTAAGTAATTAATTTGCATTTTATTGCATGACATACGTATTTGATACATCAGAAAAGCAGAACTTAATCTTTGGTACAGAAACTTTTGTTTGCAATTACAGAGATCATACGTTTCCTGTAGTTCTTGACCAGGTTTGCACACACTGCAGCAGGGATTTTGGCCCACTCCTCCATACAGACCTTCTCCAGATCCTTCAGGTTTCGGGGCTGTCGCTGGGCAATACGGACTTTCAGCTCCCTCCAAAGATTTTCTATTGGGTTCAGGTCTGGAGACTGGCTAGGCCACTCCAGGACCTTGAGATGCTTCTTACGGAGCCACTCCTTAGTTGCCCTGGCTGTGTGTTTCGGGTCGTTGTCATGCTGGAAGACCCAGCCACGACCCATCTTCAATGCTCTTACTGAGGGAAGGAGGTTGTTGGCCAAGATCTCGCGATACATGGCCCCATCCATCCTCCCCTCAATACGGTGCAGTCGTCCTGTCCCCTTTGCAGAAAAGCATCCCTAAAGAATGATGTTTCCACCTCCATGCTTCACGGTTGGGATGGTGTTCTTGGGGTTGTACTCATCCTTCTTCTTCCTCCAAACACGGCGAGTGGAGTTTAGACCAAAAAGCTCTATTTTTGTCTCATCAGACCACATGACCTTCTCCCATTCCTCCTCTGGATCATCCAGATGGTCACTGGCAAACTTCAGACGGGCCTGGACATACGCT
Organism: Coreius guichenoti; assembly: GCA_039654105.1. Taxonomy (NCBI): domain Eukaryota; kingdom Metazoa; phylum Chordata; class Actinopteri; order Cypriniformes; family Gobionidae; genus Coreius; species Coreius guichenoti. The sequence goes on from CM077174.1 coordinate 25,061,730, forward strand.
GGCTTGAGCAGGGGGACCTTGCGTGCGCTGCAGGATTTTAATACATGACGGCGTAGTGTGTTAGTAATGGTTTTCTCTGAGACTGTGGTCCCAGCTCTCTTCAGGTCATTGACCAGGTCCTGCCGTGTAGTTCTGGGCTGATCCCTCACCTTCCTCATGATCATTGATGCCCCACGAGGTGAGATCTTGCATGGTGCCCCAGACCGAGGGAGATTGACCGTCATCTTGAACTTCTTCCATTTTCTAATAATTGCGCCAACAGTTGTTGCCTTTTCACCAAGCTGCTTGCCTATTGTCCTGTAGCCCATCCCAGCCTTGTGCAGGTCTACAATTTTATCCCTGATGTCCTTACACAGCTCTCTGGTCTTGGCCATTGTGGAGAGGTTGGAGTCTGTTTGATTGAGTGTGTGGACAGGTGTCTTTTATACAGGTAACGAGTTCAAACAGGTGCAGTTAATACAGATAATGAGTGGACAACAGGAGGGCTTCTTTAAGAAAAACGAACAGGTCTGTGAGAGCCGGAATTCTTACTGGTTGGTAGGTGATCAAATACTTATGTCATGCAATAAAATGCAAATTAATTATTTAAAAATCATACAATGTGATTTTCTGGATTTTTGTTTTAGATTCCGTCTCTCACAGTTGAAGAGTACCTATGATAAAAATTACAGACCTCTACATGCTTTGTAAGTAGGAAAACCTGCAAAATCGGCAGTGTATCAAATACTTGTTCTCCCCACTGTATATGACCCCCTCTTCCTATTCACACTCAACTCACGCATTACAACATGGCTGCAGATATTGATGAAATCAAGCAGAGAGGGTCTACTTTAACCTTTACAGAGCCAAGGAATAAAGACTCTAAAATATTTAAGTGCTGCCATACCTCAAAATTCATGAATAGTAGAGTAGGTAATGTGTGTCATATCTCCATTCTCACCTCAGATCAGTTAGGAGTCCCATTATAAGATCACTAGGAAAAAACAAAAAAGGCAACATATAGAGCAAAAGTGGAGATGACAAAAGATTTACTCATTTATTCTCTGGGCTGGTGTAAAGAGAACACGTTTCAGTCAGCAGGGGAGGTGAGACGGCTGATGACAGCTTCCTGTGGAGTTCTGTGGGTGGCCTACTAGCTTCCAAATGACTGCTGCAGAGAAAACAACAAGGTACCTCATTTGTGACTTTAAAACTTCTTCTCATCTACAATACAATGAACTATCCGAAAATATGGTGAGAAACCCATACTATGGTGTTTTGTGATCATCCTTTGGTCAACGAGGCCCATGAGGCCCATTTCATCCATAAAAGACCCTCAGTCCCTCAACATTTGTACTGTATTTCAGGGCACTTGGTCAATGTATGGACTGGAACAGTAGGAGACTGAGGTGACCTTTAGATCAGGGGTTTTCAAATTTTTAGATGCCACGGACCCCCAAATATGATCATCCCTGTGTGAGGGACCCCCATCCTAAAATTTATAAAGGCATCTGTCTTTTATAAACACTCAATTTATACACAAAATAATAATATTATAAATCAAAAATTAGTTTGTTACATTATTATATATTTTGTTCTCCTCAGTGTAGTAATGTATTGTTAAATGTACACTCTAAAAAATGCTGGGTTAAAAACAAGCCAAGTTGGGTTGAAATTAGACAAACCCAGCGGTTGGGTTAAATGTTTGCCCAACCTGCTGGGTAGTTTTATTTAACTCAACTATTGTTTAAAAATTACTGTATTGCTTGCTTAAAATGAACCCAAAGTATGTTGGAAATTAACATTTATAACGTTTAATAAATGAACTAATAAGTTTAATGAATAATATTTAAAACAATAAACATTTATTAAATAGCTTATTAATAAATGTTCACCTTTTGATTATTATTGTTGCCTCTAGTAATTACCTTTCTGATTTTTAATTTTCAACCTATTTTGGGTTCATTTTAAGCCAGACATATAGTAATTTTTAAACAATAGTTAGGTTAAATAAAACTGCCCAGGATGTTGGTCAAATATTTAACCCAATCGCTGGGTTTGTCCATTTTCAACCCAACTTGGGTTGTTTTTAACCCAGCATTTTTTAGAGTTGTATGTATTATTTATTTCTTTAATTCTACTCTAATTTGTATTTATTTATATTAATATTTTTTATTTTAATCTAATTTAATTTATTTAACAGATTAATAACTAACTAATATTTTTTAATCACATTTTTTTTTAGATCTAATTTATTGCTTTACCATTTTATTTTAATCAAATTATTATTATTGGGTTTTTTTTGTTTTTTTTTTTACTGTTTTTTTCTAGACTTTTCCACGGACCCCCTGTCCCTCTCTTGCGGCCCCTTGGGGGTTCCCGGACCCCAGCTTGAAAACCCCTGCTTTAGATAATGGACCAACAGGGAATATAGGAAAAAGGATTTAAGATTTCTTAGTTTCAAACAGCTCATTTTAGTTTATTGTTTTGGGGAAGCCGATGTCTCCATTGAGTAGATTGTATTGAGTTGTGTGAACACTCTCTTTATGCGCCTATGGAAAAACCTCAAGCAAACAGATTCCATCAGTCTAACAAGAGCTATAGCCAGTCTGACTGCTCCAAATGTGGCAGATACATCAAGAAAGGATCAGTACGGAAGAGCTGCTCAGCAGAAAAAGCTCACTTTTATGGATGGGACATCATTTGTCAACATAAGAGGGAAGGAGAAACAGGCTTGTGATAATAAGGCTCCCAATACTTCTTTCTTTTTCCAACAACCAAGCTACATAGTGTGCCGGTCTTACAATGCAATCACTGTGCGAGATTTTCATTTTCCAGGGATCGATGCTGTTCAGCTTGTATTTTCATCACATTAAAGTTCTGGTCTGTTTCTGTCTCTCATGCTCCAGTTCCATAGAAGGAGCTTCTTGGTTGTAAATCAGTTTAGACAAGCAGACGAGATATTCCTAACTGGAACATGCTCTAAACTTTGAAACACATCAGTAAAGGCATAAAGAATTAGCACCTTGAAAGAGAAGGGTTTGACATATCATGAGCTGCAATGCAACTATTTTATTGTTGGACTATTATTTCCCAACAGTGTAATATGTAATTGTTAAGAGAGTTTAGAAATATCTAAAAAATAGAAGCTTTAGAGGACGGACCTCTAGTGTTTCACACACATTTTTAATATTCTGTATATGAATAATTTATTAATTCACAAAGTACACAGCATGATGAGAAACCCTCTTACTAAAAGGATCATCAAATTAAAACCCTCTTCCGATTAATAGTATACAGGAACAACACAACGCCATGTTGATGCTTCACAGCATCGCTCTTTTTTTCAAAGCCAGTGTGTTATAATATATGCTCTCGGAAATCTATTCCTGTTAGTAATTTGGTCTTCAGTCCCAGTTCACATCTGAACAGCGCATTGTTTGTAGTACAGAAACAAAAAAAAGGCTCTTAGAGCTAAACCCCTTTTGATGCTAATTACAAATAAGGTCCATGCTGGCCACAATCAATCCTGTTCCCAGGCTAGGCCAGGTAGGCTTCAGCTTTGTAGCCCCAATGGTCCGTCTCTCACTGAGCCCTTTCTCAAGGGTTTGCCACCTCTTAGCTCCCCTGTTTGTCAGTGAAATGCATATAGCAGCAGAAGGATGGTACAGATGCCAATGACTCCTCCCAGAATTAAGGAGTCCCGCCTCTTCCTCAAGTTGATCCGCTGTATTAGGTTATTGATGGCAGGGAAACGGTCTAAAGTAAAGGTCAGTTAAGGAAATACAGGGATATAGCAGATTGCCTTTCCTCAAAAACTGACAGCAAGTATTTTTCAAGAAAATGAGTTTCAATTTGTCACATTTTTGTAAGATAACATGGCCTTGTCCTATATAAATGTGACCTATGTAATTAGAAGAGAGCTCTTCAAATAAAATATTATAGAAATCTACACATTTATAGGAAACCTACTGTATATGTCCTGCATACTAGGGATGCACAGATAATGCAATTCTGATAACGATACCGATAAGCTGATAATTAAAAAAAAGGTTGATATTAAAATTGTCCTACTACTACTAAAATCAATCATTTTTTGTTAGTTTGTGAAAAATGAAGAGTAAATGAATAAGTAAATAAAAAACACACACACACACACACACACACACACACATATACATATACACACACACATATATATATAGCCCAAACTATTATATTTAACTGCTATTTATTTAAAATAATTGCTTTTATCGGCAGATACCGATTATTGGCTGATACACTGGTGCATTCCACATACATACATAATATATTATATATACACACACACACACACATATACATATATAAATATACACACACACACACACATATACATATATATATATATATATATATATATATATACAGTGGGGAGAACAAGTATTTGATACACTGCCGATTTTGCAGGTTTGCCCACTTACAAAGCATGTAGAAGTCTGTAATTTTTATCATAGGTACTCTTCAACTGTGAGAGACGGAATCTAAAACAAAAATCCAGAAAATCACATTGTATGATTTTTAAGTAATTAATTTGCATTTTATTGCATTACATAAGTATTTGATACATCAGAAAAGCAGAACTTAATATTTGGTACAGAAACCTTTGTTTGCAATTACAGAGATCATACGTTTCCTGTAGTTCTTGACCAGGTTTGCACACACTGCAGCAGGGATTTTGGCCCACTCCTCTATACAGACCTTCTCCAGATCCTTCAGGTTTCGGGGCTGTCGCTGGGCAATAGAGACTTTCAGCTACCTCCAAAGATTTTCTATTGGGTTCAGGTCTGGAGACTGGCTAGGCCACTCCAGGACCTTGAGATGCTTCTTACGGAGCCACTCCTTAGTTGCCCTGGCTGTGTGTTTCAGGTCGTTGTCATGCTGGAAGACCCAGCCACGACCCATCTTCAATGCTCTTACTGAGGGAAGGAGGTTGTTGGCCAAGATCTTGTGATACATGGCCCCATCCATCCTCCCCTCAATACGGCGCAGTCGTCCTGTCCCCTTTGCAGAAAAGCATCCCCAAAGAATGATGTTTCCACCTCCATGCTTCACGGTTGGGATGGTGTTCTTGGGGTTGTACTCAACCTCCTTCTTCCTCCAAACACGGCGAGTGGAGTTTAGACCAAAAAGCTCTATTTTTGTCTCATCAGACCACATGACCTTCTCCCATTCCTCCTCTGGATCATCCAGATGGTCATTGGCAAACTTCAGACGGGCCTGGACATGCACTGGCTTGAGCAGGGGGACCTTGCGTGCGCTGCAGGATTTTAATCCATGACAGCGTAGTGTGTTACTAATGGTTTTCTTTGAGACTGTGGTCCCAGCTCTCTTCAGGTCATTGACCAGGTCCTGCCGTGTAGTTCTGGGCTGATCCCTCACCTTCCTCATGATCATTGATGCCCCACGAGGTGAGATCTTGCATGGTGCCCCAGACCGAGGGAGACTGACCGTCATCTTGAACTTCTTCCATTTTCTAATAATTGCGCCAACACTTGTTGCCTTCTCACCAAGCTGCTTGCCTATTGTCCTGTAGCCCATCCCAGCCTTGTGCAGGTCTACAATTTTATCCCTGATGTCCTTACACAGCTCTCTGGTCTTGGCCATTGTGGAGAGGTTGGAGTCAGTTTGATTGAGTGTGTGGACAGGTGTCTTTTATACCGGTAACGAGTTCAAACAGGTGCAGTTAATACAGGTAATGAGTGGAGAACAGGAGGGCTTCTTAAAGAAAAACGAACAGGTCTGTGAGAGCCGGAATTCTTACTGGTTGGTAGGTGATCAAATACTTATGTCATGCAATAAAATGCAAATTAATTATTTAAAAATCATACAATGTGATTTTCTGGATTTTTGTTTTAGATTCCGTCTTTCACAGCTGAAGTGTACCTATGATAAAAATTACAGACCTCTACATGCTTTGTAAGTAGGAAAACCTGCAAAATCGGCAGTGTATCAAATACTTGTTCTCCCCACTGTATATATACACTCACCTAAAGGATTATTAGGAACACCATACTAATACTTTGTTTGACCCCCTTTCGCCTTCAGAACTGCCTTAATTCTACGTGGCATTGATTCAACAAGGTGCTGAAAGCATTCTTTAGAAATGTTGGCCCATATTGATAGGATAGCATCTTGCAGTTGATGGAGATTTGTGGGATGCACATCCAGGGCACGAAGCTCCCGTTCCACCACATCCCAAAGATGCTCTATTGGGTTGAGATCTGGTGACTGTGGGGGCCATTTTAGTACAGTGAACTCATTGTCATGTTCAAGAAACCAATTTGAAATGATTCGAGCTTTGTGACATGGTGCATTATCCTGCTGGAAGTAGCCATCAGAGGATGGGTACATGGTGGTCATAAAGGGATGGACATGGTCAGAAACAATGCTCAGGTAGGCCGTGGCATTTAAACGATGCCCAATTGGCACTAAGGGGCCTAAAGTGTGCCAAGAAAACATCCCCCACACCATTACACCACCACCACCAGCCTGCACAGTGGTAACAAGGCATGATGGATCCATGTTCTCGTTCTGTTTACGCCAAATTCTGACTCTACCATCTGAATGTCTCAACAGAAATCGAGACTCATCAGACCAGGCAATATTTTTCCAGTCTTCAACTGTCCAATTTTGGAGAGCTCGTGCAAATTGTAGCCTCTTTTTCCTATTTGTAGTGGAGATGAGTGGTACCCGGTGGGGTCTTCTGCTGTTGTAGCCCATCCGCCTCAAGGTTGTGTGTGTTGTGGCTTCACAAATGCTTTGCTGCATACCTCGGTTGTAACGAGTGGTTATTTCAGTCAAAGTTGCTCTTCTATCAGCTTGAATCAGTCGGCCCATTCTCCTCTGACCTCTAGCATCAACAAGGCATTTTCGCCCACAGGACTGCCGCATACTGGATGTTTTTCCCTTTTCACACCATTCTTTGTAAACTCTAGAAATGGTTGTGCGTGAAAATCCCAGTAACTGAGCAGATTGTGAAATACTCAGACCGGCCCGTCTGGCACCAACAACCATGCCACGCTCAAAATTGCTTAAATCACCTTTCTTTCCCATTCTGACATTCAGTTTGGAGTTCAGGAGATTGTCTTGACCAGGACCACACCCCTAAATGCATTGAAGCAACTGCCATGTGATTGGTTGATTAGATAATTGCATTAATGAGAAATTGAACAGGCGTTCCTAATAATCCTTTAGGTGAGTGTATATATACATATACATACACACACACACATTATATATATATATATATATATACACACACACATTATATATATATATATATATATATATATATATATATATATATATATATAAGATCATGTTCCATATAACAAAAATGTATTATTAGTAGTAACATGCATTGCTAAGATTACCCTCAGATTCCAGATTTTCAAAAATAGTTGTATCTCGGCCAAATATTGTCCTATCCTAACAAACATCAATACACCTTCATATGATGTATAAATCTCAATTTCAAAAAATTGACCCTTATGACTGGTTCTGTGGTCCAGGATCACATATATCAGTAATGGATATGGTACCGATATATCATGCAACCCTAATGCATACATGCACACAAACACTCTTTTTTGAAATCAAGGATACTGGCCAGGGTGTTGACCCTGCTCTGTATAGACTTCAACCACCCTCGCTGGGAGGTCATGTTCTCCTTGGTTGCCATGGCAATGCTGTGGATAAAAAATAAAAAACAAGAGTGGGTTTTATTGGCACTGGCTCATCACAGCACATATGCAATGAAAGTGGTCAAAAAGTGCTCTGATCAGTGCGTCAAGAGCGCAGCAGCTGTTAGGACTGCGGACACAGGAGAAAGTCCCTCAAAGACAGCAAACGTCTCCTTCACTAGGTTTGATTTCAGACAGGAAGGCAGGAGTTGCATTAATCTAAAGCTCCAGAGACATTAGCCACACACAGCTAGAAACCAAAAGTATGCAGAAAAGTGACCAACCATTACATATCCATTTCCCTTGACACTGCAAAAAGTGAACACCTCAACATTTTGGACAAATCAGAGGTTTTCCAACAGCCTTCATTTGTCCTAGCTTAAAGGCATAGTTCATTCAAAACTGAAAATTCTGCCATCATTTACTCACACTCATGTTATTTCAAAAGTACTTAAGACTTACATTCTTCTGTGAATCACGAAGAAGAAAGTACTGTTTTGGAAAAAAAAAATTGGAAAAAAATTGTTTTGGAGAAAAAAAGTTTTCAAACTTAAATATGAAAAAGTACCATAAAATGATCCATATGTATTATACAACCCCTGGCAAAATGTATGGAATCACAACACAATGTTGTTCACCCAGCTTTTTTTTTACTTTATAGCAAATAAACAAATCACAGATATGGCACAAAAAAGGTTTTGTTCAAAAGCTTAACATTCTGGCTTCATGAAACATACACTATATTGCCAAAAGTATTGGGACACCCCTCCAAATCATTGAATTCAGGTGTTCCAATCACTTCCACGGCCACAGGTGTATAAAATCAAGCACCTAGGCATGCAGACTGCTTCTACAAACATTTGTGAAAGAATAGGTCGCTCTCGGGAGCTCAGTGAATTCAAGCATGGTACCGTGATAGGTCGCCACCTGTGCAATAAGTCCATTTGTGAAATTTCCTCACTACTAAATATTCTACGGTCAACTGTTAGTGGTATTATAACAAAGTGGAAGCAATTGGGAACAACAGCAACACAGCCATGAAGTGGTAGGCCACATAAAATCACAGAGCGGGGTCAGCGCATGCTGAGGCGCACAGTGCGCAGAAGTCACCAACTTTCTGCAGTGTCAATAGCTACAGACCTCCAAACTTCATGTGGCCTTCAGATTAGCTCAAGAACAGTGTGTAGAGAGCTTCATGGAATGGGTTTCCATGGCCGAGCAGCTGCATCCAAGCCATCACCAGTGGTGTAAAGCACGCCGCCACTGGACTCTAGAGCAGTGGAAACGTGTTCTCTGGAGTGACAAATCACACTTCTCTGTCTGGCAATCCGATGGACGAGTCTGGGTTTGGCGGTTGCCAGGAGAACGGTACTTGCCTGACTGCATTGTGCCAAGTGTAAAGATTGGTGGATGGGGGATTATGGTGTGGGGATTACAGTGAAAGGAACACTTAATGCTTCAGCATACCAAGACATTTTGGACAATTTCAAGCTACCAACTTTGTGGGAACAGTTTGGGGATGGCCCCTTCCTGTTCCAACATGACTGCGCACCAGTGCACAAAGCAGGTCCATAAAGATATGGATGAGCGAGTTTGGTGTGGAGGAACTTGACTTGCCTGCACAGAGTCCTGACCTCAACCCGACAGAACACCTTTGGGATGAATTAGAGCGGAGACTGCGAGCCAGGCCTTCTCGTCCAACATCAGTGCCTGACCTCACAAATGCGCTTCTAGAAGAATGGTCAAAAATTCCCATAAACACACTCCTAAACCTTGTGGAAAGCCTTCCCAAAAGAGTTGAAGCTGCTATAGCTGCAAAGGGTGGGCCAACTCCATATTAAACCCTACGGATTAAGAATGGGATGTCATTAAAGTTCATGCGCATGTAAAGGCAGGCGTCCCAAAACTTTTGGCAATATAGTATATCTCAAACAAATTTACTTTTTAAAATGTATTTCTTTTTTTAAATTAATGGCATGTCGTTTTCCAGATCAAGTAGAGGAAAAAATTATGGAATCATCTTTTAATTTCCATTTCTAAAACAAATACAGAGAAAAGTCTAAAAACGTTGTTCCCAATCAACTGTCTAAAATTTGGTGCAAGTACAAAACTTAACGTGAAGGTTATAAAAGGAAAACATATGGGAAGACGTCATAGCGTCACAATAATAAAAGAAACTCACAGCAATATGCCTTGAAAACAGAAAATGCCCAACAAAACAAAGGAAAAATAAATGGGTGAAAACAGTCCCCTGGATGAATGAAATAGCATTTACATAAAGAAAAGCCAAATGAAAACCACCACTAACACTAAACAGAAGAAAACAAGGTTACAGTGGGCTAAAGAGAAGCAATCATGGAGTGTGGATGACTAAATGAAAGTGACATTCAGTGATGAATCAATGATGCTGGAACTTTTGTCTGGTGCCGTTTTAATGAAACATGTAAAGATGACTGCCTAAAGAAAACAATTCAATTTCCCAACTCATTTATGATATGGGGTTGCATGTTAGGTAAAGGACCAGGGGGGATGAAAATCCTTACCTCAACAGTCAATGTACACAGGTGTACGTTGAAATTTTGGACACCTTTCTTATTCCATCGATAGAAAAGAGGTTTGGTGATGATGAAGTCATTTTTCAGGATGATAATGCATCTTGCCACAGAGAAAAGAGTGTTAAAGCTTTTCTTCAGGAAAGGCATATCATCTCAGTGACATGGCCAGCAAACCGGGTCTCAATCCAATTGAAAATTTATGGTGGGGGAAAAAAAAAAAAACTGGTCCATGACAAGGCTCCATCCAGCAAAGCTGATCTGTCAACCAATATTTGAGAAAGTTGAAACCAGCTTGATGGGGAATATTGTTTTTCATTAGTGAAGTCCTGTCATAAAAGCCAGAGGAGGACCAACAAAGTACTAATTGTGTTTTTTTTTGTAGATAATTTTCCCCTCAACATTGAGTGATTCCATACTTTTTTTCCTCTACTTGATCTGGAAAGACATGCCATTAATAAAAAATATGTAGGGTGAATTCAGGATGATTGGGACACCAAGTCATTTCAATGGCAAAAAGTCTCCCAATCATCCTGAATTCACCATAAGTGAATTTGTTTGATGTTTCATGAAGCCAGAAAGTTAAGTTATTGAACAAAACCTTTTTTGTGTCATATCTGTGATTTCTTTGTTTATTTTTGCCAGGCGTTGTATATTAGTCTGGTGGCTTTTTTAGGTGAAAGTGAAATAAGACAAGATAAATGAAGTGTGAATGCACAGGACTGCTTAGTAAATGCATGTAAAAACAAGTACATTATTTATCCTTTTTTAAGCATGAAAAGTAAAATGTAATCCTTATCCAGTACATTAAAAACAACTGGAAAGTCATGGGCCTTAGATTATTGTTGTGGACAGTGTGGGGGGAGGGTGCTTGAAGTCAAGAAGGTTGAGAACCATTCATCTAATGCATTTTAATTATGCACTGTTGCATGCTATAATAAGACTGTTGGGTAGGTCCAGTACTTATTTGCTTTCTTCAGCTGAGTCTTGCTTTCTTGTTCCTAGTGGGGAAGATTAAATTGCTATGTGACAATACAGCTCATTCCATCTCCACCTCAGCAGATTTGTGAGTGCAAACTAATGCCTGGCACCCATTAAACTCCTGTCTGCCCTACTCTGCAGAACAAAAGCCATCAGATATAGTCCACCACAAGCGCTCAAGCAGACTCTACTACACCTTGTTCATAATGAACAGGAGATTGTATCTATCAAACTCGCATAAAACAGGTGTCATCTAGAATGTGTTTGACAAAACCTGTGAAATTAGGTCTAGTCACCACAATTTTTAAGCAGTGTGCCACGCACCAACGATTAGTTGCCAGTAGCCAAACCCCACTCACACAAACAAATCATAAAGCACATTAAACAAGACAGAGCACCCTGTAGGCCACAAGGTCTCTGGTGTTTTGTACTCCCAGGAGCCCTCAGTCACGAACAAGCAGTTATTTAGTTATAGCCAGAGTTTTTAATGTGACGCCTCTAGACAGGCCCTTTATCATTTATTAGTTCTTTTGCATCTGCACACCATGAGATCATGATGAACACATGAGCTTAACCCCTAGAAGTCTGCACAGTTTTGGGGCCCTTTAGAAGTTTTGACATGCTCTGACATTTGTGCTTTTTTTCAGTTGCTTATAAACATATTAATGGCAAAAGTGTCATTACACTGTATTCAGCACAAACTGGGCTACCATAATATGTGAGCAACATGTATGTACATGCTTGTATTTTTGAGAGAATAACGTTTATGCGTGGTTTTTGAAAAAACAAAAAAATGTAAGTCACTGAATTAAGCCCACAAAACACAATAGATATGTGTCCACAAAACTTTTGACTAATGGGTGTTGTTGCCTAGACCTTTTGCTTCAAACTGATGTGAGAATCACTGTGCCTGCTCATTGACATAAAACAATATATTGATTAAAATTTTGTAAGACACTTTTTCTTTACAAAGGTCGTATGCGAAGGGGTGTGAATGATCATGAATAATGCTGTGATTTACACCTGAGGAGACAATAGAACCCATAATGAGCCGCATAATGACCTGCATAATGAATGAGCCTTTGAGTCAGGTATGTGACTGAGGGAGCTAAGCAACAGGACAAAAGAAATATATTTTGTTGTAGTTTATTTAGAATATAGTTAACAATATAAAGTGAGAGCCAAAGGCCCATAAGGCCTATTATATTTTAAACTTTCAAAAGATTTGACATTACTATTTTTAATTATTTTGAAAGAAGTCTCGTGCTAAAAAAAAAAACAGTAATATTGTGACATTGAACACAATTCAGTATTCAGTAAATACAAATAACTGAATAACTGGTAATGATAAATGTTATAAGTAAAATATTTGGGATTAAAAACAACAATGCAATGCAATTATGATTTCAAAGAGTATAGGGTGAATTCAGGTTGATTGGGACACTTTTTTCCAAGTCATTTCAATGGCAAAAATTTTCTGAATCATTTGATTTTGTAAACTATCCGATACACACAATACTCAAATATCATTTCGAGTTTCGGTTCATTTATGAGATGCGCCGTGCAATGCATGATCGCGTCGGCGACTGTTATAAGCTATTGTCTGCTATATTTGCTTCTTATTTCTTAAATCCAGGCAATTGGCTGATGAAACATTAATTAAAATTAAGATATAATTTATACAAAACGAAATTCACTTTAAAGAAAGGCTAAACAAAACTTAATGAAGTGGTCAAAATCATGTCTGACAAACTCTCATGTCTTTGACATATTGCGCATCTTATGATGTGTCCTTTCTTACTCGTGCTGTTCACTTTTCATAATCAACATAGATTAAATTAAAAAATAACATTAGGCTATAATATTTAAACATCAATATGAAACAAAATACGTTTTAATGGCTACAACAAGTAGCCTATTGTACACAAAACTTATAGCATCTGAGCAGAAATTTGCGAATAAAAGCTTTATTGATGTGACACTAGGCTATTTTACAGTAAACACTTCATAATCTGTCCAAAACAGGCCAAAGAAATCTTGTCTAAACAGTCTTATGTCTATGACATTTTATGTTGTAGCAGGATTCATATTTAAACAGTCTTTTTGCGGTTTAATATTCACAGACACTAACAGAATAAACTCGCAATCATCGGCTGGATCAGTTGCTCTTAGAAATAAACAGCTTTTCTTCTGAGGTAAATTATTCCAGGATTATTCCTCACCGCATCTCAAAACGATGTAAACTACATGCACTAATGTGGGCGTTGACTGTTGGATCCATGGATCGTGTCAGTATTTGAATTTCAAAAGAACGCGCACTCTGTGGGCGTGGCCGCATTAGCGGATAATGAAGAAGCTGGCGAACAACTGACATCTCTCTCTTTTCAAACAGATTACATAAACAGAGAATATTTGTTTTCGATTTGATTTACATTATTTAAAACCTGACATTTCAACATTTCATTAGACATATGTCATGTTTGTGTGACAAGTATTCACTAAATTACAGTTCATTTTCTGAAGACTATCAGATTGGACTTCATTGACAGGGAGGCTGCAGATCGTGCATCATGTTTGTTTTCTTTATTTTGCAAAAAGCACAACACTTTGTTTTTATTGTGAACTTAACAGATTATAATGATGTAGAACTGAATGATAAAAATCGACAGAGTTATTTGAGTCTCTTTGGCACTGATAAGAAATCTTCGACCTTTAGGGGTTAATCTCCTAAACTTCATATCTGTGTGTGTATTCTAAATTATGCATTTGTTTGAATATGCTACCTGCAAGGGAGTATCTCAAAGTCTCGCTTGTGATAGACGGAAGACTTTTGGCTTATTTTAAATCATTAAAAGAGAAACATGAGAGCCCACACTCTTCAAAGATCAGAACTATGATGAAACATTAAACAATGAGCTCTCATCTTGGTGGCTCCAGGCTGTGGGTGCTACAAAGGGAAGATACTGATTACAAGCAGCTGATATAGCATATTTTTTTTTGCTTGAACAAGACTGGGGTGGGGATAAAAAGAGCTGCATGGACCAAGAGCCAACTTAATTAAGCACCAGTGCCGGCTGCCAGCTGTGGGGTTCCCAAAGGTGCGCAGTGAAAGTGTAGGCTACTCTCATGCCCAGCACAGATCCGCAGTGAGCGAAAGATGGTAGTCCCCAACAGCACGATATTCACAACTAACGCACCTCAGGAACAAGGCACATTGGGAGATTCATGCACATGCCAAGCTTTACTGTTCGTTTCCCTTAAAGGTATAGTTAACCTTAAAATGATTCAGTCATCAATTACCCACAGGACACAAAAGAAGATATTTTGAAAATGTCTCTGTATTTTTTTTGTCCAAATAATGGAAGTCAATGGGGTCCAGTGTTGTTTTGGCCCAAGGTTATTTTCATTATTATTCGTTATTGCTTTTTGATAACTGAAATAAAGCTGAAATAAAATAATATAGAAATATTAGATGAAAATCTTAAACTGAATGAAAATTAAAAATGTTGCCTTGGCAACTAACTGAAATAAGTGCAAGTTACTAAACAAGCACTAAAATGACTAACTGGAAATAAATTAAAACTAAATAGTAATAGTAAAACCCCCCTAAAAAAATAAAAATAAAGTCACATAACAGAATTACAAAAATTTAACGTTGAAAATATAAAAATAAAAACTAATTCAAAATATTATTACAAATTACAATACTATATAAATAATACTAAAATAACACTGGTACCCACTGAATTTCATTGTAAGGACAAAAACAGTAATTCTTCAAAATTCCACAGAAGAAACAATGGTTTGAAACAGCAGGGTAACTAAATGATGAACATTTTCTCTTTTGGGTGAACTTTAAGAGTCTGAATCCACTTTCAGTTCTGATCTAGCTGTATCAGCTCAATGCAAAAGCAATGGATCAGTGGTTTGTATCCCTCCATCAACTGAGATCTTTCTCCTTGAGTTAATGACCCCTGGCAGGCTATTCTTTCAGAAGAGACCAGATATTTTAGTAAAACAAATAAAAATGGAAACCGAAGAAGTGTCTGAACTGCTTTTATGAAGTTAGACTTACCTTATTGTGTCATCAATAAGTCGATCTGAGCTGCAAGGAGACAAAAAAAAAAGACATTTAGACAATGATAATAAGGTGAATTACTGGAGCGCTCTCTAATTTTTGAGTGTCAGGGTGAAAGAATCAATCAATGGCAAACATGTAGTGAATGCTGATCAGTACTTCACATGAACACCAGAAGTATTTTCTTCAACAAATATGATGATAAAGGTTTTAATAAGCATTACAATAAAAAACTATTATCAGTATTGTCCATTGTCTACATACAAACACTACGAGGCTAAAAAATATGTGGACTCTTAAAGACCACATCCATATGTCTTTGAACATTTACCATAGGCATTTATAGAATTTTACGAATCTGTTAACAATGGGCATAGTTAAAATAGCTAAACCAGTTAATCATAAGGTGGTGTCCACAACCTTTTTTTCACCATGTAATAAATACAGCATATACAAAAAAGTAGCTGCAATTCTGCTTTAGAAATTCACACCATAGCACAAAAATAAGTAAATAAAATCCTATTCAAGGCTTAACAGAAGTGATATTGATTCCAAATGGTGAAACAAATAGATTCATAGATTATCAATGCAGTTATTGCTCTGAAAAGACAATTCTGTAGTGTGTGAATGAAATTCTCTTTCAGGAACAGTTCTTCAATCTTGCATTAATATCTATGCTGGAATGTCTCATACCCCTACCACAGCCATTTTTCTCCCCGAAAAGGAGCTGCAGGCCTGCAGGGTGGGAATGAAATTCTATGCTTGCTCAAAATCACATCCTCCGTCAATTTAGATGACAAAGTCTGAGGGCCAGCGAGACCTCAGGGGAAAGAAAGTCCTCAATTCCCAGACAAATGGTTTTCGGTGTGACAGAGAGCTCCAATTTTGATTACACGAGCAAAAATGAGATTGCAAGTTCTTCCTTTGACGCCTGTGAACTCTCTCTCTGTCTGCATGGTTTGAGAAATCTGGCATACACAAACAGCAGCTGGGACAATAGAGTCTAATGGTCCATATGCTGTTCAGCCCCACTACTGCAGAACAGGGCTCTGTCTTCACAGACACATGAACGTGTATCTTGGTATCTTGTAAATGCTTTGAAGAAAGGAAAGGTGCAGCAAAACTGACGTGATAAGCTCCATTCTATCAAACGGCTGTCTTCTTAAGAGCTTATGGCTTTGCCTTTGATTGAACAAAAAGCCAAAACTGCATCGGCAAAGATAAAGTATGTGAATTCTCGGCTAGACTAATCAGTATAAATTGTCCCAGTGGGTGCTAATGATGCTGATTTTGCAGTTTAGATTGCAATTAGCAGGGCAAATATTTAGCATCCTGTGGGATTTGACCAAACAGGTTCCTTTATTCATGATCTGCATTTCATCCTGATAAATAATTAATGGCCTCCTTAAGACTCATTAATCTACATCATCTGCATCAGACATATATCCACTTGGCTGCCTACAAAGAAAATTACATTTAAAGGAAATAAATCGGATGAATCTGAAGATTAACGTTAGTGAGAGGACAATGCAGAGTCTAAAATTCTCAACAAAAACTTCTAGCAAATGTAGTCTTGTCTCCCCATTAAGCCTCATCCATTTTGAACTCAACAGCAGGGCTATTAGTTCAATTACATTAGCTAGTATCACACATGACTGCCAGTCTGAAAATTACAGTGATACAATTTAGCACATCTAGATCTGGTTTGCTGGCACACACATCTGGACTTTGGTGTATTTTATTTTGTACATGAAATTCCAATTGTCTAAAAGCTGAAAGTTTAGATGATGCACACTACTACCATTCAAAAGTTTGTGGTCGGTAAGATATTTTAATATTTAGTCTCTTATGCTCACCATGGCTGCATTTATTTGATCAAAAATACAGTAAAAACAATAATATTGTAAAACATTATTACAATTTAAAATGACTGTGTTTTATTTTAATATATGTTCAAATGTAATTTATTCCTGTGATAGCAAAGCTGAATTTTCTAGCGGCCATTACTTCAGTCTTCAGTGTCACATGATCCTTCGGAAACCATTCTAATATGCTGATTTGGTGCTCAACAAACAGTTCTTATTATTATCAATGTTGAAGACAGCTTAATATTTTAAGCTTAAATCTTAATGTTGTTATGCAAATACATTTTTGTAATGTAAACTGTAATACATTTTTTCAGGATCCTTTGATGAATAGAAAGTTCAAAAGAACAGGATTTTTTTGTAACATTATAAATGCCTATACTGACTTTTGATCAATTTAATCCATGCTGAATAAAAGTATTCATTTATTTAAAAAAAAAATCTTACTGAGCCCAAACTTTTGAACAGTAGTGTGTATTATTCCAAAAAAAAAAAAAAAAAAAAAAAAAAAAAAAAAATGTATAATGATTCACTATTTAGCTCAGAAATCACATACTGAGCAGTGTTGTTTGGCAATGAAGCTTTACTTACACCCAAACAACCCACCCCCCCCCCCCGCGCGCCCAAGAGAAAAACACAAGAGACATGTAAAAGGCTTGGTGTGTAGACCTATCCCACAGCGCCCAATAACCAACCCCTACAGACAGACACTCACACACACACACACAGAAACGTGTGCCATACCGCAAAGTGCTCATTGCATAAGTGCTCATTGCAAACAATGTACTCAGCATTTTATTTGCCAATTAGAATTGATAATGTTTCAGAGAAAAGAAGCAAAACAAATTAGGTAAGACCAATGCACTAAATCATTGTCTCCATGGTGAAAGTATGAACTTGAATGAATCTGACCACCAGATATGACTATCCTTGGGAAAAGCACCTGTTTACAATAAAACAAAATGTGAGTGTGTTAGAATGCACAACATATTTTGACCAGAACATCGTGAGAAACGGTTCCAAATTTACAGGAACTATGGATTCGATAAGACGTGCATTTCGATTCCTGTCAGAGCATTTTAATGTGATTTTAAACCATTCAAGCGCAAGAAGACGCGACACAACTCAGTTCACTCGCGCTGTTTTCTGTGCTGTGTACACATCCAAAGCACCCGCACAAAAAGCTGCCTCTCATATAGTGCGCAAATACTGAATTCGAGAAGTTCTCTTTCTCGTCTTTTTGCACTTGAATGGTCAAATACACACAAAACTGTCAAAATATCTTTGTAAACACAGTCAGTTATGATAACTTAAGTGAATGTAAACGGTTGAGAAAGAAAACACGTGAACACCAGTATACTGGATCTGTGTATTAGGCATTAAAGGGACAGCAGCCTAATAAACCTGCTGTCATGATCCCAGCCTGTGTTTTCCTGTCTTGTGCCATGTGTTGTAGTCCTTTGTAGTTTTTCATGTTGATTAGTTTTCCCAGGTGTTTCCTATTTACCACTCCTCCTTGTTATCTTGTTAACCTTGTTTCCCTTTGTGTATTTATACCCCAGTGCTTCAGTTGTTGTTTGTCGGTCATTGCTCCTGTATGTGTGTTCCTGTTGTTGCGCTCCTGCCTGGTTTAGGATGTCCTTGTTCTTATATTTATTTTTGATGTTGTTTGTTATTAAATCGTTCATGCTGCACTTGGATTCTCACTCAGCTTCATCCTTGCTTACATGTTACACCTGCTGCCATCTGTGTCATTAATTTTAATCAAACAACAAAAGACTTAACTTTTGTAACTTTAATAAGGATTCATCTATATTTTATAAAAAAAATATAATTACATTTGATTTCAATTTCTATAACTGAACTTTCAATTGTATTTATTTGTGCTACTGCTAATTTGTTTTTGTTCTTATGTACGCGTTCTGAAGGCTGCTGATTTTTGTTCATGGTATTCCGCTACAACAGAGTGTTTTGCAAAAAGACACAGAATAAATATGTTTGATATCTAAATGTTGAACTTTTTTATTTTTTTTTACCTTATTGGAATCGAAACTGGGAAACGATAAGCAGATTTGGAATCGATAAAACTCAGAAGCAACAACAAATATTTTAACTTCAGTTCTGCTTTGCCTTAGCTGATGTCTAATTGTCCTGGAAAAATGCTAAACTTTAACCTAAAATTAAAAGTAATTTTAAATTAATCTTTGAATCTATTCAACATTAATTTATGCAAACACATGCAGCACACCACTGGTCTGCACTGACACACCACCTTTCAGGACAAGCCATTTTCTGAGTTGCTTAATGGGTTCAGGCATCATATTGATGCATTTAAATTTGTGTTGGAAATGTGCTTAAATAACACAGCCTAAGCTTTAACACTGACTAAAGTTAGGACCTACAATTCATGATAAAAAAATTAACCAATACTTTAACCAATTTACTGCTCACTGAAATATTGCATATCAATGAAACAAATAAGGAAAAATATAAAACTTGAACATTTTGCATATCGCAATAATTGTAAAAGCTTTTTTATTTTGGCCATTAAGAACATGTCAAGACACTATTCATGAGGCTGCCTTGTCTAGCAAATATGTGAATGTGAAAAGCTTCAGAAGCAAAAATGTTGTTAGAGTTAATAAGTACTGTTCTTTTCTGTGAAGCAGTTTAAACTGTTAGTTTCTTGAATGAATGGATTCAAAATTTTGGTTTATGATCCATTTGTCATCACTAATATAGTAAAAAACAAAAAACAAAATCAAACATAAAATAAATATTCCAGGAACTCTACACATTAACTTATCCACTGAATGCATGTTATTAAACTCCAACTCTAAGCTTTTTACTAATTTATATACAGAGGCTGAAAGATGTCTTTATCAAAAAACACACATGAAGCACACCTGTATGGAGCCGTGGATAGCTGACAGAGTTCTTGGGGTGATCGTGTTTGTTTTACCCTTCTGTCACCGGGGTTGTGCTATAAAATGCGCATTGCTGCATCTGGGGAGGGGTGTCAAGGTCCAATTCTTGCTGTGTTTTTATAGGCTGAGACAAGCTCAAGCTGAAGGATTTACAGTAGTTCTTTATCGGCTCAGAGGCAGATAGGAAAGATGTCAGGATCTGGTGCAATGTATGACAAACAAAAGCTCCACTGGTAGGGAAAACTACCCCAAACGCCCTGTTTACACCTGGTTTTAAAGGGTTAGTTCACCTAAAAATGAAAATTCTGTCATTAATTCCTCACCCTCATGTTGTTCCAAACCCGTAAGACCTTCGTTCATCTTCAGAACACAAATTAAGATATTTTTGATGAAATCCGAGAGCTTTCTGACCACCCCATAGACAGCAACGCAATTACCACTTTTCAAGGCCTAGAAAGGTAGTAAAGACATCGTTAAAATAGTCCATGTGACTATAGTGGTTCGACCTTAATGTTGTGAAGCATACATCGTGGTGCTCATGTGAACAGCGTCGGAGACACGGAAGAGAAGAAATTGTTGAATAAAGTCGTTATTTTTGTTTTTTTTTGCGCACAAAAAGTATTCTAGTCGCTTTATAACATTGATGTTGAACCACTGTAGTCACAAGGACTATTTTAACAATGTCTTTACTACCTTTCTATGTGGGGTCAGAAAGCTCTCGGATTTCATCAAAAATATCTTAATTTGTGTTCCGAAGATGAACAGAGGTCTTATGGGTTTGGAATGCATTAGATGAGTAATTAATAGGGGTGTGACGAGACACTTAGCTCACGAGACGAGACGAGACACGAGATTGGGTCCATGGGAATGAGACGAGACAAGATTTTTTACACAGTATTTTTAAGAAATCCTCAATGATGAAATACATGACTAGAAAAATAGTCTGCAGGTGCATTTGAAATGTTTTAATTCATCATCTTGTAAAGAATGTCATTTCAGTTCTACTTTCTGAGTATGAATTATCATATGCAGTAAAAGACAACAATACTCAGGCACTGTAAAAGGTTTTGCACAAACTCAACTGACTGGCTTCTCTCCTGTATGATTGTCTCTTCAGACCTTAGAACTGCACATGATTTATGAGCTTCTACAACTTTTGACCTCCTAACTGAACTCCTTTCCACAAATTGATCATAGATATTAAGTGCAAACAATAAGTGCAACCATAATCAAAGTAATATCTCAATACTTAATGTGCAAATAGAGACCGAACTGCTCTTAAAGCATGATACAGAGCTAAGAGATGGTTACTACAACTACACAGCCCATCCAACCAGATAGCTTTTATATTGGGAGATATTTGCATGCATGTTCAGGTAGCCGCTTTCAAAAAGCGGGGTATTGAAATCACATTTAAACGCGCGCTCGTGTTTATTTACTTTCGCTTTCAATTTCACGATCACGCGTACTTGGTGTATAGGGAGCAGTGATGCTGAATGCGCATTTTACCAGACATTTCTGTTGTGCAACGATTCCTC
The DNA here is from genome assembly GCA_039654105.1 of Coreius guichenoti. Classification (NCBI taxonomy): domain Eukaryota; kingdom Metazoa; phylum Chordata; class Actinopteri; order Cypriniformes; family Gobionidae; genus Coreius; species Coreius guichenoti. The sequence goes on from CM077174.1 coordinate 25,083,374, forward strand.
CGCCACGGTCCTGTCAGTCATCTCGCGTCACGTGATCAGTGCTGCGCACTACGTATTACTCAAACAGCTCGTGTTCCATCCGGGATGAGCTGGATGGAATTGAAGCGACCGTTATCCACCTGAATTAAATTGTTTTTATTTCTATAAAAAGCAAAACAACAGTAGAGGCGTAATGTAAACGTAGCGGTGGCATATTCTATCCTAACTTTACCCTCACATTCCGTCATGGCAATATCATGCGAGACAGCTTTTCACCTCGATGAGAAATCTCGTCACATTTTAATCTCGCGAGATCTCATGGCATGAGATCTCGTCACACCCCTAGTAATTAATGACAGAATTTTAATTTTTGGCTGAACTATCCCTTTAAGATGCGCTTTGGTCGATCGGATCACAAGTAGACTAGGCAGACATACACTCACCTAAAGGATTATTAGGAACACCATACTAATACTGTGTTTGACCCCCTTTCGCCTTCAGAACTGCCTTAATTCTACGTCGCATTGATTCAACAAGGTGCTGAAAGCATTCTTTAGAAATGTTGGCCCATACTGATAGGATAGCATCTTGCAGTAGATGGAGATTTGTGGGATGCACATCCAGGGCACGAAGCTCCCGTTCCACCACATCCCAAAGATGCTCTATTGGGTTGAGATCTGGTGACTGTGGGGGCCATTTTAGTACAGTGAACTCATTGTCATGTTCAAGAAACCAATTTGAAATGATTCGAGCTTTGTGACATGGTGCATTATCCTGCTGGAAGTAGCCATCAGAGGATGGGTACATGGTGGTCATAAAGGGATAGACATGGTCAGAAACAATGCTCAGGTAGGCCGTGGCATTTAAACGATGCCCAATTGGCACTAAGGGGCCTAAAGTGTGCCAAGAAAACATCCCCCACACCATTACACCACCACCACCAGCCTGCACAGTGGTAACAAGGCATGATGGATCCATGTTCTCATTCTGTTTACGCCAAATTCTGACTCTACCATCTGAATGTCTCAACAGAAATCGAGACTCATCAGACCAGGCAACATTTTTCCAGTCTTCAACTGTCCAATTTTGGTGAGCTCGTGCAAATTGTAGCCTCTTTTTCCTATTTGTAGTGGAGATGAGTGGTACCCGGTGGGGTCTTCTGCTGTTGTAGCCCATCCGCCTCAAGGTTGTGCGTGTTGTGGCTTCACAAATGCTTTGCTGCATACCTCGGTTGTAACGAGTGGTTATTTCAGTCAAAGCTGCTCTTCTATCAGCTTGAATCAGTCGGCCCATTCTCCTCTGACCTCTAGCATCAACAAGGCATTTTCGCCCACAGGACTGCCGCATACTGGATGTTTTTCCCTTTTCACACCATTCTTTGTAAACTCTAGAAATGGTTGTGCGTGAAAATCCCAGTAACTGAGCAGATTGTGAAATACTCAGACCGGCCCGTCTGGCACCAACAACCATGCCACGCTCAAAATTGCTTAAATCACCTTTCTTTCCCATTCTGACATTCAGTTTGGAGTTCAGGAGATTGTCTTGACCAGGACCACACCCCTAAATGCATTGAAGCAACTGCCATGTGATTGGTTGATTAGATAATTGCATTAATGAGAAATTGAACAGGTGTTCCTAATAATCCTTTAGGTGAGTGTATACCTGTTCACACCTGGTATTTTAATTGTCTCTTTTGTCCACTTTCAACCACTTTTGTTCTCACTGAACGGCATCAGTGCAACTAAATGCAATGTGCATCTGGCACCCATACACTGAAACAATCTAGTAATGCGTCCTGTTCCAGCTACAACACCAGTCAAAAGTTTGGACACAGTGAGTCATTCTTTATTAGCAAAACCTCATTACTATTGATCTGATTTTTTTTTTAATTCCGAACCACTCCAACCCAAAAATGTTGGCACATTACTGCACTTTTGGTGTTATGGACATGAAAAATACCATCATGTGTTATTTTTAATAGTTTTGTAGTTTTCAAATGGCAAACAGCACTCTTATTTTCTTCTGTTCTGTATCTGTTTTTTGTAATTAATACTTTTATTCAGCAAGTACACTTTTAATTCATGTTATTCAGTAAATCAAGTGTATATAATAAAAATAAATGCTGTTCTTTTGAACTTTCTATTCATCAAAGAATCCTGAATTTTTTTTTTCATGGCTTTCACAAAATATCAAGCAGCACAAATGTTTTCAACATTGACAATCATAAGAAATGTTTTTGAGCACCAACTCAGCATATTAGAATGATTTCTGAAGAATCATGTGACACTGAAGACTGGAGTAAAATTCAGCTTTTGCCATCAAAGAAATAAGTTCCATCTTAAAATATTTAAAACAGAAAAGTTATTTTAAACTGTAATCCTTTTTCACAATATTTTAATATTTGTGATCAAATAAATTCAGCCTTGGTGAGCAAAAGAGAGTTATCCCAAACTTTTAAATGGTATTGTATGTACAATCTATCTCTCTCTACAAAATGAATTTCAAGCATTTAAGAATAAGATCAGCATAGATCAAAGGCTTTTGAAGATCATGAGAAGAAAAAATTCTAGTGTGTCCAAGCTTTTGACTGGTAGTGCACATCCATTGAATGCACAGCTTGTGATTACAGGGCAGACGGTAGGGTGATGAACTCCTGGATCCAGAACGGATAGCCCATGGCCCACTTACAACCTGGCAGCTGCTGCCATTGAGTCTGAAAAGAGGTGGGAAGTCCCGCCCTCTAAAGACCTGCTCTAAAAATCTGAAGCTAGGCAATGGACATTTAACATGGCTTTAAAATTGGGAACTGTACATAAACGAGTCCTCGTAATCAGTCATGAAGCCATCCTCTCTCTTTTTCCCTAAAACTGGCAGACAGAGAAATCTTGCTGGCTCATCAGAAAAACTGCCTCATTGTTATTGGCCGACCTATGCAAGGCAAGATTTATACCCCAGCTCCACAGAGCTGACAAGAGGAGAGTGAGAAAGACATCTGAGCCCTAAGCTGGTGAGCTCCATCTGCTGGATGATCCTTAAACTCATGGAAATACGATTGGAGAGTAGAGCTGCACGATTCTGGATAAATTGAGAATCACGATTTTTTCGTGTAAAATGAAGATCGCGATTCTCCCACGATTTTGAAGAAAAACAGCATTAGACAACTAAACAAAATAACATGCAAATCTCTGACATTGCTTTAGTCTATTTAAAACATATATTAATTTGAATGGAGTCAATGTCTCATTCATAAAGACTTTTGTGAATATATCTTGAAAACAAATGATTCAATGACAAACGCTTTTTTAAACACTCACTTGTCACTTCGGTTTAAATAGTTTCACATCGCAAGCGTCAGTGGAGCGTGAGCAGCATGTGTTTTGTCGCTGCCCATATCAATTAAAGAGAGGGTTCACATCGGAGGCGTGACGGCCGGGCCGACCCTCTCATTTATTAACATGGGCATGTGATGCTTGTGATGTGAAACAGGCGTAAAAGACATAGCGGAATCTTTGTCATTTAGGAATAAGATCGTGTGGGTGTTTGAATCGAGATTGTGATCTTTTAACGATTAATCGTGCAGCTCTGTTCTCAGCATCCATTAACACCATGAGTGTTTTAGACTTATTAAGACTCAAGGTAATTTGCTCTTTGCTAAAATACTTTTATCATTAGTAGGATGTGTTTTATTGTTTTTGGTGGAAGAGTCATCATGAGAGAGTGAGAGAGTAAGAGAGAAAGAGAGTCTCTCCTCTAGATAAGCTAATGGACTGTAGCTGTACGGGCACAACTCAAATGCATTTCCAATGCAATAAATAAATGGACATCTTGGAAACCCTACAATGCTCAGATCCCAAGTGTCCACCTCAAGTACAATAACAATTTCCTACAATATGATAACAGCTTTAAAAATGGAATCAAGGGATTCCAAGTGATAATGTAATTGTATTTAAAAGTCTTAAGAAGTCAGCAGAGAACGGATCAGCAACGGGCCGTACAGAAGGGTAAATGCTTGCACACAAGCCAAAACAGAGGAATACTATGATAAGAATTTTAGGTTACACTTTAGTTTCAGGTGTCTTTGTTTCAGTGTAATTACACATACATTGAGTGATATTATTAACAACATGTACGAGGGATGCACCGATACCACTTTTTCCAGAACGAGTCCAATACCGGTACGTTCAATTTTGGTACTTGTTGATAATCGATTACCGATACCAGTATTTTCATTGCATTTGCAATTTTTAAAAATATTGGGTTATATTGTAGGAGCTTCTGTTACTTCCACGGTTCTATTGCTCAATTGTATTTTATCTTTAATTTAATAGCACAGTAAATATTTATAGCTGCTCCAGCAGGGCTCAACGCTAAGGTTTTTTTTTCAACTTCATACCAGTGAAACTTTTCAGGTAGCCTACTGAAATTGAAACAAGTAATCAAATGTAAAATAACACTGGATAGTCTTCACTGTATAAAATCAAATTTAGATAGTTACAAAAGTTATTCAGTCAAGGGCAGTGTGTGATTTTCTCTGTCTTTTCTTTTTAGATTAACATTAAAGCTGCAGTCCGTAACTTTTTTTGGTTAAAAATGATCCAAAATCAATTTTTGAGCAAGTACACAACAAGCCAGTATTCAAAACTATCTCCTTACCTTAGCCCCATTCACAATGGTAAGCTTGTAATAATGTGTTATAATTTGAGTGGTATGGTGGATTTCTGCGGGAAATTCAAGCATGTCTTTGCGTCATTACGTCACGTATGTATACATAAAGAAAGAGTCCGGCTAGTAGTAGTAACGCACGTGAGGAGCATGTTCTTCAGCGGATCATTTATAGCCTTTTCTCACAGCAGCTGGAGTAATTAAATTTATCATTTTGATGGCGGATTGTAATCCAGAAAGGCCCAAATTACATCATTAGTGACAACTAGAGATAGTCACCCGTAGTCAAAAGCAAAAGAATAGACTGTACGGAAATTGAAATCTACAGGTAAAGCTAATACACACTAAATACACAGTCACGCAACGCTAATGCTGTTAACATTAACAATTTGAGAACAAAGTATAACAATAATAATTTGCACAGTTTGATGTTATATGAGCGATCGTTATATTTAATTACCGTTGGTAGTGCGATTTATTGTAATGTTTTGTTCCCAAAAGTGGCAGACATGTTACTTGTTCAGATGACATTTTCCGGTGAAAATTCTTATTTAGGTTATACTCCAAGACGTATAGTATAGACGTATACAGTATCCACACCGGTGACTGACAGCGAGCCGCACATACTCCTCAAAACATTAGATTCTTCCGTGCTGAGGAGCCGTGACGACGTACAACTCATGTACAGATGATAACTCCGCAAATAACTGCAATTGCAGGTTTCAAACAGAGGTGGCGACACAGAGGCAAAACTTACGGACTGCAGCTTTAAGGAAACAGACAGCAGTAGAATTTATTAAGCTACTGTCACTGCAAGTATCCAGTATACTGTTACACACCGTTTTCTTTCTCAACTGTTTATGTTCACTTAAGACATAACCGACTATGATACTCACAATGATTCTCGTCGATACTGCATTTTTACATTATTTTGTGTAAATTTGTCTGTTCAAACGCAAGAAGACGAGAAAGAGAACTCAATTTAGTAGGCTCGCGCTCTGCCTGAGAGGCAGCTTCAGATGTTTGCTTATAGAAAACTTTGTGAAAATGCCATGTGATTACTGTGCCACTTTCCTGTAATAATGTAAGGAACCACTTGTTATACATAAATAATGAAGTTCATGTTTTTACTAGAGATGCACCGATTGCAATTTTTTTTGGCCGATTCTGATTTCCGATTTTTTGTAAGTGACCTGCCGATACCGATTTTTGCCGATTCTGATTTTCTTGTACTTCTTGAACTATAATTGACAGCATATACAACAACTGCAATGCAATATTTTATTTTCATAAAAAACATGTCAAAAGACAGTAAAAACAAATAAACAAATTTCAAACAACAGCACAAATAAATGCAATAGAATAAAGAGAGATATGAAATAAACACAAATTATTCATTTGTTTACAACAATAGGGTGCTATGAAATGTTTTTTTTTTTAAATAAAAATTCTGTGTTGTGTATTTTAGTTTTTCTGGTAATCAAACGAAGGCATAAAACATTAATTTATTTTTAATCAAATGAAATTTAAATAAACCCTTCCATTTTTGGCAAACAAAGTGCTGCATAACAGAGGTTTACTGTTAAAATTAAAACATGGAAGAAAAATTGTGTGATTTATTCCTTTAAAAATAAAGTTTTAATAATTATTGTATTGTTATTATTATTAGTAGTAGTATTACATTAAGGCATACTGCTTAATACTGTATAATAGTAATACAATAGTATATAGTACTATACAATAGTAATATATTTGTCACAAGTTAAACCGATATTTTATTTTGACGGGTTGCCGTGAAGATCTTGAAGTTTCTGTGTATATGATACGACAATAGTTTTTCTCAAATTAAATGGTAAAACACATATAGTAACACCGCGAGCGTCACGCGTGCTTTGTGCGTGTTATAAACGTATTCGCACGTCTGCGCCATTCATTCACACAGAGACACATGTATGACTCATATTCAAATAGTCTTCTTGCGGTTTAATATTCACAGACACTAGTCCATATCGCAATGTGATTTAAGTTTACAAATCTCTCTGGCTCTCACTGTCACTGTTTTTTAGGGCTGGGTTAAAAATAGATTTCTCGATTTTAATCGATTCTCATTTTTATGAACTGATATCAAATCTTAAATCCCAAGAATCCATATTTTAGTCTATCCTTTTTTTCAGTTGATGAATGAGCAGAACATTATATCACACCTCCCATCCAATAAATTGCAATAAGCTTTGTGCTTTGTTACATCTGATATGAAACAAAGCCTCAGCTTTAAAATTCTGTCAATTTTATTATGAAATTCAAACAACAAATAAAATTTTGGTGCTCTTTAATGTGGCGTCATAGATTACTGTAGTGGCGCATGTGAATTGTTCATCTCTTCCGCTTTACTACTAGTTACAGCATGAAATAAAGATAAATGATCATCAGAAGTTATGTTGAAAGATACAGTACAACTTACCAAAATCTGTATCATGTCTCATGTAATTTCTTAATCAGTATTTTAACCATGGAAAGATGTAAATAAAACAGTTAAAACTTGTAAAAAAAAGAAAAGAAAAAAAAGTCACGTAACGTCACATTTACCTCAGAAAAGCCATTCAATGTCCATAAACTCGTTTGTCAGCTAGAAAAATTAACTCCATTTTTACTGTTCTTTATGTATTTAATGTATGTTTCAATAAATCTGTCATGTTGTCATGACAGCCACCATTTAAATGCAATGCATATATTTAAAAGTAGAAATATAAGCATGTCATTAAAACTTTATTATTATAAAAACTTCCTTACAGTGGGGAGAACAAGTATTTGATACACTGCCGATTTTGCAGGTTTGCCCACTTACAAAGCATGTAATTTTTATCATAGGTACTCTTCAACTGTGAGTGACGGAATCTAAAACAAAAATGCAGAAAATCACATTGTATGATTTTTAAATAATTAATTTGCATTTTATTGCATTACATAAGTATTTGATACATCAGAAAAGCAGAACTTAATATTTGGTACAGAAACCTTTGTTTGCAATTACAGAGATCATACGTTTCCTGTAGTTCTTGACCAGGTTTGCACACACTGCAGCAGGGATTTTGGCCCACTCCTCCATACAGACATTCTCCAGATCCTTCAGGTTTCGGGGCTGTCGCTGGGCAATACGGACTTTCAGCTCCCTCCAAAGATTTTCTATTAGGTTCAGGTCTGGAGACTGGCTAGGCCACTCCAGGACCTTGAGATGCTTCTTACGGAGCCACTGCTTAGTTGCCCTGGCTGTGTGTTTAGGCTCGTTGTCATGCTGGAAGACCCAGCCACGAACCATCTTCAGTGCTCTTACTGAGGGAAGGAGGTTGTTGGCCAAGATCTCGCGATACATGGCCCCATCCATCCTCCCCTCAATACGGTGCAGTCGTCCTGTCCCCTTTGCAGAAAAGCATCCCAAAAGAATGATGTTTCCACCTTCATGCTTCACGGTTGGGATGGTGTTCTTGGGGTTGTACTCATCCTTCTTCTTCCTCCAAACACGGCGAGTGGAGTTTAGACCAAAAAGCTCTATTTTTGTCTCATCAGACCACATGACCTTCTCCCATTCCTCCTCTGGATCATCCAGATGGTCATTGGCAAACTTCAGACGGGCCTGGACATGCGCTGGCTTGAGCAGGGGGACCTTGCGTGTGCTGCAGGACTTTAATCCATGACGGCGTAGTGTGTTACTAATGGTTTTCTTTGAGACTGTGGTCCCAGCTCTCTTCAGGTCATTGACCAGGTCCTGCCGTGTAGTTCTGGGCTGATCCCTCACCTTCCTCATAATCATTGATGCCCCACGAGGTGAGATCTTGCATGGTGCCCCAGACCGAGGGAGATTGACCGTCATCTTGAACTTCTTCCATTTTCTAATAATTGCGCCAACAGTTGTTGCCTTCTCACCAAGCTGCTTGCCTATTGTCCTGTAGCCCATCCCAGCCTTGTGCAGGTCTACAATTTTATCCCTGATGTCCTTACACAGCTCTCTGGTCTTGGCCATTGTGGAGAGGTTGGAGTCTGTTTGATTGAGTGTGTGGACAGGTGTCTTTTATACAGGTAACGAGTTCAAACAGGTGCAGTTAATACAGGTAATGAGTGGAGAACAGGAGGGCTTCTTAAAGAAAAACTAACAGGTCTGTGAGAGCCGGAATTCTTACTGGTTGGTAGGTGATCAAATACTTATGTCATGCAATGAAATGCAAATTAATTATTTAAAAATCATACAATGTGATTTTCTGGATTTTTGTTTTAGATTCCGTCTCTCACAGTTGAAGTGTACCTATGATAAAAATTACAGACCTCTACATGCTTTGTAAGTAGGAAAACCTGCAAAATCGGCAGTGTATCAAATACTTGTTCTCCCCACTGTATGTGTAATTTAAATGGAAGGTAGCCTATACAAATCAGTTCATTTTAACCTTTAATATTATAATGATGTACCAACTGGTATAGTTTAGAGCAATAGTTGAGAGAATTTCCTTGAGGAAATTTGCTATGTACTGTAACTAAAAGGCCCCAGTTAATCGTTATTGAATCGAACTGAATCGAAATCTAATCAAGTTTGTGAATCGAAATAGAACTGAATTGTGAAATTTGGTAAATGCCCATCCTTATTACATATGTTTTAATTAATTGTTCCAATAGTACGTATTGTTAGTATTGATTATTATAGTATAATACCTATAAATGGACACAGTAAAATAAAAATGGCACTTCATAAAAGTTTGCAAGGCCACATGCAAATTAAATTCTGAATATGACTTTCAAAGGCTCGTTAACCTGCTGGCTGCATCTGATATGAGTGGAGATGGGCCAAATCTCACACAGGCATGACTGCAGAGTCCTTCTGTCTCCACACACACACACACACACACACACACACAGAGCTGTGAATGAAAATCAAGCCTCCCTGAGTGCCCTGTGCCCGTGTCCCAAGAAAGAAATATGCTCAGCACTTCAGATTTAGTGCTATGCAAGGGGAGCAAGAGTGACGTGACAAACTTCAAATATTAGAAAGTTACAGTTATGGAAATCACAGGACCAGTACGTATCACAGCACATGCTTCATTTGTATATTTCTAAGTAAATAAAATAAAATAAACATTTCTTACATCTGTAAGATGTTCTAGCGAACATTAAATGCATACAGTTACATACTGTATAGAACATTAAAACTGGTTAGTACACATACCAACTCTCTATCTTTATGAAAGAAAAAGAAGACTGTTAAGATAATCTTGGATCAGCTTGGCCAGGTTTCAGTAAAGTCTGTGTATTTTCAAGACAGCTGTGAAAGAGGAGCTGACCTGTGTAATTGCTTTAAGTCTGTTCTGGACATAAACAAGACTAATACATTCAAACATTTCCAGTAAAATTCTAATGGATCCAGTGCTCTTCACCATCAGATGCATTTCAGGCAGTGTTCCTGCCATACACACCATATCAGAACAAAAGTACTGCCATGCCTTCTATAGGAATATTCTTAATATAATCTGATCAACTCCAATCAAACTGCTGAGCTGAGAAGCCTTGTTGCTATACACCATTTTGTCTGTCAAGCTTTAAAGCCAATCAAGCTTTACAGAACTGTCAGACACATATAAACATCCTTTTTTTTTTTAAGCAAAATTTTGTTTAATTTCATCCATAACTCTTTATCTACATATAGAGTAAACATCTGTATACTAAATGCAAATGGGCTTTATCTAAAATACATGTAAATCTTTTGACTTTATCATATGTCTGGATTATTTGGTTTTATTTGAAAAACAGAAGGATGCTGAATAAACTCCTGTTGAACCTCCAGTTTCAACAGCTCTGATAAGTAATAAATAATGTGACACGCAGCCAAACTTAATGGGTTAGTTCACCCAAAAATGGAAAAATTGTCATCATTTACTCACCCTCATGTCGTTCCAAAAACGTAAGACTTTCGTTCATCTTCAAAACACAAATGAAGATATTTTAAATTAAATCTTGAGAGATGTCCCGCCATTGACAGTCCATGCAACTACCACTTTGACGCTTCAAAAAGTTCATAAAGAGATCTTAAAACTAATCCATATGAATGGATTAAGTGGTTAAGACCAAATTTTCTAAAGAGACTGGATCGCTTTATATGATTAACAGATTTAATTTTTAATGTATTAAAATATCTTGATTTGTGTTGATTAGAAGATGAACGAAAGTCTTACGGGCTTGGAATGACATGAGGATGAGTAATGACAGAATTTTCATTTTCTAATTTACATCTGCAGAGAGTCTGTTGCAAATTTTTGCAAAAGTAATTTATTCCAAAATACTCAGTGTCGTCATTTTGTTTGATGGACAGAGTACCCACCCTTGAAAAGTGGTGGCTGTAGTTGAGTAACCACTGTTGTAAGGTGAATTGTGTGAGCATCACAGTTGAAGCAGCATGGTAAGAACTGTATTTTTTAATCTCCAGGCCTACTTTATGACAGCAGATTGACACTATATGACACAAGGTACTAAATTATTTTATAAAGTCCCATAAAAGAGTGAAATAGAAAAAAAAAACATTTCAATAAATGTAAAAAAGCTCTTTAGAACAGCCTCAGTTACTGTAACAAGTTATTGTTTTATTGCTCCCTTTTTTCTCGTCACAACCTTCCTTGTTTGAAGTAATTGTCTTCCCTTATTTGACTGAGTAACAGTCTCCCTCCCTGATTTCTCTGAGTGCTCAATGTAATCTATGAGTCAGACTGTCATAGCTGTTAATGTCTTTAAATGGTCTTTACACTGGAATGGGCTCAAGCAATAACACCAGAGATTACTTCCTCTCTGCGAGCCGAGAAGCACATGAAAGGAAGATGAGACGACAACCACTGCCCAAGTCATACATACGCAGCTCTTGTTACCTATTTTACAGCTTATGGACGCACAATACATCAACAATACTAATGGTCTGATACTCTGATCACAGATAAATGTTCGACATAGTCAACAGAGGTCCTATAAAAGAAAAAGAAAATGGAAAACAACAGAGCAGTGCAAATGCTATAAGACTAAATGAAGTCCCTATGCCCTGTGTTTGCCCCCAGCAGACTCTGAGCTGAGAGAAGGAAGGGCACACTGATGCTGAGAAACAAAGTGGGCATGTGGCCAGGACTGCAAGGAGAGAAGGAGGCACACATACACACTCAGCATTCAGCCAGCTTACAGTCTCAACTCTGCACCAGTGTTAATTTCGTTGACGAATAACTTTCGGCAACAAAATTTTTTCACTGACGAAAATAAAATGAAACTATTTTAACTAAATAAAAACCAGTTTTGAATGACAAAAACTCTGACGAAAATATTGACATTTTCACCAACGAATAAAAACGAGATGAAAATATTATGGAGGGACATTTTGGAAGGAGATCCAGTCAGAGCTGATGCTGTGCGTGGTAGATGCACGCATTTGAATTGTAACGTGCTGATCTACCCGGTGGGTCATAAGTTGGCATACATGTGCTGCATGTCATAAAATGATAAAAAATGTAAATGTCTGGGAGGAGAAAAGCAGACATAGGAATATGAAAAAGCGTGACGACGCAAAAGAGATCAATTCTGTCCGGTTTTCTGTGCGCACACAGAAAGCCGCCTCTTGGGTTCAGTGCACAAGTACCGAATTGAGCTTGCGTCTTTTTACTCTTGAACGGATAAACAAACACAAAAGGGAGAATTTCGGATGTGTATCAGTGTACTGGATCCGTGCATTTGGCCTTAAAGTAAATTAAACATCATTGATGTTAATCAAATAACAAAAGAAAGAGAGAAAACTACTCAATATGAAAAACAATATGTCTGCTTGAAATAATGAAGGATGTTGTAAGCAAGTTGTTATAAAGAATGAATATGTCATTAATCGAAAAGACCATGTTCTTGTTCCTTTATGACAAGTGATTTTATTTCATTTTAAGATAAATAAAGACATGCTATATGTCACAGCAGTTAATCTGTGTCTGTATTGCATGTTTAAGCCCTAATATCATTCATATTAACAGGTTAATAGATGTTTTCTCCAGGAGAATGAGTTTGGAAATTTTAGAGAAATACTTGATTGATGTATTACAATTTATTCAAGCTTTCCTAAGGCAAAAATCAATCCACATGAGTCTTTAAGCATGTGAGTGTAATATCTGTCTCTGTCACTGGTCTCTTTTCCTTACCTCTAGCAAACTGATACACTGAAGCTTTGCTATGAAACAAATGACCCAGAGCAAATGCTCTGTCAAATGTTTTACCGCAGGCCATCGATTAATTTTAGTTTTAAAACCAGTGCAAATTTTACACCCATCCTTTGTTATACCAAATTACCCCATGCCTACACGAGCAGCCAGGGCAGTCGCTTACGATGACTCCACAAATTTAAGTCATCAATTTGACACAGAACGGTGCAAGAGAGAGACAACCGGCCTCGCTGAGTTACTGAGAGCGTGAGAATGAGAGCGTGTCTATTAAAGGTAACCTTCCTTCATTCTTCAGATAAAGTGGCTGTGACACTGTGAGTAGATGACAGAGTCCTACGCTTTGAGTGTCTTATTCTCTCCCTTTCACCTGAATCCGTCACTTACTTTAATGTGGGCTTCTCTGAAGTTTACTTCCTGTCTTCAACCATTGACAATCTCTAGAAGGACTAGACTTGCACCACTATCTTCACTGATCTATCAGTGGTTGGGTTGATCAGAAAGGGTTGAGATGAAGATGTAGTACAATGTAGGGCTCCACATTTAATCGAAATAATACTAAAATCGCAATATGGCTTAGTGTGATTATCAAAATACTGCGGTTTAATTAAATAAATATATGAACTCTGGGTTTCAGAGTGAAGCACAACACTGTGTTCATTTATACTCGTGCTGCCGTGTTTTCAGTGACTCAGAGCGGCTCGGCTCGCATTAAATGCTACTACACACAAACTCCATCTCTGCAAGCACTAGGTCACTTATCACATGCATGTGCGAACCATCTTCCCAAACTTGTAATGAGAAGCGCTTATAAACTGGCTGTTGTCAACAAAAGAGAAGCTTTAAGGGCTCCCTGCAGTTTTCTGCCAAAAAGCTTGATGGTTTAACATTTGAAAATAAAGACAGACAGACAGCTATAAATATTAGTATTGTAATTTTGTAACAGTAGTAATATTTCTTGTTTTGTTACATTTTTTTATTTAGTAATATTGATAACTATATTATTTTTATTATTATTATAATATAATCATATTGATATATAATGCAATTTTGGCCAAATTTAAGCCCTACAAACAAGTACAACAAAACCTAGAGCTTAAAAAAAAAAATTCTATCAGAAAAACTGCTATTAGACCCCGCCCCCCACTTCCTATCAGATAAATCAGGTGTACAAAAAAAATCACTGCAACTACTTCTCATTCAAGACAAAAGGGATATTTTTTTCTTCATACAAAAATGGTGCAACCATTTAGTGAAATTTAGAGTACTTCATCAAGTAGGCAGCAGAGGAAGAAGGCTCTTACTTTCTCAGGTGCTCGTGTTCTTTCAGAAAGAGCTCTGTCCGCCTGTTATTCACCCCTGAGCCACTCTTATATGTCCTGACGAGAGAAAAGAACATTAATTAGCACTTAAACAGAAATATGCAATTACTCAAGGGTCATTGTATGAACACTATCTTATAGAAAGCCTGGCACTTCAGGTGAAGTGGGGGTTGGGTTAATATTGAGGGTTTTTCTTCATCCTGTGCCATGCACAAGCTCTCTCTCTCTCACAGAGAGCATTTAGTGTTAATAATGAATGAACACTGTGCTGGGAAGAACAGCCCTTTCTCAAGAGTTTGTCAAAGAAAATGAAAGACAAAAACACCCCCTCTGCTTGTGCAACACCAGCTAGGCTATTTTAAAAGACACACACTGGCCTGACAGCACAAATTAAAACAAATCTCCATCTCAGATGGGAGAGTTTATGAGGCTGGGAAAGGGTTGTTGGAAATGGCAGCCTAAATGACGACCACAGATGAACTGGACTCCACCCTCTGGTGGGTTTCTCTCTGTACCTATTGTAAACAGACTGATGTAGAAGGGATATTAATCCTGTTTCTACGGGATTACACCTGCCCACTGGTCAAATCAACTGTCAGTCCACACCAATCAAAGTGACAGGGCACTGACAGCCAACTTAATCATTCCAACAAGGCTTTAAAGGGCAGTGCACTAAATCACACAGGGGGCTTTGTCATTTCTGCCTGCTGACATTTATATAGCGCTGTGCTGCTGATCGATGGGGAGTTCGGAAACAGGAGGAGCACATCACGTACAGCACGCATGACACGCACTGCACAGACTCAAGGAGTGAGGCTTCAGTAGCCTGGCAGAAACTAGAGACTTCACAGCCTGCACCACAGAAAGTAACTGGGTACGAGGTTGCAAACACTGCTCTGCATTGGCTGAGTCAAATCAAGTAGTGCATTACAAAAAGTGCATTATCTCCCTCTGGGGGTAAATACGTATATTACAACTTATGACGTAAACATGAATGATTATTTCCACTTTTGGTAACACAGATTGTGCCTGTATGATAAGCAAAATACTAAACAACAGTGGGTTTAAGATATTATAATCTATCAACAAGACATACACATACCGTTAAAAATTTGGGGGTCAGTAAGATTTTTTTTAAAGAAATGAATATTTTTATTCAACAAGAACACATTAAACTGATCAGAAGTGACAGTAAAGACATTTATAATGTTCTAGAAGATTTATTTTTCAAATAAATGATATTCCTTCTATTCATCAAAGAATACTAAAAAAATGCAACCAGGTTTCCACAAAAATATCCAAATCAGAATATTATAACGATTTCTGAAGGATCATCTGACTTTGAAGAGTAATGGCTTCTGAAAATACAGCTTTGCCATCATAATATAAATTACATTTTAAAATATATTCAAAAAGAAAACAGTTATTATAAATTATAATAATATTTCAAAATATTACTGTTTTTACTGTACTTTTGATCAAATAAATACAGTCTTGGTAAGCACACAATTTTTTTCAAAAAACATTTTTAAAAGATCTTACAGATCCCAAATTTTGAATGGTAGTGTATAACAATGTATGTTCATGAGATTACTGATTGATTAGGTCAAATCTGTGCAACATTCTAAGAGTAACCCGCTCAAAACGTGAGAATGAAATCTGCAGATGTGCTGTTCTCTATACTGAGTAAACAAGTTTATTGTTGGTCAGATGAGTAGGAGGAGGCGGCTGAGCTTGAGGCAGAGGGGGACGTACACCTCACTTGCACTTGAGTAAATACAGGTATTAAAAATACAGTGCTGCAAGAGATGGATTGAGCTCAAATCCAACTCTGACAGTCAGTTTATTTCGACTGAAAAAATTAGTTCAATAGCAATTGCAAGGAACAGCATGGAGTTTTTCCCATCATATATGGTACCGAACAACTATTTCAGGGCACACAAATGAAATAAGCAGACCAAAGAGGTGCCAGAGCATTGCAGCTCAGATTATTAAGCCATTATCCAGCCCTGCAGTCATGATCTCAGGGTTACAACCAGAACCACGTCAAATCTGTGCCTGTAGAACCCCACAGAAACCTTGCATAGTCTTTGTGTATTTGTTTATTAAATATAATAAAATGAAAGTGTAATATTCCCATATCAGCTTAACATTTTAAACCCATTCAGTGGATTTCCTCTAATTTTCCTCCAAAATCAGCACAGAAAATGCATAGATTTCATGAGGGCATTGGTTCAACTCACTTTTAACTATAAAGAATAGTCAGAAACTATGTTTATGGAGAATTTCATTTCATTTCATATATAAGGCTTTATAATACAGACTAATTACACATTGGATGGGGTTGGTCTTCAAAACCTTTTTAGCTTTAAAAGGAAATTTAAGAGAAAACTCACTCGATGTCTTTTCTCACAGATCCCAAAAGATCCTCTCTCTCCCTGATTGCCAAGAAGTTTAATTTGGTTTTATGAAATTCATGTGTGTAGTCCTAGAGAAGGAAAACAGAGTTGAATAGGTTATAAATAACAAGCTAGGTCAGCTATGTTGATGTTAAATACAGGAACTGCCCTTTTCTTCATAATAAATCCACTACCGTTCAAAAGTTTGGGGTCGGTAATTAAAAAAACAAAAAATGTTTTTGAAAGAAGTCTTTTGTGCTCATCAAGGTATTTATTTTGATCAAAAATACAGTAAAAACAGTAATATTGTGAAATTATTACGACATAAAATAAAGGTTTAAACATATTTTATGTAATTTATTTCTTTGATAGCAAAGCTGAATTTTCAGCATCATTACTTCAGTCTTCAGTGTCACATGATCCTTCAGAAATCATTCTGATAAGCTGATTTGCTGCTCAAGAAATATTTCTTATTATTATCAATGTTGAAAACAGTTGTGCTGCTTAATATTTTTGTGTAAACTGTGATACATTTTTTTCAGGATTCTTTGATGAATAGAAAGTTTAAAAACATTATACATATTTATAATAGAATATAAAACATTATATTGTAAAAATATACATATTTACTGCCACTTTTGATCAATTGAATGCATCCTTGCTGAATAAAAGAATTCATTTCTTTCAAAAATAAATAAATAAATAAAAACGCACTGACCCCAAACTTTTAAACGGTAGTGTACATGTATAATGATAGATAGGCAGGCAGCTGTTTGTGGACAATAATATCACTGGTAAATCACTGAGATTATTTCATGAAATGAGAGGAGATTATAAACGATAAAAAAAACTTGCCTGTAGGATGTCTCTGTGCCTCTGGAGAGTGTGCATTAGAGCAGCGTTCAGAGACGTTACTCCCGGTGTGCTTGTATACTCAGCCATCTTGTCATTTACCCCTGTCAGCTTTAAAACACAGGAAAGAATAAGAATATATGTTATCATTAATATTTGTTATCATTAAGTGGTATTGTATATATAGTAGCACCCTGCTCTCTTGATATCACCATCAACCAAAAAAATTGTCAATCAGTAGTGTAATATACATGAGGATCAGGATGGGAGACTGGATTTCAATATGTATTGCACCTAATGCTGGCATATGGTATTACATAGTTCTTACTTTCGCAAGTAGTTGCTCAATCTCCACTGACATGGTCTCAAACATTCTGTCCTGAGTGGAGTTGCAGAGCAGAGGTGTTGTATCCGAACTACTGGAAACAGAGAGAACAGTACGATGTTATTATCACCATCTCCATCCTCATAATGATATCTAGAAAACTTCACAATTCTTTGTATGAGCTATTACAGTGACGTCCCACCTGTCTCCTCTACGACCGTCCCTAGAGCTGCTGTAACTAGTGCACAGCTTGCTGAAAGACACCAGCTTCAGGTCCAGTTCATTCTCCAGCTGCCTCGCCTGCTTCCGCAGGTCTGTCAATGTGCAAAAATATAAAGATTATGATTCAGTGAATGATATAAGTGGTAATATACATTCATAAAATGTAAGACTATAAAATGACAACACACATCAATCAACATGCACTTGCATAACTTTCAGAGTTAG
This sequence comes from Coreius guichenoti, assembly GCA_039654105.1. Taxonomy (NCBI): domain Eukaryota; kingdom Metazoa; phylum Chordata; class Actinopteri; order Cypriniformes; family Gobionidae; genus Coreius; species Coreius guichenoti. The sequence goes on from CM077174.1 coordinate 25,101,570, forward strand.
TGGCAGTTTACGTTTAGATTAGATGACAAAATAATATTAGAAAATGTAATAGAATTGCACACAACATTTCACTGAGAGCGTCAGTAGGTAGTTATTTATATTTACAGAGGACAATAGTCTACCTGGTCCTTGAAGGTTGACATTTATTGTCAACTGTGTACAGTGTTTGACTGCTGTCATCTGTTTCAAGCATCACAGGTGCGTGCGAACATTCAAAACGCACATATGAAGCCCACAAGTGCAATCTAGGAAGGCAGCCTACTAGATTTTGAAACAGCCTATGGGTTTATTTTATTTTTGGTGTAAAAGCTCGTTTCAGCTTCATGTACAAACAGGTGTGTAACTTTTCTGACAGATTACATATGTTCGTGCTACATTAGCCTGTATAACCTGAAAAACATCAGACAAATTTTTAGATTTAGAGGAATGAAAGATATCTCTCTGTATTCCTCAGGTTTTCAGGCTAATCAAAAGCACTGACGTTTCTGCGAACTAGCAAGCTAATGCTAACGGCGATAGGTAACGTGGTAACCTGGCTGCGTTTCCATGAAAACGCTACCAAAGACTCTTCAGAACTAGGAATTGGCGTGGGCTGTCACAAAGCGCAATAAAGCTTTTGGTCAAGTGGAATTTGTAACGCTTTGCCACCTCACCTTCCCAATAGTTGCTGTTTCCTCCTGCCATCTTTGTTGTTCAACGTCATCCGCGGTGGTGCTGGCAGAGGCGGAGACTAGAGCAAGAGCACTTCACTACACTCTGCGCTGCGCTCTGTCCTTACAGCGCTCCCACGTGCTTTGCAGGAGAATCGCGCTCTCCTTTAGCATTCCCATTTCCTGTCATTTATCTTTATTAGAAAATATAGTTCAAAATATATTCCATTTCTCTCATATATTATAAAAATGTATTATATAAACTTTATATAATATTTTGCTTACTCCATCTAGATGCATATTGTTTTTTATTTTTCATTCTTAATCCTACTTATTTTTCTGTCTATTATCTTGTGTTATATGTATGTACGAGCTCCTGGAAACCACAGGAAATTCCTTTATGTTTGTGCACACTTGACATTAGATGACAAAACAATATTAGGATAGCATAGTGAATATAAGTCTCCATGTTCCTCTTTTTTATATAGACTTTAAAACTACTGCATAACTGTATTAAAACATGATCATTTTAAAGAAAAGCACATCAAATATTCAGAACAAAGTTTCATCTTTATTTACATATTTAATTACACACACCACCATTCAATACACATAAACAGGTTTATTTGTGCAGTTCTTTCACTCTTGACAGAAATTGCACTTGTGTAATTTACATATAGTTGGCAACCATTCGATATCTACAATCATTGTTGTATAAAAAGAAAAAAATAAACATCAGCACAAACATAGAAAAGTTAGACATATTTGTTCAAACACACCCAGAAATTTACATTCAAGCATGACAATCAACATCAAGCCAAATTAAATTGAAATTTTGTTGGTAATGGGATCAACGACTAATTAAATCATAGAAACATAATTCTCCCACTTATTAACATTTGCCCTATATGAATGATCAATCTGGCACATAATATGAATTATAAATAAAAACCCGAATCTTCCATTCAATAGGGTATTTGTTGCTTTTCTCTTTTAAAAGCATGAGCAAAGCCATACCACTCCTCATCTTTCTTTTTCATTCAATTCCTGAATTGTAAATAACATTTAAATATGTCAACTACATGAATGAAGTAATGACAGCACTGTTTATTCTGATCTTTCTGGGATGACTTAGAGTGGGTGAAAAAAATATATATATTTTCATTGGATGGATGTTAAAACAAAAATAAATATTATTATTATTATTTTTTTTTTAAATGAACAAAATAGGGACAACATTTTCAAGAGTGCACATTAAGACAAAAGAATACAGACACACTGACTAAACACTATCATGTCCATGTGGAGTTATTATTAAATGTTTCACCAAATCCCCAGAATGTCAAACAGAAGAGAAATGGGAAGGCAGTAAATGGGCATGAGTTTGTCTGCTATGTATCGAGCAAGTCATGAATAATGTGGAATAGAGAGAAACTGCTTAAATGTAAATCTACATTTAGTATGTTCGAAAACCTCTTTGACAAAAAATATCTCACAGTCTGAGACGTTTAATGCTACTGTTACACATACTTGCACGAAATACCTTAATTGGATGAATAACAGCATAATGTAAAATATGAAATACCTTAATTGGATGAATAATGGCATAATGTAAAATATTTGGGCCATTTCACTTGCTGTATGACAGCAGTCTGTTATTCATAACAAATTTATAAATGAAGCCAATGAGCAGACCAGATTCTCAAATGAAACGATTCCGTACTTTGACACGGGTCCACAGAAAAAAGGGGAACAAAATTTCATTTGCACTACAAAATCGTCATCCTCACAACTGCAGCGACCATGCAACCTCTAATGTAACAAGGCACAGTGTTTCAAAATCCTGTTAAGATGGATTCTAGCTGTTCGATTTCCTTTATAAAGGGTAGAGGTCCAGTATTATACAGACCCAGAAAACTAAGCAGGCTGGTTGAGAGCAGTGGTTAGTTGCATACACTATGGTGCAAAACGCTTGCCCGATTTCAACTGGGCATTAAAGTGCATCCCGCTGTGGTTCTCGGGATTTCGATGGTTTGGACAATAATGCTGCTGGCCGTTGAGCGCCCTCTACTGGCCCTGCAGGCAGTGGACAGACTCAAAGGATTAGAAGGTCTTAAAGTTTGTTGGTGTATAGCGTATCCTCGTCACTTTCGCTCTCATCTTGAAATTCGTGGCTTAGGAGAGACTTTTTGGAGCCCATAGACATGAGGCGGATCTCATCATCATAGTCGTCCCGGTGCTGCCGTAGCCGATGGAATCCATCCTTTTGTCTGTTTGACTTGGCTGAGCAGACGCACCAGATGATGCAGGCTGTCACGACCAGGGCCGTCATTGCGGCAGCTGGGGGATTGAGTAATGAAAAAGACAGCCATTGAAAATTTGCATATTAATGTAGTATTTTAAAAAAATGGCCTCTTGCCATGAGCGATTTGATCTGCCTACCTGCACTTGCCACTACTAATTCTCTTGGAAGGCCAAATATATCGTTCTCCATGTCAAACTCAATAATGATGGAACTTGCTGCTTCAAAAGGTGACACAGACACCTGAAAAGACCAACAGGAACAGTGGGAAAAAAAAAAAAAAAAAAAAAAAAAATGTATGCATAGATAGCGTTTCTCATTTAAAATGTATAGTATATTATTAGACAATAAAAAATAATTTTAAACCATCTTCTTCATTACACTGAATTGTATATTATTATATAATTTTGTTAAATTAAACTAAATGTTCTGTATTACAAATATATATAAATAATAAAATAAAATGTATGGTATATCACCATTTCAATTAAACTATCTCCATCATTATAATGTATTGTTTGGTTAATTTAAACTATATATACACTGTATACTATATATAAAAAACACACACAAAAAAAAAAAAACCCAGACAAAAACCAAAACACACAAACACAACACACCAAACTAAAAAAAACAAAACAAAAAAAAAACCACACCAAACCACACCCTTAACAAACCAAAACAAAACAAAACCAAAAACAAACTCACCTTCTGGGATTGCTGCTGGTAGCCGTCAGCCACCGCTTCAATGTTGTGTAAGCCAGGGGCCAGAATAGCGTGGAAATATCCTCCCTCACCGGTGAAGACTCGAACACCACCATTCAATACTATTATAGCACCCACGATAGGCTTACCGTTCTTATCCTTGACCACTCCACGAACCCCTTTGTGTACCTAGAACAGAAGAATCAGCTTCAGCAAGGACGAGATGAGATTCAGTGGCGGGTGATGAACAGAGAGGCAGAGAGGACAACAGACTGACCTCAACCAGCATGCTCAGAAGAGACTTCCTGTTCTCGGCCCAAAGCGTGGGCAGGATTTCAGCTGGTGGAAACAGGCAGCAGCTGGTGTAGATGGTGATCTCAGGACAATGACCAAAGTCCACACTGAAATCCTACAACATGGAGAAAAAAATAATCAGAGAGTTGAGGAATTTACTGAGGGATTAAGATTTTAAAAATGGCTGTCAACTTGTTAGTAATGACCAAAAAATGGGTTTCTGGTCTGTTCGGATTGGATTGCGGAGAGCAGTGAAAAAGGCAATGCTAAAAGCAAATATTTAGATTAGAAAAACGCTTCCTGTATCTTTTGTTCTTGACATCCAAATCTGCGTGTCCAATCAAACTTTATGGTATTTCACAAATTCATTTGTCACTTGGTAGAAGCTAGCCAAATCAAACAGAATTTAACCTGTCTACCATTAAAAACTGTGGGGTCAATAAGATTTTTAATAAAATGCATTTTTGCTAAATACATCAAATAATCATGATTTCCACAAAAATATTAAACAGCACAACATGGATAATAATAAGAAATGTTTCTCTTCAAATCAGCATATTAGAATGATTTCTGAAGGATCATGTGACACTAAAGACTGGAGCAATGATGCTGAAAATTCAGCTTTGCAATCGCAGTACTCAATTACATATTAAAATATTTTGATATAGAAAACGTTTATTTAGAACTGCAATAATTTCAGAATATTGCAGTTTTTACTGCATTTTGATCAAATAAATGCAGCATTACATAAGAGACTACTTTTAAAAACATTTAAAAAATTTTTTACCAATGTTTTGAATGGTAGTCTATGCAAAGTAAGAGAAAATCCAGAATTCATTAAACAAAAATTAGGACAAATATGGTTTGTGAAGACCACAGGTTTTATGTGGTGAATTATTGGTTGATGAGAATAAAACGTCATATTAATAATTGTTAATTGCATATTGTTATAACGGTTCATAATAATACATTTTTTAAATGTAAACATTTCCATTTTTAAAGGACCTTTTTATTTTGTATAAATCAACAGTTTTAGTACATTGCTGGGTTGTTAAGCAAAACCAGTTGATAAGCGGTATTAATACATGTCAGGGCCACTACAAGGGGGTTTCAGTGATCTGATCTGCCCTGTTAGAGTTCACTTTGTAAACTACCTTCATGCTCCCCATGTGACTGTGCCACTCTGCTGCTCGAAGGACACCATCAGGGATGTTGCCCACTGGGGGAGATAGGGAGAAAAACAGAAATAATTTATAACATAAACCTCAAAATGGTTCCTCTGCCTACAAATTTAACAGAGCAGAGGCTCTGAAATTGTTCACTGAGCATGCTGAGCATTTTCTTGTTACTGAAAAGATAAACCATTGTTTTAAAAACTTGAAGTATGAAAGGAAATCAGCATACGTTGGCTGCTGTTTGGACACCCAGTATTGCCCAAGTGCATTGTAGGATGATGGTTTGCATACACAGTAGCCAAATATCTCAGTGTATCATCATTTTCAACTGTAATTTAGAAGCAAGGGGGGGAAAAACAAATAAACAAATCAGGACACAGATGCAACAAATGTGTAATTCCATAAAGCAGAGGATGAGTCAAAACATACCAGATTGCACTGGTTTGTCATATGGGTAGGTGACCAAAACGGAGCCTCCATCCAGAGCCACAGAGAGAGTGAAGCCCCTTTCTTGTATCAGATCCATTACAGCGCGTGTCTCTGGCTGAGGCTCTGCAGCACGCTGAGATGCATTACCTACAGAATGACACACAAACAGTCAGTTGTCATGTAGACTAAGCAGTGGACTGTTGTCATTGACACACACATTAGTGAAATGTGATGTATAATTTGAACACCATCCCACCGAAGAAGTCACTGTCAAGGTCCTTGCCGTGAACATTGGTCATGCCAACAGTGGAGGTGCAGTCTTTCTCTTTCGCCAGCTCACGTCCATCTGGGTTGATGCTGGGCAGGATAACAATTCTGGTCTCATTTATGAGCTAGAGAGAGAGAGAGAGAGAGAGAGAGAGACAGAGAGACAGAGAGACAGAGAGACAGAGAGACAGAGAGACAGAGAGAGAGAGAGAGAGAGAGAGAGAGAGAGAGAGAGAGAGAGAGAGACAGAGAGAGAGAGAGACAGAGAGAGAGAGAGAGACAGAGAGAGAGAGAGACAGAGAGACAGAGAGAGACACAGAGAGCGAGAGAGAGCATGTTAGGTACAGATTAATGTCCATGTACTTACAAGGATTACTCTGTTTGGTTTCAATCATGGTTTCAATAAAATTGACTATTTCATTGATAAAAAAAATGTAAGCTTTTAAAGTAATTTCCTGTGGTAATCAATGCCACCAATGCTGTCGATAGGCACAAAAAATTAATTTGACTTGTACTTGGGGTGAAATCTACTTAAAATGGGACTTGGAAGTCTATAGGGTAAGCACTGTATATGTGTTTCTTTGTTTTGTATCATAGTTGATACATCAGGCTTACTGTATATGGCTCATATACTGTAGTATGATATAACAGAATATGGAGCATCAAACACCTCAATATTATAAAGTAAGATGAAATTCTGATAGCTTGTGATGTAAATGAATGAGATCTTTATAACAGTATAGCAGACTTGTCTTGTTATAAGCTGTGTAGTTTTTATTGTGGGTGGCGGAATATATAATGAAATGAAATACAAGATATTCTTACGTTTTACAAGATTTTACAGGAAAAAGACAGGTGTACCATGACTTGAAAAGGGATGAAGTTTTTAGAATTATACTAAAAGGCCTTTTACTTACTAAAAAGTATGAATGACCAATCAGATGATAGAAGGCTTGTAGTAGTTTTGATCATGGTGATAATTTAGAGGCCTTAGAGATTTGTGTATCAAACATAATAGGGTTAATTTTTTATAGATAGTTTAACTTGTATTTAACCCTTAAATAGTGCCTTTTTATGCCCAGTGGAACTAAGACGATCATTTAAACTGCTTCCTTCATCCTGGGGTAAGTTTCCCAAAAGCATAGTTAGCCAACTACAGTCGCAAGTTCTGTTGAATTGTGTTGGTAGCGACGGAACTTGCGACCATAGTTGGCGTTGGGAAACGCACCCCTGGTTAAGATCCATTGATCATACTGTGACCATCAAGGGTGTCACTTTTGCACTAGAAAAGCAACTCACCTTGGTGATGGCTGCGTTCTTGCCGTAGTTAATACAGAGACTGGCAGCAAACTCCAGAAGCAGCTCTGTGCCCACTGGGGCGTTACCATGGATACCTGCCACAAACCGGATCTTGGGTTCAGATGGTTCTTGGACTTTGGGGTTGTTGGAGATCTCCAGAGCCCAGATAGTTCTGAACTCCACACTCTGACCAAGACTTCATAGGGGGGAAAAATATTTATCACATCAGTGCTATTGTTTGACTTTAAAAATAGTTTTACTAGTTACATATTTTAATCCATTATAAACTATTATAAACTGACACAACCTGTTAAAAAACTAAATGCTGAAATTACCATTGGACCTACAGTACCATTTAAAAGTATGGGGTTGGTAAGCTTTTATAAAAAATATGTTTTTAAAAGAAGTCTCTAATGCTCAAGGATGCATTTTTTTTAATCGAAAATACAGTAAAAACAGTAATATTGTAATATATTTTTACAATTTAAAATAACTGCTTTCTATTTTAATATTTTTTTTAATTTAATTTATTCCTGTGATGGTAAAGCTGAATTTTCAGCATCATTACTCCAGTCTTCAGTGTCACATGATCCTTCAGAAATCATTATACTATGCTGATTTAGTGCTCAAGAAACATTTCTTAATATTGTCAGTTGAAAACTGTTGTGCTGCTTAGTATTTTTGTGAAAACCATGATACATTTCTTCAGGATTTTTAGATGAAAGTTCAAAAGAATAGCATTTATTTTAAACAGAATATTTTTGTAACAACATAAAAGTTTTTACTGTCACTTTTTATCTATTAAATGCTGAATAAAAGTATTACTTTCTTTCACACACAAAAAAAAAAACCATTTAAAAAAAAAATTACTGACCCCAAACTATTGAATGGTACTTACCTCTTCTCTGGTCATTTATTTAAACTTTGTGACCTTGGTTCTTGGTTCAGCACAAACTATAATTTTCAAAAATAACTTCTGGGACTAAGCTACAGCGAGACGAATAATACAGTGACTTCATTGTGTACTGAATGCAGAGACATTAATCTCTCTCATTCCGAAAGTTCTTTTTGCCCTTCGGGGTTTATGATCACAGAAACACACAGGATTCGGTTCAGGCTTGTCTGCAGAGATCAGATAAGCTGACTCATGCTTTTGTTCAATTTAACAGGTGTTCTCTGAGGGAAAGGCATGGCACACGTGTGTGAGTAACAGCTCTCCAGAGAACTTCTGTGTTTAAGGTCTCTCATGATCACGGAATTTGTAAACACTGAATCCAACGTGCCAAACTTTTGTGAGATGCATTTAGAGAGCTGTACCTGTGGAGTGAGGTAATCTCCGGGAAGTTCAGGGTGAGGCCGCGCAGGAACTCGGAAACTTCGCTGTACCGTCGATAACGGAAGCTGCTCTGGGTGGGAGTGTCCTTGATCAGCTTGTCCAGACCGGATTCTCCTGACAGCAGCTTGATGAGGCTTTGGAACTCCTTCACACTGGGATCCAGAATTGGGGTTGTGTCTCCTGTAGTGTCTCCATTTGTGTAACTGTGAATCCGGGTCAATGTGAAATTAACAATCACCACTCCTTCCTTAGGCACGTTGACTTGGGTGCTAACTGAGGAGTAGCTAAAAAGATGGAAGAGAAAGAGTCAGTAATTTACAATTACAATTACAGTAATTTATAAATACCCATGAGGCTAAATAACTCTTTAGGGCTGTTTAAGAAAAATGTAAATAAAATAAATCAATTAATAAATGAAAACATACATAAATACACACACGCATACAATGAATATTTATCTAAACTAATAGTAAATAATTGCATATCAACATTTGCTGAGAAAGTCTCCATATTTTAAAATAATTCAAAGCTATTACATTATTGTTGCAGATAAGTAAAGCATTTAACATATATTACAAAAAGTGGCTTAATAAGACAATATACAGTTACCGTATTATAGTTACAAATATTTTTGTTGTTTATATCTTTATCACTAAACAAAAGCAGAACACAACATATTTATAGCCTCTGTAAGCTTCCATATGTTTGGGGAAAAAAATTGTTTTTAGTTTGGTGCCACTATTAGAGCAGAAAATTCATGAAAGTACCCTTGGGCAGAGACATTCAGAAGGTATTTTCCTGGGACAAGCAAGCGCCAGTAGTCTCCTGCAGTGTTGGATGTGATGGAGTGATTGATTGTGTCCACAGTGATGGTCGCATTGGGGATGCCAGATCCATCTTTGCTGTCGATCACCATTCCTTTTATCCCCCGGTGGACCTGGACATCCCACAAATAATTTTATATGGTGTGTAGCAGAATAGAGGTGAAAAAAAAAGAAATGAGAAAGAAACAACTAGACTGTTGACCTGATGGATGAACTGCAGAAGTGATTTGCGATTTTGTTCCCAGTACTTCGGCAGGTCTGCCGCTGGTGGGTATTTGAAACAGCCCAGTTCAATGGTCACCTCAAAGCAGTTAGTGTTGACGTAGTTCCAATCCTGCATCCCTCCTGAGGGAAACGCACATAAAGCACATTTATAGTTTCCTTTTCTGGTTATTAATTTTTTCCCCCACAAGCTAGTGCTCACCGTGGACGTTGTACCATGCAGCACCATTGGTGATGCCATCTTGAAAGTATTCTCCGTACGAATTCAGCTCCTTACAGGGGTGACCGTCATGCATTTGATAGTTTTCCTGAAAAAAAAGAGAATGTTTTACTGGCCATTGATTTAATTTTAAATGATTAAATATTCTTAGCGTCATTTGTTTTCACAGAAAACAGAAAGCCAGATATTCACCTGAGAGTAAGCAAGAGCCAACACCCTAAATACGGCATCATCTGAGGACCTGCTGTATCCGATAACATCCTCTAGATTATCGTCAAATGGATAGTTCACCACCAAAGAGCCTGAAAGAGATTTATCTAGAGGTTATCCGCCTGTGTTTAGCCTGCTTCCAATCAAACAGAACCATTAGAAATTAGGACCTACCTCCATGAAGGTTGGCAGACAACACAAATGGGTAGCTCTTTGCCCAGTTCATAACAGCAATGGTCTCTGGCTGTCTGGGATCTGTGATAAGGTTGAACCGGTCAGGAAAGTTACGGTTCAGGTCATAGTTGTTAGTGTTGTTACGTCCCTGGATGCCGCTGATATCTCCTGCACAAAAGAGAATGTTTTCATTATGTTGCCATCTTCCTGCAGTTATTATACTGCTCCAACACAGACAGAATTTTTTTTTATAATAATAAAAATAATAAATGTATTAATAATAATAATAATAATAATTTATCATTATTATAACTGAAACATGTTGCCATTATGTTCCCGTAGTTGTGTTTCTCACAGACAGAATTTTTTAAAATATTAAATAAATAAACGTATTATTATTATTAATATTATTATTAAAAACATGTTGCCATTATGTTCTCGTAGTTATTATGCTGCATCCACACAGACAGAAACAAATAATAATAATAAAATAATAATACATTTATTATTTGTATTTCTGTGTGGGAGAAACATTATATAAATAATAATAATAATAATAATATTAATTAATAATATTAATAATAATGTTAAGTATTATTAATGTTATTATTATTCCATGTTATTATTCAACAATAACTATTTGAGGCTAACTATTTCTATATATTATAATATTGGTAAAAACTGGAATGATAAACAAAGAGAGATGCATTTAACTCTTTCCCCGACAGCGTTTAAAAAAAAAAAAAAGTTGCCAGCCACCGCCAGTATATTTGATAATTTTCACAAATTTCATGGGCCCCAGAATATTTTGTGGTATGAATATCTGAACATGCAATATATCAAAATAACTAACAGACCCTCTGCTTTTAAACAAACAAAAAATGTTTTATTCTAGCATCATGCATTTTGCTTTTTTTATCAACACTTGAATGTGGGTACGTTTCATAAACAAAGCAACATTGAGAAAAAAGCTGAGAAGAGAAAAAAAAACAAAAAAACAAAAAAAACACGTTTTTGTCAAAGACTACATCCAGATCGGATTTAGAATGATGATACAAAACATAGATGGAGTATAGGGCTGGACGATATGGCCAAAATTTATATCACAATATATTTCTTAATTTCGGTCGATACGATGTAATTCCGATATCGATATGAACTATATAAAACCCTCAGAAAAACTGACAAGAACGCCCACAACGGATGTCTGTACCTACAAACTTCTGAAAAATGAATTTGCCAAGTCTATGAAACCTCCTCCTATAAAACTATATAATATTTTAGAAATAAAATTAATGTTCACCTTTTATTTGTATTTAGCCTTCATACAAACAAGAAATGTGAAATCACCGTCAAATAAACATAAGACTCTCACTCACTTTATTAATATTAATATCTATAACATTAAACTATAACGTAGGCTGATTATATTATTCTTAATTCAATCTATCTATCACTGCAGCTGCAGACACGCGAGAGTATTCACACTGGAAGCGTTTGTACAGCGTCACAGCAGCGGCTATAACGCTACATATAATGCTCACTTATATCATATGAGTATTTCTTTATAAAGACAACTAGACTATATTTGTTTTTAGAAGGTCATTTATAAACTTGATAGTCTTGAAAGTTTGTTAACATGGGGAGGTGTAGGCTACAATATTCGCATGTAAACGGTAAACAACAAACACAACCAAGAAAACAGCTCCGATCATGTCGTTTCCGATATGTTTACAAGACAGCAGACAAAAAAAAACTCAGCAGAGTTTCGGGTTTGATTTGGGTAGTGCTAGAGCCTATATATGCTACCTGTCTGTGTATTACAAAAGAAAGATTATATATTATATATTCTGGCTAGCTTACTTTTTTTTTTATAATACATTATATCCAGACTGAGTAATTAAAAACAAGTTTAAATGGGTAAATCTTCTATAAATACTTTGATCCTTTATTTTATTTTCTGATATACTACAGTTCTTGTTAAAACCCAGTAGACATGCTTACTCTGTGCATTTTGAGCACTTTTGTGTGAAATCATATTTATTTTGTTCATCAAAAGTGTGATTTCTCTTTAATTGAGCGTCAGCAGCGCAGCAAAAATAGGCTTGGCGCCAAAACCCCCGCTTCACTGCTGCTCACGCGACGCTCCTGCTTGACGCTCACGCGCTGCTCCTGCTGCCGGTGTGAATGCACTCATTGGTCAACATGCACGCCGAAAAAAATACGCGCTTCTCACGCTTGCAGTGTGAAACGACCGTTAGCCTACTACTGCTGAGTACTGGCTGCGTGTCTGTGGTGTACGTCATCACGCAAGTAGCCAATCGTGTTCTGCTCTTTCTGATGGCTGCGCCCTGTACGTCAGTCAGTGAGAAATGCTGTAATGTATATCAAAATATCGGAAATGTGTTTAAAAATCATATCACCGTTATTGATATATATTGATATTGAATTACTGTCCAGCCCTAATGGAGTAGATGGAGTCCATCAACACCCTTAATGCTTGCACAGTCCTATAGCTTGTCCTGGGTCAACATTTCATTCAGTAACATTAGGCAGTTTTGATTTATATGCCATTTAATGTTGACAATCACGTTATTTTACATATGCGTCTGCTTACATATGCTATCGCTTGTTTCTGCTTCTTTTTCGCTTTTTCGTTTTGATCCAGAGATTCTGTACTCTTTCAGAAGATGTGTCATTGCGCCATATAACAGTGAAAACTCGGAAGGCCAGAAATATCCGTCAATGGCAATGAAACGTTGTCTCATAAATGACGGAAATTTCCGTCAATGGCGAGGAAAGAGTTAACAGAAAGTACACCACAATACAAATGAAACTGTGTACAATGAACGTTTTTTCAGAGTTGACAAGACCTTACCCTCTTGGGACATTTCGTATCCATCTGGGTTCATTGAAGGCATGATGTGGATACGTGTGGAGTTGATGAGCTGGGTGACCTCAGGGTCAGTGCCATAGTTGCGACACAGGTACTCAATGAGGTTGAGGAGTAATTCACGACCAACCACCTCATTGCCGTGCATGTTACCAATATACTTAAACTCTGGTTCACCTGGTAAGGAAAGACAGGGGGTCAGTTCATTTTAGTAGCTGTTTGAGCTGCTTCTTCTAAAGATGCGTGTTAATTACAATTACATAAAAATGGATGTGAAGTACCTAACTCATGGACACCAGGATTGTTGGAGATCTCCATGACCCACAGGAGACGCCCCTGCACAGACTTGCCGATGGAATACAGCCGTGTGATGGAGCTGTACTCAGAGCTGAATTTCTGCAGGAACAGCTCCATGTCGTTGTAGTGGTGATGACGGAAGTCCTGGGGCTGGACCGTAACCCAGGAGCCCAGCTTTTCATCTGCTGTTGCTTTGCTGATGCTGCTGCTGTCTGTGCTGCCACTGTCAACAGAGGTGTCAGTGGGGGACACTGGGATTGAGGGGGTGGTTGGATTCTCATCAGTCACAGCCACAAGGGTGATGTTCAGCTCAGTTGCTTTTCCCTCATTCACCTCCACCCCAGCCACGGACATGGGAATGTAGCTACATAAAACACAAAGATCGACATAAAACACAGAAAGAAACCTTAAACGTGAAGGAGTCTCAGAGCATATTGTTAGTTAAAATAAAAAACAAATAAAAGCCATTAGTAGGGCTGGGTATTCATACAGATTTCCCCATTTGATTCTGATTCACAAGCTCTTGATTTGATTCTATTTCAATTCATTTGAAATCAACTGAAATCAGTTATAATGTCCATTTTGTTTACATGTGAAAGAAATTCCATTTCTGCTAATACTGTAAATTATACAAGGCAATGTTTCATTAAAAGTACTGACTTTCTAGGGAAAATTATTTTTGATTTGCTAAAAAAAAACGAGTCATTTGTTCGTGAATTTGACTACATAGACCTTAGTTCAAAGGATTGTATTGTTGTTTAAACAAAAAATCCATAAATCAGTTTTGAAAGTTGTGAAAATTACATGATCTAGGGCCTTTATACTGTGCGTGCCAGTAGCCAGCTAGAATAGAATGGAAATTCAATAATTTTACCCAGCCCTAGCCACCAGATTTATGAAGACTACTGATCAAGGGATTTTCCTCAGAATATTAAATGCGTACATACAGTTTTCCTCATTCCATACTTACCCCGGGGCTACAGCTGTGATGTTGTAGGTGCCGGGCAGCAGCAGGCGATAGTAGTCACCAAAGCGTGCAGTGCTCACATTGTGGTTGATGCCTGCAACCATTATCACAGCATCTGCAAGAGGGGCTTCATTCCTGGCTGCTCTCACAAAGCCACGCAATCCAATATGAGTCTGAACACATACACAACAAGGCAGAAACTCTGAAAACGAAGCCACACTGACATTCTTGCAGGGCTCATTAAAAACTCGCCATGCGTATCGTTGTTTGCACATCAACTTCTCCTACCATCTCCATGTAGGCCAGCAGGGCCTCCCGATTGTTGTCCCATTCTGTTCTGAGTTGAGATGAGGGTGGGTACTTGCAGCAGCTGAGCTCCATAGTGATTTCCAAACAGTTCCCCTTCAGGTAATTGTAATCCTGCATACCCCCTAATGAAAAGTAAGGACAAACTGTGTACCAAAGGCATGGGATGAATTGACATAGTGGGATTGTCACTGCTTAAACTGTAAGCGTCTGCAAACACAAGGAACTCAATACAAAGAGTCTTTCAAAAGGTGTAATGCCAAGAATGTTTGACCAGTTGCTAATGTTAGGAGCATGTAATAAATGTAGGGGGTAGGAAATCATTCATGTTAGCTAACCTACTTTTATATCCTTGAAAAGAAAAAAAAACCCTCCAACCTATTTTAAGATTGATTTCAGAGAATAAAGAGCTGACAGATATGGGTTGGAACACATAAAGGTTATATCAGTCTAAGGTAGAACACACTGTCATCCAACGTGTGACGACTCCCTCAGTTACCAAACCTATGTATGTGTGCTGATTTTTTACATGTTTTGTTAAAGTGTTAAAGTTTATTCCTGTGATGGCAAAGCTGAATTTTCAGCATCATTACTCCAGTCTTTAGGGTCATATGATCCTTCAGAAATCATTCCAATATGCTGATTTGCTCAAGAAAAACATTTCGGTAACACTTTACAATAAGGTTACATTTGTTAACATTAGTTAAAATGGACTACAAATGAACAACTCTTTTACAGCATTTATTAAATGTTAATTTCAAAATGTACTAATACATTATTAAAATCAAAAGTTGCATTTGTTAACATTAGTTAATGCACTGTGAACTATTATGAACAAACAATGAACAGTTGTATTATTTTATTGTATTGCTCATTATTAGTTAATGCTAGTTAATACATTAACTAATGTTAACAAATGAGCCCTTATTGTAAAGTGTTACCAAAATGAAAACAGTTGGGCTGCTTAATATTTTTGTGGAAACCGTGATACATATTTCAGGATTCTTTGATTAATAGAAAGTTCAGCATTTATTTGAAATAGAAATATTTTGTAACATTATGAATGTCTTTACTGTCACTTTTGTTCAATTTAATGTGTCCTTGCTAAATAAGTACTGTTATCTTTCAACCTTTTGAACAATAGTGTACATTAGGTCTTAATGTATCTGCTAAATGCATAAATATAAGCGCAGCCTATAAACGAAGACTCATTTCTACGTGTCACACAGAACAGGATCAGAGGAAGCACATCATTTGTAATCTCTCACTAAAGGAGCAGATCAAACCATCAACATTCAACAAAATCAGCAGAACACAAGGACAAACTAATGGCAACTCAAGCTGGCATGCAATAAGCACTACGCAGATACAGTATATCTGCATGTTTTTTAAACACTAGAAAAAATCTTGATTGTGAAAGAAAGACGTGGACTTCTGCTCTTTGCAGAATTGACTTTCGCAGATGGTCAATACAAATGCAATAGAGATATAATGAGAGATAAGAGAGAGATAAAGCTGAGTTTGTGCAATGTAATTTCAAAGTAAAAAGTCAGTCCACTTGCCAATCATGGCAACGCCCTGGGCAGCTATTTCCAGTCGGTGAGCGTGATTTCACCAAGTGCAACATGTTGCTGGATAAACATCCTGGATGAACATCTTTGGAACAACATTGCAATCAACCAATCAGATTTGAGGGACAAGTTTAGGCTTAAAACCAGGGATAGGTGCTTCTATATCAGTTATTCTCCTATCATTTCCCTCTGATTTCAGGGAAAAGTTATGGGCAGGGTTAGGTTTAGGGGTAGGGATAGGGTTAGGACAGGAATGTTGTTCCAGGATCAACAAAATATGTTGATCCAGAAACATGTCTTAACAAAATCACAGTGACCATTTCCAGTCAAATTCAGAGGACAGACCAAAAATTCCTAAATTGCTTGCAAAGTTATTCTTTCAGTAAGATAACAACAAATTACCTTAAAACTGTATTTTTCAAATCAGTTCAGCTAATTCATGCAGTCTAGAGCAAGCCTAACATTGTCTAACAAGGCAATTGACTCTTGTAATTATAGGTGAGTGAGGTCAGATGTCTCTGCCCCATGTTTCCTGTCTTTCAATAATATGTGACACTGTATGCTACCAGTCTAGCATGTGTTTAAAGAAGGAGTCAGAAGTCCAGTTCCTCTATTTGTCAGCATACATCCTTATTAACAGTTATTCTGACTTCAACAGTTACACAGAAAACAAACATATGTGGGGGCATCCTGATTAGTCCCAGAAGAGAGATCCTGTTTTAGCATATAATTATTTGTAAATACGACTAAGAAAAGAATATGGTTAAAATTTCTTATTAAAATGTGCCGCAGTGTCATAATAAATTTCAATAACTATCCTTCACTCTGGGCTACTACACTGCATATTAATGTTGCCAGGGTCCTATATTCGAAGCATCTTATGTTCCCAGGGCTAACCTTATGTTTCTATGTTACCCTAACCCTAACCCTGGGAACATTTGTCATGTGTTCATTATTTGCCATTCAGATCTGAGGAACATAGGACCCTGAGAAGAACCAAGGAATGACTGCCTAGATAAAGCTGGAGTTTGTCATAAAATGACTGAATATTAACTTTAAAAACACAGCTGGTGGTCTGTAGATCTTCAAACTGTGTTGGGTACAATCTCAGAAACAGGATTCAGGTCACTGAACACACTTTCAGCTTCTAAGCAAAGGGAAAACAAAAAGACAAAAAAAACAAAGAGGAAAACCAATTTGCGGCATACTAAACTCTTATGCAGTGTTGTTATTAAGTAAAACTATTAAAAAAAAATTATCTTTTATTGAAATATAAATGAAATAAATATTAGATGAAAAAAAAAAAAAGGTTAAAGTTGAATTACTAAAATTACAAAATTACTAAAACTAAAATAAAAATAAATTAAATAGAAATATAAAAAATAAAAAACATGACAAAGCACCTAAAATTACTAAAACAAACTAAAATTAAAATGAAAACTGAAAGAGACAAAACCTACTTCAAATTATAAAATACTATAAACAATACTAAAATAACACTGCTCTTGTGATCACCTTATGACTTCCCTGTCAAAGGCACCAGTTAAATGTTAACACACATCATTAAACAAACAACTAAAGATCAGGTGACATTTGCATGGGAATTATGCAATGTATGGAATTTAATGCTAAAAAGAGTGTCATATTTAATTTTGGGATCTTATTATGTTGAAATTTCAGGCAGTTTTAATGGTTAGGGGTTCACACATGAGGTTCTCCTTTCGTAAACAGCAACAAACAATATGCGACAGCTTCATAAAAGCTGAGGGAATCACAGGCAAATGTAAGAAGTGTGATTTAATCACCATTAGACTGGTTGAGCAAATCTTAAGGTACATCATGGATCTGACCTGCAAGCTTCAAGGAACATTGTGGATCAGATTTCTTCTGTTTGACAGTGAAGGCTGAGATTATAGACTACAGAGACTGAGGTTACAGACTTGTAAGGCAAGTAATCAGAGAACACCAGAACAGTATGCTTACAGTCCAGGTTTTGGATTACTTGCTAGACTATTGTGTTTCTAATTAGTGCTGTTTGAGAACATAAATATTCCCCAAAAAACAAAGAAATATCATTTCCAGCAATTTCCTAAATTTTAAACTTTCTTAAACAATAACGCAACTACTATTAATATCAGTATTTGAAATATGTGACCAAATGGCGTTTGTTTACACAACTCATTATCATCCCTCCTAATAGAAAATATGTGAAGGAATGTTTTGAGTAAAGAAGGATGAGGGTGGAGCCAAATAAAGACTATTGAACACAGACTATGAGAAATCCGGAGCGAGAAACAGAAAAGAAATCATTCAAAACCAGTCATTTTTCAAGACCACTGAGTTAATTACTCATGAAGCTATAGCTCAGCGGGTGAAATTCAGATAAAGAGAACAAATGAAAGGGGGAAGTTTTAAAGCATGGTTAGGGGATAAGTATTGCCAACATACCTGCCACATCATACCACTTTGCTCCATTTGTGATGCCATCCTGGAAGGTCTCACTTAAGTTTTCTTCACACTTCGGCCGCCCAGTTTTCATAACAGGGTTATTCGCTGCATAAACCCGCGCCAAGTATCTGAAGAGAGCATCATCGGGTGATCTGCTATAGGTGCCCTCTACCTCATGGCCTGCAGAGTCATCATAAGGATAACTGGCCACCACTGTCCCACCATGCAGATTCCCAGAGAGCACAAATCTAGAAAAGACAATCAGAGAATATCAGATGAGTTATATTTAACATCTACTTCACATACACTGGATTAAGACTTTACAGACATACATATTTATTTAGTATTCAGAAAAGTAAAAAAAAAACTGAAGCGCTGAATTTAGAATATATTTATAGAGATTGCACATAAAAAAATACATTAATAAGTTGTTTGTGATTGCTGGACTCCATAAAGATTGTTATTATTACTGTAATTGTAATCTCTATAAAGTCTTAAACCAGTAATCATAAACAACTGGAAAAATCAAGGAAGTTGTTAAAATCTTAATGAATATATTTTCTTGTCTAATTCATTATTATATAATTTTTATTCATTACAAATTATTATTATTATCATGGTAACACTTTACAGTAAGGTTTCTTTGGTTAACATTGGATAACTTGACATAAACCGACAATGAAAAAAACACTCCTAAAGAATTTATTAATCTTAGTTAATGTTAATTTCAACATTTACTAATACATTATTAAAATCAAAAGTGATATCTGCTAATATTATTTAATGGACTTGAGCTAACATGAACTAATAATAGACATTTCTATTTTTATTACTAACATTAAGAAATATTATTAAATACTAATATTATTAAATATAAATGTATTGTAAAGTGTTACCATTGCTATTAGTCTGAAAAATGAAATATTGTAGAGCTGAGCTGAATTGGAAAAACGTACATTCATGAAGATTTTAATAGTTTGCAAGACTTTTAGAGGAAAAATTCTCAGATTCCTGCAACCCCTGCTGGAAAGTCTAGTTTAAGATAGCTGTGTTTTGGAAAAGGACAACAGGCTTTTTAGTTGGTTTAAGATGGTCTTTAAGATAGTCAATAGCTGGACTTTCTAGTAGGTCTGTCACAAAGTTAGGTTCGGTTCGTGAATTGTCTTACTTGTTGTCCAGGATCCACTTCATGACAGCAGCACCTTCAGGGATGTCTTCTGCATTCACGTGTACCTCTTCAAACTGGTCTGGGAAACTTCTGTTAAGGTCGATGTTTTTAGCATTATTCCGACCCTCATCTTTGCCCATACAATCGCCCTCCTTAGACTTCTCAAATCCATCAGGGTTCATGCTCGGCATGATATAAATATCGGTGCTGTCGACCAGCTCTGTGACCCGCTGATCCTCTCCGTACTTCTCCAGCAGATCCTCCAGCAGGTAGATCAGAACCTGCCGGGACACGGTCTCGTCTCCGTGCATGTTGCCCACGTACTTGAATTTGGGTTTTCCTGGTACATCAACAGTGGGGTCCTTGGTGATTCTCATTACCCAAAGCTCCCTGTTCTCAACTGATTTGCCGATGCTGGTCAGATTTGCGATGTTTGTATATTTCTGGGCGAGACTTTTAAGAAGGTCAGTAAGTTCGGTGTAATTGTAGTATTTGTTGTAAGTCTCTGCCTCCTGCTCGCCGAGAGGAGCTGAGTTGACGGAGCTGATATAAACAACAAGCAGAGATAAAACCAACAGCGGGCGTTTATGCGATGAACACAAGCTGTTTACCCTCTGTCCCGACATGTTTCCGACGGCACCTTGACGTATACATGAAATCCTATAAATTTGTCCGCCCGGAGTCAGGTCCTTTCTTTAGCCTGACGTCGGGGTATTTTTAGTAGGAACTTCCTGCTAACGCTTTAACAAAGGGTGGAGTTTCCATGACAGCCGGAGTAGTTTCAAAGTAAAAGTCAAGACTACAAATTTCTGCCGTTCTGCTGTAAATGAGAACATACCGATGTCTGTATTTTTTAATTACAAACTAGTATATGTGTTTTTGAACCTTGTCGTTGGTTTTATTGATGGTCCAAACAATGATCAGCATGGACTAGTTTATTATGTTTGTGTAAAATAGGTAATTTTGGAGTTATGAATGTTTTAAGGCAACAACTGTGACTGCTCTTTCAAAAAAGACTTGAGTGGCAATTTAAATAAAAAAAATAAAAATCCTTTAAACATTCTTTAAGACCTGAAACCAGAGAGATTTTTTTTCTTTTTTGTGCAAGGGCCTCCTTGGATTAAAATATATAGCAGTTTTGAACTGGTACTAATTCAACTTAAATTAAAATTACTTGTAAACATGTAAACTGATATCTTTCTTGTTTTAATTTCTTCCAGTACAGACTTGTGGAAAATCAATTCAGGATACTTTTTTTTGACTCTTCTAGTTTTGATTAATAAATCAAAGAAAAAAATTAATAAAAAGATTGAAAACAAGCAGCTTTGTCATCATTAAGGCAGTCTTGGCAGAAGTAGATGGAAATAGATGGGCAACTTTGTTTTCAATACTACGAGTGTCCATAGATTAAAACTGAACTAAAATAATATTATTTAACTTTTCTGTTTTTAATACAGTTGTCATGTAAACGTACCCCCTTCCAGAAGTTTAAAGAGCTGTATATTCTTCAGACATCCCACTCTTTTTAAATAATGAATTTGTATGACTTTTTCAAAGATTACTAGATAAGGATTAAGGATAATGTTTTAACATTTTTATTCAATTTCTATTTAGTAATGCCTGGCATAACTAGAAAACTGAATATTCGTTATAAAAATGCCCATGCCGCTTTACGATTTTATTTACATGACTTTTCCAGGTCTAGAAATCAGTTTTAATATTAGGCTATACTTCATATAGCCAGGTTTTCCAAAACTATGGGAACTATGGTTCTTGAAAGAAAAAGTAAAATAAGTTGTTGAAGGGATGAATTAAACATATTAAATATCTTGATTATTTTAGCTTAATTTAAATCATCTTAAGACCCCGTTTGAGAACCACTGCTATAGAGGGCCACCTCATCAGAGGGCCCTGAACAACATTCCTGTTAACCTGCAGAGAGATGGAAGGTCACAATTTTCTTAATGCGCTAAATATTTTCTTTGAATGTTAGATATGTGCAGAATCTGAATGAATACACATCATATACAATGAATATATACAGTCCAACTCTTACTTTCCAAATGCAAATCATATTAATTTCTTCCTCTAGCAAGACCAAAGCAGAAATATTCACTTCATAAAACATTACAAATTTCTCCAACTTCACAGGGTAAATGCTTCACTACCAACCAAAGATATGATTATATTTCATGAAGGAAAAGCACATAAAATGTAGAGATAAAGGAGAAAGGAAAACATTTTGAGTGCAAAAGAGGTGGTTAAATATTTTACTTGAGGCAGTTTTATTTAAGTTAATTGTTAATTCCATGCTGTTTCGTTGTAATACAGATTCTATGTCTGTGGTTCCAGTCAGATATCCAGTAGTACAAACTAGTTTCAAGTTAACAAAGTACAGAAGAAATCATATGCATTATGCAGATTCAGGGGGGGAAGAAGAAAAATAGACTATTTCATGTACTCATGCAGGCTTAAAATCAACTTTATTAGTGCTTTTTTTTTTTTTCCTTTTTGAGACAGCCAAATGGAGACCTGCATTTGTCTTAGTTCTAAAAGCAAAAAGGCTCCTTCACTTTTATAGAGCTGCAGCCGTCCACCCACCATCATCAGCCTATGTGAGCAATACAGTATTTTAGCACAAATTACAGTCCAGACCACTGGTAAATGTTACTACATAACTACTACTTGGTGATGTTAAGCATTTTGCTCCACATGGATATCAAGAAATTTGCTTCGACTTTCTCTGAAAAACTAAATTAACAAAAAGAGCACTTTGTTTAGACTTGCCCTTTTTAAAGGTTTAATTGTTTTCTTTAACTGCATCGTATAATTGCACTAACACAGAAATATTACAGCTCAAACCACTAATAGTAGACATATCAGTAATAGTAATAAAAGTTAATTTCTGTAATTACATTAAGAAAAACTCAAAATATATCCAGCAACTGATAAAAATGTTGAGAAATAAAGCAAATGAACAAAGGAAAAATGTTGTACCAGAACGACAAAAAAAACAAAAAAAAACAAAAAAAAAAAAAACACAAGAAATCTTAAGTTCTGACCATTCAAAAATCATAATTGAAGTTTGTTTCATGAGTGGTATATTTTATTTCAATTTAAGGGCTAATAAAACAGAATAATATTAAAAATCAAACAAAGGGAGAGAAAACTGGAGGCATCGAGCTGTTGAGTGCCACTCATAAGGTTGGGCTTGGTGGCTCCCTTTGTGAGTGGGGTCTGGGGAAGGGGAGGGGGAGTGGGGTGGAGTCTCATATTGGCTGTGTTGTCTCATTGGTTTTCATCCTCCACATCTTGCAGCGCCTCTTTATTCTGTTCCTCACCTGTGCACAGAGAAACAAAGCCATTGTTACTGCATTGTACCACAATCGTGTGTCCCTTAAAGAAATCCACGTGATGCGTTGTGCATTTTCGCACATCACCATCAAGTTTGCAACCCTTGCAAGATCTGTGCATTAGGAGTTTGCCAAATAAAACGCTATAAAAAGCAAAAAAAAAAAATATATATATATATATAAATCAAGTGAAGAACTGAATACATGCTGTGAGAAAAATAAAATGTATCTATCATATTACAAAAATGTATGTAATTTCCAAGCTCAAAGAAAAAATAAAAATAAAAAAAGGCTTAAGTCTAATTTGAATGCAGTGTTATCTCATATGGTCATTTAATCGTCACACATAATTCAGTTCCCAAACCAAAAAATAATACCCTTAGACACCTGTACTGTACATTTCTAAGGAAAACATACCAGAATTTTTCAAATTCTAATATATTGGTACAACACAGCCATTCCAATTGGACATAGAGGATCTGGCAGTGATCATGCAGAAACGGTTTGTTTCAGACATGCTGCACATATAGCACTCTGGTGGCTACAAAGATAGCAACACAAAGCTTACAAACGGGTGAGTGATGATGCAATTTGTGGACAAAAAGCCAAGTGCTGGAAAAAGTGGCCTCACTTACAAATAAAGTTTGTGGGCAATTAACATTTTCCTTTAGGAATCTAAATAGTGGGGATGAAAAAAGGCAAGATGGGTTAAGTTGGACGGCATGAGGTTGGACACATTACAAGATGACATGAAATGTAGTAGAGAAAGATTATACTGCTGGTTTTGCACAGAAATGCAGCGGTGCGCACTAGATCAACTTTTGAAATCAATAGAGGAACATCAAAAAGGTTTAAAAGCCATTCGAAAATAAATACGTCTCATTTCTGGGGTAGGAATGAATATCTTGTATGCACTACTTTACATATATAAAATCTTTATGCAATAACATTAAAACCACTACACTATACTGAGAAAAATTATTTCTGGTGGATGAATTTAAATAAATAGAAAAATAAAATATTTTTTGATGTTTGCTTGCACAATTTTACTTTCAAAGTAGCCAGACCCCTCTATTTTAACTCTTCTTTTAGAGGTAGATATTAGCGATGCCTCACAAGTCCTAAATCGGGACACTCTGAAACAATCGCTCTAAAAATAGCTTTGGTTTGTGGAGGAGCTTTTGAGGATGTCACCTTCATGTACCAATGGGTTTCAAAGACATGTTTGTTAAGCTTAGCATCTGAAACTTCAAGAACAATGATGCATCTTACCATCTCCCTGCATATCTGAAGTCCATAGTGTCAGGTTATCACGTAACAACTGCATGATGAGTGTTGAGTCCTTGTAGCTTTCTTCACTCAATGTGTCCAGTTCAGCAATAGCATCATCAAATGCCGCCTTTGCCAACCTAAGATCAACAACCAGATACACAAACTATTATTAAGTATCAACATACAAATTAATAGGGTTGGGTATCGTTTGGGTTTTTTACGATACCGGTGCCTGAACCAATACTTTAAAAAAAAACAACAAAAAAAAAAAAAAAAGAGCCACAAAATGACGGTGGGTGACATTAAAGAATGGCTTTCTAGTGAAAAAAATTTTTTTTTTTAAAAAAATTCTTTAAACAATTTATTAAAAGTTTAAAGTACACTTAAATATATAAATAGATACAAAACAGAATTTACTTAAATTCACAGTAAAACCTAAGCACCTAACCAATTACAATAGGCCTTATTTAACACTAAATAACAGTTACAGTACTAACAGCAAAGTAGTCGGTATTCTTGATATGCTACAAACCAGCTTCAAGGTTCAGCAATTATTTTGCAGAAATATGACCATATTCTCTGGCTAAATATTTTAGAATGCATCACCTTACTGTCTCCATGGCGACGCGTCATGCTTCTCACGTGACACAGCAGCCGCAATAGTGCTGTATTACAAGCTGTATCGGTTTTATTTAGTTGTTTCTTATTTATATAAAATATTCACAAACTTGTTAACTATGTCATGAACTATCTGATATTCTGATTTTCAAATATGTGTAAGTGAATGTGTGTTAGTTGATCTATACTGTGCGATGGGCGCCGCAATTCAGAGAATCGGATCTGTCGGATTTACATCACGTAAATTTATCCAAGTCTCACGAAATACATGAAAGTAAGTGACCGGTGAACTGGGAGAAGAATAGAGTAAACTATATAGTTACTATATACTGTGTATCTGATATAAATAAGACACGTAGTCAAATTATAACTGAAAGGATTGTTATTGCCGCTTCCATAGACATCCATGTGTATTTTTTGCTAGTACTTAAGTTAATTTAAATGTCTGGAACCTAAGATAAACCTTATGTGGTTGAAAACACTGAATAGGTGTGATATGTGACAAGCACTGAGCGCGTCTGTCTCTGTCTCTGCGCCGGCCAAAGCGCGAAAGCACGTTTGAATTTAAGTGGCACTGAAATGAGGCACCGAAATCCGCATTCTGATTCAGTCCGGTTACATACCAGTTATATAGGTACCGGTGCCATATTGGCACCGGGTTTCGGTACCCAACCCTACAAATGAACAGGAATATATTGCAATAAATACCATCTTAGCTAGAGAAGTAACCAAACATTATTTAAAAGCTCTAGATGGCACCATATTCATGCAAATGTAATATAAGAATATGACTGATACACATTTGCAAACCTTTCATTGTCTGCCGTACTTCAAGTTAAAAGATTTGAAATTTAAATAGGCATTGAAAAACCCCAAAACAAAGAAAACGAACCTGCATGCACGGTCGGGAGAGTTGAGGATTTCATAGTAGAATACGGAGAAGTTAAGAGCCAGACCCAAACGAATAGGGTGTGTAGGCTGAAGGTCTGTCATTGCAATATCACTAGCAGCTTTGTAAGCAACCAAACTGTTTTCTGCAGCCTCCTTCCTGTCGTTTCCTGTGGCAAACTCAGCTAGATACCTGTGGTAATCGCCCTTCCTGAGGCATCAAAGGGAGAAAAGGTCTGTTTAAAACATGCATAAATAAAGCCATGACCTCATTATGTCACATATGATTCAACCTTAGATTCACTTAGGAAAAACTCATGGCTTTCGTACATTTTGTAGTAGAAGACCTTGGACTCTCCTGAATTTGCAGCTGGGATTAGGTGCTTGTCCAATACATCGAGGATGTCATTGCAGATTGATTTCAACTCAGTTTCAACCTGGACATGAAAATGCAAAGGTTAAAAGCATAAAGTGCATCACATCACTTAATGAACGCTAGTTAGCGCACGTCTTACCGTTTGCCTATATTCCCGAATCATTTTCAATTTGTCCTCTCCACCCTTATTCTCCTCTTTCTGCTCGATACTACTGATTATCCTCCAGGATGCTCTTCTCGCCCCAATAACGTTCTTGTAGGCCACAGAGAGCAGGTTTCTCTCTTCAACTGTTAGCTCAACATCCATCCCAGCCACTTTCTTCATGGAGTCAACCATTTCTGGAAAATTAAAATGAATGTGATGGAAATTTTGCTTACTGGATTTGATCACAACCAGAAAGCAGAATACGAGCCACAACTATGGCTAAAATATGCACACTTTTTTTTAGCCAGTCACAAAGCAAAGATTGCAACAGTCGGGTTCTGGAATTAAAAAATAACAATAAGGGGAATAATAAGGGGAATCTTGAATGTATCTTATAAATCTTTAAATAGAGACACACTGTGAGCGACTAACTTGTTAATGGTAGAGATGCTTCTGTTGAAGCTATCAACCCGCATTATTTCTACTTATTTTTTTAAATAACCGTGTTTAAAAGTGGAATATTTGCATTTTGGGATTCTGCAGAAAAATCTGAGCATTGCGACAAGCAAATCATAGCACTCTTTAGTGTCTGTCCAATCCCATGAAACACTGAAAATGTCGTAATCTCGACAATTCGCCTGTATCTATTAAACCTTTTACAAGTATGATCACAGCGGAACATTCAAATCTGCATTGGCACTGCCGCTGACCTAGAGAGAGCAGTTGTCATGTATAGGTATGAAACATCTTCACAAACAGTTTTTCAATCAAAGAGTATCAGTATCATTATTTCTGTTACAATAAATCAAATTATCACAGAAGTACTGGGGTACTGGGGAAGTATAGGTTGGATATATAACACTGATGTCTACAGTAGCGGTCAAAATAGAGTAAATCACCTTTTGAAAGTAACTTGACGCATCAAATAAAGATTGTTTTAATAAATTATATCTTGTTAGAACCTTTAGTAAATTACATGTTATTTTGTTTAGTTGTCTATTCAGAATCATGGGAGAACTGTGATCTCTCTTTTAAACAAAAAATAAATAAATGTTGTGATTCTCAATTTATCCAGAATTGTGTAGCTCTGCCATGGTGTGTGTATCATGTATTTATTTGCAGAAGAGATGACAAACAATAACAATTGTACATTTGCATTTTCCATGTGTAGTCAGTATCCAATCATAAAACACTGTGCATACCCTTTATTAACTAACCATCATTCTACATACTTGCAGCATACTTTTAAGTGCCGAGTAAAAACCCTAGATACCTAAAATGGGTTAATGGGTGACTAAACTAGACAATAAATTACCAAGCAGGCACAGTTATAGCTGTTGGTTTAGTATATCGTTAGAATCATGAATACCACAAGCCAATGAGCCTCTTCTCTACAGTCTGAAATGAAATCTCACTGCAATACTGTATCTGAGCTTAATTGCTTTGCTTTACTGTACAACGGCTGCGTCTCAAAACCTACTGAGGTACCTGCCTAGACAGCATTTTTGGGTATCACAGCACAACGCTCCCATAATACGCAAAAATGCTGTCCAAGAAGGCAGCTCAAAAGGTTGAGACACAGCCACGGTCTCGCGTAATGTGCTGCGGGGGTAAACGCAGAAAAGAGCGGCCCTGGTACAGAAATAACTCCTTATCGTGATTAATTGGGTCGATTAAGACAGCTGTTAACTAATATTTGAACCGTTCTTCGCCCACATGAGGCTTGAAGACTGCAGCCACCCCCTCCGCCATGGCTAGCAACAGCTTGCCTCACCCACTAACTCTCCGCCATTTTGTCTCCTCAATAAACGTCTCCATCTTCATATGCCATTCTGTAGTTACCCCAATATCACATCGGCAAAATTAACGCACAGCACAAATACAAGAATCAACGTTTTTAAAGGGTAAACGGGGCTCGGCATGCCATTTACAGGGTGTTTGCTTGGTGTAACCGCGAATTAAGCCAGCTAACCCGACCGTCAGTTAGTCTGCCTGAGCACTCGCTTTGTAAAAACAACGTTCCCGTTACTTCTTAATTTCTCTTACCATCATATCTCTCCGCCTGCTCGGCGAGCTTGGCTTGGTACACCAAATCCTCCCGGTCACCCATGGTGGACAGCGCGCGGCGAGCGTGTTTTGTGAGAGATTGGGAGTAAAGGAGGAGTGTGAGTTCACCGGCAGGCCCCTGTGCGAGCAACAGCTGCGGATTGAATGGTGGAGTAAAGATGGCGTTACACCTTCATCCGGGAACTTTCACACAGAGCAGCTCCACACACTCCCTCACTCCCCTTACGAATGCTGGATTTTAACCCTCTTTATTTGAATAGAGAATGAATGCTATGTGCTTTTCTGCACTTTTTGTGTTATCAAACGTGTATTAAAGTGGCACATTTAGGAGCAACGTTATTCTATAACATGTCAATAGAATTTAAAGGAAGAGTTAAAATGAACATTGTCATACTTTACTCACACTCATGTC
This sequence comes from Coreius guichenoti, assembly GCA_039654105.1. Taxonomy (NCBI): domain Eukaryota; kingdom Metazoa; phylum Chordata; class Actinopteri; order Cypriniformes; family Gobionidae; genus Coreius; species Coreius guichenoti. Next base: position 25,130,458 of record CM077174.1, read on the forward strand.
GTTCTATGGTGTGTAATTGTTAGAAATGTTTAAAATTACCAAATGCAATATCAATACCAGGTGAAATAACACCTTAAAATTGAAATTAAAACTTAAAGGGACAGTTCACACAAAAAGAAAGATTATTTTAATTTTCTGCCAGCATACAATATTTTGAGAAATGTCTGTTTGTTTAGTCCATAAAATAGAAGTCAATGGTAACCAATATTGTTTGGTGACCAAAACTCTTCAAAATATCTTCTTTTATGTTCTATAGAAGAAAGTCTGTCATACAGGTTTGGAACAGCAGAGGTAAGTGTTTTATCATTTCAATTGAACATATTAAAAATAAATACATTCATATTTTAATTGGTATTGCATTTGGGCCTAGACTTCCTTCACAAGTATATTTTTTATCAATTACACCATATAAATTAAATTGTGTGCTGTTTCAGTGTAAATCACTAACAATAGAGTACAAATGTGCCTGTATGATATTCTTTGAAATACCATTGTACATGATACATATGGTAATCATCTATCACACTATATATCAAAGTACCATGCTATTATTATCTGATGCAACTTTACAATTTTCATCCAGGTTGGCTTGTCAGAATTAATAATAGCTGGTCATAAAATAAAACAATGACTTATACTATGATAGGATAATGAAACAAATACATCTCCATTAAGTTGGTCCTAATAACAGAGTAATAAAATACTATCAAGGCATTATTATTACGGACAGAGGCAAAGTAAAAGGTTTGAGTGGCATTACTATAGGGGTCAACTTTATTTCATGTACATGAATAAAACTGTAACAAAAAAAGTAGAGTTTTTTTGTGTGACTTAAAACACTGTTCTGACAGACTTGGATGCACATAAAGGATAACACAAGATTAATTTCACAAAATTACTGTGTTGATATTTAGGTTCTAAACATAATACTTTGGGTACAATTAAAAATGTACAGACACGACTGTTGCGATTACTCATTCAACTCAGTCAGAGGAAAGTGATGCTTTTTTTAGGTGAAATCATTCTCACAGGACACAGGTGAGTTCAGACTTAAAAGACTCCAGCTTTTCTTTGTGGCTGATTTTAGTGATCTAATTTCATCAAGGTAATTTGTGACTGAAACAGACAGTTAATAAGACAGATCATGAACATCAAAGTCCTTCATAATTACGACTTAAGCGACAATTACATAACATGGCCGGCTTGCTGTCACATCATGACAACATACAGCTAACCTACACACATACACGACAAAGCTTTCTAACATTTAGATGTGACATAACCGAAGAATTTCCAGGTGATTGTCATTGTTACCAAACAAAGTTAGTCAACTTTTCTTTTTAAAAGTAACAACAAATAAAGATAAAGGGTAAAAATATTAACATTTGATAGTGTTGTTCTGGTAGCCTGTCTATTAGTGTTATAATTAATACATTTGTCCTCAGACATTCAATTTCTATTCTTTCATACGGCAATAGTAATGGAAGTAGGTTAAAAGAAACATTTCTGCAAGGTTGAACAAAATATACTTTTCATACGCATTTTGCATTTAACAAATTAGGCTAAAGACAATGCTGATTTGGTCATTGACAACAATCTGCAATTAAGGCAGGCAATTAGGAAAACAATGTCTTACTTGGGCATTAAAGAACAAAATACACTATATTTCTGCATTGAGTTAGATAATACAGGCATGATGGAAGCTGATGTTTAAAAAAAAAAAAGAAAAAAGAAAAAAAGTCAATAGCCACAAACCAATAGTAGATAAAGACTACTCGTATGTGCAAAATCAATTGAGCAAAACACATTTGAGGCATCAGGTTAGGCTTTGCACATTAATGTGAGACTTCATAAAATCCTACTACGTTATTGTAAAGATAACTGGGTTGTTTTAGAAATATCTATATCTAATATTAAAGCAGTTTTGGGCCACACCATATAAGAGAGGCACTACAAGAACCACTTACTGTATTTTCAACCGTGGCAAGGGAAGTTCTGGCAAAAGCACATTAGTTAATTTGAGTGGAAAAGTCACAACGTTGGATTTTTATTTAAAAACAACAACAAAAGTCTATTTAGTCTATTTTATGTTGACGTATTGAGTCTAGCATTAGAAATTACGGTTACACATTCAACAAAACCGCATTTAGTGTAATACTTCCAAGTACAGCAATAATGGTCAAAGGAGCAAGTAGCGTTTCCTGATAATATATAATGAAAATGTAGTAAAACAAAGTTACTTGGCGGTAGTGAATAATGATGCATGGCCCATTTTGTATACATTAGAAATGTTGTGCATAAATAAAATGAAATGCGGTGAGGGTTCGAGCTACTCCATCTTTTATATAGTGTACCGCCCCATGACACGTCTGACCGGCGCTGAGCCAGTAGTGACTGACAAGCCAATCAAAAAGACTAAAAACTATTCAAAGCATGTTCAATCTGCATTTCTGAATATTTTCATGTAGTAGATGATTTGTAGTGTGAAAGCTGCTGTGTTCTAGGACACTAAGTAGTGTATGCTACCGCATTCAAAGAAGCAAAGGAACAGTCCCTTGTTAAGACACCAAACTGCTCATGTTAAGTCCAAGCAGGCTTCTTCCTCTTTTCGCAGTTCACAAGAAGCCACACACTAATGCTCCTCTCTCTGTAGTGTATGGTGTTGTGTGTGGAATTTAGTGTTTACTTGGTAAATATCTTCAATTATTGCATAAAATCTAACAAGGGAATTGTTGCAGGTACTGTGTACATTGGCATGAGACACAATGGCACAAGGTAATGATGAGGCGGACAGGTTAAGGGCAGTAGTGAGGATGTGTGAGGAGCCGGAGTGTGTGTATGTGTGTGAATGAGTGTACATCTAAGGGCTGCTAGGGAAGACAGTCTGCTCTCTCAGCTCAGTTCGTCTTCTGGATTGTGCTGGTCCAGCAAGCGGACATGGGTAAAGGGAAAATGGCCATGCTTTCCCTTGCACTCACCCTCCCACTGCCCATTTACATTGATCTTGGTCACCTTCACCATGTCGCCAACCTAACAACAAAAGACAAAGTGTTAAAAATGAAGGAGTTACTTTGTTAATGTAATGTACAAAACAGGCTTAAACAGAGAATTACAGTTCCACTGGGAGGCGCCAAAACAAAACAAAAATATTTCTCAAAATGTAATATAAATGCATGTTTTAACGTACAAAATAAGTAATCTGTGTTTAATACTATGTTGTATAAATAAATAAATAAATAAATAAATTTGTTACCTCCAAAGCGAGAGCAGTCTTGTCATAGGCATTGGGAACTCTCTTCTGAATCGCCCTGGCATAAACCGGACCATTCTGTAGATTGGGTAGGGATGTGGGCTGGGCATACTGGCCCGGTTCACCAAGCAGAGGTGGAGACTGAGAACTGTGGCCGTCGGAGTTGCCATGAGCGCCGGATCCTCCGACAGACCCCCCAGGGCCCCCTGATGTTGGCGAGGCCGGCCGGTACTTCTCCACGTAGGGCACAGGGATCATGCCAACACGGCCTTCTGAATTCTGAGCGTTCCACCACTGCTCCTCCGGCTTCTCCAGTACTCTGAGAATATCGCCCTTTCGAAACGGAAGGTCCTCGTCGTCGTTGCCGGGGAAGTCAAAGAGAGCTCGGACGTACTCCTCTTCAAGCCTCTGAGGAACTCCTCCTGTACCAGCATTGACGCTGATAAAGGACGAGTGCTTGGCTTTGCTGATGGGCTCAATGAGAGTGGTGGTATCCAGGTAGTGAATCTTATAGAACTCCAACAGGGCAGGTAAGGCATCGAATTCCTGATCTCCAATACGGAACCGAGGAGGAGCGAGTCCTGCGGGATGACAGCAAGAGAGCACATATGATGGATGGGTGATCAAGATCTGCTTGACCTTAATCTATTAAGTTAGTCTTGGTAAATAGTGGAAGTAATAATTACTTTTGTTGTGTAAAAAAAAAACCACCACACATTTTTGGGGGCTCAAACCCGGAGAAAAGCTGCATAATAGTTTATAAATTCAGCATTGCTGATTGAGCATCTACAAATAAAAGTGATTGTTTTTTCCTCAAATATATACAAAAAGTATACACATTACATACCATAAAACGACTAAATTATCTGAATGACTTAAGCAAAAATACAGTTTATACAGAAAAATAACTGATTTCTGTTCTTGTAAACATCTTAAAGAACACACTAAATTACTACGTAATACTAGAATGACGCAAAAAATGACACTGGGTACAATTACACTATTCGTAGTATAGAAGTATACAAGTTTTCTAATCTGGCTGCTAAGCGTTTTGCTAAAGCAGTATTTATTCGTCCCGTCGTTTGCAGTATTTTTTAGATGCACCGCTTACCTGGTCCGGACTGCCGATTGCTGCTAATGCTGTTTATTATGTAATGAGAGACTTTGGAGTTCTCCGACACAGACAGCACGTAGTCCCCGGGAATAGTGATCGAGTCCCGCACCAGGAACACTCCATGCCTCTGCCCTTGGAGCAGCGAAACCGCCTCTTGCCGGCTTAATCTCCCCCAATACCAGCTCCCTCGGTCTTCCGAATCAAAATTTCCGGCCATGACTAGCGCAAGAAAAAAGCCCAGGCTTCACAGGCCTTCCCTTCGCCTCTCCTTATCCGCAAGCAGCGTTCAACTCATGCAAAAACTTTACCGCGTTCCGTTGTTGAACACGTTTCGAATACGCGCAGCATTCGCACACTTTTCTACGCTTTTTTGTTCCAATCGGGTAAGAAAACAGCCGACGTCGGAATCCCAGCGTGCATGAGACGCAAAAACTAAGACTATTCGCCCAGATCCTCTGATAATTGTTTAGTGTAAACCAAAACGTACATTGGAAGTTGTCACAAGGAAGTTCAAATATTTCAAATGGCGGACAAGGGAAACAATTTTTGACCTTATTTCCCGGAAGTGATGCAATAACAGTCAATTTAGGTGGTGCCTATAAGTAGCCATATTGATGCGGTCAATGATGAAAATGAGGCCATTGGCTGTTGTAAATACTTTTACAATTTTATTTACTTTTGTTTAATTTGTGGTTTGTTTTGCCCATACGAACACATCTTGTTTCGTTTTAATTAACGTAATATTACACTTACATTTATTTACACGTATATTATGTATTATATAATTTTTTACATCCAAATGATTAATGCTATTCGTATTCATACTATCAATAATAAAACACAATAGTCCCTTAAAAAGGTCCAGTTTAAGACAGTAGATGGCTTATAGTCCAAACTGGTATTTAACTAGTCCAAGCTGGTGCTGATCATTAGCTGGCTGACCAGCTACAGTACCATGACCACCTTAATAACCTAAACAAACATCTGGTTTGTTGCTGGTCCAAGATGGTCTACTAACTTATATCAGCTAATGACCAGCTAAAAACTAAATACCATGTTCAAAAACAGTTAAAAAAGGATTATCCAGAAGTCTAAACCGTATTTCATGCCTCGATCGCTGGTCCATTCTTATTTTCATAAACAAATTTACCTATTATTTATAGCCTCATACGCTGATTTAGTCAAAGGTCGTCGAAACGGAAGTACGCAACACGGTCGTTTACATAAAACAAGCGAGTCCATGCACGAAAGAATTATCCACCACTAGATGTCGACATCGATTACTAATAGCCTAGTTTATAGTCCTCCCACTAGTCTCGTTCAGTTACCGTTCAATAATCCGGTCCACAAACGCAAGGAAATCCCTTACATGTTTATTGTTATTACCACAGTTCCAACAGACCAACATTTTATGTGCTGTTTAACGCATAAATGAAGTATATATTTGTTAAAGGTTTATTGGTTTTGATGCCAACAGTCAAATACATTTTGTTTTGTTTACAAATAATCATACACATAGGCCTATTGCTGTTTGTCATTCCAAGCGTTCTCCTTGCTTTATTAACCATTGTGGTAATACAGAAATACTGACAAAGTCATTGAACACAGCTCTTCAGTGCACTTTTATATTTTTGTAATGGCACAACTTGTCAAGAAGTTATGGCTTTGAAACACAGCAGGATACTTTTAGGCTACCTGGTGACCATAAAATTGGTTAACTGGTTGGTTAACTTTAGTACAGAAGCTTCCTTTATTTATGCTAATAATTTATGACACAAACCAATTTGGGGAGGGAGCATAATTGTACTTTAAAAAACACTGAATTTTGCAGGTAAGCATATTATGATATACAAAGTACTACAGTATAAATTCATATAATAAATCCTAATTCTCAATTAGGGAATTTTAAATAATGAAATAAAACTCCCCCCCCCCCATTATGGCAATTCAATATACACGTCATTAAAACAATACTTTAATTTACCGGTATATCAGAACTACTTTGAATTACATTTGAATAATGTAAAATTAGGCACTAAATAAATGTTTATACAATGAAATACCTTTATTTTTTTTTTTAAATCAGTGGATAAATATAAATGAAACAATATTTTAGTGGTTAAAGGATCTCTTCTAAAGAACAAAGCTAAGAAACCTTACATTGTCTTCAAAATCCATGTCAAGCAACAACAACCGAATATCAGTATTATATACTATTGTGTAGCCAAACGACATTTTGTTCTGTATAGCGAGTCTTTTCTCTTTAGCTTCAGTCCCGCTGCTCTGTATCATACAAACACGTTGATTTTGGGCCAACATTGCGACAAGAGATTTTGGTTTTCCATTGTATAAATTAGGGGCACTTAATATGAGCTCATCTGCGTCCCATCCACCTGACACCCAGGACATGCATATTCACTGGATGATACTGAACAGAATTTAGGTTGTTTTCCACTGCTGGAGAAAATGTGATGCTTGCAACAATCAGATGCATAGATGGACACATTGATTCATGATACCCAAGATAATCTGCTTATATCCAGCATGTTAAAACTGATCACATCTAAATGTGCACCTACACACACACACGCCTCTCCAGCAGGGTTTTGAACAGGCACATAGGCACAGAGGTTTATGGTTATGACAGTGAAGGGGAAAACCTGAATGAGAAAGTATATTTGATATTTTTGTACCTCACAAGTGATTAATTTCTCCTTTGCAACAACAGACAACTGCTGTGATTGTCAAACCTATAAAACCTGCTGAATCACATGACTTCATGGACAACCCAGTCTGAAAACAAGCCTGTCACACTCTTCCTAGCTCTCTTTTTTTCTTAAAGGGACTAAGGTTATAGACTCTAATCAAATTAGACAGTGGCTTTAATCAGGTAGGGTTGTCTGAATGACATGCTAACTTGTCTGGGACAGAGTCTTCTCTTAAAGGCTCAATGGCTCCAGAGGAGTGCTGTGACGGACTGGAGCAAGACAGATGGGAAGACTCGCTTTGTAAGTGCTCTTCACCCTCTGCTTTAGGCGGCCTCTTCTCTTTGCTCCGCTTTGTGACTGGATCTTTTACCAACCGCTGCTCCTCCAAGGTCCACATACTATCGTCCTCATCCTCCTTGCCCTGCACCTCCCTGTCAAAGTCCAGCAACTCCTCCATCATGTCCTCGATCTCCATCTCACCGTCAATCTCTTCTTCTACCTCAGATCTGAGCTCTCCCATACTCTCTGTCCTGTTCGTATCATCAGCATCATCCTCATCCACTCGGCCCTCCGGCTCACTGGCCTGGCTCTCGCCGAACTCCAGGATGGTGGGAAGGTTGCCCTGTTTGGGGCAGCGCTTGCGCAGGCTCACCAGAAACGGTTGTGGGAGGGAGAAGATGTCCACGTTGTTCCCCAGGTCGATCCAGGTGACGCTGGGGAAGCTGTCCGGGTCCTTCAGCGTGTCCGTGAGCTCTTTGAGCACGGCACGGGTCAGCCTGTTGCCATTGAGGGCCAGAGTCTCAAGGCGGGGAAGGGACGCCAGTGTGGGGAGGAGCAGGAGGAAGGCATCGTCTGTGAGCTCGGTGAAGCCCAGCTCTATGCTGCCGATGCGGGACGCGTGGTGATGAAGGTAGGCACAGAGACGCTCCATGTCTTTCACTCCAAGAGGGATGCCAGACAGTTCTAATGCCCCACTGGATGGAGTGCTTGAAAGAACTGATTTCAGACTAGGAAAAAGAAGCAGACAGAGAGTAAGAATGTGTGTGGATGTGGGGGAATTAACTTTTTATTGAATTTTATAAATCAGAACCAGAGGAGAGCAAATATTAACTCATATTAAATATTAACTGGAGGAAGAAAATATTACAAATTCTAAAATTCCAAGCAGTTCATAAGGAAACTAGGACACACTGATTGGCTGGTAATTTCATTAGAAACTGAAACATTATGTGGCAAGTTTATAGTTTGAATTTGAAAGTTTATATATTTTATTTATATTTTTTGTGCAGCACCTTTGGTCACCTTCTTTTGCTTTTAAATGTATTGTTTAAATAAATTTTGACTGGACTTTACTATCTAGGATGTCTAAAGTTTTTCTTCTTTCTCCAAAAGTCCATGTAGAATTTATGGATTATTCAATCACATCAAACCACTAAAATAAATAATTGAGGAATAAAATCAGAATATATCTCATTCATGTTCTTGTGACAGATGCAATTTTGCTGAAATGCTGGAAATAACTAAATAAAATGAAAACTATTAAATTAAATTAAATAAAACGATCAAAACTTTAATTAAATAATTTAATTAAAATAACACAAAATGCAGTTTATGGACATTAAATTTCACATTAACTGACATTGGCAGCTGTGGCAACAACTTTGTGTTGTACCCTACATACATATAGCAGCTCTGCTCACATATTCAAATGGCCTCTTTTCCAGAATCTGTATGACAAAAAACCTTTTAGTGTGGACCTTTTAGTGTTTTCCTGTGGCAACAAATTATATTGTACAAAATGTATTATAATTAGTTACAACTATCTCTGCTCAAATATAAAACAATTTCTACAAATGAAAGTACTTGAATTGCTAGAGTAATTTCAACAGTCATTAGTGCCTAAAGAAGACATGTAGGGCAGGGGCAAACTGGAACTATTACAGCTAAACTGTATATGAGTAGGGCTTTAGAAACTGTCGAGGAACCACATTTTATAATAATAAAAGAGACAATGCAGTTTAATTTATTGAAACCCAAACCAGCGTTCACTTTTTTTTAAACTCAGAGATTATCAAAGTCTCAGGATATCAGCTCATTGAGAGTAATTGAGATCTGATTGAAAGGATTCATTTTCTGTAAATGCATTACAGATTCAAAACAGCCCCTGGAATTACGAACATCATAGACTTTAAGAGTTAATTTAATCATGATGTCGGCTGTTATTGTCAAGTATGGATTAAGAACCTACAAGAGATAGATAAATGGAGTGATAGTGGGGAGCAGAAGATGAAGGCAGGAAGAGAAGCTGATTTATTAAATAAAAGAGAACAAATGCATTGCTACAACCGCTGCACATTCAGAAAACTCATAATCAGCTCAGTGTGTCACCACAGCTTGCCAGTGTGCGAGTGAAGAGAGAAAGAGTGAAAGCGAGAACAGAAACGGCAAGAATACTAATTCGTAATGTAGCCATCACTAATTCACACCAGGACATGCATATATCTTATTGAACTGGCATTTGAGGAAGAGAAAGGAATAATAACCATCCTGATTTGACATGCTATGCTCATTCTGAATGATATATTTCCTGCCCCACTCTGATCCTGTCATTGACCTAGCAAATAAAACAGCAGCAATGTCAAGGAAATGGCTACAGCAGAACAGGATATCAACTCTCCTGATATTACTGGCCAGGATCCTGAATCCCACGCTCTTTAAGAGAAAAAGCCTTTCCTTCTCTCAGCAACCTCACCCTGAATACATCTGACCCACTTACATTCTCTTCACAGCATTTGATCATTCCAAATGTTCTCATTAACAAAGGAGTGATTTGAAGCAGAAATATTAAAATTCTATTAGCAAAATTATATTTGTCATATGACTTTTATAACTTTAGAAAACAATTTGAAAAGTATTTCAAAAACTTTTCAATTTTCTCAAATAGCTTAATTGCATAGCCTGTTAACTGTCAGTGTCCCAGTAATGGGACACCTTTTTAAATGCCTTTTTTGTTTTGTTTTTCACAATTGCATTTTTTGGTAATCATAAATTACGTATCATTCGAAATCTTAAACGCTAAAAATTCGTTCTCTGAAAATTGGACTGCGTTACCATGGAAAAGGTCATTTAAATCCTTTTAGTGGGCTCAATTTTTGTGATATCAACTTCAAATTTGGAGGACATTTTGATTAGACATGGTTTTGATTTTCTAGAAATTAGAGTCCACATTATTTTGTAATATATATATATTGTATAAAATAAAAAGTTTAGATCACACTTGCTTTATAGTAAACTTAATATCTTCTTTACAAAATTTTTTTAGGTGCTTTCTGCAGTGTCTTCTTTAAAAAGAGATCAACCTTGGGTCTGTACTCACATCTGTAGTTCATATCTGTGCTCAAAAAAAGGAGGGTGGGGGTGACAGTTAACAGGTTAAATAACTCTCCAGTCTAAGGAATCATTGGTTGCATATAATCTTAGAGTTACCCAATAATCTGTATTTCATATGCAACATAAAAGCAGCTTTTGACTGCATAGAAAGCAGAGTTATTTATGCTGGAAAGGATAATCAGAGATTTTGCAATTTACTTAATGATTAATTTATTTAATGCAGCTTTTTAATTTATCTGAAATTTAAAATCACCCTTAAATTAAAATAATAATAATAATAATAATAATAATGTTACATTTCTATAGAGCTTTACATGGAAGTGGGGAATCTCCTCAACCACCACCAATGTGCAGCATTCACCTGGATGATGCGACGGCAGCCAAAGTGAGCCAAAACGCCCACCACACATCAGCTTATTGGTGGAGAGGAGACAGAGTGATGAAGCCAATCAGTTTATATAGGGATGATTAGGAGGCCATGATGATAGACAGAGGCCAAAGGGCAAATTTGGCCAGGATGCCAGGGTTAAACCCCTACTCGTTTTCCGGAGGACATCCTGGGATTTTTAATGACCACAGAGAGTCAGGACCTCGGTTTAACGTCAAAGAGACAAAGAGAGTGACAAGCAATACTACATTTTGTCTGCCACATGTCTTGATTTCTAGTTAGTATGGCATTATCTTTACTTCCAGTTTTCACACAAGACTAATTATCGACCTGACAGCAGGTGTGTGCTGTGAAAAATCCTTCCATTGTCTTTCCTGTGAAACTAAATGAAATCAGGTGATTACTTCAGTTTGATAGATTGGAACAAAAGTTTGACTTAACTATCAAAGATAATAAGGTTGAAGTTTCTCATTTCTCAGCTATACAGAAACAAACCCTTCTGATTACTGAAGATAAAGCAAAGACTCTGAGCAGCAGGTTGGTGGGAGGGTGTCAGAGATGCACCATACTGTATTGCATTGTTACAATTCATTCACATGCTGTCAAAAGAGGAAAAGAAAGGAAGACAATGGAAAACACCCAACCCATAAAATCATTTTTATATTGACCATAAAAAGGGGCAAAAGAAAATGTATGTAAATCTATAATTTACATAGCTGGACACACTATACACTATTCTTCAAAGTTTGGGGTCAGTATGCTGCATGCATTAAAAAGTATGTTACAAAAATTTTCTATTTCAAATACCTAATGATGTTCTTTTGAACTTTCTATTAATCAAAAAATCCTGAAAAAAAATATTTATCACAGTGTCCACAAAAATATTAAGCAGCACAACTGTTTTCAACACTGATAATGATAAGAAATGTTTCTTAATCAGCAAATCAGCATATTAGAATGATTTCTGAAGGATCATGTGACACTGACTGGGGTAATGATGCTGACAATTCAGCTTTGCGTCACAGGGATAAAATATATTTAAAAATATATTCAAATAGAAAACAGTTATTTTAAACTGCAATAATATTTCAAATATTGGTGAGCATAAGAGATGTCTTTCCCATAATAAGTGTGGTAATTATGACTAATTAAGTGCAGAGTCTACCATTATACTGTTCTATTCTCCAACACACTGGTGAAAGGTGTGTGACTGTCAGAGCAAAATAAAGGATTACCATCATTGAAATAATTCCTGAAATAAACCTTCTTTTGTAGTGGATGCAAGGATGACTGAATGTGCAGACTACTAATTTATTTTAGTTAAAATTTAGCTTAGTATGATGTAGACTTTCCATGAATGCAGTACACTTAGCTGTCCCATTGCTTTGGGTCTATATCATAATAATAAAAAAAATCCTTTTTTTGATATAATCTGTTGAATTGATATTCAATTAATTATAGCTATTTCTTTTTAATATGTAGTTATTTTGTTAAAGCCACAATATGTAATTTTTTGCCGCTAGAGGTCGCTTATTCAAAACAAAGGTGTAGCTTGATGACGCTTTGATTTTGCGGAGCTTTTATCATGCCGCAGACAAGCGCTTACACTTTTTCCGGTCATGTGTATGAGGGGTAACGCAGCGCTGTTTTCTCATATTAGATACATTTGAGTGTGTTGAAAGTTATGTTATAATGCTACTCTGTGCGTTTGCTTGGTGGCTAATATGAGACACTTGTTGCACACTGCAGTGAGCTAGATCGATATTATGCATAGTAAAACATGGTACTCACGGTAAATCAAGAAAACGAGATTTAAACAATAAAACTAACTGTGTTGAGCTATTTAAAAATGATTAGTTTTCTGTCGATGAATGTATCCAAACAGTTGCTTCCCTGTCTAATAAAACACACAATATATTAAAGCATCTTTGGTGTTTCCATGGTTTCTACAAAATAAGACCGGAAATCGAGGGTAACACGGGTATGATGACATTGATAGGCGACACATAGACACAGTCCGTGTCCTGGTTAAAATTGCTTATTTCTCTGGATTTAAACATTCTTGGAAACATTTGGGATAATGTAAGTAGGGGAAAACCAGGGTGAAAGTAACGCGGGACTAAAGTAACAAAGCGATTTTCTCAGAGCCCAGACTACATTTGCATTCCAAGCTTTGACAGCACGTTCAGCACACAACCCTTGACGGAGCTGTCAAATATCACGTGATTTCGTCATCGTTTCCCGCGGTTTGGTCCGAAATGCAGTTTTCGAGTACGCCAAGTAAATTACTGAAGCAGTACTTAGTTGTGTTTCTCGTTTCATGTGTCACAGTAATGATGAATCTACAGGTTATTTCGTGCTGTAACACACCCTGAAGGTTTGTCTTGTCAGGGTTTTTCAGTATAAAAGTAAATTGTGTTTAAATGTCAGGACTTCTTGTCCGCTATTATATATATATTATGCAAATTTTATTTAATTTTCATATTGTTACTGATTTCATGTCACATACTGTTGAATTTTTGTTGTTGATAAAATGGATTGACATTGCCAATAAAAAAATATTCAAGTTTGTACTGTCGGGTTATAGCCTATTTGAAACATTTGATGAAACTTAAAATTTAAAATGAAAATGTAATTTAATGATTTTTTTGCAAAGATAAAGGACAAAATATGTTTGCAGTTACATATTAACAAGGTCATAGTCAGGTATGTTTAATAAAAACAAGAGTAACACAAAAAATCTAGCTTGTATTGTTGTGTTACTTTTGACCCACCTGTGTGTTACTTTCGTCCCAACTGATGGGGTCGAAAGTAACAATGTGCAGCTTATGTTCAAAGTAAAATTATATTGTAGACGTTCTACACGCATACAAAATACCACCTGGTATTGATAGACCACACTTATGAGTTATTGACCACAGCAAAAATATAACTCTGTCTAAAACATTATCTTTTTTCTGAAAAATGGTACTTTCGCCCCTGCTCTCCCCTACACAAGTCAACTAAATATATAACATTGTTCTAGTGGGTTTTGGATATTTTAATCCAAAAATCTTACATATTTTGCCTATTGTGCACAGCATTTTACTGCATGATTTCCCACATTAGAAAACATTCCATAAAATTGTGACACCTAATAAATAACATAATTTGGATCTTTTTTACAGAATGATGGGAAGACAAACAAATCTCAATCCACTTTCTCAATTTTTCTTGAATCTTGAATTTTAAAAGCTGACTTCAAGCTATTTCACATTGTCTTTTATCAAGCAGCTCTTTTACTCAGCCTCTCGGGCATCAATAACTCTGACTTGACAGCTTTCTGGATGGCTATGTAAATCAATACAAATGCATCAATGTTAAGATACCATTAATTTGAGGCCACGTGCAAAATGAAAGTCACTGCTAGAATAAAGACAGAAAGGGAATGAAATTGAAAAAGCCAGAGGTGCAGACAGCTGTAAGAACAGGGAAGGAACGAATACCAATAGCCTATTTCATTATCATGCCACATTCAGAACCTGCTGTTTCTGCTCTCAGGCAGTAAAGAGTGTTAGCAGACAAGGACAAGAAGACAACAAGAGAGAATGAGGCACAAAATGGAGAGCTTAAGCTACTGCAAATCTAGCAAAAGGCAGAACTGTGAGGTAATCTCTTGGGGAGAGGCGGCATTAGAACAGCTCGAGATCATACGAGGAGAAAATAGAGGGATGAAAAATAGGAGGGAAATTTAGAAGGCAGAAAGAATTCAGCAGACATGCCTGAGAGATGACAGTATGATTTCACAACAGCCCATATTCCACACCCTCTTCTAGTCCTATTTTATTTTCCTAAATCCTTTATTCGTTTAACACAGCTCTCTATCTTTCTTCTCCCCTCACAGTTAAACAATTCTAGCTATCAAATACCATGCAGACCAGCGAGTTCGCTATTAATGTAGGTGTTATGGAGGCTGATCATATATGTTAAAGCTAGATAAAACATCTGGACATGATGGTCTAGAAACCTCCAGTCTGCCTGTTGAGATGAGGAAGACATTCTTTAGTGGCTCAGACTGACAGCTGTGGGATGCTTGTTATGGACTGCAGACGCTTCACCACATGCAGACCAGTGCAATGTGCTTCACATTTCAGTCCAGCTATAACTCACAAACAATAGAGGTCATGTAGTAGGTCTATGGCATATCAGATTCCACTTAACAGGTTTTGTTTTAAAGAAGCGATCCAAATACACCTAACAATATTTTTAGTCCACACAACAGTATAATACAGTTTTTTGACTCATCTGTGCTAAACCCTATATATCATTTTCCCCAGTTATATGTAGAATTGCAAATCAGAATGTGTAAATATTGCAGTGTAAATATTGCATGGAGGCACATAGATAAAACTGCACACACTATGAGTAATGCAATGCTCACATAAATACATAAATTTGCGTACTGCTATGAAAGTAAAATAATGCCAAATATTTTTGAAACAAAAAAGCTTGTTGAATTGCACTACCTAAAAAAAATATGCATTGCATTAACCATGCTTGCATTTTAATGCATTGTATTTTTAGGGCTTGCATTTTTATGGGCTGAAATTCAACATGGTTGTATATTTAAGATGTGTATATTTTAATTCAAAACATTTCACACACATTTTCATTATTAAAAATTCAATTTAAAAATACAACCTATAATTTTCGACAGGCAATTTTCGGTCCATTTTATTTCGCTTTACAAATTCGCTTCCACAAATTCAGTGGTTCAAATTCGACAGAAAATTCAACAGTTAACATCTGGGAACTGCAGGAATAGCAGTAGATTACCGAGCATAATCTCCATCTGCTGTTAGTCGACCTCACCAGCAGATGGTGCAAGCGGCTGTTGACGAAGACCAGAGCAACGTGTAGAGAAAGTCATTCATTCATGAAATGGATTTACATAAATGGAGCAAGCGATACCTATTTGTGATGATTATCAGGGCCAGTATATATATGGAAGAGCTGATAAAGACACAAAAGCAGTGTTTACATTTAAGTCTTCGCGGTTACTTTTGTACATGTAAGCAGCTTTCTCTACCGTGAACGAGATTATAATGATTCCCTGATGCTGACGTACAGATCAAACGTTACATCTGAGGTAGACATATATTTCTCTCGGTTGTTTAGTTTCCTTAACTTTATATAGCAGCGCTGTGCTGCAGTACTGGGGGTTCCCTCAATACGTCATACTCCCCCTGCCGCCGGGACGCTTAACGTGGCTTAATACAGTGATATAAAAGACCAAACTCGCACCTTATTGGGGATGTAGGCTATACTATATAGGCTACAGGCAAGCAGGTGGACTCATAATATGAACAAAGTTTCACACGAAGCGTTTCCCAGTGATATAGCTACTGGCATAAACTTGACAATGACATTGGACGATAGTCACACATTTAGGGACCGTCTCTAAAGTTACATACGACATGCGTATACACGTTTCTAATTTCTAAAATTTAAAAGGTGTGCATCATGCCTGACACCTACATTAACACTTTACAGTTGGTTATATGATTGTAAGTCATTCTCTTCAAATGCTAGGGAAGTTAGAAACGTGTATACAAATGTCATATGTAACTTTAGAGACGGTCCCTAAATGTGTGACTATCTATATGCGGTAGAGAAAGCTGCTTACATGTACAAAAGTAACCACGAAGACTTAAATGTAAACACTGCTTTTGTGTCTTTATCAGCTTTTCCATATATATTTACTGGCCCTGATAATCATCACAAATAGGTATCCCTTGCTCCATTTCTGTAAATCCATTTAATGAATGAATGACTCTCTCTACACCTTGCTCTGGTCTTCGTCAACAGCCGCTTGCACCATCTGCTGGTGAGGTCGACTAACAGCAGATGGAGATTATGCTCGGTAATCTACTGCTATTCCTGCAGTTCCCGGATGTGAACTGTTGAATTTTCTGTCGAATTTGAACCAATGAATTTGTGGAAGCGAATTTGTAAAGTGTAATAAAATGGACCGAAAATTGCCTGTCGAATATTATAGGTTGTATTTTTAAACAGAATGAATATTTTGGAAGTGAAATCTGAGAGGTTAATATGGATTATTGAATTTTTAATAATGAAAATGTGTGTGAAATGTTTTGAAATATTCACATCTTAAATATACAACCATGTTGAATTTCAGCCCATAAAAATGCAAGCCCTAAAAATACAATGCCTTAAAGTGCAAGCATGGTTAATGCAATGCATATTTTTTCAAGTAGTGGAATTCAACAAGCTTTTTTGTTTCAAAAATATTTGGCATTATTTTACTTCCATATACCGCAGCCTATCATCTGTTACGTGTGAATTCTCTAAGAGAAAATGGGACACCTGTCTGAGAGACTGTCTCACTCTCATCTGTGGAGGAGGTTAAGGTCATGTTAGCATTTAGCCAACACTAGAGCGGAGAGAGTGGAATCATTAAGGGAGAGGGAAAGAGAAGGGTATACTTGAAGGAGACATAAAATTAGTTAAAAATGTCATTTAACATTAAATGTAATTTTAGTCATTAACTAAAACTGTTGAAAATGGTTTTCGTTCATTAAAATAAAGCTGAAATGAAATAAAATATAAATATTAAAAGAAAAACTTAAACTTAAAAAATATATATGAAAATTAGAAATGTACTAAAATTACTAAAACTGAAATAAAAATAAATGAAAAATAAAAATGACAAACGCACATACAATTATTGAAACTTACACTAAATTTAAAAAGCAAGCTGAAAATATAAAAATAAAAGCTAATTTAATGGATCAATAAATACTATAATAGAATATACATAATAAAAAATAACACTGCTGAATTAAAAATTTTCCACCCAGAGGAAAATATAGGATGCTCTTTTAAAGCTCACATTTAATGTATCTATTTTGTCTCTATTTTTGTTTCTTCTAACAAAAAATAAATAAATTAAACTTGTATATATCGAAGAAATGTTTGTTTTCATATTGAAAAACCAAAGTTTGAGACATTGCTTAGATCGCTTCTGAAACTCTAGAGAGGACACATTTGAGATTACTGGAGACTTTTTCTCAGGAGAAAAATCTGAGAAAAGGAGACTTAAAATCTGTAGTGGTCACCATTCACTTTCATTGTATGGAAATGAGAAGCATTCTGCTATAAATGACTCTTTTTGTACGCCCTAAAAAGTAAAGACCTATTACCACAACTTAAATAAACGCCTGGTTGCAGTTTAAAAATTCAAATTTATTTAATTAAACATTTTTAAGTTGCAAACAATATTTTGTTGAGTTCTGTTGACATGATAATGTTGATCATTACATTAACTTAACAATATTGTGACATTTAAACTCAAATTTCTGCATTAATTGTTTTATTTATTTTTTAAATTAAG
This sequence comes from Coreius guichenoti, assembly GCA_039654105.1. Lineage (NCBI taxonomy): Eukaryota > Metazoa > Chordata > Actinopteri > Cypriniformes > Gobionidae > Coreius > Coreius guichenoti. The sequence continues at coordinate 25,148,701 of CM077174.1, forward strand.
TTGTAGTAACTTGAAGGGATAGTTCACCCAAAAATGAAAATTCTGTCATCATTTAGTCATGCTCAAGTTGTTCCAAACCTGTATGAATTTTGTGCTGAACACAAAGGATGATATTTGGAAGAATGTTTGTAACCAAGCAGATCTCGGCAGCCATTGACTACCATAGTGGGGAAAACAAATACTATGGTAGTCAATGGCTGCCAAGATCTGCTTGGCTACAAACATTCTTCCAAATATCTTCCTTTGTGTTCAGCAGAAGAAAGAAATTCATACAGGTTTGGAACAACTTGAGGGTGAGTAAATGATGACAGAATTTTCATTTTTGGTTGAACTATCCCTTTAATGATATTGTCTTAAAGGTGCTGTATGTAAGAATGACAGCTAGTGGTTGAAATGGATACTGCAGACCAAATTCAAAATATTGTTTGCCCCGCCCCCTCCTCCTCAGACCCAATGCTCACACGGGTTGCCAGTTTGAGGACACTCAACGGGAACGAGCGCAATTGACGATGGAGGACTTACACACTGTAAGTCGATGAGTTAATTTATCCGCGTTTTAATAATGTGCTTCCGTTCATAGAGCTTTTTAGATGGATGCTGAGGCTTTTTAGGTCAGGTAGAATCTGCGATCTCTGACCCAGTTTGTTTGCTTGCTTCCTTCCATGGCAGCAATACACTGTGTTTTCCGCCAACTGGCAACCCGGGGTGTCGAAATACCATTGGGTAAACTGGCAACGTGCGTTATCGCACAGACCAAAACAAAACCGACACAGAACGCACATTTCAAAGTAGAATAACTGGCTGTAGCATTGAAACGAGTATGTGAACTCAGCATGTTTCCTAAATATCTGCAAACACATTATGGTATTTTTATGCTTTAGTACAGTCAAAAACTTACAAACAGCACCTTTAACTTTGATACTGAACCGTGGATTTCTAGTTTCCAGCATGCTTTGCATATGACTGGATAAGGAGAATAAATGTTGGAATTAAGTGTAATTTCATTTGTTTTTAGCGAAAGGGAAAGACCTGTTAGTGTTTAATGCTGTTATGTTTGACATTTAAAAGAGTTTCTGCTATGTTGACGTTTTTGTGGTTACCATTGTGCTAAAGAGTAGACTATGAAGGTAAACTCTACATTACAGTAGCGACTCCTGACCGTAAATTTAGGTAGAGCAGATTCTGGGTCTTAGCGCTAGTTTATGATAAACATTTTGTAAGCTTTATATTCTAATAGCTGAACACATGCAGACAGCCAGACACACTTTTGGCAGAGGTCTAATGTCCTTGCATTATTCAGCCTGAGGGTGGCGCTCTAATGTTGATTGACAGGCTTTAAATACACACGCATAGAATTGCCTTAGGCCCTGTTTACACTAGTGTGTTTTTGTTTTAAAATGGCATTTTAAAATGAAAACGATCCTTGTTTATACTGGTGTTTCCACTGCGTTTTAGAAACGATCTCCATCCACACTACATGACCGAAAACGCATGTCACATGACCGTTCATGCACACTGGGTATGCGCGTACAAGTGTAAACAGTTGCCTCTTGCGCATGTAGGCAGCTGCAATATTATAAAATACAGCGTTTAACTGCACAACGGCTGCTAAAAAGGACCACAAAGTCAGCAAAGCATGCAGTTCCGTCTCTGTGTTATTGTTTACACGGTCGTCGAGGCTGGTTATGTTACAGAGCCGTTGAGAGAGATGGCTCAGGGCTGCGTTTCCCAAAAGCATTGTAACAATAGCCCCCAACGATCTCTACGATCAACGTAGGCGTACAGTGCTTTTGGGAAACGTCTGTTATTGTTGTGTTCTGGTAGCGCAATAATGTGGGCAGCCACGCCATCGTTTTCAAAAGTCCCCGTTTTGGTCCGTTTACACTGAAATGCAACCCCAGAGTTTTCAAACTAAAACGGGGTCTGCAGTAGTGTTGTCAAAAGTACCGACTTCGGTACCAAGTTGTTAATTTGATACGCTACTCCACATAGGAAGAACAGACAGAGGTGTATGTAAGGTAACGTGAAAATAAGTCTGAGGCTTGAGGGCAGTCTGAAATCGGCCCCAATGAATTTAAATTAGAGTGTGCTGCAGTTCCATTTTTTACCACAGATTTACATTGGAAAATTGTGGGGCGCTGTAGAGCTCCGAGTCCGGCTGGCCTGCTAAGTACCATGATACATGCCTGCCGAATCCGTGCGCTTCATTTTAATATATCCTGCTCACTTTACGACTTAAAATAGTCGAGAAAATCCGAGAAAATAGTGCAGAATGCTGAATACTTTTACAATTTATTATTGATTCAATTTATATAGAGGTCTATGTTTTGGATGAATATTTTGGTGGGGCACTGCCCCACCTACCCACGAGCCACGGCTGCTACATTGACTCTATAAACAATGACTGCGCTAATGCCAGTGACAAGTAATATCTTACTTGTTCATTAAATTTACATGCTAAATAAGTTACATGGACTTTAACTAAATAAACTACATAAATGTACAACTCAAGTAGATGGAGCTACTTAATTTTTTGAGTAATCAATTAAAAAATTTGTATCTTATAAATTATTAAGTTCCTTTAGCTCAATGTCATTTAGTGGTTAAAAATAATTTAATTCAAAGCTGTCATAACTCAAAAAGAGTGAAGCATTTATAGTGTAATCCATGGAAGAAAGAAAATCATAGGGTTTCCTGAAATTGAGAAAATAGTGACTGAATTTTTTATTTTAGTTAATCTATTCCCTTGTTTTTCTTTCCTGTTTGCACCTTCAGGCTGTGAAATTATTTGAACTCCTATTTCTCCTGGACAGTCCCCTTATTAATGAGCTGATGAAATCACATCAGTAAACTCAGAGTTCAGGCAGAACAAACAAAAGAACAAACAAAAGAGCCTCAGAGGCACACCAACATCAACAACACAGCCAACTGAGAGGTGAGAATGCTGTCTGAGAAACACTTCTCTTTTTAAACCCCAACAGCTGCATTCACATCTGTGACAATAACCCACACTACCGTAAACATCACAAGTGGTAACAAATGGAGGGCCATGTGTGGTGTGACTCAAACAGACAGCAGTGCTCCATCAACAAAAAGCACCCAGTGAAGATTAGACAACACAACCGGAGCGGATAAAAAGGAGACGGTATCGAATCCGGTCTACGCATAAACACATACCTTTACATTACAGCTTAACCATAGCAGCCAATGCAGTGAATGAACTGCGGTAGGGGAGATCAGCTGATTTATCCTTGCATACATACGTTTAAGCACCCCACAAGTGAGTTAAGCACAGAATAAAGGCTTAAGCTTATCTAAAGTGTATCCATCGACACAGGAAATAAATTAAGCCTAGTATTTCCTCATTTACACATTACACAGTCTGTATTTTGACTATATTAATGGCAGCTGGATAGGAGCCACATAAGTATGAGTCTACACCACAGAACCATGTGTTAGCAAAAAACCACACAGCACGCAGTGGGAGGCTGCTCTTTCATTCACTGACTCACTCTGCAGATTCAACACAGCTCTTATCATCAATGGATGGAGGGGAAACCGCTGAAAGCCCAGTTGAGGAGCCAATTCACAGGTGATGAGATTTGGATGGTATACACAGCTGTTCTGGAGATATTGTGCATTAAAACAATTTGAGGATATCAGGACTGTAGGACACAAACCTCAAATGAGATGCTCCATTAGCCATGCGGTTTTTAAAGCGTAATTAATCCCTAAGTGCTGACGAATCAGTACAGGGACAAACAACTGGCAAAGCGATGATTCATTTTGACTGCCTGCTCTGCAAAGTCAGAAAGCCTTTTATTTTAAAACCAGCTAATTACTTTAATTAATGAACAAAGCGAGGCACTTGCGAGCCACTAGGCTATTGCGTGTGGGCTGAAGAATATGGGCATCAATACAATTTATAATGTACCGTAGAATTTAACGTTTTCATGTGAAATGAAAGTACTTATGTGACAAAAGAGAGCTGGACAACAAAAAGAAAACGAGAAAAGAAAAGAAGAGAGAGAAAAAAAGAGAATTCCTTCTTTTGATAAATATAGACTAGCTTTCAGACTAAGTTTTACTCTGCAAGTTTTACCCTATTTTATTTGTTGTTTTAATTTTTGTGTAAATTGCTTGTTCTTGCATGTAAAGCTGCATTGATTTATTTGGAAAATTTGATATATAAATAAAATTTGATTGATTGATTGGTTGACAAGAGCAATATATAGCCAATCAAATATTTGAGAACATATATTGAACAAATATTTGATAACTAGAAAAATTCAAAATAGAAGTTAATTCATTGTTTATGACTTAAAATATAATTATTTGTGATTTATAATATCCTTGGTAGCATACTGTATATTCATTTAAAAAATCATTCAGTGAGGATGCATTAAATTGATCATTGTTTTGCATAATCTTGGGAACCCTGACAAAAGAGACAAATGATGATGAAACAAGAACAGAGACGCTGTAAGAGGTGATCTAGTTGTATTGAGGAAAGTAAGGCAGCACATGCCCTCACTGCCAAAATCTGAGACCCCCTTTCTGCTTGTCAGTTCTGCTTACTCACCAGGACTGTGGCTTCCTCTTCAGCAGCCCCTGCCGTCTCCACTGGGAGTGTGGGCTCAGGTGGTAGGTCAGCTGACGGCACACCTTCTCCATGGCACCCAAAGCATCTCCCTCCTGACAAAGATAGAAAGAGAGAGATCACATCAATCAAGCTGAAACACACAGCAGGTTAATGGGGACTGGCAGAAGATCAGGGCATCTGAGCCCTCAAGGTAAAATACTAATTTCTTTGACATTTCTGATGACAAGAACAAAGCTATATGGACTGACTGACATGTCACAAACTCACTCTGGCTCTATCATTAGGTCATCTGAGGTTCTGTGAAGTGTGTGATTTGGTGTCCATGGTAAAATGCATTAGCATGTAATTTATTAGTGACATATTGAAGTATTGTACGGCCATCCCTGGAAAGCTTTATTATTTTATTATTCATCGCTGCCTACAGCAATCCAATTTGCAGAGACAAAAACACTCATACACACACCGCCTCGAGTAACTGCCACTCGAGAAAACAATTTCTGCCAATGTTTAACATAAGTTACCGAAGAAGAAAAGCACTGCATACTCCTGCAGGGTTGTCAGTAATTAAATCTATATTATATTAAATGCACCAATATTACAATTCTGGATGATAACCAATAGGTAGCGGATAAAAATAAGACAATACAAATTTAAATCACTCGCTTTAAATGCTACAAATGGAAATAGGCTTCACAACTTTATAATGTAGAGTATGAAAAAAATGGATATTCATTTTGAGATTTACTAAAGATTACATTTAATAGTGTAAATTAGATAAATTTAAAGATTAAGTATAAGTGAGCTTTAGATGACAGTAAAAGTAAAAGTGAAATACACAATTAAATATCCAATATTAAAACATTAAAAATATGGAATTGATATATGATGCATCATTATGCTGTAATCAGTGTTGTTATTGTTAAGTAAAACTATCACAAATCATTTTGTTAATTGAAATAAAGCTGAAATAAATTAAATAAAAAAATATTAGCTTGGCAACTAACTAAAATAAAATGTTGAAAAGTCGAAGCACTAAAATTACTAAAACCGAACTGAAAGTAAATGAATGAATGAATGAATGAAATAATTAAATATTAAACAACTAAGAAAAATATGACAAAATTACTAAAACTGAAAAAATAAAAATAAAAGCTATATATATATATATATATATATATACACACATATACAGTATATATATATATGTCGTATACGCCGATCCAGAGCATCCCAAACATGCTCAATGGGTGACATGTCCGGTGAGTATGCTAGCCATGCAAGAACTCGGATGTTTTCAGCTTCCAGGAATTGTGTACAGATCCTTGCAACATGGGGCCGTGCATTATCATGCTGCAACATGAGGTGATGGTCGTGGATGAATGGCACAATAATGGGCCTCAGGATCTCGTCACGGTATCTCTGTGCATTCAAAATGCCATCAATAAAATGCACCTGTGTTCGTTGTCCATAACATACGCCTGCCCATACCATAACCCCACCGCCACCATGGGCCACTCGATCCACAACGTTGACATCAGCAAACCGCTCACCCACATGACGCCATACACGCTGTCTGCCATCTGCCCTTTACAGTGAAAACCGGGATTCATCCGTGAAGAGAACACCTCTCCAAAGTGCCAGACGCCATCGAATGTGAGCATTTGCCCACGCAAGTCGGTTACGACGACGAACTGCAGTCAGGTTGAGACCCTGATGAGGACGACGAGCATGCAGATGAGCTTCCCTGAGACAGTTTCTGACAGTTTGAGCTGAAATTCTTTGGTTATGCAAACCGATTGTTGCAGCAGCTGTCCGGGTGGCTGGTCTCAGACGATCTTGGAGGTGAAGATGCTGGATGTGGAGGTCCTGGGCTGGTGTGGTTACACGTGGTCTGCGGTTGTGAGGCCGGTTGGATGTACTGCCAAATTCTCTGAAACGCCTTTGGAGACAGCTTATGGTAGAGAAATAAACATTCAATTCACGGGCAACAGCTCTGGTGGACATTCCTGCAGTCAGCACAGCATACCAATTGCACGCTCCCTCAAAACTTGCGACATCTGTGGCATTGTGCTGTGTGATAAAACTGAACATTTTAGAGTGGCCTTTATTGTGGCCAGCCTAAGGCACACCTGTGCAATAATCATGCTGTCTAATCAGCATCTTGATATGCCACACCTGTGAGGTGGATGGATTATCTCGGCAAAAGAGAAGTGCTCACTAACACAGATTTAGACAGATTTGTCAACAATATTTGAGAGAAATAGGCCTTTTGTGCACATAGAAAAAGTCTTAGATCTTTGAGTTCAGCTCATGAAAAATGGGGGCAAAAACAAAAGTGTTGCATTTATAATTTTGTTCAGTGTATATATATATATATATATATATATAAAACTTGAATAGTATATAAATAATACTAAAATAACACTGGCTATGATATTGGAACACATTTCATATAATTGCTAAGATGAAATCTTGGATACGAGTTTTAGTTTTTTCAATGTCCATTCTAAAAGTAATTTTGTCTTGTCATGTTACACAACTAAAATGTACAGAGGTTTATCGCTGTAATAATATTGATTTGCTTCAGGTAATAAATCAGGTTCAGTGCACTGCAGTGAATGAGAGGGCACTGCTCATGCCTGACTAGATTACCAATTATCTGTAATTTCAAGTACTAACTCTTATCTATTCTGTGGCTCCAACTAAGAACTTGACCAACAAAAATATCTCTACATATAGAGTGGTTGCTAAAATTCAGAGGGCCGGGACAAAATTGTTATAAGTCTTACCCTGGGCCAAATGAGATTTGTTTTTGCCAAGAATCCAAGATAACAGTAACATAGTATTTCATCAAGGACACATTGTCTATGCTCAGCTGTCTGTATCCGTACCGGAAACATCAATATGTAAATCAATCCTGCCATCACGTCTCTCCGCTGCACCAGGTCTTGACCTCTGCAGTGGATCAGCGATAGAACTACGCCTGTGGATATTGAGATGTCTGGAAAACATACCCTATTTGATGGTAAAGCCTAGTTGCTGCTGACGGTGAGATTAACAGTACCACATGGCTGGTCAGCTCTGGTACGCATCCCCCTGCAGACAGACAGTGGATCCCCTGGCAATGTAATCATACACCCAGCGTGCTCTGACAGCTCTGAGAGTGTAACAGACAGCCCAGCTTTCCTTTCGTCACATCACTGAGCTCGTCTCTACTTTGTCTCCCTCCATTGCTACTTATAATAACATCACTTAGAGCAAATGTCACCTTATACACTTGTGCGTACTCTCTCTCCCCACTGTTAGTTGACATTTCATTATGTCTGCTTGGTTAAAGTTATTGCATATGTATGTTTCTAAGGCTGGATACCATTTTTTAGCAATAATGTCCAGGTCATGGACTGGCCATCTGTCCAGGGTTTTTCCACCGAGATGCTGGGATAGTCTCCAGCCCTCCCAAGCAGTTTGGAGAATGAATGGATGGATCAATGGATGTCTAGTTCATATTTCACCATAAAAGCATACAATTTAAATAAAAAATGAAGTACATTTGTCTTTATATATATATATATTGTGGCGGGAGGAGCAAACGACAGACATAGTGGGTGTGGCGTCAGGCCTCAAAGAGGTGTTTATTAACATAAATAAACATAAAATGTCCAAAATGGGGAATAAAGTGTAAAACAAACAGGGGATCTGGTGTCCTCGGCATGCCAGGGAATCGTGAAGGAAGGGTAGTGATCAGATAGGACGGGTAAAGGTAAGGTGCGGGGTCCGACGACCGCACGCGCTTCTCTCTTCGGTCCGAGGCGCGAGGGGCGGCGGCTTCGACACAGCGGCTCGTCCTCCTTAGGCCCCGGTAAGTATGGGGAATAGCAGTCTGACTTCCTAGCCCGTCAGCAGCGTTATGCGTGCATCTCCATTCCAGACCGCGGGTCCAGCGTCTCACATATACAGTGGCGCGGAAGTCTCTCCGTGCCCCCTTCCTTGACCCATGAGGACACCAGTGTGCATGCACGGGGGGGAGAGAGACCAGCCTCCTGAGGAGGGGCGCACTCGGCAGTTAATAGCGGCGGTGATGAGGCTTCATGATATTCAGGTGTGCCTCATCACTCGCCGCCATTTCACGTAATTTCAGCGCCCCTCCTCTCTCTTTCACCCACACCAGTCGGGAACCTGGCGAAGGGCGACGATTTCAGGGACGGGGTGGCACTGATCATAAGGGAGAGGCAGCCGTTCCGTCACATTATATATATATGTTTGGGGTCGGTAAGATTTTCTGAAATAGTCTCTTAATTCTACATTCTACATTCTAAGGGCTCTATTTTAACGATCTGAGTGCATGGTCTGAAGTGCATGGTGCAGTTGCACTTAGGGCGTGTCCGAATCCACTTTTGCTAGTTTAACAACGGAAAAAACAGTTGGTGCACCAGGCGCATGGTCTAAAAGGGTTGTACATAGTCTCTTAATAAGTAATGGGTGTGTTTTAGGCATAATGTGCAATAAACCAATCAGAGTCTCATCTCCCATTCCCTTTAAAAGCCAGTTGCGCTTGCACCATGGCGGATTCGCTATTTACATGCCAGAATTTGTGAGCAGAAAGACTGAACACTTCTCCAGAGAGGAATCCTTTCTTTTTTTATATTTAAAAGTCTTTGTGTGCTGCTGCGTGTCCCTGTGTGTGTAATAAGCAGAGTGTACATGCGTTGTGCACCCGCCTATAGCCGCACATTACTAACGCACCCTTTAAATAACACAAAAAAAATACTGCGCTATTGACTTTAGACCAGGTTTTTTGTTGGTCAATGGCCCAGTCGATTTCAGTTGCCTCAAAATAGCAATGCGCCAACAATGCACCTGAACACACCTCGTCTTCAGATATATTGTAAAATATTAGCACAATTTAAAATAATTTATTTCTATTTTAATATATTTAAAAATGGAATTTATTCCTTTGATGGCGACTCTGAATGTATCACATGATCCTTCATAAATCATTCTAATATGCTGATTTGTTGCTCAGGAAACATTTTTTTCTTATCAATGCTGATGTTGTGCTGCATAATATTTTTGTGGAATCATGATACTTGTTTTCCAGGATTCTTTGATGAATAGATGAAAAGAACAGCATTTATTTGAAATAGAAATCTTTTGTAACATAAATATATACTAAATTGGTGTCAGTAAAAATTGATACATGTATATACAGTACATACACATATAAAAACTTTACATAATCTACTTTTTTTCTTATTGTGGTAATGAGATTTTTTTTACATTATGATAATTAGCACTGAGAGAGAGAGTGTGCATAAAAATAATGTCAAAATAAAGCAAAAAAATCTGAATGGTCCTAAAAAAATAGGCTTAATTTTCTTTAAGCAAAATATAATTTCATATTTCTTTCTTTTGGTTTTGGGGTGAAATAGAACCAGGACATGTTCTTGACCAATTTCATGAGTCTCACACAACCACATTTGGTTAGAGAAGAGATGATGAGCAAAGTGAAAAGAAAACAATCGGCAGCATCCTCACTCAGTGTTGTTTTGGTGGAGGTCAGGTGTTTGTGCAGCTCTCTATAGGAGCTGAGCAGGGTGTTAGTGGTGATATAGTGCCTGACTTGCTTCATTAAGTGCAGCAGCAGCAGTCTTGGAAGAGGGCTGACTGGTCTTTAGTGTGTGTGACTCATCTGCAAGTACACCTCCCTCTGCCTCTACCCTCTCCGTTCTCTTCATCTCTGCTTTTCCCTTATACACACACAGACTTAAGCAACTGGGTTTTATCCTAATGCTCACTGCACTGGAATGGTACGGTTTGATTTTTCATGTCTATCTGCTGTGCCTTCCAGGCAGTGTTTCAAAGCAGTCATTAAATATTAACGTAACACAACATACAAGAAATGCACAGAAATAGAGCATGCAGAAATAGTAAAGCCTGTGTGTTTGTGTTTAGGTGTGAATGGGATTAGGTTTAAAATGTCACAGAAAATCACAGAAGCTGAGCACTATACCTTTGGGCAGTGAATGTATTTGGCCAGGCTAATAATGAGGTCATGGGTAATGGGATCCACCAGGTTGCGGAAACTGGCATAGCGGTAGAGAACATCGTCCAGAGAGGTTGACTCCATTCCCAAATCCTGGAAAAAAAGACAGGGAGGTCAAGAGAATGGGAACTACCTACTCAGACTTACACATACACACTTAATGCTTATTTTTGAATTCTGATTCTCTATGTCATCTAAGAAGCTTTTTGTTTGGACTATTTGTAACATGTTAAATCAAAGATTCTATGTAAAGGCGCATGCCACATTTATATACATCTGTAGGCCATGCACATACACAATTTGTGCTTTGTGAACACAAACAATATCTGAGTCTATTTGTTCATGTTTGCCTGTTTACATCCCTGAAATCATTAATTGATGTAGCCCAAGAAAATGAAATGTCAAAATGTGGGCCTAGAAAGCGAGCAGACTTTGTTCGAAAAATCATTTAACTCTGCAAAACAAGCCAAACTGAAAGAAAAGTTAATCTACATTATTGAACATTTGCAATCTGTAAAGCAACAGGGCAGACAGGGGGTCAGCAATTTTAAAAAATTGCAAATGTGTGTGGGGTGAGGGCTCTACAGCCAGAGCGAAATAATCAACAATCAACCAACGGAAAATGAGTGGGCATGAATGAAAGAAAATCGTCATTAGTATGACAAAGTAAATGAACTCAGGAAAGGTTCGTTTTGTTAAGAGAAAAGGCTGAATAATTTCGATGTTACTACATATAACATAAGCTTAATAATGAACTTCTCTAACACTAGACCACCTCCGTTGATAAAAACCTGGACGTAAACTGTGCACAATGAGCAAAAGCCTTGGATTATCATCATCATCCCTCCATAGAGGGATGATGATGATAATGATGAATCTTGATTAATTGATTTCCATTTAATCAAAGGCCCATCCATTTTCATGGTTTCCGGGCAACAAGGTGCACTTGGTAACCACTCAACAAGAGACGCTGTCCTTTGACTTTATTTCTTGCTCATTATGTGCTTTAGCCCCCATTGCAGGATACACTGCAAAAACATTCCAGTAAAACTACCACATTTATTTGTGATAAAAAGCTTCCCCTTGTAGAAAAAGTGTGCGTAATTGTATTGAATGTTTACTTCAAATCTTTAAAATATATATATATATTAAAAAAAAAAACTGTACTTGCAGATAACTTAAGTACACTTAAAAAGTGCACTTTGTAACAATGGCAAATTAAAAGTACATTTTAAATTACATTTTAATAAACTTTTGTCATGCTTACTTTAATGTGTTGATTCATAAAGCACATGTAAAGTACTTAATTATGGTTATTTTAACTGTAGTGTGTTATTTGATATTACATTTAAAGTCAATGTATTTTAAATGTACTAAATTGCAACTTCATCATTACAAATATGTTAAAATACATGACATACAAGTTTCAATAATAATGACATTAAAAAAGGTTTTAGTTTACCATAAATGCTTGTTAGTAGATTTGACAGTACACTTAGAAGACAGAAGTCAACAGAAGTCATTTTTAAATACAAAGTCCTAAATTTAAACTATAATGCATTTCATTTCATTATAAATTACATACAGGTAAGTGCCCAAAAACATTACGTTCAGTTTGCACTTAAGTACATTATTTCAAAGTATATTATTTCCATAAGTACTCTTTGTAAAAGTATGCTAAAGTGTAAAAAATCATGTAGTGTATTCCAAAGCCAACTGTTGCTTCGTCACTGCCCAGCAATTCATTTAATACTACCTATGGATGATTAGTAAACCCCATTAGCTCTGTCTTTGATCCCTGCTGCACATATGCAGAAAATCCTCAGCCAGTGAACCTGCTAAAATTACCTTCTAGTCCACAAGATGATCCTTACTCTTGAGGAAAGCTGGATTCTGGCAGCACATACCCATTTGGCCTGATCTTACTGGTACTGACACAAAGAAAGTTCCTATGTCTGAGACAGCCATTAGATATAAAGCAGACCATAATCACTACCCAAAGTAAACAGTTGGTATTTATGCAGTGTAGTATAACTCTTCGGCCAGCTTGTGCTGTGTCTGTTCTCACAGGTTCACAGGACTGTGAAATGGGCATCTTTCTCAATAGCACTGAATTCTGCAAGATGCAAAATCTACAGAGCTGGGAAATATATATCTATATCAGCACTGTATAAAATGTGACAATAATGGTGTGTCTTGTGTCTTTCAAATTACAAAACAACACCAGCTCAGTATGGTACTGACATTTTGGCCCAATTGCTCTCCGCTGTAATGCAAAGTGTGCTTTCTGCATGGGGTGCAAGGGCAAATTACAAATCGGGCCAGTGGGGCCTATGTTTACCAGCTGAGAGGCCCACGGCGGTCCAACATATGGAAACAAAAAGCTGCAGAAGTAAAATTTATATAAATACAAGAATGAATATGCTTACAGTGTGTAATTACACTTTTGTTACTACTTTTCTTATATTTGTGATTTCTAGTCATTTGGATATTACTTTTGCGACCACAGGGGGCCTAAAAAACAAACAAAACAAAAAAACGAGTGCGCTAGAGCCTTACAGGACCATAATGCTTTTTGATTGAGTGCAATATTGCTTTTGTAGGCTACTATATGCTCCACACTGACTTCAGGAACACAAATGCTGTCTGAAAAATGCAGAGAGAGTTGACAGGTATATAATGGGTAACATGGCAGACATTCAACAACAACAAAACTTGACAAGAACTCATCAGTGAGAGAAGTCTGACAACTTTCAAAACTCAAACGTTGAGTTTTAACCTAACCTACAAGAAACATGGACTGATATTTGTACCTGCCGGAGAGTCTTCAGCATCTCTGTCGCCTCATCGTGTTTCCCCTGCTTTGCCATCAGCATCATCTCTTGTATCATCCCGATGCGCCGCTGGTAGGGAGGAGGAGTCCCGCTGCTCCTCAGTTTGTCTCCTGACCTCAACATTAAAGAGGTAAGGATCTCGCCTCGCTCTTTTGTTGGGGTCCGTTTCCATCCTGTGCTCTGAGGGCTCGCTCCTGCCTCCTGTACTGCAGCCTTTGTTTGCTTCGCTCCCATGTTTGGTTATAGAGTCTCAACCTGGAAAAGGTCCTCCAGATTGGGCATATTTTCTAAATGCATTCACATTAAACTATTTAAAGTCCTTTACATTGCACGTGAGATTTTGTAAGAAAAAAGTGAAGATAAGAAATAAGCCTTAGCGTTCCGATATAGTTTATTAGAGAACAGTGTTTTAAAAGTCCTTTTGCTCACCTCACACCTGTCATCTCTCACCTGACAAAGAAAAAACGCTTACATTAAGATCAATAGGAATTTATGATAATAAAATTATAAAAACTTGCATCGAATGGCATTTCAATAAAATCTTTTCACAAAGTGCTTACTCACAGGGTGCAAATTATGAAGGTGGTTTGGGGGAAATGTAAGAGTAAGACCCCCTCCAATTAAGGCATGAGGAAAGTTGGGGTCTTAAAAATATGTATTCTTTTTACATAGCAGCATTTATACGTTTCAACAGCATTCAAACAACGTTTCCGTAACCACAAAACGTCTATTAAATATATCCTCTCGCTAACAGAATCGCCTCTGCGTATATGTAACCATAACAACAGCTCAAGATGGACGTTTGTATCGGACAGTGCATCAAAAAACACTGTTCTGTCGTTATCACATTATCATATATTTACACATCACAAATATAACACAAAATACTTTTGTTTTGTTTAAAACGTCTTGAAGAAGGTTACCAGCGCTAGGGTCGCCAAGACCATTCGCGCAAGACGAACCGATTGCGCTCCGAAAATTACTTTAAAAGTTGACCTCACTGAAAGTCATTGAATTCTCACACTTCCCATCCAATTTCCCATTACAACTGCGTAAAAGGTATGATGCTGTAGTTTACTAAGCATAACGTCCAACTTTTATATCATTCACACCTGACTCGTGCAACGTCAGTTTACTCTTGAGAAATCATCCGCACGCGCAAAATTATTTGACATTTTATAAGATGACAAAACACCTAAAATACTGCGCGTTTCATGTCAAGCAACTCGTAATTTAGTCCAATTGGGTCAAATCTTAATAATTTATCTCTTCCGTCAAAAACTCCAGTAATCCTCGATTCCCTCAAGTAGGGAACAGATCTGATGGTGCCTGCGGCATGACCGCAGATTAAAAAAGAGCAGTCCCGCAAAGCTCCAGAAACTCTCACAGTCCGGTTCAACAGAATTATAGCATGATCTTACTGAAGGATGATTCGTTTTCTGCCCGTGTTTTTATTTCAATCGCTGTTTGAGCGTGTTAACATCGCAGTTCCTCGGCATTCTCTCATACGCACACGATGTAGGTTTCTGTGTGAGTTTAGTCGACGGCGAGCAGTACTGCTGTGAACAAGGGCATGTAAATATTTACGTCGTCAGTCACTGTTTTCCTCTCGCACAAGTCATCCCAGTATTTCCTTCCACGCAGTCCGCGGAAATTCCACTGTTCACTGCTGAAATGTGCCGTGTCGAATAAATTTCTCGCTTTCATATGACCTCTCTCCCCAGGTGTGTCCCGTCTGAAGGTTGGGTGTGTTCAGAGGAGAACGACTGAACGGTCTCTCATCACTCAGATGGAGCGGAGAGGCGCTGGGTCTCGACACAGGCTGTGTGGGAGGGGTGGAGCGGTCTGCAACATCCTCCACTTGTTTTTCAATCTATAGTCCAGAATGCATCACTGCCAGGGTACAGTTAACCAAGTGGTGAATATGGTCGCAATTGGGACTGCTCCAGTTCTGCGCTAAGACGCATTTCAGCACTTTAAAGAAAATGAAAGAATCATTCACACATTTGGGCAATCCCATATCCCCGTATATGCGTAGCCATAGATTCTCCTCAAGTTATTTTTATCATCATTGTTTTTTTTCACTACGGTCATAGCTGGCCTTTCTTTGCTGACATCTGGTGTTTAACACATGGCATATCATCTGCTGCACTTTTTTTTGTTCTTAGGAGGAAAATTTGGCATTGAAAATAAACACTTATGGAATAATGTTTAAGCTAAATATTGCACATAGAACTGTAAGAAAATACAGAGTAAGTAATTGACATGACATTATCTCATTTTCTTTTAAGTAACTTATTTGTAGAGAATGTCAGCTGCTATTGTGGAACCACATCAATAATAATAAATAACAGGATATTGGAAATGTCATTTTATTTATGCTTTTACAAACATATTTACAGTAACCAGTAAAGCAGTTCATCATCCAGTAGTTTAAACCAAATATATGATCAAAGGTTGGTTTCAAGATGATGATGATCTCTAATACAGTTTTATCCCACTAGGCTTTCTTAGTCAAACCGTATTTCACTGGCTGACTTTGGCATGGCCTTAGAATAATCTTTGCATCAAGTCATTAATAAGACTATTTGCATTTGGAGAAAGCATTCCATGTACACCAACTGTCTTCTCCAGAATATAAGTAAGAAATTAACTATAAGAGGGGTTTGCATTTAGATATAAATTGACAATACGCTGGATTAACACTAATAAGCTTATTCAATTGATGAACACAGCCATTCAAAATAAATAGAAGAAACAAACCAATCAAATTCTCACAATACGGCCTTTCGAGGTGCACTTGCATCATACCATTTAATAAGACCAACTCCTCATTTTAACATGCTATGCCTTTTTTCCTTTTAAGATATGCGGTTGCTACACATTTCCAGTGCTGCAGTCAGAGACTAAAGGATGCTTTGCTAAAACCATTGTATATTTAAGGAGCACTGAGAAGGAAGTTAAAACATGGATCTCCAAGGGCACAGCCTGTAGGTATGCTGAGCTGAGCCATGATGGTAGTCTTATAGGTGCAGGTTTATTATAAGGGATAGCCAGTAGGGGGGGCTTTGTCATACTTATTGCTTTCTAGTGAAAAAGGTGGAATGCGCACGTCAAAGTGTGAGCCATCTGTCCTTTCAAAACAGAACGTCCCCCTAAACAAAGGAAACAAAACATGATAGTCACACTTTATTACTGCAAGGCAAAATAACTGAGTGAAAAAAAGAATTTAAACATCACATGGCCAAAAGTATGTGAAAGCCTTCAAATAACCAGGTTTGGCTAATTCATATACACCAAAATCAAGCATTTAGCCATCCAATCTAACAGGTGGACCAAATTTCCTCTCCAGATGATTTTAGAAAATGTAAAGCATTGATCATTAATTTGCTTATTTCTTTACTCATTAATTTGCTTGTTTACTTCGTTTTATAATCACAGAAAATTAGAATATTTTTCTATTTTGCGAGCAAAGGTGGAGTGTTTATTAATAAATAAGGTTAATTCCCCTGTAGTGAGGTAAAAAAAAAAATAACCTAATCATTTGTGTATCTGATTCGTGTATCAGAGTATTCCATTTATTGTCTGTTGTGATGTTAAATAAGCATTAAAAACTGAAGAGTATTTCAACATGTGGACACATCCCCTCATGCCGTTACAGATGCAGCATTTTTACTGTACTTCTGCATGAGATGAGAACACATTTTTATAATTTCTTGGGTCAAGAAAGAGTCTGAGATTGCGATATATTTCCTCATCCCTAGGAGGTAGAGTTTGCTCGAGTATGTTGATAATCTCACCACATATGTCCACTGGGTGCTTGAAGTGAAACATGACTGCTGTACTGAAACGCTGGCTGTTCTCTTGTCAAAACAGGCTCCTAGTGAGATAAATGACAGATTGCATTCAGCAAAATATCATATTTCCATAATCTTTCATTCTGGTTTATGCTTTTGCTAATCAACAACTCACCTTGCCAACCACCCCTCTTCCACGGACTGTTTCCAGAGTCCCTGAGAGACTGAAGATCCTCCAGTGTCTTTCCCTGAGCTGAACCACCTCATTGCCCAGGTTTTCCAGACGGATACAATACCGCCACTGAGGAAAACATCAACATATTATCTCTAACATGTCACCAATGGCCATTCTATTATAAAATTTATAAAGTTATTATAAAAAGCATAAGTAGGTAATTTGGCCTACCCAATACACATGGGAATTTTGAGCTTCCTGTGGACATACAAAAACAAATCTGAATCAAGACCACAAAGAAAAAAAAGAAAAAAATAATAATAATAATAAATATAATATATATATATATATATATATATATATATATACACACACACACATACTAGAGATGCACAACACTAAATTCCTCTGCCAAAGCCGATACTGAAAAAACTGTATGCAATAAGGTAGTTTTCATAAACACTTGTCTTCATGACAAATTTATTCAAGCATACATATATAATTCACAGTAAATAAGCTCCTCTCTATTGTTTTTTTTTTTTAATAGCTAACTAATGAACTGTGAACACTGGATAATTTTCCTGAGGTAAATGCAACATTAAGTGACACATTGTTCACAAGCTGTTTCAATTTCATGATTCATTTTGGTAAGTGCTGTATCTTTCAACAAACTTGTATTAAAGTGGAAGAGATGACTCGCGCTGCCACTTGAACTGAGGCAATACAGAAATCGGTCACGTCACATTTAAGACCGTTGTTGTTTGAATTTCGTGATAAAATGGACAGAATTTGAAAGCTGAGACTTTGTTTCTTATCACAAGTAACAAAGCACAAATCTCTTTGCAATTATTGTATGGGAGGCTTGCTACAAATAATGTTTGGTGTACAGAAAAACTGCGGACCCTGGCTTGAACTACAGGTGATTCATAGGGTCAAATAGAGCCTGTTTTAACGCTGCTATTTTTTAACTGTTAATGTGTTGTTGTCGCGTTAACTTGCCCTAAATTCAATCGGCCCTGATCATTGGCTGTTTTTATACAATCGGCCAATGGCCCATAGTGAATATAATTGCTTCTATCGGCCGCAATTATTGGCACATACATTGGTATATCTCTAATATATGCATACATATATATACATACAAGTTTTTAACTTTCTATTCAAAGGATTCTTAAATAATGTATCATGGTTTACACAAAAATATTAAGCAACTGTTTTCAACATCACTAATAATAAGAAATGTTTCTTGAGCACCAAATCAGCATATTAGACTGATTACATAATGAGAAATTGTTGCAATACATTGTAACCCTCCATTCTTACTCTCATGCCCATGTAGAAGGGGATAACAGTGACACGGATGTTCTCTGTGGTTTCCCGGTGCACATCTGAGAGCTCCAGCCAGGGATGGTTCTTCTCCTGCCAGGCCCGTAGGGTATCTCTCGCAGTGAACGGAGGATCTAAATTAACAATGCAATCCATCAGAATTTTTTTATCAGAAATAGTATTAGTTGAATACTGTTGAAAGAGTTGGAGAGGACAAGTTACTTCTGGAGGGGTTAAACATGAGGAAGCGTTCAAACAGCTCATGCTGGATGGGGACTTGCTCAGTGGAGTTGTAAGGCAGGATGTCTTCATGACTCACATAATCCAGACCTGAAAGACACAAGCAGACACAGAAAAAACTGAAAAGAATGACAAGACAAATACAACAGGCAGATAATGGAATATTGAGTAACATGGAGAAAAACACTGTTTATTTACAGTTACTACCGACATTGTAACAAAACAAAGCTAGTTGAAAATCTATGAACTTAACCTTTAAGTATAGTTGAATATTAAAGTTTACCTGGAATTGCATACAGGGCTCTGCTATCATCATGATTTGCCAGGAACGTGACTGCTTCAGTCTGAGACCGCTGAGACTAATAGTGACAAAAACAAAGTAGCAAAAGTTGACAGTAACCTCATTATTGCACTAATATCAGTAGGCCATCCAAGACAAACATAAAGGCATTGCTTATTTAATAAAATAAAATGCATTCAACGTATACTACTGTTCAAAAGTTTGGGGTCAGTAATGCTTTTATTCAACAACGATGCATTAAAATGTATTAAAAGTGACAGTAAAAAAATTCTCAGCACTAATAATAAGGGTGTCTTGAGCACCGAATCAGCATATTAGAATGATTTCTGAAGGATCATGTGACTGGAGTAATGATGCTGAAAATTCAGCTTTCCTATCAAAGGAATAAATGACATTTTAAAATATAATAAATAGAGATCGGTTATTTTAAATTGTAATAATATTTCATAATATTACTCTATTTTTAATCAAATAAATGCAGCCTTGTTGAGCCTTCTTTCAAAAACATAAAAAAACTCGAAACTTTCGAACAGTAGTGTAGATGCAGCAAAGAAAATGGTTCTAAAAATATATTTACTAATTTTAAAGTGTGGTTTAAGTGTCCAAATATGTTTTGGGGCCACACTACATCAATTTACCATTTACATATGTATTTTGATGCCACTTACTATGTGAGGGCAGTCTCTGGTGTCTATGAGGACCTGGTAGTACGTATGCATTTTGCCCTTCACCTCTTTAGACCCATGGCCCACAGAGTCTGGCTTGCTGAAAAAACACAGGACAAACAGGATCATTGAGCGGAAACACTAAAGAATTTAATCAGGAATAAGCCCAAAAGATCCTGTACTACATACCTGTCAGCTGCAGCAGGACTCACATCTCTATCGTAAAGACGAGCGTGCCAGGGAAATAACACGATTCCTCTATACCCAAAAACACTGTGCAGGAAAAGCTGTGAATGTTAAGAATTAGAATTATTGGAGCAGAGGAATCGGAATCAAGGGATTTCACGATTAAACTGATCACTGACCTGGCCTGTTTCATATTTGCCATGCTGCTTCAGAGCTTCAAATATTCCAACAGGTTCCAGTATTTTCCCCTCTGGTCTGTTTCTACCAAACAAACAATCATTAAAGAATGTACATTGTAATATCCCATAGCTAGGATGGTGAACGACATCACTGAATTCAACATCCCAGCCAGCTTATGGTCAGCAAGGTTGAATATTGTGCAACATATTAAAAATGGCAAAATATTTGGACACAGACCAGACTGAACCTTAAGGTTTTATGGTGCACTAAACAAACAGACATGTGCAGAAATAGGACTTGTTTACTGTCTGCTGGCTCAGGCCCAAACTGTCACTTATGTAATCAATGGCTTTTGGGGGGCTTGAGAGCATGGCTGAGGTTTGTCCTTCTTGTAGGCCTCATTTGAGTGTAGTAGTATCTATCCTATTCCAATGGCATTTTAAAATCAACTCAAAAGTAGTGTGATCAACATATCTGATTCGAGCGTCACAGTTGAGCACTGAAACAATATGGAAGTTGTGTTGCAGGTATGCAAGCACGTGAACCATGTAAACTACAGTAACAGGTAATATTAAACACGTGACAGCTGATATTAAATTATCAACAACATGAATGCATTCCACAGATACATTGTAAAAGTATTTGCTTTCAAAATAGTTAAACTACAACTCTGCGCAGTTATGTAACGGGGGGAACATGGTAGGACGTTCGTTTGCTTTACTAGCTCTTACCGTGATGACATGAACCTCGTCTGTTGAAAACTGGACAACCCGCAAGCTGAACACAACGGCTGGGGTCTTTTCGTATCTATTCCGCTGCTGAAGTCTAATGCACTCAGTATTCTGTGAGTGCATTTGTGCTGGTTATATTTACTAGCGGTGGACAATAAGCCCCGACGTATTGCACACGCTGCCATCTTCCTTTAGCTTCTCTGCACATGAACACACGGACACCGGCTATATCTTTCACGTTAAACCCAAAACTCACATTTAAAGCGCGTGAAATTCGGGAATATTGAGAAGCACAAGTTAAATAACACGTAATTAAGTTTTTACCCTTTTATTGCGATATTGGACACTACAAAGTGGCACACCATTTCCCATAACGCATTGCGACAGGAAGACGTCGACATTCGACAAAGGTCATACGTCTTTTCTGTTCCTTCTGTGATACATTTTTGCCGAAAGATTCTTTCATTTATTATTTTGGCATGCCACTCATGTAAGGAAATTTCGGAAAGATTTGACTAGATTTATTGACCCCACTTTTTCTCAGTATTTAGAAAATGTTTTCTTTGGTTTTATTTGCCTGGAGTAAAAAAAAAAAGTAACTTATATTTACTTATATAGCCCTTGTTTTTGATTCTTGAACAAGATATCAAGACTTTTGGATGATAAAAAACTATTTATTATATGTAGCCTATTATATTTGTCTTGATCAAAGCCAAGTAATCTTGTTTTTGTTTTTGTTTTGTTTTTTTGTTTGTGAATTTTTTTAAATTAAATTTTCAGAAAAAAAAATACAAAGACATTTAACATCAAACATACACCAAACATAAATTTGGGGGATACATATAACAAATCTTACATCAGGGTAAAACATTAAATTCTACAAATTACTTTTTTCAGTATGAGAGATGTTTTTATACTCTTCTTATTTCTAGAAGCTAATTAAATTCAATGTCATAAAATATTAATTCTAATATTAATATTAAATTCAATGAGTCATAAAAGATCTTTACAGAAAAAAATATAAGGGTGTAATAGATATTATATAGCTTTATGTATATGAAACTTCCCAAGAAGAAGAATTGACTTTAATGTGTTATCAATTATATCGGAGCCAGAATTACAATCCAATAAGATAATCATAGTCTCATATATTTTAATTATTCTGTAGAATGTATAAAAAAACATCATAGATACCTGCTTCCAAAAGTCTTTAGAATATTTACAATTACAAAATAAATGTGTTGAGAGTTTCAGGTTCAAGATTACATTGGTGAAATGTCTTCTTTAAACTTAAAATAAATTTATTTTACCTTATTTGGCAGTAAAAACTTATTACTTGCTGACCAAATTTTCTCAATTGTAGAAATAGAGATAAATTGTTTCCAGTTCAGAAGAGCTTTTGGGTAACAACTGATATCTTGAGTCAGACACTTTCTGATGTAAGACGAGTTATTACACTTGATATACAAGATATTAACACCTCCAATAACAAGTTTTGGAATCTGCTGGCACACTGTGTTGTAACTGAGATGCGTTTTTTTTATACTGTATCTATATATGCGAATCAACATATTTCTTTTCAGTGTGTTTTAAAATTTATGTTTACTTTTATTTATATTACTGTAGTTTTGAGTGTATGTTGACTTTGTCTGTTGTCAATGGTTGTCAAATACAAGAAAATACAAATTCAACACAAATATTCTACAACATAAATAAATAAATTAGCAATTCATTTGATAACTGATACAAAGAGGATGCTTCTCGTCTTAAGTTTTTTGTTGATTAATATAACGTGCATGGACAAATTAAATAAAATAACATAGAATATAAAATAAAAGGTGATGAGGGATTATAAAACCATATTGGTCTAAAGATAATAATTGACTTGGGAACTTCATTCTTAAAGCATGTTTTTGTAACTGTATTTATGAGTAAAATATGTTAACAAAACATTTTATTTTCTCCATTATTAAATCTTAAAACCCTGTTTTTCTTTGTTTTATCCAGTCATGCGCCTCAATCGAAAAGGCCAGTAGGTGGCGGTATGCGATTATATAGTTGGTTTGCAACCAGCCAATAAACACGCTGAAGAAGAAGAAATCAGCTGATGTGCAGGGCTGAAAACAGAAAACATGCTCAATTTATAAAATATACGTATATGAGTGTAACATTATAGTTTAGTTCTGTTGGGAATATTTTCTGTTTTTAATTTATATAGTGTGGGAATATACTGAATTGATTGTAGTTTAAGTTTTTAGCCTTTAGCCTTTTGATAGGTTAAATAAGGAAGTTCCCTTTTTGCTTTACGCTACTTTTCAATTTAGTGTCCACACAACCCATATTTATTACTGAAAAATACTACTAAATGCAAGTTAACGTGTACTGAACTTTAGCAGACATCTTTGTTATCATGGCTTCTTCGTTTAATATCGGAGAGAGATTTCGGGAGAAGGCGAGAGATATCCTGGAGAGAGAATCTGCCATATCAGAAGAGCTGAAGGAAGAGTTGAATGTTCTGAAAGATCAGTCCATCATTCCATTCAAGACTGTGAGGAAACTACACAAGCTTCTTCAAGAAAATGGTAAGAAACGTACACATGTTAAGGAATACTTTGTGAAGCTTCTTATGCAGAAGTTGAGCTTTTAATTATATTTTATAATATTTTTATTAACTGTGTCTTGTCACTGTCATTCTGTTTGCGCTGTGGAAGCTTCTGTCACCAAAAACAAATTCCTCGTATGTGTAAACATACCTGGCAATAAAGCTCTTTCTGATTCTGATTCTGAGTTTGATGTTTTTGTAGGTCATCCAGTGCATCTTCATGAGCTGTTTGAGGACAGCACACTTCATCTTCCAGAAGTCATCAGACCTCCAAGGGTAAGTGAGAATCACTGCATTACTATCTGGGTTTACATTAATATCGGAAAATGACTTTTGTTTCAAGTTGTGTTTGAAGCTTGATCATCAAAAAATAACTATTTATTTAAACCCAACAGAACCCCCAGCTGGTGGCCCGCCTAGAAAAAATTAAAGCAAAACTTGCCAATGAAGAATATAAGAGAATAACACGGAATGTAAATCCGCAGGTGAACTCTCTTCTGCAGTCTTTATAACAAACGTGCTCTATAGATTTTGAAAATACTGTCATATTTATTAATATACTGTTTTACTCAAAAGGAAATGAATCATTATGGAACCTTAGCAGACTTTGGAAGACAAGGTAAGGATGTTCCCTTTTCTCTTCTCATGTTTAATCTGTCTCCCTGTCTTGTTTTTCATCTTGTCATTTGTGTTCTGCAGTGCGTTCTGTGAAGGCAGTTGTTGTTACTGTATTCAACTTCCTGGTAACTGTAGTTGCAGCATTTGCTTGTTCGTATCTGGGCAGTCAGTATATCTTTACAGAGACAGCAGCAGTAAGTGCACACAGCATTCACACCAATCAATGCACAGTGAAAATTTCAGGTGTTATGGAACTACACATATTATTAATGGTTATATGTGCATTTTTTCTTTCAGAGAGTAATAGCTGCAGTGATTGCAGCATCTGTTGTCGGTCTTGCTGAGCTTTATGTTCTTGTCCGGACTATGGAGGGAGAACTTGGAGAGCCCTAATACCAACTAACATCATCCAATATTTCCATACAGTATGTTTTGTGTACGGCTTAAATTTTTTTTGTTCCCCTCCAAATCCAAACAGTGATATGTTTAATAAATTAGTCTTGATCTAACATATAGTAAAGGGTTTTGCAAAGGAATCCTTTAAATTAAAATGTACAAGATTAGAATCAGTTTTTTCAAGACACTGGAAGGTATATTATGATCATATTGTTGTCTTGTTTTCCACATCCATCATCTTAGTATTTATTGTAATGTCTTCTACAGGAGTCATTTCTTGTTTCAGTCATAACTAAGACACATGGTTGTTAATGGGTTGTGCTTTGATGTTTATTGTAATTGTTATTGACTCACAAGATGTAGTGTGGGAAAATGTCATTTTTTTTCTTTTTTCTTTTTTTTTTTACAAGAAAATAATAATAAAAAAACATCCAAAAAGCTAATGTTGAGTCAAAAGCATTCAAAAGAAAAGAAAAACATTTATTATTATCACACTCCCTGGTGATGCTCACTGTTGAGAGTCAAGCTTTGTTTAACCAGGTTTACAGCATTTCCTGTTATAACGCAGATCCAGTGCTTACTGTATGTTGTGTACTGTACGTCCTGCACATGCACCTGTGTATTTGAGCTTCGGCAAAGCTACAGACACAGTTTAAAAGAAACCAGAAACGTGCAGCTCATGAAAAGTTGCTCTTATGCCACTGAAAATTAGAAAAAAAGATAGAACAGTTATAAAAAAAAAAAGTGCCAATCTATCTGAGAACATGATATATTGTACCTTATTTTTAGTACATTCTATTTCTTTCTATCTTTCATTAGTAAATATGAAATCCACTAATAGATTTCTATTTCTCTATCTTTGCAGTCTATAAAATGGCTCCATAATGCAGTGAGCATAACTTCAAGCTGTTTTGTAATACATCAGAGGCCACAATTTCTAGAAAGAGCCTGCCATACACAAAAGCCATGTCTCAAGGTTCTGTATAAATAGTCGATGACCTTTTCTTGACTAAAATGCAACCGTAGAAGCGTCATGCTTGAAATGGCGTGGGTTCCCATGGACATCTTGCAACCACAAACCATAGTATCTACTATATCAGAGTTCAGTTTTGTCCAGCAGAGGGCAGTGCAGAGTGTTCATCTGGGGCTGAAGAGGGCCAAGAGCTCACTCAAACTTGCGCAAGTGGTTATATAGTGACTGGACGTAGGTAAAGACACACATGGGGTCTGGCTTTCTGCCCATCACCATCATGTCCTCCACTTCAATAAGCCTATCGCAGCCAGCTTTCTTCCTGGAAATAGAGAGAAACAGATTTAACAGGGGTGGACGTGTATGGCTGTTTCTATTCATTCTCAATGTCAGTTTATATGATAACTGTAATACATATGTTCAGATGACGTTCATAGTGCAGTTTTAGGTCTGTTAATATTTTAGGATGTGGGAATTGGTACACTAGAAGAATGATGTCATGCTGCAGGGCTGTCAAGTCGGAGTAGCCGGTTGAGGGGAAGGGGAGGTTCCTCTGAGCTCAACTGGGATTTGTTGGCATGCTTTACTGGTTTAAAGTACCGGTTACGGACACCCTAGACTCAGACGCATCGGAAACTAAGTAACATTATCTTTTGTGCCGTACTGTGAGGTGATGTGTAGCACAACTGCAGATGATTTGTGTCAACTTGCATTTTGGAATCATTCTGTTCGGCTTGTTAGGTTGGGTCGCATAAAGTTCACATCTCATCTGTCTAGTCCATTCCTATTTAAAGACTTTTAATACTTTATTGGCGCTTTTAAATGAAAATAAATATGTTGTTGGTATTTACTCACAATGTATGTCGTTCCAAACTTGTATGTTATTTTTCCATAGAACATGAAAGGATTTTAAAAGAACCCTGACAAAGCTCTTTTCATAGTTATCAAGACTGAATATAGCACATAATCTATATGGATTATGTTTTTGCTACTTATATGCAGCCTTCTTTTTTTTTTTTTTTGACATACATTATGTTTTTGAAACATGAGGTTGAGTACATAATGACAGAACATCCCTTTAATATCCTGCAGAAAGTACACTGATGTTTTTACTGTTTGGGGTCAATGCAATTTTTTTTTTAATGTTTTGAAAAGGCTGCATTTATTGTATAAAAATAAAACAGTAATATTGTGAAATGTTTTTACAATTTAAACCGATACATTTTTATCAGGAATGTTTAATGAATAGAAAGTTCAAAAGAACAGCATTTGAAAGAAATCTTTTGTAACATTATAAATGTCTTTAGTGTCACTTTGATCAATCTTATGCATCCTTGCTGACTACAAGTAGGCCTATTCATTTCTTTAAAAAAAAATCTTAATGACGGTAGTGTATAAATCATATTTCAGTTTTATTTTAGTCATCTTTTCAGTATGATAAAGGGATGGCACTAAGACAAACTACTCAACTTCAAGAGATTAAGGCACCATGAAGTGTGTCGACATCTCAATTCCATTGACAAAAGGCTAAACAGAGTCGCCTCCATTCCAGTGACTTACTCTGCAGTGCTGAATGCCAGCTCGAAGTTATGTTTGCGCTCGGCAGGGGACAGGACGTTGTAATCAAACTCTGTAGGGAAGAAAGAGTGGACTAGGGCGCAGAATGCCATGCCGTCACTCCAGCTGGATGAGAAGTTTTGAATGTCGATGTTCTGCAGATTAACGGGAGAGAGTGAAGCTATTATATTTCACAGGACACTAGGGTTTTGCCCCCGTACCCATCAACACAAAGTCAAAATTGGCTTTATATACTTACTTATAATGAATGTGCCTGATTTCATAGTGTGCATATATATATATATATATAAAACTTTAACTTACCTTATTTCAGCTAGATACCAAGTCAATATTTCTCATTTTCATTTAGTTTAACTTGATGTTCTAAAATAACAAAAACTAAAACTGAGCTAAAAAATAATAATAATAATACTAAAAATAAAACTAAAACCTAAATGGATAAGAATAATGAATAACAATAGATAACAAAAAGAAGGTATTATTCTTCTAGCATTTGTTCCCCTTGATCAGTGAGTGAGCGAAAGGAGCAGAACAACAATAACTTCCTTTGAGATTCTGCAGACCTGCTTGTGGTTGTCAGAGTAGATGTTTTATTGTTGTCTGGCTCTTATCTTCATATGCTGAATTTTCTCTACACCTCATCATTTTAGTGTTCATGTCTCATTCGTAGCTGGCAAACCTGACAGGCTAAGGCAGTCTCTGTCACTGAGGTAAATTGAAATAGTCATGGGTGTTTGTCGGCTGTCTGCTCTGGTTCTCATGTTTACATACTGCTCTCTCTTGATTCTAAATTAGGCTTGACCATTACTTTACTATCTCTAACTAGAGCCATATGGGCTGGTTTGCAAAGCCGCACTAGAGTCAGTCAGAATATATATGCAGAGGAATCCTAATACCACACACATAATGTTCATTCACACTCTTACTGGTGTTAATAAAGTTGATATGTTAAAGCTAATAAACAGAATAACATTTTATAATGTGCTCAATCTTAAAATAACAGTATAGAAAGCCCTATAAAGCAGGATAATCTGCATCTTATCAGGCTGAAGTGCTGTTAAACCTTCAATACACTGGCCGTGTTGATATGTGTGCAAAGCTCCCTTTTTTCTTCTGATTTGAGATAAGTCCCATGACGTCTATGGAATATCTTACCTGGTACCCAATAGTCTTGGATCGACACCATTCCAGAAGAATCTGCTTGATACTGCTAGCACTGGATACTCCAAAGCTCTGAGAGCGTTTTAGCTTTGGTTTGGAATCCACTGGCTTGGGTCGACTGAGTTGGGAAAGATCAAAGCAAGAGGTTTTTACTTGGATTGACTTTGAAGAGCGTTAAAAAAGCACATTTGCATAGACAAACAGAACAATTCCATTACCTGTTGTTTTCAGAGTCCAGCCTCTCAAAAATGGACCTGCGTGCCTGGGCTCCAATGTTTCGAGGTAAAGTCTGGGACCTCACAAGCTCCCGTCTGCGCTCAATACCTCTGCCGAAGGATAAATCTCCTGGCATATCCACATTCCTGATGCAAAGAGACAGAGATGGCTGAGGAATATTTCAGTTCTGTGAAATATTAGAATTTTTTGGTAACACTTCATAATAAAGTTTAAATAATTAACATTACAACATTTATGTTATATTATTTTGTTATATTCATGTTAGATCAGAGGAATAAACATCTGTTCTTAATACATATTTTATACATCTCGAAATGTTAAAAATGCATTAATATACACTACTGTTCAAACTTTGCTTATATTTACCAAGGCTGCATTTTCCTTCAGATCCTTCAGAAATAATTTTAATATGCTGATTTGGTGCTCATTTGTTGTGCTGTTTAACATTTTTGTCTGGATACTTTGATGAATAGAAATTTAAAAAGAAAAGCATTCATTTTAAACAAAATTATAAATGTCTTTACTGTCACTTTTGATCAATTTGATCCATCCTTGCTGAGTAATAGATTAAAAAAAAAAAAAAAAGTTTCTGACCTTATAAATAGAGAAATTAACATGAACTGATATTAATAAATGCATTAAAGGGTTAGTTCACCCAAAAGTGAAAATTCTGTCATCAATTACTCAACCTCATGTCGTTCCAATCCAAACCGTAAGACTTTCGTCCATCTTCTGAACACAACTGAAGATATTTTAATGAAATCTGAGCGATTTCTGTCCCTCCATTGACAGCTACGTAACTACCACTTTGACGCTTCAAAAAGTTCATAAAGAGATCGTAAAACTAATCCATATGAATCGAGCGGTTTAGTCTGAATTTTCTGAAGAGACACGATCGCTTTATATGATGAACAGATTGAATTTAGGCTTTTATTCACAACGCACACATTAGTTGTGGTAAGTGGAAGCTCAAGCATGCTTGCTTGACGTCCGAGAACCAATTTTCGTGTGTTACGCAGCACGTTTGAGCTTCCCACAAGAACCTCAGGTTGAGCTTCTGTTTATGTTCGCTGATCAATGTTTATATGTGAATAAAAGCCTAAATTCAATCTGTTCGTCATACAAAGCGATCGTGTCTCTTCAAATTCGGACTGAACTGCTTAAATCTTATTGATTAGTTTTACGATCTCTTCTTGAATTTTTTGACGCGTCAAAGTGGTAGTTGCGTAGCTGTCAATAGAGGGACAGAAATCTCTTAGATTTCATTAAAATATCTTCATTTGTGTTCCAAAGCTGAACGATAGTCTTAAGGGTTTGGAATGACATGAGGTTGAGTAAATGATGACAGAATTTTCATTTTTGGGTGAACTATCCCTTAGTATAGTATTAATATTAGTATTGCTCGTTGTTAGTTCAATAATAACTAATGCTAACAAATTGAACCTTATTGTAAAGTGTTACCATTTTTATAAGACTGTCTTGCTAAGTGAGAGGATACTGTAAATTTCATTTGCATTTATGCACATTCACACTCGACCCACTTGTCTGTATTGTGTGAGAAAAGCCCAGAGTAAGTGACTGACTTGGCCGGAGCTGAAGATGCTTTCTCTGTAAGACAAAACATAAAGTGACACAAACAATGAGATAGACTTTATGATAAAGGCACATTCTGTGTATATGAGTCAAAGAGATTGGTTGAATTTGTCCTACCACTAAGCCGTGGAGAACCCATAGTCCTGGCCGGAGTTGGAGCCCATGTTTTCACAGACGGCACTGTAACCACAAGACCAACACACACACTTAGGTGCTGACAGCAGAAAGAGTCATCTGTAGTCTCACTCTGTGAAGCTGTGATGGAGTCATACCTGCATGAACAGGAGACTCTAGTTGTGGCTGGTTATCGATGCTGATTGCCTGACTGTTTGTCAACGAATCTGTTATGGTTGAGGGCATTGCTTGCATCGGGCTACCAGGTGACTCAGGACTCTTCATAACTGCAGAGTCAGCCACTTTGGTGGTTGCTGTGATGGGCAGGTGTGGCATCGCCATGGGAATGGGGGCCGAGTGCTCCTGTGACACACCGTTGGGTGGTGAGTTTCTCCTCAAAGGCATAGTAGAGTTTTCTGATTGAATAGAGGATGTAAATATGTTACTGAAGCAGTATAATGGTCCGTTCACACCAAGACCAATAACCCATCCATCCATCCATTCCGAAATTTTTAATTATAAAAATTAACTACGTTGTTTATTGCAATTTATGATGTTTATTAAATTGACTTTTTTTTATTGACAATTTATGTTTTGCGCTTCAGAATTTTTGTTAAGGCAACATATAGAATAAGCTTTCCAGAAGGAATATGGGTAATACCTGTTGAGGATAAGTGTCCATTCTCCAAGCCTTGGGAAATTGGTGCTGGATCCACTTCAATGGGCTCATCTCGCTCAATGCTCTGTTAGAGAGAGAAGCAGCATTTACCGTTAATCTTTAAGAAGACTAATAATTTAGTAACACTTAAATGTAATCTTTAGCAAATCTCAGAATGAATATCCATTTTTGATAATGTACATTATTGTGTTGTGATGCCTAAAGTCACTTGTAGCATTTAAATATGATTGATTTTAGTTTTTAGAGATTTATTTTTAGGCAAAACAAAGAATTTTAATATCAGTTATCAGTTATAATATCAAGCGGCAGTTAAGAAAGCATCTGATCATGGCGATGTGGACATTTGGACCAGCTCTGCGATTCACCGGCATCATGTCAACAGATGAGGAAATTAAAAATCACATTGTTATGATAGTTTGATTATAAAGCAGGCCTATATTTAAGACTATAGACTATAGATCTGGCTATGTGAGACTATAGTTTGAATTAATGGAAGAGAGGCTCTCAGAAGCGTGTGTAACCATCACATCCTTTGAATTCACATAAAATCAGTCTACAGCCTTTTAGACAATCTTGGAAATCGGGGAAGGTCTTGTTTTTTAAGTTTCGTTAGAAGCTGTTCACACACTGGCAATACAAAAAGCGATTAATACATGAAAATTCTTACATATAGCTGCTTTAACATAGAAATAATTATCAGCTTATTGGTATTATCCAGAATTTGAAAAAATATATCAATCCCTGGTGCCCCTGAAAACAAGTATCCTTTACAAGAGGCCATGTCCCAAATGGATAAGCACCAAAACAGGGTATAGAACACGAGACAACTGATGCGATTATTCAATAAACCCCAAACAAAGACATGAAAAGAGACAAAGTGGCTCCAAATGTGTTTTTCAGGTGGGCACATTCTGCAAAAGTAAATGAGTAATGTAATCCAATCAAAGACATTTGCTTGATAGGTTCACTATGATTCACTATGGAGACCAGTACTAATGTTTAAAGAAGCCTAGTCTCCTTTAAAAAAAAATGTGGGTCATCAATACAGATATTGCTGGTCTATTTTAATCTTTAATAGCCACTTCTGCCCTCTATGCACTTTTCTGCATGACCTAAATTCAAGATTACATGTTGATATTAGTGCCTTGAAGTTACACACTGACACATGAAGGTCGCTGCCTTGCTTCATTTCCTTCAGACCTCAACCATCAAACAGTTATACAGATACAGATGTTTGGCCTCGGCTGCAATGAGCTAACCATTATTAAAGCAGATTGTCTCCTAAGGGGGTGGCGGACTAGTTTTTTTAGGGCCTGGAAGTAACCCAAAAGAATGACTGTGCATGTTTAGTTGTCTCTGGCGCTGTCATTAATTACCTGGAAGCTTATCAATGGACTTTAAAAAGCTCTTTTGTGTGAGGCCTGAACCTCACTAGTACATGCAAACACATGCTAATATGCTAACAAATGTGCACAGGCTATAAGGAAGTGTTTGTTTATGAATGCAAATGCAAATGCAAATGCAAAAACACACAGGGATTAAAAACCAGGCATGCAATCAGGAAAGCACTGCGTTATAAAAGAGAAATAACTTCCTAGTGAGACTCAAGGAGTAAGTGAACTGGCGAGAAGGAGGCCAGGTGACATCACATCTAAAGAATGCTGGAGGGGCGTGCAGTCGGAGGGGAGCAGCTGCCTGTCCCATTGAGAGAAGGAGATAGGGGGAGACAAAATTCACCCTGGCCATGAAACGTATCCAACTCTGATTTGCTGGTTGAGCACGCAGGTTCTCAGCTCAATCCAGTGCTGAAGTTGCTGCACTGCAAACGTCTGTTTTTGGACTGTGTCATATGTCAGTCTCTCTAGGGGATATCAGCAGACACGTGACCTGTATTAGTGTTTTCGCACAGCCTGAATTTGGAAAAACATTGCCTGCAGCCATTAAGGTTTGAATCTGAAATTCCTTCTAAATGCATTGGTTCAGGCACTATTCTGGCACAGAGGTCACCTGCTGCTCGGCCCCTGGGCTAAATTAAGAGGTGTAGGGGGGAATCTTACCACACCCATCTCATGTTCACATGTTCAGTGAACTGCATGCACTCACCCCAGTTGCTTTTTTTCCCTCCAGGAACAACACATTCCCAATCCCAGAGAATGCGTCATCGCATTAATAGAGAGGGGCAATAAAACAAGTCCAGGAAATAGGGAGGTGAGACAGAACATGTGGAAATCGCTATGCTACTTTTATTTATGTTTCAATCCTATTAAAGTTACTATTCGTATTAAAAGCTTTGAATTAATTACAGTTAATTTTTAATTAATTAAAAAAATTTTTTTTTAAATGAACATCCAAAAACAAATATTGTTTTGATTAAAATGACACGTCTAAAATGTTCCATTTGATTGACATGTGCTATAAAGTATTTAAAGTACAGCATTTATTCACTATTATTGTCACAGTTATGTTCTGTTTGTTTTGGTTTTCAGTCATCACGTGTTCCTTTGTTCCGTATTCCCGCCACTCATCAGTCACCATGGACACTAACTATCATCACAGCTGTTTTGTCTTTGTGTTAATCATCTCCATGTATTTAGTTCCTGCTTGTGTTCTGTCCTGTGTCTGGTATTGTCTGTGTTATGTGCACACTGTTTTGCATGTTGGCTGATATCTTGGAATCCTCTATTAAACATTGTTATACCTTCTAATCATCTTCATCTTCATTAGAGCAAACGTTACAATTATTCATTTAACCTAATTAAAAATAGTGATGAAGATAAAACTAATTGCTAATTAAATTTGTTATCGACTATATCAATCTGAAAAGAATGATTCATTCACAAATCTGGGTCTCAGAGCAGGTCTCGAAAAGATCATTGAATCACTGACTTATGCATAACTAATGCAATCAGATCAGTTGAATTCACTATTTAATCATTTAATGCTATCTGTGAACTGGTTCAACTAATCATTGATTCAATTGGTTTAAAAAAGGATTTGTTCATGAATCGTTCATCGCTATCAGGCTGCAAGCAGATCACTGAATCATTGAGATGTTAACTACTGCAAATGGATCAGTCGAATTCACAAATTAATGTTATTTTTTTAACTGGTTCAAATGATTCACTGAATGAATCGTCTCAAGGAATGATTCATTCATTAATCGGCCACTGGGCCTCGAACAGATCATTGAATCTTTGAGTTGTAACTGCTGCAGATTTCACAATTGAATCATTCAATGCTATTGCTGTGAACTTGTTCAACTGATTCACTAAATCACTATTTTCAATGTCAATTATCATCAACATAACCATTTAGTTGTTCAGCTCAACTTCAGCCCGAGTCTTAGTCTAGCCACACAAAAGAGTGAAAAAAACTGGACAGTCCATACTTTTGTCCTCAGGGAGGGTCACTCATCTCCTGTACGTGCTGTTCCTCCATAAGTGAGGACACTCAAAGACAATGAGGGTGGTGTGGAGAGCAGCGTCGTCTCCCAGACTATACAAAACAGACCACTAGAAGACTGAATGCTGCCCCTTCAGAGACACAGTAATCACTCCTGCAGGTGAGAAGACAAGAAAAGGCCTTGAGGAGTCTTCAGTCTATTTGTTTTCTCCTACAATAGGCCTACATAAACCGAATGCCTCTAAATGTGGTTACTATGTACAGTCCGTTCAGACAATGGACTCCCCTTACAGAAAACCTTTCATGTGAGTCTAAATGTCCCTCTACGGCAAAATAAGAATTTCCCCAGCGTGTTGGCAGCCTGCCTGTGCAATGCTGGGGCGCATAAAAGAAGATTTTTCCTGTGGATAATCACAAGGTTGTTTTGTATATAATCTCTGAGTGATTTGATGGTGAGTGAAATAGGAGTTTGGCGGCTTGAGCATTGTGACTGCAAGAGAAAACAGAGAGATGCTCTGTGGATGATCAGAGAGATGAATGCCAGTTTTGATGAAGCTCTGTGTGTGTGTGTCTGATTTTAAACGTATCTGAGGGGATATTCTTGCCCCTCTGTGACATTTGAGATTCTTGGAACGTTGTGGTGGCGGGGGAATGGAATGGAACATAAACAACAATAGAGGGCATGTTTGTGGGAGAACTCTGGAGGGTTCAGTGGACTCATTCCAGCCCCAGTCACTCAAATCCTACAGATAGCCAGCTCTTACACGGCCCTCTCTGGTATTAATAAGCCATGCTGATAATGCTATTTATATTTTCCCAATGTACAAATAGCTGGGCTCAATTTGGGACTGGGGGTCATGATCAGAAAACGCAAAGTGGATACTGTTTAAGGCATAAATCAACAGTGTGAAAAGCAAATGAATCATTTGTGATAAAAGAGAAATGTTTGCCCCCAGTTTGGCCGACAGTAAGTCGGAGAGATGTAGAGTCTATAAAGTTGAGACAGATGGGGACGGGATGCCTGGTTTGTGAGGGTCTTTGCTCTGTAATTTCCTCCACAAACTCAAGTGTTCATGCAGAAAGAAGCCCAAACACCTGTTTTTCAAAGCACCACAAAGCCTGCAATTTCTCTCCTCTAGAAGAAGCAGGAATGGAAAGAAAACCTGTGCAGAGAAGCAGAGAGAGTGACGTTTGAACACTCAGCTGTGTGTGAACTACAAGAATTTCTCCTGATTTCTCAGGGAGTTGGGTGTGCTTCATTTTCACTCCCACGTACTCACAAAGTACACTGTAAAAAGCCTTAAATGGTCCTTCAGGCCATGTAAATTCAAGCCCTGAATCTGACCTTCTGATTTAATTTAATTGGTGTAATTGGGGGGGGGGGGGGGGGGGGGGGAACTGTGAACTGGAGCATTTCTAACTAACTAAAACTCGCCATCAAGTCTTGGAGCAGGTCTTGACCAGATATTTAAATCAGAATTGAAATTGAGTTGTTAACTGATGCAATAAATCACTCAAATTCACAAATGATTTAGTTAATGACATTTGTGAACGATTCAAGTGATTAATTGAAAAGAGTTGGTTCAATGATACATTCACAAATTGGACATCAGGTCTCCACTAGATCACCGAATCACTGCATTATAAACTGATATAATCAGATCAGTTGAAATCACAATTACAAACCCGATTCCAAAAAAGTTGGGACACTGTACAAATTGTGAATAAAAACAGAATGCAATGATGTGGAAGTTTCAAATTTTAATATTTTATTCAGAATACAACATAGATGACATATCAAATGTTTAAACTGAGAAAAATGTATCATTTTAAGGGAAAAATAAGTTGATTTTAAATTTCATGGCATCAACACCTCAAAAAAAGTTGGGACAAGGCCATGTTTACCACTGTGTGGCATCCCCTCTTCTTTTTATAACAGTCTGCAAACGCCTGGGGACTGAGGAGACAAGTTGCTCAAGTTTAGGAATAGGAATGTTGTCCCATTCTTGTCTAATACAGGCTTCTAGTTGCTCAACTGTCTTAGGTCTTCTTTGTCGCATCTTCCTCTTTATGATGCGCCAAGTGTTTTCTATGGGTGAAAGATCTGGACTGCAGGCTGGCCATTTCAGTACCCGGATCCTTCTACGCAGCCATGATGTTGTAATTGATGCAGTATGTGGTCTGGCATTGTCATGTTGGAAAATGCAAGGTCTTCCCTGAAAGAGACGACGTCTGGATGGGAGCATATGTTGTTCTAGAACTTGGATATACCTTTCAGCATTGATGGTGCCTTTCCAGATGTGTAAGCTGCCCATGCCACACGCACTCATGCAACCCCATACCATCAGAGATGCAGGCTTCTGAACTGAGCGCTGATAACTTGGGTTGTCCTTGTCCTCTTTAGTCCGGATGACATGGCGTCCCAGTTTTCCAAAAAGAACTTCAAATTTTGATTCGTCTGACCACAGAACAGTTTTCCACTTTGCCACAGTCCATTTTAAATGAGCCTTGGCCCAGAGAAAACGCCTGCGCTTCTGGATCATGTTTAGATATGGCTTCTTTTTTGACCTATAGAGTTTTAGCCGGCAACGGCGAATGGCACGGTGGATTGTGTTCACCGACAATGTTTTCTGGAAGCATTCGTGAGCCCATGTTGTGATTTCCATTACAGTAGCATTCCTGTATGTGATGCAGTGCCGTCTAAGGGCCCGAAGATCACGGGCATCCAGTATGGTTTTCCGGCCTTGACCCTTACGCACAGAGATTGTTCCAGATTCTCTGAACCTTTGGATGATATTATGCACTGTAGATGATAACTTCAAACTCTTTGCAATTTTTCTCTGAGAAACTCCTTTCTGATATTGCTCCACTATTTTTCGCTGCAGCATTGGGGGAATTGGTGATCCTCTGCCCATCTTGACTTCTGAGAGACACTGCCACTCTGAGAGGCTCTTTTTATACCCAATCATGTTTCCAATTGACCTAATAAGTTGCAAATTGGTCCTCCAGCTGTTCCTTATATGTACATTTAACTTTTCCGGCCTCTTATTGCTACCTGTCCCAACTTTTTTGGAATGTGTAGCTCTCATGAAATCCAAAATGAGCCAATATTTGGCATGACATTTCAAAATGTCTCACTTTCAACATTTGATTTATCTATATTCTATTGTGAATAAAATATAAGTTTATGAGATTTGTAAATTATTGCATTCCTTTTTTATTCACAATTTGTACAGTGTCCCAACTTTTTTGGAATCGGGTTTGTAAATCATTCAGTATGTGAACTGGTTCAACTGATTCATCGAAAATAATTGGCTCAAAAGAATGATTTGTTCACATATCGGACATCATTATCAGGTCTTCTCCAGATCATTGAATCATTGACTTGTTAACTGCTGCAATCAGATCAGTTGAATTCACAATTGAATCATTCAATGTTATTTGTATTGAAAAGAACTTGCTCAAATGAATGAAAATTGGCTTGAAAGAATTTGTTCACAAATCAGAATTCAGGAACATGTTTTTCTAAAAATGTAGTGAATGTATTAGGGTATTTGTTGTATTTAGTCAAGAACTTCATCTGAGTACTTTGTCCGTCCACCTGGTTATTTTAGATGCTACCACACAAAAACATTTTAGGTTGCCTAACAAAACATTTTTACAGCATGTACACCTCTTTGGTTTACCAAACAACCTCATAGTGGGAAGTGCGCATGTAGTGCACTCAAAACTAAACTGTCCATTAGCTACTCATCTGTAAACAATCATGTGTGTCATGACGCTTTGATGCTTTGAGCACCTGGACCTTTGAGAAACCTCTTCAGATTAAAACTATGTGACCATGCAGCGAGTCCACTTCAGTATGATTCACTGCAGCACGATTGATGGTTTGTGGCCCAAAGGGACGCGCTACATCTACAGCCCCACCTGCAGATGGAGAACACAGACCTGGGCAGTGGTCAAACACACCGCCTCAGGCCAGAGAGAGAAAAGGGACAGTTCCAGGACTACACAGCAGCTTGCTCACAATATACCTAAGAGCTTAGTTTGCTTAGACTTTCTAGCACCAGCTGAGATACCAACGGCCTTGTACTCTGCTCCAGTGACACACACATGGGCGGTAATGTGACTCCATGCATGGTGGATAAGCAAGGTCTTCACTAGAGTTTCTTCACCTAAATTCTCTGCACATATGCATTCCTACAAGGTGGGACAATGGTTCCTGAAGGGCAGTGAGGTCATCCCGTAAACAACGAATTATTAACCTGTAACCACGGAGATGAAAATACATGGCATTGTCTGGAAGTAATTAGGAGAGCCAGGGGCAGCATGGGAGCGGCTGGATGCCTTTCTCTAGCCTCCCATCCACAATCAATTCTCTCTTTTCCACCCTCCCTCTCACATTCCCTCTTTCTCACCCTCTCGTTCTCTCTCTCGCACTCTACTGTATTAATAGCTGTGCAAAGGTTTTTTGTTCTACTCCTTCTTCTCTGCCAGGAATCTGTGCTGGACGTGGAGATCCAGGCAGGGCAACGGGAGGAGATTAAACGTTCTGTTCCATTGTGAGAGCTTTGGCTTTGGGCCAGCCCGAGCTGGAAATGTCAAGCATATCTCAGACAAACACATGCAAACAAACACACACTAGTATGTTCAAGTAAGCTCCTTGAACCCCCCAGCCAAGGTGTAAATCTATACAGGTGCATTTTCATACACTTTCACCTCTTAAATAAAAGCCTGGAGTCCAGTGGCTTTGCAAATGTGGATGCTTAAGTGAATCTTTGCAAACAAATGCTCAGGCTTTAAGCCTTCAGAGGCCTGCTTGGCTACCTGGCAGGCTATCCAAATCTAGAAAATTCCCAACATCAAAACTGAATTTAAAGCAAAGCACATCAGATCAAACGACATTCCTTTCTGGGCTTTATGTTTTAAAAATAGCTCGTTTTTGGCAATATTAGATGGCTGCGTGGACTGAAAACTAGGTGTACGGGCACTCTGAGGTGAGGTAAGCCAAAGTGAGGAGGGCGTTTCTCACACTGCCAGAGCCAAACATGGGATTTGAAGTACTATTATGGTCATTTGGTAATGCTTGGGAGCATGAGGTGTGGGGTGTGTGTAGAGGAGAAAAGGTCCTTGCTACAGATGTGTGGTGTGTATAAACATGACAGGGAACATATAAATGTTTATGGTTATGTCATAACATGGTGAGCGGTGTATGTAAAAATTATGCCAGTTTGAAAGTTCTTGACTGAAAAGTATTTGCGATATGACCACAGGATGAGTCACAGGAAAGATAGACATGTGAGGATGCACATTCTTGAGCTCCTCACTATGAACAATATACATCTTAATTCATTAGCTACTTCCCAAGTCAAACTCATATTATAGCATTTATTTTTATTTACTTTTAATAGTCTGCATTCTGAAATATGCATCTTCGCAGAGGAAAAAGTGCACTACTTCTGCTAGTTTGGTTCAAGAAAATAGTGCTAATTCTGCTAGTTCCTGCAAGCCTAGAGAAGGATGTTAATGCCATAATGGAGGTGATTCAATGTCTCTAAGAAGATATGTGGACTGACTTTTGTCAGTGAGATTACTGCGGAAAACTTTCATCAACAAAGGTTTTTTTTATTTTATTTCGTCAACAAAAAGAAGAGGTAAAAAAAAAAAGTACATGACAATAATTAAAAACCATGTTGATGAAAATGTGACTAGAAAAAATACTGCAAGATATTAAAGTGCCCCTATTATGCTATTTTAAAGTTTCCTAATGTAGTTTTGGAGGTCTCCAACAACAGGTTTACATGCATCAAAGGTCAAAAAACAGTTTCATCTTCCCATAATATACATTGCACATCACCACTGATCAATCACTCAGTGATTCTCAAACGACTCCAGGGATGAGTCTCTCAAAATCCCTGCTTACCGCAAGCCTACTCTGCTCTGATTGGTCAGATGACCCAGTCTGTTGTGATTGGTCTACCGCGTACAGAGCGTATTTCGGAAACAAACGGCCATTACCATAACTGAACTCTAGCTCCGTTCGGAGGCTTCCTAAAGCTCAGCGATTGTACACACTGTAAAGACAGTAACGATAACGTCGAGTCCGAATCGATGACGAAACATTGGAAGAACTCATTCAACCCGAACCTTGAGCAGGACGTTTCTCAGTGATGGGTAAAAATATCGATTTCTCGACTTAATTCGATTCTCATTTTTACGAACCGATATCGATTCTTAAATCCCAAGAATCGATTAGTCATCCTGTTTTCAGTTGATGAATGAACGAAACATTGTAGCGCGCCTCCCATCCAATAAATCGCAATAATCTTTAAGTTTTGTTACTATTGATATGAAACAAAGTGTCAGATTTCAAATTACGTCCATTTTATTACGAAATTCAAAAACATAAATACCGTTTTGGCGCTGTGGCGTGAGATAGCTCTGGCGCAGCTCAGCTCAAGAGAAGCGGCAGCGCGGAGCTCACGTGAACTCATCCACTTTAATACCAGTTACAGCGCGAATGAATGAGCATCTGAAAGTGTTAAAATATAGAGTACAACTTACCGAAATCCGTATCATGTCACATGGAATCGCTCAATCAGTGTTTCAACCGCAGAAAGACGTCAGTAAAACAGCTTGTAAACAATGTGGCATGTAACATATCCAGTGATCATAAACTCGTTAGTCAGCTAGAAAAATGAACTCTAGAGTGGAGCATTTTGCTAAATATGTGCACCATATTACATATTGTGTATTATAAA
This sequence comes from Coreius guichenoti, assembly GCA_039654105.1. Taxonomy (NCBI): domain Eukaryota; kingdom Metazoa; phylum Chordata; class Actinopteri; order Cypriniformes; family Gobionidae; genus Coreius; species Coreius guichenoti. Next base: position 25,189,893 of record CM077174.1, read on the forward strand.
TTTTAATGTTATTCAATATTTAATGCATGTATGAATAAATCAGTAAAGTTTTTATGACAGCCACCATTTAAATGTTTATATTTCAAAAAACGAATTGGAGTAGAAATATGATTATGTAATTGTACAGTTAATATTATAACTTTATTATTTAAAAAAAACAAACATAATTGAGTGTAATTTAATTGTTTGTATCCAAATCAGTTTTTTACCTTCAATATTATAGTAGGCTAATGTAGCCTAGTAGGCTACAACTGTCTCCCATAGTTTACAGCATTAGTTAAGAGATTTGTTTTCCTTGAGAAAATTTGCCATGTATTTTACCTGATATATATCCAAAATAATCGATATTGAATCGAAACGAATCAGAATCGAAATCGAATTGCAAGCTTGTGAATCGAAATCGAATCGAATTGTGAAATTTGTGTCAATACCCTGCCCTAGTTTGAGGTAGGCTACACTATGAGATGTTTCAACTGTAATTCCTCACGTCACAAGTGTACGTCCATCAACAATCCCGTGTGTGTGTGTGTGTTTCTAATTTATTGCGGTGCACATGTGGGAACTGTATCAATAACAGTGCATACGTTAGCCCAGCACTAGCGTGAATGACTGATGTAACATTAAAGTTTGCAAAACAAATCTTGCTCCATCCTTTATCTTTACTCAAAGTAGTAAGAATTACAGACAATCTGCATTAATAGACACAGTTTTAGGTAATACTGCAGCCCACAGCTGATTTACAGTAGTATGTCAGTAAGACAGTAATAACGTTAGCCAGATACCTACACAATATGAAACACAATAAACACACTGTAGAGCACAGCGTCTTCTCTACATGATGCTATCCAGTATCCGCTCGCTGCAGTGTTTGAGGTGGTTCAAGTTCTCCCTGGTGTCTGCGCGCGCGATAAGTGGACGGGCAATATGCTAATGTTTCTTCTTGACGTCACAACGAAACGGCTTGCGATTCGTTTGAAAAACAATTCGTTTAATTGACTCAGAGTCGACTGTTACAATAACTGTTAATAAATAAAGTTAAACAATAACTTTATATACGGTGCACTTTCAGATTTAAAATTTTGCAGGATGTTTTCATTCACTTAGATCTATGTTACACACTACATGAAAGGTAATTTTCAAAAATCCATAATTGGGGCACTTTAACAACACACTGACAATTTATTTCAAAAAGAAAAATCTTGACTGTTGAACAGTGAATGATCACTGGTGAACTGAAGCACTATATATTCAAATTAATATATACAATTTTTGAATATATTTTGTATATTTTGCTCTCTCTCACCAACTAAAATGTTATTTAAATCAGCTAAAATTAGATGCTATTTTAGTCGAGTAAAACTAATTAAAATCAATCACAAAATTGTTAGTTGACTGATTTCTGAAACCCACTGTCAACCATGTTAGCAACCAAACCAAGATGCTAGAAGACAGCTGCTAACACTAACTCGGATGCATTGCTAACTTGGAGCGCAATGTAGAGCAGCTAAATTTTTTAAAAACTGCGTTCTAACTGAGTTTCCACAGATAACATCCGTGCAAATCTTATCTTCCTCTCACCCCAATCTCCACTCTCCTCCCTCACTTGCCCTAGAGAAGCACAGCCGAACACACACACGTCCTCCAGCGGGAGTCAAAGTATCTGACATTTAGAATGCAGTGACTATATTGAGGCACAGTAGAATCAAAGATAACCCACTGACCCCTAAACAATTTATTCACATCAGCAGTAATAAAGGGCAGAGTATTCTTTGTGCTCTGGGCCAAATGTGATCGTGCGGTGAGACCACGCTCCACAGGTGTGGTTCCCTGTCAAGCACCTGTCCTCCAAGCACGAGAAACTCCAGAGGAGCCGGCAGTGCTATATCTACACCACATTTTGGTGAAGAAAGAAAGGAGGAAGGTGTCCTGGGTGTTCTTCAAATCCTGACTCACCCAAACGTACTTCAAATGAGGCACAATGTCGACACAATGGTCCACTGAAACCACAGAAATGCTGTGGTAATTGGCAACAGCAGTGCAGGACTCCTCTGCGGAGCCAGCACAGAGTGAGGGCAGAGAAAAGGCATTTCGCTGGCCGCATGAACTCTGAAAGGGAAGAGGAACACAGCACGATCCGGTTCATGTGCATTTAAAGTTTTGACGATAAAATCAGCACAGCATAAACATATGTATAGTGAAGCTAGTATCTTTTTGTTATAGCTATAGTTATCTTTCTGCAATCGATCAATCCGTCCATCTGTCTGTCTGTCTATCTATCTGTCCGTCCATCTGTCTGTATGTCTATCTATCTGTCTCTCTCTGTCTGTCTATCTATCTATCTATCTCTCTCTGTCTGTCTATCTATCTATCTATCTATCTGTCTCTCTCTCTCTGTCTATCTATCTATCTATCTATCTATCTATCTATCTATCTATCTATCTATCTGTCTGTCTGTCTGTCTGTCTGTCTGTCTGTCTATCTATCTATCTATCTATCTATCTATCTGTCCCTCTCTGTCTATCTATCTATCTATCTATCTATCTATCTATCTATCTATCTATCTATCTATCTATCTATCTATCTATCTATCTATCTATCCGTCTGTCCGTCCATCCATCCGTTCGTCCATCTATCTACCCGTCCGTCCGTCCGTCCAGCCATCCATCCATCCATTAAACCTTAACAAACTTTTCTAGTTATTGATATGAATTTCTTTGAATTTCTATTACTACATTAAAATTTTAATTTCAGTTATACATCTTGTGTTCTACCTTAATTTAAATTAAAATTCAATTAAATTTTCAATTAAAATTCAGAACTGAATTTGAACTATAAAACCTGCCAGAGGACTATGACCTGCTGTGAGGCCAAGCATAGAATGACAGAGAGCAAGAAAGAGAGAAAGTGATAAAGAGATGATGTGGACTGGAGACAGTGTTTTGTGTGAGACAAAATGATAGTTGGGAGAACAAGAAATGCCACAGATACAGTGGCGGCAGTCTGAGATTGAGCCCAGGATAAACTGTTATTTCCCAAGAACAGAAAGTACAACAGGGCACTGTAGGAATCAGAGACAGACAGAGTCAGGAGAAAGAGCGTGAGATAAAGCGCGATTCTCATGATATCTGCAGGTGCTCACAGCACAGCCATGTGGAGGCAGGCCAGCACACATCCCCACGTGGAGTCTCGCTGTCTTTTTCCAGTCTTTCTCGCTCACTTTTTCCTGCAGGCTGGGACTGAAAGGGAGTGCACCGCAGACCTGCCACAACAGTCTCTGAGTATTTTACAAGCCCAGAATGCAGCTCTCTCATTATGTGGTTGGCAGGTGTGGATGTGGCAGGGAAGATGACAGCCTTCCTTGTCTCTACTGACTCTCACTCACAGCCAAAATCAACTGCACTCCCAGCTACTAAAATTATGATGATTTAGAAATTTAAAACAAGAAATCTTATGGAACAAGTCCATTTAATTTGAACGCCATGCAAATGATAGTATTTGTATACTCCATAGCACAGAGCTCTAGATTAATGAGTGACGACTGCATGATGTTTGAGTTTTCCTGTCACAGGCAGCAGCTGTAAAGGCTTAAAGATGACAGGTTCAACTCAACAGAAAGTCTCCTTGAACAAAATAGAGATGAAGTCTCTAAATCCTGAATAGAGTCATTATCTATGATGTCAAAAACTGCATCTCAGAATCTATACCCTCAACTTTGAGGGTTTACAGTATGCAAACTATGAAATGTACCTATCAAATAAAACATGCTTTGAATGAAGGACATCTGCTAAAATGGCCTCATGGACTTGATCAGTACTAATATAACAAAACATCTGGGTTGTTTGAGCATTTCAAAGTGATTGTAATTAAAATGTGTCATTTCACAAAAATCTGAAGTCTTTACACACGCAAGTGAGGGTTGCTCCGAGTGAAAGCGGCTCTGTTCCTGCTCCAAATTATGCGTAAAAGCACAAATGTTGCATAAAAGGCGTATTAAAATATGCTGCTTTGTTTCTGTGTAAATGAAATGCAGCATCGGAGCCACCTTAATTTATTTCCATAATTCCATATTTATGACAATATGACAACTCTCGGAGTGTTTGGCATGGTAATGGGTATGACAATATTGATATATTTGGTATTGGCGGAATACATCTGCTACGCTGCTGCTGCTGTTATTGCTGCTGCAGAGCAAGTACGGGACTTGCTACTGTCAATACATACACGACACGCTGCTGTGAGCAAGTAAGACATGCTGCTGCTGTACAATATAGCATACATGAATTACCTGTAGCAGATCTATACAGGTGGAGCTGGGGAAGGTGGAGGGTTTCTGAAAGCACGCTGCACTGCTATAGCAAATGCTAACCAAATATTTGAAGGTTGAGCACACAAGCTCATTGGCTACTGATACAGCAGGAACCAATCAGCTGTGCCCTATAGAGAATGATGTGATTGCAAGCAGGTTAAGTTAAGGACTATCTAGAGTTTCAAGACAAAACGTTGTATTTCATTTTTAAGCATGAATTTCATAACATTACTCGCAATTGTAATTCCTGTATAAATGCATTCATGCAGCATTATACAGCCTCTTTTCTAGAATATAAGCCACTTTAGATGCAGCTCCTGTGTCGCCTTTGCAGTCTAAAAACCACATTAATTTTATAAAACGGATCCAACTCTAAATTTTATATTAATGTGGCAAGTTGATTAGTAGCTTGTCAACTGTAAACATCCAAAAAATATTACTTGGCGGTCAAAATTGTTTGTTCGCATTGTTCCTATAAAACCCCCACATAACCGTGGTACAATAACCATAATGCACGACCATATGTGGCTTAGCTTCAGCAAAATACTAGGTCGAAATGGTGGCAGTAAATGACTGTGAATTGATCTAAACGTCATCCCACATTTGTCAGAGACTGCGCCAAAGGTCTGAGACAAACTCTGCCTTTACAAACATTCAGTTCGTTTGTATATGTTTTCCAGCTTCTGGCTTCTCTATATGTCTAAATATTTAGTTTTCGAACATAAGGTTTCTCACATCACTTCATTCTTTCCAGTTCCACAAAATTATCTCACTCGAGGTCACGCTTCCACTTATTCTTGCAGATGTCTACTCACGTTCGTTTTGCTGGTGACAGAGAAGGTTGCTCTGCTGGAGAAACGTGTGGTGGTGGGGCTGGAGGCAGAGCCGCTGGCAGAGCCGGTCAGAGCCGCTACACTGGGGGCCATAGACGGTGGAGACTGATGCCCTGAGGTGCTGCTGTTGGTCTGTGGTGGCGCTGATCCTCCTGTGAGAAGTGCGCTTCTGTCACACACCGAGCCAGTCAGCATCTCTACCTGTCGGGTCAAGGCCTCTAACTGACCCCTGAGCTGCCGGTTCTCCTGCTGCAGCTGCGCCACAGCTCGGCCTAGAGGTCCACTCACATGAATGGCCTCTTCCAGCCTCCGCTCAATGCCTAGCTTGAAAGCACTGACGTCCACATGGATCTCACTCACTGCATCTCGCAATGTGGTTTCATAGCGAGCCAAAGCGGCACACACCGTCTCCCCTTCTGGAGAGCCCTCGGCCACTGATGCCAACGGGCCTGCGTCCATCTCTTCTGTGAGTCCAGGTATCTTTCTTTACAGTCCAACAACAAATTGAGATCTGTCTCTGATATTTCCCTTTTGAAATTGTTTAAAGTCCCAAATCCATATAGAAATCCGGAGGAAATGACAACAGTGACCTGTGGAGACAAAACTCAGTCAGAAACAAGCTTCATTTCCTTATTGAATGAATAAAAACATCTTTAAAGCTCACTCAGAATAACAAAATATAGTAGAAAATGTTAAAATTGTGACTGTTTGAGTGAGTTTACAGACCTTGTGTTTCAGTATGATTTTCCTGCTGTAAGTGTGTCTGAGTGTGTGTGTGAGTGTGTTCTGCCCGCCGTGCTGTTTTAAAGTACAGCTCTCACAGTCACGTTAACCTCCTACTACTCCTACAGTCCACGGGAGGGAGGAGAGAGGGAGGGAACAAGAGAAAAGAGGAGGAGAGATAGAGCTCCACTTTATCCTGGCTCCCCCTCCTTCTTTCCACTGTATTTGTATTAATCTCCACTTTCACAACACAGTGCTCTGTCTCTGCTCTATCTCACTCACTCTTCCTCACTCTTTTTTCCCCTCTCCTAACAGATAAAGGCCACTGCTCACATTACTCCAGCTCAAGCATGTCCCACTGTCTCACAGTGCTATATTAGAGAGGAACAGACACGCCTTTTGTGTTTTTCTGTCTCACTTTCACTGGGTTCAGAGTGTGGTGGTTGAGGTCAGCATAAAGACAGCACTCTTAAGGTACCTGTTTACACTGTAAAGAGTGATAATTTGCTGTTTAAACTGTCCTAACAAGTTTCCAACATTAAGCAATTTGTCTGTCCACATTGAATGTGAAACTGCTGTATGATGTCACACAATCACATCCAGTCTGAACATACTATTTGATGTTTAATGTACGGTTATGAGGAGTGAGATTACCTAATGCATTGTTGCAGAAACAGAAACCAAGTTGTTGCATCATGCAGCATTTTTGAGTTCAGTTGGGACAGACAAATTTCTTGTTGCTGGAATCTTGGTTAGGAAATAAAAATGACTTTCATAAGTACCTAATGTAATCAGGCTGATTCAATGTTATTAAATGCTATAATTTACTTTTTATATTTAATATTTACTATTTTAATTATTTTATAAATATACTGAAATATACTATTTATATAAAACACACTACTGTAATAAATATATTATTTTAGATTTTATACAATATTTACATCTAGTATATTTAATATACATTACCATTCAAAAGTTTGGGGTCAATAAAAAAAAAAAGCTTACCAAGGCTGCAAAAATACAAAAAATACAGTAAAAACAGTAATATTGTAAAATATGATTGCAATTTAATATAACTGTTTTCTATTTTAATATATTTTAAAATGTAATTTATTCCTGTGATAGCAAAGCTGAATTTTCAGCATCACATTCAGTGTCACATGATCCTTCAGAAATCAATTAGCTGATTTAGTAGTCAGGAAACATATTATCAATGTTAAAAATAATAATGTTTTTTTTGAAACCATGACATTTTTTTCAGGATTCTTCAAAGAATATAAAGTTTAAAATATATTACTTTTTTTGTAATATTATAAATGTCTTTACTGTCACTTTTGAATAAATGTAATGCATCCTTGCTGAATAAGTATGAATAAAAATAAATAAAAATAAATCACATTAGTTTGCCTGCCAAAACATTTTGGAATCCTGCCTTCTCATTTTAATATAATGGCTGGACTCAATTTAAAGTAGTAAACAAGGAGGTCATTCCCTTGAGAATTCTCCTCTGTACTTCCTAAGAGTTCAATGTCTTGTCCTTTCCAAACTGACCTTGCGTCCTGTCATGATCAATCAGTCTATAGACAAAATTAGGGCTGATTGGATTTCAAGAGTTTGCTGTTAAGGGTGAAAAGAGGGACATAATGGATCTGGAGGAAGTGGGCTTGTTGTGTTTGTGTCTGTGTTTGTCTTTTGTGGGTGGAGGGAAGAGCTGCAACAGAACCCAGGCAGAGCAAACAGGCCTGATTAGATAATGAGGTACAGGGGGGCTTTGGGTTGGACTAACGGCCTGTGGCACAGCCACTACAATGAGTCCTGGCCAACGGACTGAAATAACTTTACATTCCAGCCCACTGTTTACTGTAAACACTGGAAGCCGCGGGAGAGCGGAGGTGATTTATAGCTGTACACACTGGGCATGTGCTCATCAACTTTACATAACAGAGCTGTGAGTGAATGCTACACTCATGAGTCAAAGAGGAAGATGCCACGCTGAGGAATGGGTTATCTATTCATTTTCCACAAGACATCTTGATCTAGACAGATCTAAATATCTGCTGCTAGGTTCTTCAAGAGTTCATCTTGCAACATATGACTCAAAGTTTGCTGGAAATTCTCTGCAAATTTCTGACTCTGAAGCAGCTGTTTTTTACATCCCCCATCAGCCTTCCAAATATGATTTCCATCTTGCAATGATGTCAGACTTTCACGTCAGGCACGGGCTGTAAATGTCTCTCAGGATCAGCAGCAGGCGCATAGAGGAACGGCACAATGTCGTGCTTCTCCCTGGCAGTTTGTTATTGTATCTAATGCAGCCACCATTTCTCTCATTTCACCCTTATCTGATCTAAGATACTGAGTGGTGATTCTGAGAAGTTGAGCCGAATGAATCAGACACGCTTTTTGGATCAGTAGTGCTGAGAAGTACCAGTGCAAGACCTCACATGCTCATGCAAGACCTCTTATCTGAGGAGGAATCGGTGATAGAGATAACCTGCACAGGTATTGCAACACTGACATGAAAGAAGGATGTGACCAAGACAAATCTAGGACACAACTATAAATTCTTCCTAAGCCCCAGGGATCTCTGGGTGTTGGGAAATGGCAGCTGAATGCTATACGATCCTGATATGACTCACTAAATTACAGTGTAAGATTATGTCTGATTTAAACATACTCATGTATACAGTCATTTTGACAAATTCTTACAAGACTAACAAGTCAGATAAACAATAGTGTCTACTCATGAAAGACACATAATACTTTCAACACTTTCAGCAATCATGTAATTATGCTGAAATTGATCCACAGTTTACAAACAACTATATAACAGCTATAACAGGTTTGTGCTTTACTGCACGGCTTTTTAATTATTTTTCTATGTAAATATGACAGCATCATTTCGTCTCACTGTTTTTCATCATATGACATGCACATGTCCAGATGTTGTGCCAATTTAAAGGATGTTAAACTTTTGGGGAAAAAAAACTATTTTCCGGTTCCGCTACACTGCATGTCACATTTTTTAAAACAAGAATGAGTTCTATGTTTAGTGGCACAACAAGCGTCAAACTATAAAATATCATCATATTAATCATGTTAATCAGTTTGTATCTTACCAGTATGGTATGACGATACGGTATGACTAACGGTATGATGATATACTGTATATAACATTGATATAAGTGATCACCCGGATTTAGACCTACCTATATTGTATTTATTTGTATTTATAATAATATTTCCCGGTGTTGAAATCAGGCACATATAAATGTCAGGAAACACGATTCCTGGCTGCGTGTCAATATCCATGGATCACTGGATCTTTGGTAAGTTGTAAGGAACACTTATATCGAGTCCAACCTTTCATTTAAACAGAAAATCATTTGTTTTACTCGCGTCTTCGCAGTTTCCCCCTATTAACTCCAGTCATGCAGCAGCTCTTTTGCCACTCAGTCCGGCTGAGGGGGCGTGTTCCAGCGGGAAAGTGACGCCAATGCATACCCTCTATATTTCTATGATTAAATCACTGACAGAGACACTTCCCTATCAGCCAATCACTGTGTGCATAGTTAGTAAGCATGTTGACATCATCCATAGCAACGAGGTCAACCCTGCCCTCTCTATTCCTTAGTAAAAGTTGGTCTCAGCAGCTTTGTGAATAGGCTTTAAAAGGAAACTCTTATCTAAGAACTTTTACTGCTATTTAGGAGACTCTTAGTTGTAAGGTAAAATGTTTTGTGAATACGGACCCAGATATGGATTAGGAGAGATTGTGGAAGTTTAGAATGGGATATAATATGACAAATCCCTCAAGTTTCACAACATAAACCATAAAAAGCATGCTGTTGTGGAAGTGTCGAAAATACGAGATATGTGAAGAATTTTATGATTTCAGTGAAGAAGCATGTGTAAAAATATTACCAGCAATATCAATATTTTGATCTTTTTATGAATGGATCAGTGGTGCCGTCCTAAAATAACCAGCCTGTCCTTATTCGGGAGAACGGGGCATGGTGGGAAACATGTAGTAAACATAAACTAGAGCAGTCGAGTTAACCACAAATGATCAATTCTACGTCACAAAACTTTAACACACACCGGTCGAACCACTAAGGCTGTGAAACACATGGTTTCTTAACCACATTCAGCCATGATGACATAGACTGAAACTTTTCCTGTTCATGTTGAGAAAATGTCAAACCATCAGTCTAAAGGATGAAGTTTGAGTGAACCAATGCCCTACACTCTCTTGAGGAAAGATGAGAACCCTGTCTGGCTTTCATCTGCAAGATCGCTGTTGACAAACCAACGATCCTTCCAAAAAACAAAAGCCCATCTATTTCACCACGTGTCAGCTGTGGTTTTCCTGAAAACAAGTCTGCGTGGCCATTACATCAGAGTTTCCATGGGAACCCTGAAGTCCAAACACGTCCAAAAGAATAACAGCCAAATGATGATGTCATAGTCCCTTCAAAGTCAATTTAATTAAGCGCACATGGTGCCAAGTGAGAGAGAGAGAGAGAGAGAGAGAGAGAGAGAGAGAGAGAGAGAGAGAACAATAAAACTGATTTAAAGTTATTTTTGTGATATTCTTGGCATTGCCTCAGAGGCATGAGCAAAGACAGTTTCTGGCAGGCTGAGCTGGGACGTGAGTTATGGTTGAAATGTGATTATATTGCATATCTGAACCTGAATATCAGAGGAGATTGATTTCATGCTCTCACAAAACATTCACTTACACATATCACTGAGGTGGACACTGAGCGGCCTGTCTTGTCCACTCTGAAGCTGAAGAAATGCCCTTGCTGGGGGAGAGAGATGGAAAGAGGGTTGAAGGGTGAAAAGAACAGAGGTGTGGAGGAGGGGGACACATTCCCCAAACCCCAGCCGACCTCCTGAGATGACTGGCTCCGGATAATTACAGCCCCTTTTGCTTCGACCGGCCAGGATGGGCTGACTGAGCTGTACTTCACTGTTCTCTGCTGATCTCCATTGCTGCACACACACATCAACATCCTCTTTTATCAGTTGAAACACACACACACGTACAAATACATACACACATAAGCATGCCTGAGAGGAATATGAGATTACATCCACACCACATCAGAACTCACCGCAACACAATTACCCCCTGATTCAGTTAAACCCTTCGGTCAACACTGTACTTATTCTTCTGTAGAAACGTGGTCTAGTGGTCTGCTGGGAAGACTTTGCAGAGGAGAAAGTGATCCCAACTCCATCTCATGAGCCATGTCTTAAGTGGGCTTTGTCTTTAAATGAATAAGTAAACAGAAACTATTGCGACAACAAGCAGAGTAATTATAACCGCCGCACAATGACTTAATATCGCGTTTGGATTTAGGTTGTGGTTTGTTAATATTCATTTCCTTAATGTCTCAAACCCACAATTTCCTTCCAAATTAAATAGTCTGTTTGTCATTCTGGTGCAAATTAGGCTACACATTGCCTAGCGTTTACACAGAACAATGGGGAATGATAGTGTTTAATGAAAGCTTGCTGGAAAGTGGGTCATCTCATTTGGATTACATTAAGGGTTGAGAAAAAAGCTTAACCCAAAAACTTCTGAACATATGAAAAAAACGGTGGGGTCCAAAAGTTTGAGACCACATTGAAACATGTTATTTATTTAACTTAAACCGGGAAACAAAAGAAAGATGGTGAAATGTCTCTTGAGCACCAAATCAACGTATTAGAATCATTTCTGAAGGATCATGTGGCACTGAAGAGTAGAGTAATGATGCTGACAATTCAGCTTTGCCATCACAATTAATTACATTTTAATATATATGTGACCCTGGAGCACAAAACCAGTCATAAGTCGCACGGGTATATTTGTGGAAATAGCCAACAATACACTGTATGGGTCAAAATGATCGATTTTTCTTTTATGCCAAAAATCATTAGGATATTAAGTAAAGATAATGTTCCATGAAGATATTTTGTAAATTTCCTACCGTAAATATATCCAAAATGTATTATTAGTAGTAATATGCATTGCTAAGGACTTCATTTGGACAACTTTAAAGGCGATTTTCTGCACCTCAGATTCAAGATTTTCAAATAGTTGTATCTCGGCCAAATATTGTCCTGTCCTAACAAACCATACATTAATGGAAAGCTTATTTATTCAGCTTTCAGATGATGTATACATCTCAATTTAAAGAAATTGACCCTTATGACTGGTTTAGTGGTCCACGGTCACACACACATATATATATATACAGCTCTGGAAAAAATTAAGAGACCACTTTAAGTTCAGAAATCAATGTTAAGTGGTCTCTTAATTTTTTCCAGAGCTGTATATATATATATATATATATTCTGTCAGGACCACTATCGTCAAAGATGATTGACAATTAGCATATAGTTTGGATTGGCGGTATGGTTCTGTTCTGGGCAAGAACTCCCTCCCTGCACATCCATGCAGCCTAGCATGGATAAGAGCAGGGAGAGCAGCAATAACCCCCCTAGGGTAAACAGAACATAATGTATTGCAGATATCATTAATGTCAATATTTAATGTACACAAAATAATTCAGGAATTTAGTCTGATTCAAGGGGAATCAGAATACCAAATCCTGACTGGACGAGAGGAGGAGCTGGGGATGAAGGAGGGTAAATGAGCTCTGGAGAAACGTGATAGCTGCTGATAGTACTGAAAGAGCTTATACATGTATGCTGTGATAGACATCGTATTCCTATGGGTAGACGTATATCAGCTGACAGTCAGCTGATGCGAGCTTGACTAATGTGACCTGCCAGAACTGACGCTACGCTTAATATTAAATTGTGATAATATTTCAAACTATTACTGTTTTTACTGTATTTTTGCTCAAATAAATATAGCCTTGTTGAGCATGAGAGACTTTCGAAAACAAAAAAAGTATGGACCCCAAACATTTGAACAGTAGCATATATGAGTATATTAAAAGAGGGTAAATGCACACACAATAAAGTCAAGATCTTCTCTGCAAAGCGGCAGCCCATTCCTGAGAAGCAGGAACTGTCAGTCTGTAGCCCATGCCAAGAATAATACTTTAGCAATGATAGATTTTCTAGGAAGCAAGTAAGAGTGATGTAATCAAGGCAACACAAGCCAAAACACATTTTCTGTCATATCCATCTATTGTTTCTGCAATCTCCTCTGCTGTACCGAAACTCGGCTAAAACCTCCCAGGCTCCTTTGCTCTACAGCAGCCTCATATTGCATGACATCATCCTCTCTCTTTAACTGTTAGAGGCCTCTTACTCTATAATGCACGCACGCACAGATGCAAAAATACACAGCAGTGCACTTGGAAAATCATCATTGGTATTAGTGTCACCATGCTGAGAGCGATGAGCTGGGATATGTGCGCTCCTCTGGAGTGGTTTGGACAGCGTAATGATCAGCTTATTTTACCGTGTTCCTGAAAGCTTCATGAGCTGTGCCGAGAATGTACATTTTGGTTTCTCACTTGAGGGAAGAAAAACATATTTTTTTTCTTTTAGTAGTTGATGTCAGCATGTACGACAGTGGTTTAAAACAGAAGAAAAAAAAGAGTTCATCAAAAAATTAAATGAAAACACTTGGACGGTGTGTTACTTATGTAAGCCTACACATATTTACTCTATAATGTTATATGGCTCACACTTGACTGGTTCCATAATGCAGTTTTTAGCTGTATATAAAAGGATGAATGCAATTTAGGGTCTGCTAAAATTGGTTTGAACTCAAGTTAATTTGAAAAGTAAAGTAAAATAATATAATTAATATAATATAATATAATATAATATAATATAATATAATATAATATAATATAATATAATATAATATAATAATATGTGGATCAGACCACATAAGTAAATAATTAGCACGGAATACTGACTTGAGCTGAAATATTTGATTAGGTCTTTAAACGCAAAGCTTTCACAAAGAAAGAAGTTGCTAGCAAGCGGCAAGTTCAAACTAGACGGACATTTAAGGGATACGGTACACAGTCATACCACTTATTACACAGCATTTCGCCACATAAATAATTTTGGAGATAAGAGATATTGATTTGAGATGAAACCGTTTTAAAATCGTACCTGTTTGCTATCTTATAATCCATTACAGTGTACAAAACAATTGTTGCAAAAAGCTGTGTTTGTATGAAACGAGCGAGTCTGCAATACACGGATGACATAATTAAATAATTGTACACAAAATATTCATTTGAGTTTTAATATTTTATTAGCTGACAAAACACAAAACTTCCACAAAGAAAACCTGTATAGCGCTGATTTCAGTTACCCGAATAATATAATATAATAAATATAATATAATATATAATAATATAAAACTTCAACCAAAGCTAAAGTTAAGAAGCTATAGAAAGTCAGCTACATTTTTATATTTTATTCTTTTAGTCGCCAGTTTCCAATACTGCTTATTTCCAAGCAGTGCTGGATAAACAGTCAGCCAAACAAAGGCTTTTGTGAGAGCGAGAGAATGCAAGCCCTTGTAAAATCTTTCATTTGGTGTGAGCTATTCACCATGACGGTTGAGAGGCCCTTTACAGGCTGAAGCACAGAGGCCTCTCCAGGTGAATTAAACTAGGTGTCTGTGTGTGTTTGAGTATGTGTAACATTCCTAATTGTTTGAACACAAAGAGACTTTGGAATGAACATTGAGAGTGAGCGTCAACATATTATTAGCATGAAGTCTTTGCACACAAATCAGCCTTTGACAGAACACAAACACATCACAGCCTGTGAGCTCAGAGCTAAAGTGTTACTGATTTGTGCAATAACAGGCTTTGACGTGGCATACGTGCATGTGCTCACCTGTGAGGGATCAGAGCCAAATCACTCATACACCTGCCACTGCAGTAACAGAATCAGCCTCCAGCAAGAGTTAGTGCTTTGTATCTCATTAGCTGTGATGCACCCTGGTAAAAATACAGTGAAATATTATAAGACACAAGTGATATATTCATATTGGTGCAACTGTAACTGACAACCAATTAAATTTATACTGCAAACTTTGTATACTTAAATATTATACATTAGCTGTCATTTATATTCTGCTAAAAAACTGATCTATATAGACTATAATATATAGAACTATTAACCACTTGGGAAACCAAGTTATTATTAACCATCTTGTGAATTTATGTATTGTATAATAAATTGCATTTGAATATTTTTGAAATGTAATTTATTCCTGTGGTGGCAAATCAGAATTTTCAGCAGCCATTACTTCAGTCTTCACTGTCACAAGATCCTTCAGAAATCAGTCTAATATGCTGATTTGGTGCTCAAGAAACCTGTATGCCAGGTTAAAGAGATGTGTTTTTAGCCTAGATTTAAACTGACAGAGTGTGTCTGCTTCCTGAACAAGGCTAAGAAGACTTTTCAAGAGTTTGGGTGCTAAAAAGTTGCAGTTGATTTTGATATTCTAGGTATTATCAACTGGCCAGAATTTTGAGATTGCAATAGATGTGAAGGACTATAATGCGTTAAGAGCTCACTCAAGTACTGAGGAGCTAAACCATTTAGTGCTTTGTAAGTAATTAGCAAGATTTTAAAATGTATGTAATGTTTAATAGGGAGCCAGTGCAGTGTTGACAGAACCAAACTAATATGGTCATACTTCCTTGTTCTAGTAAGAACTCTAGCTGTTGTGTTTTGGACCAGCTGGAGTTTGTTTATTAGGCGTGCAGGACAACCACCCAGTAGAGCATTACAATAATCTATCCTTGAAGTCATGAATGCATGAACAAACGTATTTGTCACTGAGAGCATACAGTGGGGAGAACAAGTATTTGATACACTGCCGATTTTGCAGGTTTTCCTACTCACAAAGCATGTAGAGGTCTGTAATTTTTATCATAGGTACATTTCAACTGTGAGAGACGGAATCTAAAACAAAAATCCAGAAAATCACATTGTATGATTTTTAAATAATTAATTTGCATTTTATTGCATGACATAAGTATTTGATCACCTACCAACCAGTAAGAATTTCGGCTCTCACAGACCTGTTAGTTTTTCTTTAAGAAGCCCTCCTGTTCTCCACTCATTACCTGTATTAACTGCATCTGTTTGAACTTGTTACCTGTATAAAAGACACCTGTACACACACTCAATCAAACAGACTCCAACCTCTCCACAATGGCCAAGACCAGAGAGCTGTGTAAGGACATCAGGGATAAAATTGTAGACCTGCACAAGGCTGGGATGGGCTACAGGACAAGAGGCAAGCAGCTTGGTGAGAAGGCAACAACTGTTGGCGCAATTATTAGAAAATGGAAGAAGTTCAAGATGACGGTCAATCTCCCTCGGTCTGGGGCACCATGCAAGATCTCACCTCGTGGGGCATCAATGATCATGAGGAAGGTGAGGGATCAGCCCAGAACTACACGGCAGGACCTGGTCAACGACCTGAAGAGAGCTGGGACCACAGTCTCAAAGAAAACCATTAGTAACACACTACGCCGTCGTGGATTAAAATCCTGCAGCGCACGCAAGGTCCCCCTGCTCAAGCCAGCGCATGTCCAGGCCCGTCTGAAGTTTGCCAATGACCATCTGGATGATGCAGAGGAGGAATGGGAGATGGTCATGTGGTCTGATGAGACAAAAATAGAGCTTTTTGGTCTAAACTCCACTCGCCGTGTTTGGAGGAAGAAGAAGGATGAGTACAACCCCAAGAACACCATCCCAACCGTGAAGCATGGAGGTGGAAACATCATTCTTTGGGGATGCTTTTCTGCAAAGGGGACAGGACGACTGCACCGCCTTGAGGGGAGAATGGATGGGGCCATGTATCGTGAGACTTGGCCAACAACCTCCTTCCCTCAGTAAGAGCATTGAAGATGGGTCATGGCTGGGTCTTCCAGCATGACAACGACCCGAAACACACAGCCAGGGCAACTAAGGAGTGGCTCCGTAAGAAGCATCTCAAGGTCCTGAAGTGGCCTAGCCAGTCTCCAGACCTGAACCCAATAGAAAATCTTTGGAGGGAGCTGAAAGTCCGTATTCCCCAGCGACAGCCCCGAAACCTGAAGGATCTGGAGAAGGTCTGTATGGAGGAGTGGGCCAAAATCCCTGCTGCAGTGTGTGCAAACCTGGTCAAGAACTACAGGAAACGTATGATCTCTGTAATTGCAAACAAAGGTTTCTGTACCAAATATTAAGTTCTGCTTTTCTGATGTATTAAATACTTATGTCATGCAATAAAATGCAAATTAATTACTTAAAAATCATACAATGTGATTTTCTGGATTTTTGTTTTAGATTCTGTCACTCACAGTTGAAGTGTACCTATGATAAAAATTACAGACTTCTACATGCTTTGTAAGTGGGCAAACCTGCAAAATCGGCAACGTATCAAATACTTGTTCTCCCCACTGTATGTTGTAATTTAGATATATTTTTAAGATGGAAAAATGCAGTTTTACAGATGCTAGAAATGTGGCTTTCAAATGAAAGATTGGTATCAAAGAGCACAACCAGGTTCCTAACTGATGACAAAGACTTGACAGAGCAGCTATTCTATTTATATAGTATTCTAGGTTATAAAGTGTGAAGGTTTTTGGTCCAATAATTAAAGCCTCTGTTTTTTTCAGAATTGAGTAGTAGGAAATTACTAGTCATCCAATTTTTTTATATCAACTATGCGTTTAGTTAATTTTGTGAATTGGTATGTTTCATCAGGGCTTGGAGAAATATAGACCTGAGTATTATCATCTTAACAGTGAAAACTAATGCAATGCTTCCTAATGATCTCCCAAAGTTAGCATGTACAGGGTGAAAAGCAACGGTCCTAGTACTGAACCTTGAGGTACTCCATACTGAACTTGTGATCTTGTGAAATATAGACCTGAGTATTATCATCTTAACAGTGAAAGCTAATGCAATGCTTCCTAATGATCTCCCAAAGTTAGCATGTACAGGGTGAAAAGCAACGGTCCTAGTACTGAACCTTGAGGTACTCCATACTGAACTTGTGATCGATATGACACCTCTTAATTTACTGCTACAAATGGATACCGGTCAGATAAGTAGTGGAATTGCATTGGCATGGTTCAAATCATAATGCCAACGAATTCAAAAGAATGTTGTGGTCGATAGTATCAAATGCAGCACTAAGATCCAGTAACACTAATAGAGAGATACAACCACGATCGGATGATAAGACCAAATCATTTGTAACTCTAATGAGAGCAGTCTCAGTACTATGATACGGTCTAAATCCTGACTGGAAATCATTGCAGATACCATTTCTTTCTAAAAAGGAAGTTGTGAGGATACTGCCTTTAGTATTTTTGACAGAAAAGGGAGATTTGAGATCGGGCTGTAATTAACTAGTTCTCTAGGATCAAGTTGCATTTTTTTAAATAAGAGGTTTAATAACAGCCAGCTTAAAGGTTTTTGGTACGTATCCTAATGACAATGATAGATTCATAATATTAAGAAGAGGATCTATGACTTCTGGAAGCATCTATTTTAGGAGCTTAGTCGTTATAGGGTCTAACATACATGTTGTTGATTTTGATGATTTAGCAAGACAATTCTTCCTCTCCTTCTATCTTTACTGTCACTTTTGATTAATTCAATGCATAATTGCTAAATAAAAGTATTAATTTCTTTTTAAAAAATCTTACTGAATCCATACTTTTAAACAATAGTGTATGGATATATATAGTTGAAAATAATTAATGAGATCTATTTTATCCTGGATGACTTCACATGACAACATGTAGCAGGCTGCATTAGATTGTGCTTATTCTGTGATTTTACTTTAACTTAATAAACTTTACTTGCATGAATGGTGCTATTAATATAGAACATTCATCTCCTTTAACGTCTAGCTTAACAGATGAAGGGAGACCCACGGACAGATAACAGCAGAAGCAGGATGGGCCTGGAAAAGGTTATCTGCCAGGACACAAATAATTTTCAGTGAGGGGCAAGTAGAATTTAAAGTGACAGTTCATCCAAAACTGTCATTCCAAACCTGTATAACTTTCTTTCTTCTGTGAAACACAAAACAACATATTTTAAAGAATGTCTACGTATTTTTTCTGTCTGTAAAATTAATCTGTCCATTTGTTTTGACCCCATTGAGTTTTTATTATATGGATAAAAACCATGTGTGGTGGTGATCCAGTCTACTGTTAGGAATGACAGGTCGGAGAGGTCAGGGTTTGTGCTGGAGAGATGTGGCGACTGCTGGGCGTCTGTCACTGCTCATGATAAGCCCGGTGGACGGGTCTGACGCACTGCAGAGGTACAGGAGATTAGACATAATACAGAGAGCTGAACAGAGACAAGAAAGTGTGTCGGTAGAAGTTGGCTTCTTACACTGGTCAGAGATAAATTCAGCTGTTGGTAGGTGTCTCTGATCCTGGATCAGTCGAATGCAGACTTGAACAGAGAAGTGGTGTTGAAAGATGATGTCTTTCTTTTCCCTGTAGAAGTAATCCCTGTATGAATGAAAATGAATGATGAGCAGCAGGATGAGTATCAGCAGAGCTCTCCCACACACCGCTCTGAGACATTCTGTCCAATTATTTCTGAGTCCATTCCCTACATCTCCACACCAGTGACTGTGAGGCGACTGTGCTGGACGTGCTTTGCCTCTGACACCGTGGTGGATGCAGTAGGAGGCTCAAATACAAAACACACAATGGAGAATGAGAGATTTAGAGGTAGAGAGTAGAGGTAATAACTGGACTTGCCTCTGGCCCTCAGACCTATCCTTCTATGTGTTTCTTTAGCTATAGGCACTTTTGGACCCGTGGACCTGTAAAAATTAAACGCACTTTTCAAAGTCATAGATATACATGTATCACAGAACAATTCTGCCATTTTTGTTGTTATAAACAAATGCCATTTCCACCACATCTCAAATCACGATTCATTCTGTGGTGTAAATGATAGTGATGGAAACAGGCTTCTTTGCTTTGGATAAGCTCATTTCATCGCTAGAAAGTTATGTGCCCGTAATACATACAATTAAATATTATTTAAACTTTTTTTTTTGCATAATTTGACAAATTAATTGGAAATTACATTTTATTTTCTTCACGTTTCTCTCACTAATACAGAACATCACAACTGAGGAAAAGTCATAATTTGACTTGAAATAAATCATTTTCCCACAATAAATGTTGAAATGGTTTGTTTATTTCATTCTTTATGTAGATTTTTTAAAAAGAAGTTTTAAAAATGTAATCATGATCAATGTAATCAATGATAGATTTTCGGGGCCGTGAACAAAAGGATCATTAAATCAGAAATTAAATCAGAAATTAAACAAACAAAAGAAATTAAATCAGTTTTAAAGTCAACATAAAATGAAAATCCATCCTCTAAATGTATGTTATTGATCTTATTGTGATGATTCATCTATGTATATGTTTATTTATTTATTTATTTTTGGACCTGCGACAGACTCTGGTGGCATATGCCGAACTTCTCCTATCATTTTGTCCCCCCTTTCTTACAATTGACTTCAAGCTTGCATTCAGATTTGACTTCATCCAATAGACAAATGATGGATAGAAGTCCCACCCTACATTAATTTCTTTTTCAATAATCCATTTCACTCGGTTGTCCGTCAAAAAGTGAAAGAAAAGATCAGTTGCTACATCAACTAACATAACAATTTTAAGAAAAATCAATGCCCCTGCCTGTATTTATTTACTTACTCACTTATTTAATAAATAATGGGCCTGAAACATTGATTTGAAAAAAGAGACTACCAGATACTAGCACAATGTAGGTTGCTGTCTGCCAGGAACAATGATCAAAAACTGTTTAGAGGTCATTATGCAAAAATATTTGTTGCGACTGACCAATCAACATTAAGTATTTCCAAGAGCTGTGCAATAAAATTCTACATATTAAATGAAAAGAAAGAACACAGAGGCCAGCGATGGGCACAGAGATATTGATGACTGTGTCTATATTGCAAACACACTTGATTGAGCTGACAGGGGCACACAAACACCAAATGACTAATGGGAGAAAGATAAACAATCTTAGAGATTTTTTTTAGAAAAGACAGACAAGGTAAAGAGATAGAGAAAATGACTGGGCCCCAGTAAACCTGATAAAAAAGGTGTGGATGACTTCATTTCTCGACACTATGTCCACAAGGCGTACGAGCAGACAGGGGTCAGGGGAGGGCAGTGGCCAGCAAGGCATTTCTATCCCTACCCCTTTTAATGGCTGGGAATCTGTCCCGCTGACCCTTCTCGTGTAGCGCTGCAGGGGAGGGTGTGTGATCCTGACCTTTGACCCCTCAGCTGGTCTTCTCTTCCAAAAGGAATCTGTTTTCTCAGTCATTTCACCACATCATAGGAATCAGATTACAAGCAGGAAAAACATCAAATGCAGAGTATGACGTATTTTACCAACAAACCTCTCTTTGAATCCACTACATTCAAGGACAGTCACAGATTTATAGGAGCTCAGCAGGGGAATGTATTTGGGATCTTAAAATCCTCCCTACTGCAGATTCCTTTGAAATAACAGAAATATAAAGATGGCCGTCTTTAAATTACAGTATAGAGCTGTGAAATAGAGGCGAGCTGTGCGGATGTCAAAGCCATCACTCAGTTTGTGGCGTCAAATTTTTTCTGAAGCTCACTTTCAGCTGCATCTTTAATCACCTCTGCATCTGGAGAGCCAATTGACTGAAGGAAAAACCTGGCGATATTTCCTGGCAGCTCTCAGAGAACATAATCTTATATGGTCTAAAGCTTTGAACGATTGCTAAGCATTTTAGTATGTCTGTCCCATGACATCATGATCGAATGTGCATGTAGCGGTACATGGCTGTTCTCTTATCTTCAACCCTTTAAATGTTTTTGTTTCAGCTAAGCACTTTCATCAGGTTTTGTTTTCTTAGTTGGCATTCATTTAACATGGATCCACAGGTTTGTTCCACAGACGGCGTGGAACAATTACCCCTTCTGTTCTCTGCCTCTGCGCTTTACAGAAAAAACAACAACAACAGCCTCAGGCGATGTGAGTTTAGGTATATGTTGCATGCTTAACGTCTTAACCGATAAACACTACATCAAAGCGATGGTTGCTGAGAGACAGTAAACTATTATCATCAAGCTTTGAGCTCCCTGAGACCTTTATATGCCATATCAATTTTCATTCATGTCATTCTCATGATTCCATGTGTTGATCTGTTAGATCCCCTTTCAGACAAACTCCCAACCCATTTAAACAGATCTTCAGACTAAGTTTTTCTTGGACTGATATTATTAGAAAGCCGTCTCCCCAAAGGCTCACTGTATAATTAAATGCATATGATAGTAAATGTCATCTTGTATAAAAATTTACCCTCCCTTTTAATTCATCTGAAGGATGCTTTGGGGTCATTCCATTTCGTTAAAGTGATTTTTAAAGATTTATTTATTTTTTATTTTTATTTTTTTAAGTCTATCAAAATAATGTGTTGACACATAATCTGGGAACATATACACTGCCATTCAAAAGTTTGGGATCGGTAAGATTTTTAAAGTTTTTAAAAGAAGTCTCTTATGCTCATCAAGGCTGCATTTATTTGATTAAAAACTGTAATATTGTGAAACATTACAATTTAAAATTAGTGTTTTCTATTTAAATATATTATAAAATGTCATTTATTCCTCTGATGGCAAAGCTGAATTTTCAGCATCATTACTCCAGTCTTCAGTGTCACATGATCCTTCAGAAATCATTCTAATGCTGATTTGCTCCTCAAGAAACATTTAGTATTATTATCAATGTTGAAAACAGTTGTGTGCAATTTTTTCTTTGGATTCTTTGATGAACAGAAAGTTAAAAAAAAAACAGCATTTATCTGAAATAGAAAGCTTTTGTAACATTATATACTACCAAAAAGAATGAAATGAATATCTTTATTCACCAAGGATGCATTAAATTGATCAAAAGTGACAGTAAAGACATTTATAATATTACAAAAGATTCTATTTCAAATAAATGCAGTTCTTTTGAACTTTATATTCATGAAAGAATCCTGAAAAAATGGCACACAGCTGTTTTCAACATTGATAATAATAATAAATGCTGTTTGAGCACCAAATCAGCATATTAGAATGATTTCTGAAGGATCATGTGACATAAAGACTGAAGTAATGATGCTGAAAATTCAACTATGACATCACAGGAATAAATTACATTTCATAATATTTTCAAATAGAAAACAGTTATTTTAAATTGTAATAATATTTCACAATATTACTTTTTTATTTTTAATCAAATAAATGCAGCCTTTGTGAGCATAAGAGACTTCTTTTTAAAAACATTCAGTTTAAAAACTAAAAGAATAACAATAAAAGTAAAAATGACTTTTCTTTTTGTGTTTCAAGAAATGTCTATACTATAGTAACTAGTAACTGCTATCCATTGTTTATTATATCTTTTAGTTTATATATTTAGTTTATACATTAGAGGAAAATGTGCTATATGACTAAGGCTGCATCCAAAATCGCATACTTCCCTACTATATAGTGGGCAAAAAGAAGTATGTCCAAATTCACAGTACTCATAAAAGAGCAGGCAAAAAGTATGTACGAATGTAGTACGTCCAGATTACATTCATACTACACACAGACATACATTTTTAGCGCTGTGAAGTTTACTTATTCAACATAAGTACCTACTCAAGAGTGTATGCAATATTGGACACAGCCTAACTCTCATTTTTCTATGATCTCATGACTTTGTCTCACAGTCATCAGAATGGTATAAATCATATTCCAGATGCTAAAATGTTTACGCCTGTGAACACGCTAAATTACACAGCCATAAACTTGTTTATATCTTAGTAGTATTTAGACTAAGTATTTTATTGCCAGAGCAGCTCGCCAGGCCCTTTTAACCCCAACGTCTGTAATGATGAAGCACTCTGTGTAGAACCTTAAATCAGATGTGGCCATGCATGGATTTGGTTAAACCTCTATTTAGAACTGAACATCCCAAAACTATGAAATAACCATGACGCTGATGTCTAGCACATCTCCATCCTGATCTTTACTACACGCATATCAGTGTTCATCATAGGTGTCATTAGGTGCTGTGAGAAGACACAGTGTCTCAACCAGCTATCTCACAGTCTAAAAATAATACAAGTCGTAATGTCAGCTAGTCCTGGGAGTGCTGGCCAAAGGGAGAAGCCCGAGCGTAGAGATGTAAGGAGGGTGGAAAGACAGTAACGGGAGAGACGAGCAAGAGAGGTTCAAATTTAAAAGGCAGAAACCTCAGACAGATTGACGAGCACAGAAGTCTTTCCATGCCATTCTATTCCACCGATTAAATGTGAGGGGTCTGATGGAGTGTAAAGCCAGTGCCCTCACCAGAGAACCAAAAAATCCAAGGGAAAGTCTCTCTTTTGGATCTTCACGCCACCAGACTTCAAACACAGGCCACACAGGCCAAAGGGCCAGGACATCACAGGAAAAACAAACACACACACAGAGACACAGGAAGGGGGAGAGGGACATATGGAGAAGAAAATAAGACAGGATAAAAAGAGAGTCTAATAGTCCTGATGATAAGGTGAAGAATTAGGGAAAAAGCTAAAAGTGTCTGCTGAAACATTTACTGGAAAGCTGGAATTTTATGGGAGACAAATGTCTAGCAAGTTTATGTGACACAAATTAGGTCTGCTAAGACAAATGCTGAGCAGATACTCTATAAAGTAGTAGACCATCCGGTACAGTCAGGAGAACAAATTTGCTCTGCATACAAACACTTAACCACAACTTCAACTCCCGGTGACTAGAATAAGGCGAAATGAAGCATCATTCTCCCTGATGTCTAAAACAGAAGACTATTGAGGTAATAAAATATGGCATTAAAGAAACATGCAGTGCATTGCATGAGGGTGAGTAAATGATGATAGATTTTAATTTTTGGGTGAACTGGTTGAAGCAGCTTAATTGAAAATCCTGTCATTGTGCCTGAAAGTCCATTAGAGAAATATTTATTCATCAACTATGAATAATCAGTTCAGCCATTATTGATTTCCCCAGAGTACTGCCCACCATGAGCTGTCACATGGCTCTGCATTTCTGGGCTTTGGAAACAAAACAAGCCGTTCCCTCAATTCTCTTTGAATTACACTACACAGCCTCCCCAACTCCCAGAGTGACCAGGCCTGTTTGTTTTTAAATCCCATCTGTGGTGAAACCAGGGCCACATGGTCGCCAATTGCAGCACACGAAGGTTCGGAGAGGTTAATCAACTCCAATCGTTTGTTAGCTCAGCTTGGTTGATTAATTTGTGCTAGAAAAATGTTTCTAACTTCCACAACCCATTAGCCGACATAAAACAAGCCACTGCCGAATGCTGTTTGAAATGCCAACAGGTCGAATGGAAACTGACAGGGCTAATAACGGATCACGGGTCAAGGGCAGGCAGCCCATCGTTTATGCAGTTGGTGTAATAGAGACTCTTGATTTCTCAAAGCATAAGCCTCATACGGTCCCAGGGCAGCTGTTTCCGTAGAACTGCAAAGCTCGGCTGAGCACTGACCTTCCTGTGGCTGCTGACCCACCAGGCACGCTAGTTTCCAATGAGCCAAACGAGCATCACAACAGGACAAACCTTGAGATAAAACAAAAGCTAGTTTTTCTCAGTCATCGCATGCACATGAGTCTAAATTCACATATAAGGTTTCTTAGAATGGCCCCATTGTGCATTTGAAGACATTGTAACCGGGATGAGAGAGAGTGAGAAAGATGAGGAGGGTACTGTGAGAAGGGGAATGTACCAAGTGCCATTTGGGAACAGCTGCCATTCCGCAGTGAAGTGTTTATAGTTTAGATAACTGGGAGTCAGGGAGATGCCACACAGGGGGGCTTCATGTTGTCCAGAGATGAGTATTTAGCCAAGAATACTTCAAAATCCCACCAGCCTCAGAGCGCCACTGGTGTTGGCTTTCACCGCAAGCGGAAAACAGCATTGCAAACATCACACAAAGTTCTCTGAAGATGGATATATTCCAATTTGACGCAATCAGAACATTTTATTTATATCCTAACATTTTTACACATATTAAAATTAAAGTTCAAGTACATTATTTTAAAGCATCAGAGGCATATATATATATATATATATATAATTTTTTTTTTTTTTTTGCAACTGAAGTGTCCTTTTTTATACTTTTCCCCACTCTAAATGATTAAAATCAATAGTGCACTTTGCACTCCAATTCCTTGCCAAATTGACATTACTTACAGACAAAAACGATACAACCCAGAAAGCAATGAGTAAATTCTTCTTCAGTTTTTGGAGAGCCACAGTGCCTTATCAGCCATAGTAAACAAGGACATAAACCATGATATCTGGAATTACATCTCACAACGCACTCCTCATTTTCCCATGAAGAGCACCTGATCTTGGCGAATGCAGCAGCAGGAGATGGTGGGGATGAGGGGAGAGAGAGACAGACGAGGGAGGGATGTGTTGTCTGTTTCCATGACAGCGTACTTTAAAACCTCAGGCATGAGCTCTCAAAACCTCTGCACATAAGAGACACAAAATAAACATACAGCGTGTGAGACTGGACATATGGCAAACAGGCGCACACACTTACATCACACTTCCACATATGCCAGTAATTACACATACATGTACACAAAGACGTGTAAAACACACAGCACACACACATACACAAACATAAACAGTACAGAGAGCCCATTCATCTCACTCATATTCAGTCATATACAGCTGGAGTCCATGTTCATTTGCACAAAAAGATGTTAGGAGAAATGTTATTGTTACTCTTCTATTCTTTAAAGCTATCCCTCACCTTTTTTGCTGCTTTTCGTCCTAAAACAAGTGAAAGTATTAAGAATATTAGACTTGGAACAAGTAAATAAAAAAATTGTTCAAGATAACATTCAACTTTTGATTGACAGATTGCTTTGATTAATTCTTTACTTATCAGCCTCACTGTCTATTGATAATAATAATTGGCAAATAATTGGGATTGGGAGATGGGATGCAGGATGCTGAGATCAAAACTATGTTTTCCAAAAAAGAAAAATAATTTAGGAAGTAATTAGTAAAAAGTAATGCATTATTTTTTTAGCGAGAGTAATTAATACGGTAATATAATTACGTTGTTGAAGATATAATTAGTAGCTAGTAATTACTAGCTAAACTACTTTTTAGAGTGACTTACCAACACTACATAAATAAATAAATACATTTTATCAATATTTTATTTATTTATTTATTATAAATAAGGTGCATATGAGTGCCTCAACAAACTATTTATTCATTTATTTTTCTTTATGTGGAAAACCAAGATTATTATGTTACCCTCTAATGTGACCATATTGTTCAAATAGTGTTTGCTATTAAATTTTGCAACAAACAATTAATGAGGGATGCACAATACAATTCTAAGGGATTTATGAACAACAAATGACTTACCTGCATGAAACTGAGGCAGCACATAACAAAGAATTACTAGCATGCAAATTATGAATCCAATGGCTGTGATATACCACATGGTAGAGTCAGGTTCTGTGATAAAAAAAGGAAGAAAGTAAATTGAAGAGTTCTGAAAATCGGTCATAATGGTATATTATGCCTGCCACCTAGTGGTTATTTGTAATATTTAATTTAAAGGATATTTAGGGACTTTCCAATTGTGTGAATAATTCTGTTTGTGTTGCATCTGATTCACCTGTAACTATGAGGTTAAAGCTCTTGCGGATGGGAGTGAGCAAGGACTTATGGGAAACTCTGCACGTGTACTTATATCCAGAGTCCTCCATGCTAGGTTGCAGAAGAAAGAAGGCTGAGAGCGAGTATGTGCCATCTTGATTAAGTCGATGACTTGAGTACAGAACATTCTTCAGGAACAAAGGCGTAGGACTGCCCCCGAACGGTTCCCGATACCACTCAATGTTTACGTCCAAAGGATAGTACCCCTCTGCATCACATATTAGCTTCTGGTCCGTACCAAGTGTTACAGACAAGGTGGAGCCCACGTTCAGAGACACACGGGGTTGTTCTGTTGAGTTTAAAAGAGAAAAAAAGAAACAAAGTGATAGTTCACCCTAAAAAAATTATTTATTCGCCCTCATGTCGTTCCAAACCTGTATGACTTTCTTCTGTGGAACTAAAAAAAAAAAAACACATTTTGAAGAATGTTTCAGCTGTTCAGTGAAAGTCAGTGTGGTCCAAATATGGAGAAAAAAGCACTGAAACATTTGTCAAAATATCTTCTTTTGTGTTCCAAAGAGGGTTTGTAATGACATGAGGGTGACAGAATTTTTGGATGGAATACCTTGTGTTATTCCAATGCTTAAATATTTGAAACACTTGTAATAATTGAAACATGAATTTTCTGTAAAGCTGCTTTTAAACAAAATATATTGTAAAAAGCTGTATACAAATAAATGTGAATTGAATTGAATTTAATCTCACCACTTAGGCTAAGGGGAATATCATGGCTGCCATAGAGAGGAGGAACCATCACAGAGCAGATATATGTCCCCTCGCTTAGTTTTCTAGTGGGTGGAAGTTTGAAGGAGGCGTTTCCAGCGGCAATGGCTTTGACAGCCACTCCACTACCTTCACTCTTCCCTGTGTGGCTGGAATAGCTAAAGAGTTTGCTGCGTTCCCCGTGTTGCTGCAGTCTCCACTCCACTGTTGCATTAGGCAGTTTATGATCCACTGCAAACTGACAGTGCAGGATTGGCTCCTTCAAGAATCCCACCTCCACGGAGGGAGTCCGGGTCAAAACAACCATTGCAGCTGGAAAACACATATGGAAGAGAGGATGAAACATTAAAATATAGTAGAGGAAAAAGTAGAGGTAGAATCCCTTGATTGCAGTGGCATGCAGTGGTGTTTTTTGAAATGAGGAGGAAAAGTCCTCACAGTTTATGGGGTTTTTTTAATAGTCAACTTGTCTTCGGCTCATCAGTCATCAAAGCTCTGTAAACACTGCACATGTGTCATGATGATCACAGACAAAGAGGACCTTTAATTTCACCAAACTGATTGCTCACTAAAAAAAAACCACAGATCATATTCAAGTGATTTCAAGTCTGAATGTGACGACATAAAGCATTGATATTTTTTTAGGAGGCACTGCCTCTCTTGCCTCCTTGTTTGATTGTTACCTGATGTTGTCAGGAGATCTCTATCATTAACTGTTATCCATTGTAGATAGTCCACCTGTCCTTGGGCAGAAGCCGCAGGTGTGTGCCTGAGGTAGGTGGTGATGACGAACAAGCCTTGTGTATGGCGTATCATACAGGTGAACCAGACATCATGATCTTGTGCTCCTGTAACAGGCCAGCGCATTACAATCCCTCCAGTGCTGTATCTGCGAATCTCACAGTGTAGTGTATTCTCATCTCCCTCCAAGTAACGCCTCATATCCACTTTAGAGCCTTCATAAAACACAACAAATGAAAACATTACATTATTTAAAGAGCAAAGAAAATAATAAGGTTTCAACTTCTGTTCCGCTTACCTGTGATGAGGAACGTAATAGTGGGATGTAAAGGGCTGTCACCGACATTACCAAATTGAACCACAGCCTCTCTGTGGATATACTTGGTTTCTGTGTGGCCCTCTTCATTTATATGAACTTTCTCATCCACAAACTGACAGGGAAGCCACTGAAAATCATGAGCCGACTTTGATCCATTTACACCTGGTCAAAATAAACAATTCAGTAAATACAAAGAATAATAACAGGATAAACCTAATTCTTAATGATTTTAAAATAGTAGCATAATAGCTAACACAGTTCCCAATATAAACAACCCAGCTAAATAAAAGTGACTTTAAACTAATCTAATAGTTATTTCCTTCCAAATATTATGAATATACATAATACTTCTCTTTAATTCGATCATTTTATATTTATAATATAACTTTTGACATAATATAACATTATACGAGCAAAGGAAAGTAAAGCAAAATATGTCGGTGACTCCAGCAATATAGCCTAATCATTATTATATTTATAAATCCATTTATAAATACCTAAGCATAAAAGTGCCAGGATAAGACCCCCAAAAGTCCAAAACATAATGTCTAATCTCGTCCTCAGGACAATCATCCCAGTTTCCTAAAAACGCCACGCAAATATGTACTTTCTCTTTCGTTTCGCTTTAAACTGATCCGACTGCTTGTGTTTCGTTTCGTTCAGTCTTAACTGGACAAATCGTTCGTTCACTTCAACACTGACGCACAGACTTGTATTTTAGTTTAATTTTTAGCGAACTGAATGAACTTTTGTGTATCATCATCATCATTTTGTGTATGACAAACTGTGTAAGAATGACACATTTCAGTAAAGCATAACAAAACGTTGTGTCGGTCGTGAATGATAATAACCTGCAGAAAGTGTCACTGAACGAGTCAGTGAATGAATCTTTTTACTGAACTGATTCAAAAGATTCAAATTAAACCAATACTGTCCATGTGAGAGCGCTAGAGAAACGCAGCAAAGCAAAACATGAGCTCGTGCTCCCCTCTTTCTCTCTCCATCCGCCTACGTTGACGCGGAAGCACACTCTTCATTTGAAAACTAAAGCAAACGTGTTGAGCATATGATTCAAAACTAATGTTTATCTCAGATTTCCAATGGTAAACATCTGAAAATTGATCATTTTTAACAGCGTGGGGCTTCAGTGGATATGAGTTACTTAATTTGGTGAAGTTTCTTTGAAAGCATAGCAGTTATGGATCAAGGTAATAAATATTCTATTAACTTGTTAAATAAAAAGTTTATCTTCCCCGCCTTTAGTTGTATGTTGAAATTCTACACGGTTACGTGAAACGCCATCATTTAACTAATTATTAACTATTAAAGGTTATATTCTTCTATTCTTATAAATTAGCATTAAGTTCATTCTACGCTAGTACAGGATGACATGATGTAGCAGTTTGAATCATATTTTAGACTTGGACTTAGATTTAAGCAGCACCATTGAAACGTCAAATAATCAGAAAGTGTTCCATTTCATCTATAGTCACATAAACAAAATGACAGAAAAATTCTCAAAGCTGCTTATTAATGCATCGTATCAGCATCTTGTATGACATTCACTTAATGCAAAGAGACAAAACGCATTCTAGCTATAAAATAAATGGGACGAAATTAGATAAATGGGATGAAAAAAAATTATTGGACACCTACACATTTCAAATAAACAATATCAGACAATTCAGATAAAATGATTTATCATGCCTGAAAGAAGCAATACCTGATACACCTCTTTTTCAGAGTCATGGCAGAGCTGTGAGAAGACAGCTGTTCTACAGGGAGGATTCTTATTGGCCAATCAGATATGCCAACCGGAGCCACTGTCGTCTCTAAAGAAAGAGGACTGGGATCGGATTGGATCTCCGATTGTTAAAGCTGTCAAAGAGATATGTGAACATTCGCTCAGAGACTCCAAAGACAGACTGCATTGGAGAAAGAAGATTCTCTGTATTGTGTGGAACAAGATCCTAGAAGTGAATAACAGAGAGGACATCAACATCAGATGGAAGGAAGACCCATTGTTTGCCGTACAGAACAGCCTTCCTGACATTAATCACGTTGTGCTGTTTGAGCTGGTAAAGTCGATGAGCTTTCCTACAATCTATGTGGAGCTTCTGTTGTGCTTTCAACCAGCTGAACGGTGCAAAGAGCTCAAGCTGTTGGTTGATCATGCGACAAGCAGCAGCACAGAGGCAGATGTGAAGCTACTGTTGGATGTTTGGTGGGAACTACTGAAGGGCAAGAGAGGATGTCTTGATGCCTTAGACCAGCTCTTTACGGCTCAGTGTTCACGCGCCATGATGTCCACGTCTGAGCCATCACCACTGGCATCAAAAAGATTCAAACCTGACCCAGAATCCACATCTACATGTATGGTGTACATACTATTTGAGGGGCTGAGGAAAATAAAAGAGCATTTGACTTCCTCTGAGTTGTGTCATTTTGCCCTCTCAAATTGCATGGACACACTGTATACCAACTACCTTTTAAGCAGTGCTGCTGATCTCTCCATAGAAATTCAACTCCAAAAAATCTCCCACATAGTGAGCCTTAAAAAGAGAAATGAAGCGAAGGATGGTTTTGACTCGATTGAGGTCATACGCGAGGCTCGGAGAGACCTTGCTGCCGCTCTCACTCCTGCTGAGACCAAGCCGTGTGGAATGACATTCATCCAGGCCATGCAGGTCACACTTGAGATTATATGCTCCTGGGAGGTTATGGGTCTTCTGAAGATGCCCAGCAATGACCCAAGTGTCATGGCGATCCATCTGAAAGATAGCCTGGATAGAGTTCTGCCATCTTTGGAGCAGCCATCACTTGCTAAAGACCTGATTGGAAATGGACAGACTTTGAATAATTTGAGAGTAACTTTGAAAGGCTTACTGGCGTCTTTATCATTCACTGCTCCTGAATGTTCTGCAGCAGAAGTAGCAAATATTTCTATGACCATCTTAGACCATCATCTTGAGGGGTTTGAAGGCCTTCCTGGACTGTTTGCCTCCAAGCTAAGTCAAGATTTAAGTGAGGCGGAATGGATTCAGTGCCTAGAGAGAAATGCATGTGTGTTTCAAACCAAAGATCTTTTGATGACGTTGATCTCCACCCTTACAGCTAAATGTCAAAGTGACGCTGATGTTCAGCACTGCAGAAAGCTCAAGAATATTACTGTAGACATATATTCCCACTTGTCCTTACCTGACAAAAATGCTACACTTTCAGAATTGCTCTCCATCTCCAGAAAAGGTCTTCATGGATTTCTTCCCAGTTCGGTAACTATAGGCTTCTCTGAGGAGCTCAATCTGGCCTTCAACAGCATCATTCAGAGTGGTGCAAATAGCAGCCTTGATGCAGCAGTCTCTGCTGTCGCCCGGGTGGCTTTCCAGAACCCTGAAGCCACATTGCGACGATGCTGCCACATGGCTGTTGTCAACCTTGGAGCTCACACTCTGATAGCCAAGATTCTCCAGCAGCTCTCAGGTCTCATGTCTTCACCAGGAGTTCACAACGACAACCTGCTGTGCAAATGCCTGCAGGACACAGTGTGGAGCAAGCTGTCCTCACTTCAAGAAGAGAACCAGTTTCTACAATTCTTGACTGAGCTGATGAAGTGCAACATAACAGGATGCATGGGAGAAAAGCTGAGTTTCCTCCCTCCGGAAGAAGCCTTGCATGCGTTTGTCCTGCCGAACCTTCTCCCAGCATCTCCCAGCCCAAGCAACTTAGAGTTTTGTCTCCGACTTCTTCAGTGCGCACTGAGCCAGGAGACCATGAGTGAATCAACACATTGGATAATGAGATGCTCTCCATTCCCACTTTTATATTGTCTAGCTCAGCTCTTGAATGAGTGCAACAGGTGCTGGGACCAGCCGGTAGAGGGTGAGACACCAATCTCCATGGAGTCCAAAGACCTGCTGTTGTCTGTACTGCACACACTGGGGATAATTGTTGGGAAGGAAGTGGCCCATGCACCTGATGTTTGGTCCAGAGCTCTCTTTTGGCTCTACAGCAAAGTGGAGGAACTGGATTGGACCGTGCGTTTTTACCTGAAGGATGTGTGGGGAAAACATTTCAAGTATGAAGTTCCAAGTTCTCTGTTGTCAGTTTGTGATCTTTCTGAACAGGAGTGGGCCAGCCTGGACTTGCCTCAGTATGGACAAGGTACTGGACTTGTAGCATGGTTAGAATGCTGCAGTCTGTCAGACTGTGTTCAAGAGGCAATGCTGGAATCTCTCTCGCTAAACCTGCTGAAACCAGATGACATTAACATGTTCAGTAAGGGCCTGTTAGTTGCTGCGTGTCAGTTACTCCCATGGTGCACATCTAGGGAATGGGAAAGACTTCTGAAAGTGTTACAAGAACTTTTACAGTCAAGTAAACTCTATGTGCCATACTCTTTAGAATACGTTGATTTCCTTCCGTTACTTGACCTACGCTCGTTTGCCGGCGAGTTGCGGCTATCAGTGTTTCTTCTGCGTGTCTTCCAGTTGCTCTGCAGTGCGAGCTGTTCTGATTGGCTGCCACCTCAAGGCTGGGTGCATACAGGACGGCTCTATGGCAATGCAATGAGGGGCATTATCAGTTCAGTCACAGAGAAGATTCCCCTGCAGTCCACCACGGCATCCCCCGAAAACTCCAGAGCTTGCAGTCAGGAAGTTCTGTTTGTGTTGACTCAGCTCTTCTGTCACGTGCTCCATGTGCAGGTGATGATACCTGGCCAGCCAGAGGTGCTGTTCCTGTGTGCACTGGAGATTCTGACCCACTATGAGGCTGTGCTCTCAGCATATCCCGACAGCTGCACTGCCCTGCAGGGACTCAACACGCGTCACTTCTTCACTACAATCGCAGACAATTTGCAGTGTGCAGATATGAAAGCTGTTTTACACCAGAAGATAGCTCAGTTATGAGATCACGTCCAGAACTCAATGCAATATGACTGCTGTACCACAAGTGAATTTTTTTTGTTGGTTTGTCACAGAAAAAATTTAAATAAATAATTGTGCATAGCATTTGTTGTGTTCAACACTTCTTTTCGATTATATATTTGCTAACACTTTGCAATAAGGTTCAGGTTGTTCACATTAGCTAATGCATTTTAGGTATGATAAATAATGAAAAATTCTTATAGCATTTATTAATGTAGGTTAATGTTAATTTGTAAATACTGTTAATTTATGTTAGTTCCAAATACATTAACTAATACAAAAAGCTTTTTAAAAATGCATTAGCATGTAGAGATGAACAGTAACCTAGAATAATAACATTAAAAACACGATTTTAATGACCCTGCCTACAAAGACATCAACAAATGAAAAATTAACAGGCAGGGAGTGTTTGATTTATTTATTTTTCTTTTTGCAGCTTACAATGCTTACGTCTGTCACAGTTCCAAAGAAGCACCCTAATGATCATTTTATGATTGTATATCTGTATTTTACAAAACTTTCTGTCTATGGTAATGGTTCTCTGGAGGTAACAAGCATCGCATTACTATAATAATAACAACGCAATCTGTCCAAATAAAATGTTTTATTCCAAGTGAAAATCACAACAATATAAACTCATGTGGATCATCTGTTTAAAACAAAGTCATGTACTACAAGCTAAGCCCATGTCTCATGTTCTTTTCATAAATCTGTAAAACATGATTATAGTAGCTAAAAATCGTGTGTAGTGAGTACAACATATCCTGCATGCAAGTCTCAGAGTGGTTTCAAGACAGACCACTTAATGTCTCACTCACTTCCCATAGTTTTTTGGCTACAGCATCATCCTGAGCCTTGGCTTTCACTTTCTGCACATCACAGTTAGAGAAATACTTGCCACTCAGGGCTTCAATGCCCTCCTGCACGGCACAGTGTAGAGTTGTCTGGGCACCAGCCTCTACATCCTTAAAGAACAGAGCTGCGATGGGTTTCAATAGCCTCCTAGACATTTTTTTCATATTACGGGTCAAATCTGAGTTTATAACACCTGGAGAAACAAACGTGTTGGTTAGCCATTGCATAATATACACACTGTAAGTCAAAAGTATGTTCACAACTTGACTAAAATGTTGCTCATGATGTTTCTGCTTAAATTGTTGAAATGAGTTGTGTAGACTATAAATTGTGCCTACATATAAAATTAATTATAAAGCTAAAATAACAGTATAGGAGAGAGACAGACCTGGGTGGAGGCTGTAACAGGTCACGTGGGTTCCTTGCAGCCTCTTTGCGAGCTCATGTGTGAAGAGCACGTTGCACAGTTTGCTGTTGGAATATATCCTGAAGACATCCCGGAAAGATTCACCTACTCCAAACTCTTTGTGGGTGCGAAGAGTGTCAAAGTCAAGGTTACCATAATTATGTAAATATGAAGATACGGTGACAATGCGGCTTGGTGCGCACTCTTTCAATCTGTCCAGCAGCAAATTAGTCAGGAGGAAGTGACCAAGGTGATTGACGCCAAACATAAGACCAAGACCATCTTCAGTAGTGCCCTGCATATAAACTCCTAAAAATATAGATATCATGCATTACGTATGGACTTGGTATAGATTTCTATATAAAATATTGATTTTCATTAAATATTCCTTACAAAACCAGCACCATAGTGGAATCAGATGGAATGAAATACAATGGAGTCCACACTGAATATTGTGGGTTACCCTCCCCCTGTATTAATATACTGAATGCGTATTAATTTACACCACCTTTCTACATAACTGTTTGGGGTTAGTAAGATAAGATAAGATTAGTAAAATAGTAATTATCAAATAAATGAGTGAGATTAAGAGACAATTTCAAAAACATTAAAACCCACCCCAAACGTTTGAATGCTGATGTATTAATGATTAAAATATAGAGTTAATATTTTATAGTTTATGATATGCTTTCGAATTAAACAAAACTTAACCTGCATTGTTGATGAGAATATCCAGTCTTCTCTCGGTCTTGAGAAAAGTTTCTGTAAAGCAGCGCACGGATTTCAAACTGGCCAAATCCAGCTGCATATACACCACATTTTTACTCCCACTCTCCTGTGTTAAAACAAAAACAGAGTATATACGTTATATATAACTATAATATCACACATTTAGTAACTTAGACTCCAAGGTAAAGGGTTAAGACAATGTTCTCACTCTTTGCACAACAGCAACAGCAGTCACGCCGCGTGTTTGGTTACGGCAGGCCAGAATGACTCTCGCGCCTCTCCGCGCTAAATCCACCGCTGTGGCTCTACCGATGCCCGTGTTACTTCCTGCACACCGTCACAAAGTCCCCATGAAGTGCTTTAAACGACTGACAAACAGATTGACTTGACACATTCTTAAAAAGGAAATATTAAAAAAATAAAATGACGCTTTTACCTGTAACGACGACCGTCTTGCCATGCAGTTTTTCCTTGCTTTTGCATCGCGCTCCACTTACATATGTCCGAAATATCATCAGCACCCCAATCACAACACCCGCGATCAGCAATAACTCCGACATTTTCAGCGTGAAATACAGCATATAAGAGTACGAAAGTAACACTCCACAATATCCAAACAGCTATTCTGGGGTTGCTATACTTGCAAACTCAACCTGTTGCACTAACCGGATGAACCGGTGAGTTGGGTTAGTGTCTTCTGCAATCAGCAAATTTAGGTTGTTGTTGATTGAGGAAACAACTTTAAATTAACGTGGTTTATGATAACTAGGCTATAAAAGCGATTAGATACATTCTTATATTGGATGCAGTGTACATAGAATAGTGGACATTCCTTTAATTCGTTTACATGGGACCTACATTTAAAAAACGTGATATGCTGTATTTGTTATATCTGTTAGCCTTTATGATAACATTCTGTAATAGTTCTAAATCAAAACGTAAAATAAACAGTTTAATATTAGCCTACATTATACAAAAGTCTACGTTGGAAATAAAAAAACTTTGATATAACATGAAAATAACACTATACTCGTTGTTTGCCCAGTGTACCCACAGTATGCAGGTGGGCTTTGGGGCCCCAGTGGGAGCCTAGCCCACACCCAGACCATAGTGTGGGCATACTGTAGGCAAACAACAGGCCCTATAGGGGCCCCACTCTGCTTAGTGTGAGCAGACCACACACTTTGGGCTGTCCCAGTGGGCCTTGTAACAATAATTGCAGTGACTTATTTTAGCAGAGATTAGCATAGTAAAATAGGGGTGATGGAAAAAAAACCATCTGGCTAAATAGTTATAATACATACAGTAGTTTCTTTTTGTGAATAATAGCTTTAACAAAAATATGAATTAATTAGTCTCAAGCTGACGTTATCAATATTTTCACTATTGTATCCAGGGCCTGTATATATAGACTATATTTAACACTGCACTGTTGTATAAAATTAATAGGCTTCGCATTTGCAATAGTGATGATGTTTGGGAAAACAGCACTCTATTTCCTAAAT
Organism: Coreius guichenoti; assembly: GCA_039654105.1. Taxonomy (NCBI): domain Eukaryota; kingdom Metazoa; phylum Chordata; class Actinopteri; order Cypriniformes; family Gobionidae; genus Coreius; species Coreius guichenoti. The sequence goes on from CM077174.1 coordinate 25,227,720, forward strand.
TATAAACATAAATATAGGCTATTATAAATATTAAAAACAAGAACTCATACAGCGATATTTTTTGTCCTATATCTTGAATTTGGGAGCATTTTTCTATTAATTTCAGTGCCATTTTTGCCCCAAGCCCCGATAATTTACGACCCTGGTGTGTGCGATCTGTGATGGCGGGGGGCGGGGCTCTTTTTCGAGGGCAAGTGGAGGCCCCTTCTGCTGCGAGGCCCATTTCAAGTGGTGCTCACTGCAGTCAAATGACGTCTAATGGGGTGGAGGGATAGAGTTGTGGGTAGGGTTAGGTTGGATATTCTAGCTCCACTCATTGGGCCCAAATTACTTTTGCTCTTCCTCGCTAGACGTCAGCTCCACCCATTTTCTCTGCAGTGAGCAGCCTCTCGTTTTAAGTGAAATGTGTGAAACACAGCAAAGGCCGCTACTACACACTATATACGGATGAAGCCCGGTGTTATACCGAATTATGTGACCATTCACATACCCCCGGTTTCACAGAGAAAGCTTAAGCCTAGCCACAGACTCAAATGCATGTTTGTGTTTTAACTGAAAGCAACTTGCACTGACATTTCTTAAAATATATCAGTGCCACTGTTTTGTCTAAGGAACATTTATAAAAGTTAAATGTCCTAATTGAACTAATCCCGACTTAATCTAAACCCTGTTTGTGAAATCAGGCCCTAAAGTAGTGATGGTAGGGTTAGGTTTAGGATTAGATCGATACAGCGCCTACTACGGTCACATAATTCAGTGGGTCACAGAATTCGACACAACACCGGCCAGTGCATTGCAGGATCGGTGCAGCGAACGTTTCAGTCTATTTTTGCTGTGCTGCACACAGTGAATTACATAATGTAGTAATTTCACCACAAATGCCTACCTCATATTGTTTCTAAACTGTATAACTGACCTTCTAATGTGGAATATAAAAGATAATCTGAAAAATGACTTTTTTTTTTATATCCATACAGTGGAAGTCAGTGGTCACTAAAACTGTTGTTACCAACATTCTTCGAGATACATTCTTTTGTGTTCCACAGAAGAAATTCATACAGATTTGAAACAACATAAGGGTAGGTAAATGAGAATTTATTTAATATACACAAAAATGATAAAATGGTCTGTTATTTAAAAATCTTTATATATTTACAATGTAATGACATACATGTCAGATGTTTCCTTGCTGACAAAATGACACTTCAGTCACATGTACATGACCAAAAGAGACAATTTTAGTTGAACAACTAGCTTTATACACAAATGAACTTCACAACCAAGGCTGTGTAGAGGCTCTAACACTACAGAGAAACGGACAGTTCCAGAAGAAAACTAGAACGATCAATGATTCTGCTAATAAATCCTACAAAGGTATTTGCACATGTATGCACTTCTGCATATAGTTACCTAGTGTGCAAAAACTGCAGAAAAAAGAACAATAAATTTTTATAACAAAATAAAATATTTTGGAGTAAATATATTGTTCAAAAGAGTACATAAAAACCTCTTGTTCTGACAAAGTATACAGGGTGTGGTGTCGACAAGAGAGGTTTAGGGGAAAATCGAACATCTGCTCCTCAGTCAAAAGGTTTTGCATAAAAAAAAAAAAATTATAGAAATGTAATGTGCAAACACTTCGTCCGTAACACCCAGCACCCAAAGTACAAATGAATGAATTAACCGCATTATCAAAGTTCCTCTATCCAAACTGCATTGCGGTCCATCTTATTTTTTAAGGAGAGGATGGGTTATGATACAGACTTGGACTGTAGCACTGGCATTTGGTGGAGTTTGGGAGTCTGTACGTCAACCACTTCAGTCTCTTCTTGGCTAACGGTAGTGGATGTATCCTCTTTTTTGGGTTGGTTGCTAGTAAACTCTGTGATGCTGAATAGGAACTGCATGCAGCCCACTTTGATGCAGCTGCTGTGGTGAAGCAATGCAGTGCCCTCCCAGCCGGCACCGCTGCCCCCTATCAGGCTAGAGCTGCTGGCTTTACAGTTGCAGGGGGACTTGGGTCCTCCTTGAGCCTGGCTGCTCATCATAGCACCTGCGGGCATCAGCACGGCCTCTGTACACACCTCCCCCAGCGGCTTCCTTGACCGGTTGCCTCCTGCAGATTTACCATATGAGATACAATGCATTATGACGATCATATCACGCATTGCAAAAACAAGATGTGGGCGGTACTCACTGATGCTGTTTTGTACTTTGGACGCAAGCCCACTGGGTGAAGTGATGTTTGGTTTGTCGGAGAAGTCACATGAGTAAAGCACGTTATCTACAGTCGTCCCATGCTCACTGTAGTTCAGAAGCTCATAATGCTTCGTGTTCTACGAGAGATTAAATAACATTTATAAACATTAATCTCCCTTGATCTGTTAAATCTGGACAATTAAATTTAACGAGGCATAATTACTGGACTTCACTCACTTCATCATAAAAGATGCAGGCATGTTTCCCAGAAACATAATTGCAATGACCGTAGTTTGTAAGGCACACGTCCATTTCAGCACCTGAAAAAAACATGAAAACAATTAATGATGCAACCTCAAAATAATCCAATTGTGTTTACGTTGCTTGTTGCAAACCGCACCTGTTCCTATGTACAGAGTCCTATAGCACATGTTGATAGCTGCCCCTTTTCCTGTTAAAGGACACAGTACTGCTCGAGCTTGCACGTCCCTTTTTTGTACTGGAAAAAAGGAAAGACTTGCTGCATTATGACTGGAGGGGCTGTTAGCATGGCCTCAACATGATGTGATGAGTGACTTTTGTTACCTTCTGTATGGGGGGAAGGTTTGGGCAGAGAGGCAGTGGCGGCTGGAGCAATCCCACATTTACTCGAGGGTTGAAGTGATTTAGGAGACAACAGCTGCTGGATCCTCTGCCAGGCCAGAAGTCTGATCAACTCCTCATCCAGCTTATTCATGTCCACTTCTACAACACAGAGAAAGAATTTCATTCCTCAGAACCAGTTATTATTTCTACTGGGAAAGAATGGGTTCACTGTGCAAAGCAGATGCATAACACACAGCAAGTCATTTCCAGTTGAAATCTTACCTGCATCGCCTTGAACCACATTCTTGATGTAGCTGTATAAGCTGCCTATAGAGGAGGGGAGCGTCGAGCCTCTCCCAACGGACATTGCATCAGGGCTCACTTTGTTCTCTGAAAAAACAAGACAAATATTCTTTGTGGACTGAAAAATCTCATCTCTTAAAACTCCAATTCAGTCAACAGATATTAGGGTTTGGAACAGTACATTTTCTGATTCAGATTTCCCGTAATGATTCAGTTTGACAATTATTTTAGTAATTTTGGGGATGAGGAACATTTGGAAAACATTCCTTATTGTATTAACCCAGCAGGCTGGTCAAATGATGATGACATTTCAGACAATAAGACAGCATTTAATAAAACCAAACAAACACTACTGTTTAAAGATTTATGGTCAGTAATATAAAAAAAGAAAAAGAAAAAAAGGAATTAATACATTTATTCAGCAATGACGCATTAAATTGATCAAAAGTGACAGTAAAGACATCACTTTTTAAAATGTTACAAAATATTTATATTTCAAATAAATGCTGATCTTATGAATTCTATTTATTCATCAAAGAATCCTGAAAAAAAATATTCTTGTGGAAACATTGAGCAGAGTTTCAACTGATAATATTAAGAAATGTTTCTTGAGCACCAAATCAGCTAATTAGAATGATTTTAGAGGGATCACTGTTTTTAACTGTATTTTTGATCAAACAGACTTTGATCAAATTTTTTTTGAATGACAGTGAATTTGTCATGAATTTTGTAACAATTCTTGTGAAAAGTTATTCTTTAGGTCTCTAGGTCTTTGAAAAAAAACAAAAAAAAAAACACTTGTCCTTTTTAATTGCAGGATACAATGAATCTGAGACTCAGAAGGGGATTGTTAATTCTAGAGCATAACCGAGGGAAATTATGTATGATGTATAGAATGATGTAAATGAGTATGTAGGTTCAAAAACCTTTAGTTTGAGATGACAAGCTGCTGTTCTGCCCCAAGGAGGAGTTCCCTACAGCTGAGCTGTGATGATGGGCAGACGCGCCTGAAGCAAGGCTGGTAGATGAAGGAGTATCTCTCTTCATACAAGAGCTGAGGGGACTGCTGCTCTCAGTCTTTATGTCTACATGGTTGGGCAACGCTGGTTCTGAGAGTGGAGTTTGTAGTCTAGAGGGGCTGCTGGGCCTGTGTGGGGTTTCAGCTGTCATACAGGTTTTACCTTCACACACCACCGGCCCATTCACTCCTGTGCCCTTCTCCGCTGGACTGTCAGAATCTCCCTGACAAGATCTTTCTCGACAGCTTTCAGGCTGTTTGGGTGCCAGAGAGGGCAGCAGAGGGGCCCCCTGGGGGCCAACTGGTGTACCGCTGAGCTCCTGTGTCTCCATACACTCCTGCGTCTTCACGTCTGACATATCGGTCAGCTCTGAGTCCCGGAGGGAAGATGACATCTGCTTAGCAGATAAATGTTTCATAATACTGCACTGAAGTGCAATGACATGACTAAGCCACTGTGGAAAGTAAAAAAACAAAACAAGCCTGAATGGTACAGAATCCTTTTGCAGTTGTATTTATACAACAGCAGTTAAGTTTGTTATACAAACACTTTACACAGTGCATTTACCTCCTCTTGTTCTTCTTCGCTGGTTAAATGTTTGGTAGACGAAGAACATTCTTGTTCCATGAAACCATTCGTGACCAGCTCTCCATTGCGAAGGCCCATTTGATCCATCAGCACAGGGGGGTTTTGGTAGTGACTTTTAATGGCATTGGGGACCTATGAACACATATCAAAGTGACAGAGTCATAAATCAAAACTACTATCTACTTAAAGGTACCTTTAATGAAATTACCCGATTTTTCAAGCAATTTGATTAATAAGAATAAGGATTTTTTTTAAAATAATTTTATAGAGATCACACTCACAAAAGTAATTTCTAGCCAAATAAACTGGAACGGAGCATGATTGAAACATACATTATTGTTCAAAAGATTAGGGTTGGTAAGTTCTTTTAAATGTTTTTGAAATAAAAGTTTCACCAAGGCTACATTTATTTGATGAAAAAATACATAAAAACAGTAATACAAGAATTAAAATAACTGTTTTCTATTTTAATATATTTTAAAATGTAATTTATTCCTGTGATGCAAAGCTGAATTTTCAGCATCATTACTCCAGTCTTCAGTGTCACATGATCCTATAAAAATCATTCTAATATGCTGATTTGCTGCTCAAGAAACATTTCTTCTTATTATTTTCAGTGTTGAAAACAGTTGTGCTGCTAAATATTTTTGTGGAAACTGTGATACTGTTTTTTCAGGATTTTTTGATAAATACAACGTTCAAAAGAAATCTTTTGCAACAATTGTATTTACTGCCCCTTTTGATTAATTAAATGCATCCTTGATGAAATGTTATACATTTTGCATTAAAAAAAAATCGTATGGAAATATATAAATAAAGGCCTTTTATCAATGAATTAAAGCCATTTAACAGGCCAAATTAATTTAACAGTCAACAGGCCATTTTAAGTTTCTACTGTCAATATAAAAAATGATATATTTTATTATTATTATTTTCATCTTACATAAAAGGCCTGGTAAACACACTTGTGAAATCCCCTGGTATTTCAAGGACTGCTGGAACCCTAAAAACCATGTTGCGTTGCTCTATGAGACTCCACCTTCAATGTCTTTTTCTTGATGTGGCGGACACCTCTGCGATTGGGATGGTGTTGGCGGTGAACCCACCGCAGGAAGTCCACTTTGACTGCGTGTTGGGACAATCGGTCCTGGAACTGATCGAAAAGCTGGCAACGTGTGCTGAGGGTCACGTTCTTTTGGTTTAGCTAGAATGGAAATAAACAACTTTTTCATTTTATAGTCTGTAATTTCAGGAGAGTGTAATGAAATCACACAAATCAAATCACAATCAACCAAAAGTAAAGAAAAAAAAATTAGCTAGTTGAAATATTACAACTTAAACAGAAAACAGAGAAAAAAAATACTGTAATCTATTGTTGGTTCCAAAATGTGTGCCTTGTGAAACTGATCAAAGACGAGCCACTCACCACCATGTGCTCTACGTGGTTGGGACACATCCATCTCCCAGTGGGCATGGCAGTAAGAGGGGGGTCCAGGCAGTCCATATGGAACAGGAGCGCACAGTAATCACACTGGATCAGAGGAGCCACCCTGCAGCTCCTATGGAGTAAGAGGAGAGAGAGAGAACCTGAAGCACTGTGCAACAATACTGACGACAATCAATATGGGATTCCATTTGGGTTACATGGGTATTAAAATTCTGGGTCAGTCTTATTTTATTATTATTTATAAACGAACACAGTATTTACAAAATCTTGTAAATACTCCAGCTTTTATTACTGTATTTTCAGGCTTCATTTTAATTTTAGTACACGTTTTAGTAATTCTGTTAATAAATGCATGTCATTTTTATTAGCTTTTTTTTAAAAAAATATTTCTATTTATCTTTTATAAAATTTTCACGTTTTACTTTCAGTAATTTTAGTGCTTAAAACTTGGTTGCCAAAGCAACGTCTAATTTTCAATGTTCTTTTTTAAGTTTTTCATATAATACAGATTATTCATCTAATAAATGTTTAAATTAATAAAAAATATTTTTATGTTAACAACAACACCACCATTCTGAAAATAAATCTCGATCCCTCAATTTTAATCAATTCTCATTGTGAAGAATCAATCTTTTAGTCTATGCTGTTTTCAGTTGATGAATGAATGGAACATTGTATCGCACCTCCCATCCAATAAATCGCTATAAGCTTTATTATTTATGATGTGAAAGTCTCAACTTAAAAATTCTGTCAAATTTATTAGGAAATTCGAACAATAAATACCGTTTTGGCGCTCTTTAATATGGTGTGACAGATCGCTGTTGCGCCTCAGTTCAAGCGGCACGTGAACCGATCATCTCTTCCTCTTTAATACTAATTACAACACGAAATAAATGTGAACGAACATCAGAAGGTATGTTGAAAGATACAGTACAACTTACCGAAATCTGTATTATGTCTCATAATCGCTCAGATTGAGAACAATATTTCACGTAACGTTACATTTAGCTCATAAAAGTCATTCAAAACTTGTTAGTCAGCTAGAAAAATGACTAAATAGGAGCATTTCACTAAATATATGCACTATTGCATATCCATTGTATTTTTACTTAACCTGTTCTTTGATATTTAATGTATGTTGGAATAAATGATTTTTTATGACAGCCACCGTTTAAACGAGCAGAAACATAATTATGTCATTAAAAATGTATTATACCGTTATTATTATATATAAAAAAAGTCCTTATGTGTAATTTAAATGCAAGTTGCCTACATAAATCAGTTAATTTTAACTTTAAATATTATAGTATACAGGTTCCCTGTATAGTTTACAGCTTTAGTTGAGATTATTTTTTCCTTGAAGAAATTTGCCATGTACTGTACCTGATAGGCCCCAGTTAATCGATATCAAATTTAATTGAAATCAAATCATGAAATTTGCACCAACGCCCAGCCCTAACAAACACACACTTATACATATATACACACACATACACATACATATATATACACATACATATATATATATAAAACAGTTTCTGTAATGTTTCTGGGCTCTTACTTGCCACAGGTGAAGCACACTTTCACTGGCAGAGGGACCAGCCCACTGGGATCCAGCTCATGTTGTGGCCTCTTTACATTCTTGCCTATTGCCTCCTCTTTCCTTCTGCGCTTACTGCTGCCTGTAGACACACACACACACACTAAGAGTTATTCAATGCACACTTTAACAACACATAGCACAAAAGTGTGGGTGAGTCTCACCTGGCAGCGAAGTGGTGCATGTAAGCTCACTGGGCAGCTGGAACTGCGTGGGGTTTCTCTCCATGGCCGCAGCGATCAGCAGCTGAAAAGGTTTCTTCAGGCGAGGTGTGGCGCTCTCGGATTCGGAGCAGTGCACTTCCTCTTCAACGTCCATCAGGTCCTCGTCCTCGTTGTGTTCTGATGGTGTCGGCGTGTCAGTGGACGCATTGGAAGTGGGAGTTCCAGGACGGCTACTCGTGCGTCGCTCGAGAAGACGGACCTGCGCGACAGCGAGCCTCAGGCCTCCTGACGCGGCAGAGGGCAGTCCGTCCAGACGCAGCGTTCCCAGCTCCAGCTCAGCTGCAGGGGAGGAGGAGCGCTTGGACAGCTGCCGCTCTAGCGCCCCGTTCACCTGCTCTGCCTTCTGCTCACGCTTCTAGAGAACCAGAAAATTATACAGTATAGCTCTGTCCTAAAACTAGTAAGCAAGGTTGCTAAGGCAACGATTAACATGCTGCTAAGCTAAAGGATACTCTACGCATTAAAAAAATAAAAATAATAGACCACAAATGTTGGAAAAATTATTCTTTTTGATTTGACATTTGACTAATTATTGATACTTTGAGAATTTGTGCTCAAAGCAATGCATTCTGGGATTATATCCTTTGTGAAGGCATGCATTTCATGTCTTCCTCAGGAAACTATTGTTGTGCAGGGTTTTTTTCTGCACTGAAAATATTTTGGCAGCCACCAAAATTAATCTTTGTGAAGAGCATCAAAGGTTTTACAATGTGGTTTTGCAGCATTGATCTTTGTAGCCAATCAGAGACATATCTGTTGAGCAAGTGAACGCAATGGCCAATCAGAGGTGTTTAAGTGAGTCAGAATCCACTTAACACCGCAGAGTTTTTGTTCAGTGTGATTTCTGCACGCTCGCAAATCCTTTCATTATAACCAACAAAGTATAAACACATCAATAAGAGATTCATTGCACAGCGTAGACATATTCATTAATTATAAAAGGAGTTTTCGCAAGAGTACAGCTTTGTGTACCTCAGATTGTAATTTACAGCTTCCGTGATTATAATAACGGCAAACTTTGCTCACTTTCTGTATATAATATATATTTTTCATGCTGCTAACTACACATTGCTCACAAGTTTCTGGATTGACAACCATATTTAAATGCATGATTGAATCCAATTGACAGTAATAACGAATGGACGGAACAAAATATACTGATACTGTATGTCAAATGATCTTGGAGTGTATGCAAAATATCAGACCTGACACTTTTTCTATGTGCTGTGTTACTTTGATTTAAAAAGTAAGTAATAAAATGAACAAGTCACTCAGTGACCTTTTACATATAAAATGTACAGATTTTTATATACAAAATAGTTCTAAGCACTTTGTTTTATGATCTGTCCTGACAGTGATTGTTATTTCATGAATAAATAGGATAAGTTAATACTAACTGCTCACTGGCATTCATTTTGGATTTATTGTCAGTACTGGGCTCGCAGTGGCTAGGGTACTTTGAACTGTGTGTAGATGACCCTGTTCGTCCGCCACCACCAAAGACCATTTTTGACCCAGGAAAAACCTGCTAAATGTGTTAAATGTGCATAGACAAAGCAAGGGCAAATATGACTGCACCAACCTTTTTGCGAACGCTGCAGCGATGACACATCCAGTCACCAGGGGGCAGCATCTCTCTGCTCAAAGGTGGATTACTGTGAAGAATGAAATTTCTTTTCACAAATCTTGACATGTTCAGAAACCCAATACTGCCTTTTACACATTTAACACATGAAAAATATAGTGACAGTTCACAGGTTTTATTCAATGTGCTAGATGCAAAGAAAACCACAATGCTGCAATCACACTGAAACTTGGTTTCACAAATCTACAAGTTCAAACAGGCTGAACCACAAGGACTCATTGTAATATTTAGGTTAGATGGCACAAATGATGCAATATTATTGATATGCCACAAATATGTAAATACAATTCTTTTTTTTTTCTTTGTCATAGTCACTGTAGACTAGCTCTGTATTACATCAGCCAAGAGAAAGGCTGGATCGACTGAATGTGAAGCACAACCAAACAAATCAGGACAGAGTTGTTGAATAATACATTTACTTCCCCTCAGTGATAAGCACAGGGCAATAGCAGTCAAAACTAAGAGTTTGCTTAATAGGACATGGCAGAAAACAATTAATAAACAGCTATCAAATGAAATGAGGCAGGAGTGACTCCCTTCAAACAAAACCTCCATTATAAGAAATTAAAGGTATAGTTCACCCAAAAATGAACATTCTGTCATCATTTACTCACCCTCAACTTGAGGGTGAGTAAATGATGACAGAATTTTCATTTTTCAAACAAAGCCAAAACAAAGCAGATCTCGCCCCCCACTGACTACCATAGTGGGGGGAAAAATCTGAGATCTGCTTGGTTACAAACATTCTTCCAAATATCTTCCTTTGTGTACAGCAGAACAAAGAAATTTATACAGGTTTGGAACAACTTGAGGGTGACTAAATGACAGAATTTGGATTAACTATTCCTTTAAGAGACAGCTGTGGCTTCAGAATGAGAGAAATGTAGTCTTACACATGAGATGCAGATACGGGAAACTGAACAGAAAAATACACAATTACTTTTTCGTTCTTAGGGTAAATGTGCATTAATGCTTTAGCTCAAGCTCTGTCATTGAACAAAAGACTTCTAAATGGCTTTTTCTAGGCCCTTTTTTGGAAGAGGTGATGTGCATAAAACAATATGCAAAGTTAGCAGTCACGCAATCTACAGCGATTATGCTACAGCGATAAGCTTCTGCATGCCGAACATATGCTGAACTGCCAAATTGACTATTTTCTGATACTACTGCAGTTTTTTAAAGAACTAAATGTAAAAAAATGAAAGGTTCAACCATTACCACAAATATAAATTAGAGTAATTACTGTTTTTATTCAGCAAGGACACATTAAATTGATCAAAAGTGATAGTAAAGACATTAACGTTAGATTTACATTTTTATTTGTTTCCACAAAAATATTAAGCACTAAGCAACACAACTGTTTTCAGCACTGATAATAATAAGAAATCAACCAAATCAACATATTAGAATGATTTCTGAAGGATCATGTGACACTGAAGAAGACTGGAGTATGATGCTGAAAATTCAGCTTTCAATTACAGGAATAAATTACATTTTTAAATATATTGAAGTAGAAAGGTATTTTAAATTGTAATATTTCACAATATTGCTGTTTTTTCATCAAAAGCATAAGAGACTTTTCAAAAAACTTTTTTTAAAAATCCTCAAACTTTAGAACGGTCATGTGTTATTTTTCATTTATTGTTATGTTGACAGCTATAAATTCATAAACACTTAGTAACCACTCTAACTAGTGCTTCCAATACTACCACAAGTCAAAATAGCTTTGTGATGTTTAAAAATCAACAGCATAAACAGGCATTTACATAAATACCTTCGAAAGGACAAACAACTGGCCTGGACCCTACTTATTGTTTATCTCTGACACTATATGAAAACGCATTGCAAACATACCAGCACTGCAGATGAAAAGCAGCCGGACAGTGATCGCAGCAGAGCAGATCTCCTCCCTCGCGGCAGCTATCACAGGTGTCGTGGTTTGTGGCTCGGCCTCCTCTTCTGGTCTCCCTCTCTGGTTTGCGTCTCTTCTCTCCATCCTCAGAGCGTGGAGGCGCGAGCAGCTGTTGAATTTGCTGGAAAAGATTGGCAAATATATTTAAAGCATGCATGTAGTGTTACACAAAGATCTCCTGAAATGTTTAAAGTGACAGACGTCAGTGGAGAGAGTCTATTCACACATTCAACGGGTGTTTCCAACCTTACCAGTGCAGGTTTTGGATATCATCCGAATCTGATACACCTATTGCAGATTTTGGAGTAAAATCAGATGTTACTTTAGAGAAACCCCCAGAGTGTGCAGTCTTGGGGGGCCTCCAGGACCACTGCTTTCAACTACGAGTAGGTCATTAAACTTTTTTCCATGTCAAATCAGATCTGGTCACGTGAGCTCACCAATGAAAACTGTTCGGCTGCTGTATGGCTGTATGTTCACGTTTCTGCAACAGGCCCAGCTCTGCATAAACTCACTACGTCCCTTCTGCAATTTACTGTCATTCTGATTCATTTAATCCTTATATGCCTTCCTGTATTATAACTCGCATAAGGCAGTGATTTGTGGCACAGCTGAAGGGCAGACAGGCTTACCTCCATTAGGCCCCCAGACGTGTCCAAATCGTACAGAATCTTCGGGGTCTCCATTTTGTCCCACATTCACACTGCCGAAATGTTGCATGAACACACAACCCGACAGCAGTTCTCGCTTTCTCCAAATCCAGTGGGGTTTATCTGCTGTCCTTAAACCGTCCTGGAGAAATTAAACTGGTCACTTGTCGATAATCTAACAAGATAGCGGATTGGCTGCTCGATGTTCGGCTAGCTAGCAGCTATCAACAAACAAAAGCACACAGGTCGCCGGAGGTCTGGTGCTAAACGAGAGCTGACGAATCGCTCAAACTCCCATTTAAGTGCAAATATCGTTCCTATTTTGAATGCAAGTTGCTGTCTGGTGCAGTGTTGAGGGGTTCATGTGAGATGTAAAGGCCTAGCTCGCTAGCCTAGCAGCATCCTCTGCTTCAGCAGCAGTCGCCTGCAAAGATGCGTGTAGAAATCCACAGCTGTCTGTCCCCATCGCATACTGACTAAAAAAGCGCTCTCTTTCACAAAGCAAGTCTGCTGGATTGATTGTCGGCGGTTAGGTCCTTATGTGCAGAAACACTGGCGGATGGTGTTCAGATGACAGCAGTGAATAGCAGAGGTGTTGTTATGAAAAGCCATTGCTAGTAGCTATGCTAACTGGCTGGCGCTGCCCTCCTCTGACTCGACTCAAGCGGGGTTGGAATGAAGTCTGCGCATGCGTACTGAGACGAAGAGAGGAAGGGCTCACCCTAGCGTTAATCTGGCGGAATAACAGAACAATTCTCCAAGCCTGCAGGTCATGTTTTCTCTTAAACACGGTGGAAAATATCATACACAAGGAAATATTCCCCAAAAATGGGTAAATAATAGTTCGTGAAGAACAAATAAAACAGCCCAATCCAATGGAATACCATTTTTAATTGAAGATATGCTCTGACAATGTTGTGGTAAATAATTACAGTACAGCACAGTAAAGTAAAAATCTATTTTGAATCATGATAATCCCAAACAATCAAGTTTCTTGCAGCTATCAAGAAGGATATTATTTCTTCCATGAGTGCTTGACTGAATTCCTGCAATGCACTAAAAAATACATTTAAAAAAAACTAGGGATGCACCGATACTTGCCGATACCAAGTACCGATACGAGTACTTAATAATACCATTACAGTTCTTCTAACAATGTTTTATTTTCATCAGATGTTTTTCACTTTCTGACTGTAACAAAGTAAATATACAAATTGATGCTGTTGCTGACATTCAACTTGGTGTTTTCCTAAACAAACATGGCACTGCTGCCCATTTCACATAAATGTAACCTGTAACATTCAGTGGACTTCAGTACCACACAACATAGTAGCAGAACAACTGAAATTATATGCTGTCATATATAGGCCTAGACATACAGCCTTTTTCGGAAAAGTGAGAGGCAGGTTCTTTTTGATGAAAAGAAGCTTCTCTGCATTATCATCTACAATGTGTGACACTGAGCTAGGGATGTGCGAGACTAGCCGACTAGTCGATTAAAGAGTTAGTGCTGCTGCTAGACGACTAGGAAAATACTAACGTTAGTCGTTTACCTTTTTTTTTTTTTTTTTTTTTGCACATTTAATGTTTTGCTTTATTATTATTTTTTTTTACAAATGCTATGTTTAAATTACCGTCGTGTTAATGTTATATCTTGAAATTAATATATTATTCTGAAAAGTGTATATCTGCAGCAAAACAAAATAATTTAATTTTACCTCAGGTTTTGCATGCGTTGGTTTTCTCTGGCGCTCACGGCGACTTCAGATAAATCTCCACTCGGGTGAGGGAGAATTTTGAAAGCTTACACAAAACTTTCCCGTTTTTCTCCATGTCATGTCAAACTAGTATAACAATTAAGCTTGCTTAGGCTTGTTATACTACCGGTTATGAGGGACAATACGGTATGAAATCTTATATCGGATTAAACTTACTTTGCACTTGAACAGTTGCTATATATATGCTATATATATAATGTATAGTTGTCAGTACACGACAAGCTTTTCTAGCGATTTTGCCGCCCGCCATGTGTGCAGATACTTTTCATACACGAGAAGCGCGTTCATACCTGGAAGCTCAAGTAGTTGCCGTGGTAACGAACAACAATACCTTAACGTGCTGATTTATGTGGACTAACTTTGATTTGAGGAAATCTATTTATAATATAGGCTATTAGGTTTGACTTATTGGTCCTGCGCTGTCTATTGACTCAGTTGATTTGAATCAATATGTCTAAAATGGCCCGGCTAACGCAGGGTTGCCAACTTTTAAGTTCAGGTTGGAGTGAGATTTTTTTTTTTTTTAATGGGGTGATTGGCACAAATATCGATTTCGATCTTGATTCAGTATCAATTCATATGTATATAGCCTACTGTACATATAAGGGAAAATAAGTTTGCCTTTTTAGCACTATTTTAAACTTTTCTTGGGTTAAATTATATTTGCTCGCATTCATTAATATTCACTTGTGTGTTCTTATATAAGTATCATTAAAGATATTAGGATGTAAGTTATTAACGTTTTAAAATTTCACATTTAAAGAAATCTAGTGTTTGATCATGTCTGAATATTTATTCGAATGCAAAACCTAAAAATAAGTAAGCAGTTATGATCTGCAATACTTTTTTGAGCAACTAGACTAGATACATGTATATTTATTAAAGAGCCATACAGTCACCTAGTGGGTAATGGCATTACAAATGAAAATTATTATTTTTCCAGCCACAAAATGACTCTAGTTTTCCTCTGGAATTCTCTATTTTAACCTTTAAATTACTACACTAATTGTAATATAAGTAATAAAAATATTAGAAGAAAAATATTTTAAGTGGTCATTAATGGACCATAATTATTGCCCAAATAGTATTTAGTACCAAAAGATCTCCTTAAAATATTCAATAAATATTATTGAACTAAAGTATAGAACATTTATTTAATTGAAAAATAGTTAAGGTGTATGGTCACATTTGACCACCATTGAGTATGAGTGTGACCAATTAGTAAGGAATACCTGAGGGCTAAATACAAGAAAAACATTATTATTAATGTTAACAATGTTGCATCTCCATCACTCTCCATAATACAATTATACTGTAAATGTGGTTGACGTAATAATCAATGCACACTGTACTGTACTGTTTACCAAAAATTGCTGAAAATACCTGTATAGTGAAGCTGTTGTCTATTCAAATGTATTGACAGCGCTGGTTTGTTTAGAACTATTGAGAGCTCGAACCACGTGACCGCGCGCGCCGCCGGGAGATGAAAGCATGTCACAACTGTTTTTAAACGGCTCTGGCTTTAACTGTTATGCCACATTAAGTGCGCCAAAACGGTATTTATTGTTTGAATTTCGTATTAAAACTTTAAAAAATGTAAAAGCTTAGACTTTGTTTCATATCAAAAGCAGGTTTGGCAATTTGGCGTGAGATTTACTTGGGCAGAGTGAGAGCGTGAGACAGAGCCTGAAAGCGTGTGTCTCACGCCAAATGCGTGAGAGTTGGCAACCCTGCCGGTACGTGCTTAAATGAACGCTCAAGTTTAATACAATGATCATAATGCAAGGCAAGCATTCGCATGTATGTGATCTATTTTTAGCGGCATTCAGTATGGGATTTGACTATTCATAGTTTAAGTGTTCTTTCAAATGGATCGATCGCATGTCTTCGGGGGGCGGGGTTAGACTAGTCGTTGCGCACATCCCTACTTTCAACACTACTCACTACCGAGAGGTATCTGCGTGACGCAGATTACTTGGTTTATACTCGACGAGTCCGCACTATAGCGCGAAGGTGCGCGCGGCAAAAATGAAGTCATCGCAGTCGTGCACGTTGAGAGCGCGAGACCCCTTTTCACTTGGCGGTGTGCACGGCGAATTATGTAACTTTCCGCGCGGCTCCGCATCCGAAGATGCGTTGCCATAAAGTGGCATTGGGTGCGGTTGTATCGGGATAGTTTTACGAGTACGAGTACATGAGCACAGTATCGGACCGACACCCGAGTATCTGGTATCGGTATCAGTGCATCCCTAAAAAAACTAAAATTATTCTTTCACTGTTTTTCAGTTCTCTGGATCATCTTGTAAATTACAGCACTTCTCATATTACTGAACTGCTCACTCATGGATAATTGAATAAATATGAATGTAATTCATGTAATATTTTTAGATTGAAAAATGCACTTGAGCTCCTTGAATTCCATTAAATGTTGTTTCTTATGTTCCCAAAACACTGTTGTTCAGTTGGAGACAGTGAAACACTGAAACGTACACTGACAATGCAAGTCTGTCATGTGACCAATTGTGATGTTTTTGGCAGCTTTTGCTAATTACATTGAAATTACAATATTTCAATCAATACGGACAACATTCAAATGGAGACCAAGTACATAACGCTTTTAGATGCTCCATATCATTGATATTAACAGACAGTGTGAAATGATGAACAAAGATCTATTCTACAATAGATAAACCTCATATATACATACATTTAAGCCATATCTAATACAAATTTTATGTACATTCTTAGATATTTATATATTAAGAGTGCCTGCTGAAAGAGTACAGTCAATAGTTATTTTGTTCCATATGTATAAAAACATACAAAAATAAACGGAAATCAAAAAATCAGAGCCAATTGATCAGTGAAGGAGGGATGATTTACAAGAACTTTCTGTACATAGATTTTGACTTTTGGCTTACTCAACCAAAGCTGGAATTTAGCGCAGATAGAGAGCACTTCCCCAGCAGGCTTTTGTTTGACACTGTACACACAGGCGAGTCATAATCAAGGTTAACTAAATTCTTAAGACCAACCCAATGAAATAGGAAACCCACTTCACATCACTGGATACAGATGTACCAGTTTCCATGCAAAACACTACACTTCATAAAACTGGCAGATGTTATTTGAAGGTTTATAATCACTTTGTAAGTAAAATATCTCATTTTCATGGTGGAAAATTAAGATAATAAAAAAAAGAATTAACTGTAAATCATGCATAGGTTTAATTGTTCAATAATTGCCGTGTTTTACACAATTGTTTTAAAGAGTGTTTTTTCCCCCCTGGATGGAATTCATGTTTGAAATGCTATGATTACCATTACATTTATGGCAAATTTATCTGGATAAGATCTCCAGATACACTACCATTCAAAAGTTTGGAGTTAGTACAATTTTTTTTTTTAAAGAAATTTATACTTTTATTCAGCAAGAATGAATTAAATTTAAGAAAAAAGTGGCAGTAAAGACTTTTACATTGTTCTTTCTAGTCATCAAAGAATCCTGAAAATGCAAGGTCTCCAAAAAATATGAAGCAACTGTTTTCAACACTGATAATAATAAGAAATGTTTCTTGAGCAGCAAATCAGCTTATCAGAATGATTTCTGAAGGATCATGTGACACTGAAGACTGGAGTAATGATGCTGAAAATTCAGCTTTGCCATCAGAGGAATAAATTAATTTTTTAAAAAATATATTCAAATAAAAACTATATTAATATTTGTAATAATATTTCACAGTATTACAGTTTTACTGTATACTGTATTTTAAAAAGTAAATTCAGCCTTGGTGAGCATAACACATTTCTTTCAAAAACGTAAAAAAAAAAAAAATCATACCAAGCCCAAACTATTGATATCATTGCTATGGAACTCATATCTGCCTGAAAATGAAATGGTAATTGTATCTTTTCATAATTGCGACTGCATATCGTGCAATTACTTTATATTTCAATGTAAATTTCTATCATTTTGTTTATATTTCACAACTGCAACTATTTCTCATACTTGTGATTTTTTTTATCTCACAATGCGACTTCATACTATATATAATATGTATTACATAAAATGTATTTTTTTTTTTTGGACGGGGGCGGGAGTGTGTTGTTGTGAGTGCAAAGGTGCGACAATTAAAAAAAAATGTAATGAATAAATCTGTTTAGAGAGATATCAGTCACCAAAATAACACGGTTTCCCATAGTGTCAGTCATTTTTTTTGAATTCCTTAATTTGGCTCAATTACGGGTAAAAACTGTACAAGCAATTCTGCTAGGACAATGCTATTGAAGCTCTACAAAAATAATATCATGTTGTCCACACTCTTTGCTTGTGGAAGTCCTCAGAAGCAAGGGTGATATTTACAGCAGATGAGAAAAGATGAGAAGGTAGGTGAGAATAAGAGCAGAGTTGGCTACACAAGATGTGAGAGGAGCTGAGAAGATCTTCCACAAGGCAGAGAAAGGCTTCCGGTCCTCCATGCTAAAACAAGCTTTGTTTTATTTAAATGGAGACTTCGTATTCTCTTGTGTCCTGTGGACCAAACAAAAACACACATCAAATATAATATAAACATTCATACACATATATATGTATATCATTTCATTTTGTGGGGGGTGGGAATATGGAAACCAATGCTGGCTGCAAACACAACATGAAAGAGATGCTAAAGATGGAGATGCCCTTCACCAGTGGTTCAAACCTTCTCTGCCTCGTCCATGTGATGCTATTCCACTGATCAACTCTCCTTACAGGCTCTTTCTTTACAACAGAATCCTAGAGAGTACCTCTGGTGGCTGCTTTGAATCATAGGTCTCTGTACAAATCAAAAATACCATGCAACTTAAGCATGAAAAGAACTTAAAAATAATAGTCAGCAATGGAAACATGATGGAAAAACTATTGGGCAATGTGTGATTTAGGAAGTGACATTGTGATGTTATCTAACAAATGAACACAAAATAGTAGATTATTAAATGAGTATTAAAAAGCTTTATGGGAGAAGAAAAAGAGCATGCAAAGTCAATAACGCATATGAAATAAAAACAAACCTTTAAAATGCTGAAATTAAATATCCAAAACACAATATTGATTGGCTCTGTCTTTTGTAAACCCAGACTTGTCTCTTCACACCGGAGAGAGTTGCTTGCGATCCCGTTTGCATCATCTTTACTTCCTGACACGCATAATGCGAGAACACGACTTCAGGGCATTAGTGCAAAAGGGAACCAGCCCACATACATGCACAGACACTCATCCGTCTAGCCACAAACACTTACATACAGTCAAACGCAGACTTGGCCCTGGGGGCCAGAACCTGTTATTGAGCGGTTTAGTATATGCAGGCAGTGAGTGCAGCTGGGACTGTGTTATAGCTACAGAGAGAGAGATCTGGAGGGACACTAGCACAGCACATAAGAGGTGTGAATAACCTGCAGTCTGTAACACATGCTACACGCAGCAGCCTGGGGAAAAAGTCCATATATCAGTGTGAAACTATTGACAGTCAAAATCTCACCTCATTGTTCTTCAGGGATGCAGATAGAGAGAGAAGAGAAAGTGCAAATGTAAGTGAAAAAGCGTCAGATTTATTTTTCTCTGAATGAAAGTGATAGTTCACCCCTCAAAAATAATGATTCTGTCATCATTTACTCACTTTCATGTCATTCTAAACCTGTATGACTTCGTTTTTTTCCTTCCCAGAAGCTCTTTCCCATACTTATTTGAACTTCTGCATATTCAAACTGCCAAATCTCACTGGTTGTTGATTGTCACATTAAAAGTGATGCAACATGCAAAAACAACAATCAGATCTGGCATCATTATTATGAAACCTGGTGCAACATGTCTTCACATACAAGTACCATGTTAGTATATACAGTTCAAAAGTTTGGGGGTTGGTTTTTAAAATGTCTCATGCTCACCAAGGCACATATCAAAATGACAGAGCCATAAACCAAAGCTGCTGTGCTTAAAAAAAAAAGGCACCTTTCCTAAAATGACTTGATTTTTTCAGTAATTTGATGCCAAAGTATACTTCAGAATTGAGCATAAATAAAACAAAAATACATACACTATCTTTTAAAAATCTTCTGGTCAGTAAGATATTTTAAATGAAGTCTCTTGTTCACCAAGGCTGTATTTAATTGATCAAAAGTACAGTTAAACAGTAATATTGTGAAATATTATTATAATTTAACTGTTTAATTTATTTAACAAAAAAAATAAAAAAAATTCCTGTGATGGCAAAGCTGAATTATTCCAGTCTTCCGTGTCACATGATCCTTCAGAAATCATTCTAATATGCTGATTTGCTGCTCAAAAAACATTTCTTATTATTATCAGTGCTGAAAACAGTTGTGCTGCTTTATATTTTTGTGGAAACCATGATACATAATTTTTTTCAGGATTCTTTGATTAATAGAAAGTTCAAAAGAACAATGTAAATGTATTTACTAAACTATAAGTCTTTAGTTCAAAAAACAGCATTTATTTGAAATAAAAATCTTTTGTAACAAATGGCACTTCACTGTCACTTTACTGTGCTGATTAGAAGTTTTAATTTCTTTAAAAATATCTTACTGATCCCAAACTTTACAACGGTAGTATACATGAACACAAATAAGACTTTTCACTGACTAACAAAATTCATTTTGGTTTGTTTGTCACTTAAAGCTATTATATATATCTTCACAAGACCTGTATTACAGTCATATGGACTAGTTTTATGATGGCATTTGACCATATGATACTTTTACAATCACTTTTGGAGCACAACAAGCATCAGTCCCCATTCACTTGGGGCATTGTGCTAAATTTCTCCCTTTTGTGCTCCACAGAAGAAAGAAGGTTTGGAGCGACATAAAGGGGAGTAAATGATGACAGAATTTTCATTTGTAGGTGAACTACCTCTTTGAGCTGAATGTGAATATTGAACAATGAGAGCAGGTGAAGCAGAGGTGGCTGTGATATGCCAATAGACTCTGCAATAATGAGGTTAAATGTGTCACTTCCTCTTTGGTGTTCTTCCCCACTGATAATTCTGTAAATCCGTGTGATCGCTAATGATGAGATGATGAGGGCGTGGCTCTGTGCGCCACTTCATTTCAACTCCAGAATGGCACTTTACAGCTAATTAGATAACAGAAATGAACCCACAATATGGCAACGCAGATGGTGTTCAAAGTGCAGATGTGCACCTGTAAGACTGAACACATGAGTACCTCACAGTCCTGCCATGAAATATCACTACAAATGGATGTGATGGGTGGTAATGCACTTCTATTACAAGTGGTGAGGAGGTTGCTGATGAATGTGGCCTTTTGGCGAGCACATGCTTTACTTACTGCAGTCTCATAAATGGGGTTTTCAAAAGCTGACTCTCCTCTGATGTGATCATATTGTGGTGATGTGGACATGGACAGCCGTAGAGACTTCCCCTGCACCCTGAAACAAACAAACACCAACAATTCATATGCTTTGCACTGGTCTGAACCAGAGGAGAGTGATTTGAACTAAACTATCATTGTCACAAACATGTCGCTGAGCCAGAGAGAGCAGTTGTCATGTATGGAACAGCTTCACAAACACAAAGTCTTTTCAACCACACAGTACCATTATTTCTGTCTTACAATAATTCAAATTATCTGTACTGGTACTGGGATAAAGGTTTATAGTTCAGATATAAACACTGATGTCTACGGTAGCAATCAAAATAGAGTAAATCACCTTTTGAAAGTAATGACTTCAAACAAAGATTGTATCAATTAGATTGTAACACCAGTAGGTGGCGACAAGTGACTTGAAAAAAAATTATTTTTGTCATTGAATCATTCATTCAAGAGAGTCTTCAAAAATGCTGATTCATCCAGGGTCTGTATGATTGAGTAATTGAATCATTCATTCAAACATTCAATAATAATAATAATAATAATAATAATAATAATAATAATACAAATAAAAATAAGATTCTCAATTAATCGGGAATTGTGCAGCTCTAGCACGTGCCGTTTGCACACAAAATGTGTTTGACCTCTTCTCACAATTAACGTCATTTAACTAATTACTTTTTACCAGTTGGTTCTAAGGATGTTTTTAGTGGATGCATGGACTATGAAGTCAGTTCTCCCCTCAAGTTCACATGGGAATCCAAATACTTATATTATTTTTTAATTTTTTGTAAAATGTTTGGCTTGTAAAGTGTGCTATATTTCATTTAAATAAGTCCCACTTGGTTTGATATTCATTATCTAATGTAGACATAGACTATGTTCAAAGGGGTGGGTTTTTTAAATGTTTTTGAAATACGTCTCTTATGCTCACCAAGGCTGCATTTATTTGATCAAAAACACAGTAAAAATGTGAGATATTATTACTATTTAAAAACTATTTTTTATTTGTGTAATTTATTCCTGTGATGACAAAGCTGAATTTTAGCAGCCATTACTTCAGTCTTCAGTGTCACATGATCCTTCATGTTAATATATGTCGTTTTGGTGCTCAAGAAACATTTCTTATTATTATCTATGTTGACAAAATTGAAAATAATAAGACATTTTTCTCAGGATTATTTGATGAACATTCAAAAGCACTTATTCGGAAAAAATATTATAAACATATTAACTGTCACTTTTGATTGATTGAATAGTACCAAACTCCTCTTTTGAATGGTAATGTATAAATGTTTAAGTGTAGAATGAGTGTACAAACATTTTTTGGGACCACTTACCTTGAAAAGTAGAAATATATTGACAGGATGATAATTATGATTACGGCCACTGGGATGAAAATGGAAACAGCCACACTGGCTCCCTCCATACTGAAATCTGCACTGGCCACTAGTAGGGGACAAAGTATAGCAAATACATCAAATAAGTTGAGATGGATACCTGTGATAACAAATATATGTGCATTTCTAAGATGCAAAGGTTCTTACCATCCAACCTACGTTCGTCGATGTACTCTTGTGTTACCGCTGGGAGAAAAGCGAGAGCTTTTAACAAATGAGAAAATGTTGCTTGTCATACCAATTATTTAAAACAAACACTCCCTTCCCTGAAGAGAAACATCATATCAATAAATAAACATCCACTGCAGACAGAAAAGAGACCTTGAATGATATAGTATGCAAATCACACATCATGAACATTGCAAAACACACAGACTACCTTTGCACAGCGGGGGTGGATGGCTCCATTTGGAAGGGTGCCCGGGGACACAGCGGAGAACAGGCTCACCCTGGAGCTCATACCCACTCATGCAGGAGAAGCGTAGGATTTCTCCAGCCTGATACGCATGCTTCTCGGAGCTCTGAATGGTATAGGCGGGAGTGCCGGGGTTCCTACACGGCTCATATACTACTACTTCTGTAAATAAAGAAAGGCTCTTCTTCAATGGTTTTGAAGTTTATACTGTAAACTATACTGTAAAGACTTCATTGCAAGTTGATTAAATTGTAATTATTATACAGTTAACAACCACTATGTGTGTGCATCTTTAGGTGTGTATATATGGGATTATTTGTGGATAAAATCAGGTACTCACGAATGCATTTGGGCAGTTTCTCGCTCCATTTGGGGCCGGTGGAGTCACGGTGGTAGCAGGAGAGGAGGCTGTTTCCTGACAGTGAGTAGCCTTTGTTACAGATGTACTGGACAGTAGAGCCCACGATGAGACGTGGGCCTGACATCACTCTGCGACTGTGCTCCACTGTGCCTGGATCTGGGCATGACAGGACTGGCAAAGAAATAGAGTTCAAACAATATTGAAGTTGAACAGGTCTCTACTGTGCATTTGATATAGTTGGTTTTGAAAGCCCAAAGTCTCTTATGCTCACCAAGGCTGCATTTATTTACAGAAAAACAATACAATAAAAACTAATATTGTGAAATATTATGACAATTTAAAATAACTGTTATATATATTCATATATTTCAAAATGTAATTTATTCCTGTGAATAAAGCTGGCAAAGCTGAATTTTCAGGATTCTTACAAAGTTCAGAAGAACAGCATTTATTTGATTTTTTCTTCTTTTCTGAAAATTCTTTACTGTCACTTTTGATTGATTTAATGCACCTGAATAAAAACAATAACTTAAATTTAAAAAAAATCGTACTGACCCCAAACTTTTGAACGGTAGTCTATGTGAAAAATCATTATTTTAATGGCTTTGCAATGTAAGCATCATAATAAAACATGTAATTACATTAACATGGCACTATAAACATGCAATATTCAATTTTATTCAATATGTAACAGTATGAGACCCCTGTGTGTTCAAAATTACTATCAACTAATTAGTTGATTTGTATTGTAGTTCTTACTTTCACCTGAGGGTGGCACCAATGCCTTAAATACAAATATTTGTTGAGCAAACAATGCTTTTGGATCAGAATAAATGATTTACCATTTTATTTTGTGATTCTTGCAGTTTCCACATCTTTTACTTACTAGCTGCTTTTTAAAAAGAAAATTACATTTATGCATTTAGCAGACACTTTTATCCAAAGCAATATACGGGGAATTCAAGGTGCATTTTATCAGTGCGTTTTCTGATTTCTTTGTTCTTCACATCGCATGTCATACATTCGGTTTCACAAAATCAGAGTACCAGGGGCCACCACTCATCTCACCCAGACAGTATGAGGCAAGAAGAGCATGTGACTTTGATCTCAGGGCAGTGTACGGACACACAGTGCAGTATAATAAAAATATTACCTCGCTCCAGCCTGCCCAGCTGCAAAGCCAATTCTCTCCCCAGTAGTAGAGGGGCAGGAAGAGGGGACGGGAAAGGTGAGTAAAATTAATGATGTTTGCGTGGCGGGTGAGAAGCTTTGAACCGGATAACGGGCCCTGCTGCTTTTGGCCTGCTGTTTTTGTGAGGGACAGCGGCGGGAACTGGACCCCAGGGTCATGCGTGTGTCCTGTCTGCAGTTCTTCAAGCGACGAATGTCTGCGGACATCCTGGGAGCCTGCAGTATTACACACTCACACACAGTGAGTCCAAGCTACACAATAGCCAGACGACAAGATTTAATTTCAAGCACTGGCGCGACATCGGCTACAACAGTAAGCCGCGGAGCTACCCTGCTTTGAAATTTGTTGATGAAACACTCGATGCAGGCTCACAAGGGGGTGTAGAGTGAAATAATTCTCGCAAAATCACAGAAATCATCTTCACAAAAGTATCGTAAGGCGTGAGCACAGAGAGGAAGCCTCAAGACTACGAAGACTACGATGCACCAAGACTACAAAGTGAAATGGCACCTGCTTCATCCGTAAAGTCGCCCTTGAAAGAAAAGTGAGTGATTACCCACAAAGCCCTCCTTCACTCCTCACCTGTCCTTGAATGGGACCGAGTTGCAGAGGCGAACAGGCACTTGTGAAATTCCCCCCTCAAATGGAATTCAAAAGCTCATCTAGCTTCGGAGCACAGCATTGCTCTTGATCAATAGGCAGTGCGTGTTGGTTTGGAAGTAGGGTGAAAATGGATTTTAGAGAGAGTGGTTATCTTCATGAGTGTGTGTGTGTGTGTGTGTGTGTGTTTTCACCTCTTTCACAGCTGGGCAAGTCTCCGCTCCAAGTCAGGTCCCACTGACACATGAGCATTTCAGTGCCCACCACCTCAAAGCCCGGGTAACACTGATAGGTCACCACCGTGCCGTGTACCAGGTCAGGGTGAGATGTGGTCTTCCAGCCGTTAGAGATCTCCGGAAGCTCTGGACAGGTGTCATTACGGGGAACCTCTGCAAAACAAAAAAATTCATTCGATGCATCAAGATATTTCTCTTAAAATCATATGAGACAATTGCTTGCATACAGTGAGAGTATTGAGCTATAAAGTGATTGTTTGCGTAACACAGATGCTTTGTTTTGGGAGAATCTTATGAGAAATATTTGAGATCATATAACAAACTCTGACTTTTGATTGACGAGTGAATTTGATTTGAGAAATGTCTTAGTGTTTTTTGTCCATACAATGGAAGTCAATGATCACTAAAATGCTTTGGTTACCAACATTCTTCAAAATATTGAACATAAATTCTTGTGTTCCACAGAAGAAAGAAAGTCATACAGGTTTGGAATAACATGAGGGTAAATAAATGAGGACAGAATTTTCATTTTGGTAAATTTCATATTTGGAAGATTAAGATTTTCTGAAGAGGTCTTAACAATGCACTTAGGCCCTGTTTACACCTGGTATTGGTCGATCGGATCACTAGTAGATGACGCTAAATACAGGTGTAAATGGGGTCTAAAATGTTTTCAACTTTCGAACACTTCCAAAGGTAGTAGAAAACACATTCGACCGGATTGCTTTCGTAATGTAAATACTCATGTGGTCGAATAGCCACAAAAGACCGCCTACTCTCCGCCTACTGACTTAATATGTAAACATTTGCGCTAGCTAGACCCAAATTTGGTTTGAAGATGAAAAACGTAACAAAAAACAACGTTCTCTCACCATTCCTGATTTCTAACACGCACTCACAGCGTTTGCCGTGGTCTTGCGGCTATCAGAGCAGAAACGAAAGCTGCCCTCTGTATGTTTTTCCGTCGTCTCCGGACACGTTCATATGTAAATTGCATGAGCTTATTTTGTCCATTAGATCGAAAGATCTGAAAAAACACCCATACAGTTACCTGCCCATAGACCCTTCCCTCTAAGAAATCATGAAAGAAGTGGTTGAAAGTGGACAAAAGAGACAGATTAAAACACCAGGTGTAAAAACGGGTATTTGTCTGCCTCGTCTACTTGTGATCCGATTGACCAAAACGCATCTTGTGTAAACAGGACCTTAGATTTGCTAACATGCCAAAGTTTGCAATCAAAAGTCAGAGATTATCATGTGATCTCAAATATTTCTCATCAAATTGCCTTTTCCTATGAAGATGATTTCTCATCAAATTCTTTCCTATGAAGTGAGACTTAATTAATTTGATTAGAAGAGCAAGAGGGAGAGAAGGAGAAACAGAATGTTCAATAATGCTTGCAAACAATTTCTTTGTTTCTCACCGTGTCCCTGAACAAACCACAGGTGTTGTGCCTAATGACTGATAAATTAAATGCTAGGAATCAGCTTGGCTGTGATTAAAAATATGAATAGAGCAGCACAAGACAGCTGGCAGGCGTTTTGCTGATGTCCATTCTTAGAGTGGCAAAGATGGGGAGGGCACGGTACCTGGCAAATGCGGCTAATGAGTACAAACACGCACTGTAATTGTTAGCGCCTCTGCAAGGCCAAATCCCCTGCACCTGCAGGAGCTGCTGGAGAAATCTTCCCTCTGTGCTGCATGAAGGAAATGGAAAAACAGCCCATTTCAGTCCACTCTAAAAAATCATCTGCATTCCTCCACCCTCAGAATAGAATTTATTATATTTTATCTGATATCGTGCAGTAGTCAGCCACCAAGAGAAGCTGTTAGAATGACCTTCACTTTATCCCCAGGAAAGGTGAGGACTAAACCAGCTGTGGCTCTCGCTCTATAACCTCTCTCTCCCTCTTTCGTCTCCTCACCACCTTTTCATCATACTGAGATTGGCAATCCCTGCAGCATCTCAAATAAATCTCATAAGCAGATAATTAATGAGCTTCATCCGACTACATTTGAGATTAATGAGACAGACATACACATTCAGAAATGTGGGGTTTGTAACCATTTTTAATGTTTCTGAAAGAAGTTTCTTCTGCTTATCAAGGCTGCATTTATTTGATAAAAATACAGTACAACAGTAATATTGTGAAATGTTATTATAATAACCATTTTCTATTTTAAAATGTAATTTATTCCTGTGATGACAACGCTGATTTTTTAGCAGTCTTCAGTGTCACATGAAATGTTGAAAACAGTTGTGCTGCTTAATATTTTTGAAGGATGTTTTTCAGGATTCTTTGATGAATAGAAAGTTAAAAAGAACAGCATTTATTTGAAATAGAAAACTTTTCTAACAATATTTTTTTTACTGTCACTTATGATCAATTTAATGTGTCCTTGCTGAATAAAAGTAGAAATTTCTTTAAAAAAAAAATCTTACTAGCTCCAAACTTTTGAATGTGTACTGTACTGAAGCTGAGAAACTGCCATAGAAAGGGTTAAACAGGTCATTACCAAAAAAGTGCACCACAAAGCCGTTGTTGTAGCCATAGATGTTGGTAGCAGGGTCCGACTGGAACTGGATGGTCACATCAGCCATGGAGGTGTAGAGTTTGAAGCGAGGACGGGAACCGCTGTACTGGCCCAATATCTTTGCAGTCAGGTCATCTCCGTCGTAGAAAGTCAGCAGGTCGTTCTTTCCCATGTGGAGACTGCGAACAGATAATACACAACAGGTCAATCCCAGACTAATCCTCTATCTCAGATGTTCAGGTCTCACCTCAAAGCAATACCAGGGGCCCTGACAGATTTCTGACCTCCCTACTCACTTCTCTTCCACTAGTCCTTATTTTCCAGCCTCAGCGCTTTTCTCTTGTCCTTGCTGCAAATGAAATCTTTTCTGCTGTTTAATGTTTTCCCACTGCTTTTGTTAAGCATTTTTTGGCCACAGTTTCAATAGCCATGCAATCACAAACCACATTCATCTCACTCAGACTATAAAGAGTAAATGATTCAGCAGAGGGGGAAACAACTCCTCCTATCTCATGTTTAGAAATAGCTGGAAAATCAGTGTTCTGATATTCAGGAGCCAGAGAGAGAACATTTGCCAGCTTCCCTGTGGCAAATTCAAGAGAAGCTCAATCACAGACATGCTTTGAATTTTGTTGTGAAACTATTATAGATTTTACAATTAGAATTAAAGAGTCTAATTCAAGGATGTAGGGTTTGTTTGAACATTTTAGAGACATTTCAAAATTCTCTAGGGTTTAACTTATAAACATCCATGTGCTTGACAGTATCACTTTTAATTTAAATTAAGAAGTGGAAAACTAAAAAAAAATTTTTTTTTTTTGTTTAAATTTCACTAAAATAAATGTAGTAATGCAAATTAAATACTTTCATTTTTACAACTGTAAACACAGGACACAGGAAACATATAATATTTATATGACATTAAACACATACATTACTGTTCAAAGTTTAAAATCGGTAGATTTTTTATTCCTGAAGATTTTAAAGAAGTTTCTTATGTTCAAGGCTGCATTTATTTGATTAAAATACAGTAGAAGCATAAATATTGAATTTTTTTATTTGAATATTTTTAAAATGTAATTTATTCCTGTGATGGCAAAGCTGAATTTTCAGCATCATTACTCCAGCCTTCGGTGTCACATGATCCTTCAGAAATCATTCTAATATGCTGATTTACTTCTCAAGAAACATTTAGTATTATTAGGGGTGTAACGGTACACTAAAATGACGGTTCAGTACATACTTCAGTTTTGAAGTCACGGTTACGTTTTCAGTACAGCAGGGGGAAAACCCAAACCATGTTTTTTTTCTTATTACAAAGTGGTTTACTGAATAAATTATTATTATTTTTTTTAACAAAAGAAAAAGTCTATTACTGCAACTGGCAGCTTCATACACTGCAGTTTATGGTACTGTTGTAATTGGGGGAAGGGATTTTTAGTGCTTACACAAAATATGGTAGCATTATTAGGTTATAATTATTGTGGAATGTCTCCTATTCTAATCTGCTCTGTCTATTTGACGAGGATGCAAGTGCTGGCACTCGTTCATTGAAATCTGCCAAGTTAAAACGTAGACTCGCTTGCTGTCCAAATAATCCTTTATGCGAAATGGAAATACTGTGAATTTTCAACATTTACAGGTAAGTATACAATAAGATGTAAGTTGTGCACTGAGGAAAACGGGTCTCAAATACATTAAACAACACACACATCTGACTGTAAGACAAGCCATGCAGGTTTATGATTTAGTTTGAAGCGCAACACAGTGTTTGAAATTACGTTCCGCACACAGAGAAGTTCCGCACGCACAGCAGTTAAAACAATACTGTATTTGTTCGGTATGCATAAGTTCCGAACCAAATACAAATACACATTCTGTTACACACCTACTTTTTATTATCAATGTAAAACAGTTTAAAGCATCCAACTGTTGAATAAAAGTGCTAATTTCTTTTTAAAAAAAAAATCTTACTGAACTCAAACATTTGAATTAGTGTATATTATATTCAATAGAAATATTGGTAGGAATTTTCCACTGTAATTAACTGGCTCTCCCATCCACACTTCAGTTTTAGATTATATCAAATATAAAACCAAGTTTTTTTTAAACCAGAGGGGAACCCAAGCCTGATGCCTGGAGAATGTATGACCTTCAGGACACTTTGTAATGCCTGATAGCCTTACACAAAGGTGACAAAAATCCCAGTCTACTAAAGAAATGTCAATGAAAAGCGTTACCTGGACATCTGATACACTGCTGCACAAATAATCGGCCTATACTACGAAAATACAGACATATTGAGGTATATTACAGTATATACAGTATATGTCTATTTCTATGTGAATGTGATCTGTAACTGTGGCTGACGTCCACCAGAACTAGACAGTCTGGCCAGTCACTGGTGGAGGGGGTGTGATTCAGGAGGTGGCATACACACTCTATCTTGTCACTAATTAATCACAAGTGGGCAGTAATGGAAGTCATTACTGAGGAGAGGGGAATAATTAATCTCTGTTCTGCTGCTGCACGAGGCAGAATGGTTACATTCAAGCAAAATGAAGACAGTATGTTTAAATTATGGCTTACACACATGCACGCACACATACACTTATTGTTACACACAGGTGTATATTATTCAACTGTCAACAGCCCTCTAATACTGCATGCAGGAAAATCACTGTATCTATTTCCACTGGGAAACACATTTAAGCCAGAAG
Organism: Coreius guichenoti; assembly: GCA_039654105.1. Taxonomy (NCBI): domain Eukaryota; kingdom Metazoa; phylum Chordata; class Actinopteri; order Cypriniformes; family Gobionidae; genus Coreius; species Coreius guichenoti. The sequence goes on from CM077174.1 coordinate 25,258,515, forward strand.
AGTCCCTGACCCTCTCTGAGGACCGGAGAAAGTGAAACTGTGTCAGCCCTTATTGGATTTGTTGTGATGAAGTTAAACAAGCCTTTGCGTAGCCGCACACCGTATCTGCCGAGAAAATCAATCATGCTTTCCATTTGCTGGCAGTAATTTCATTTTGTTTAATCACAAAAACAGGCTCAGCTTGACTTGGCCGACAACACAGCCGCCATCAGAATGCATTAAATTCTCATATGGGGCTCGCAGACACATCGTCCTCTGCTCAGCACAACGAAAAGGAAGTGACAAATACTGACAAATACTAAAAAAGAAATGTCAATCGAGACATTCTCTGCATCTCAGAGATGGTTGAAATACATTTCTGCTGGTGAAAGCCGTGAAGATGCATTTAATTCTGTTTTTTGAGAAACAAATGGGAGTATTTTGCAGAAGGATTTTGCGTCTGGTGTTTTTTTTGAAAAACGAATACATAATGATCCATCATATGTCAAGCAAAACCGAGCCTATATCTGTAATTTACATGGATGGCGGGCTACAACTGAGAACAACTGTTTGTATGCGTCAGGGTGAACTAATTCTTCAGCGGCATCCAGAAGCCTGTTTTTCCTCCTCTGCCCCTTGTCTGTTTAGTGAAGAATCATATACCTGAATGATTGCCCTGCTGGAAAAACACCATTTCCAATCAAATCCCCTGTGTTGAGGGCTGGGCACGATGGGCCTGTGCTTGACATACTAACAACAGCTTTGCTCCCAGGGCACAGCAAGCCCCTGCATGTCTTTAAAAACTTACAGTTATTTAAAGTAAAAATGTAGGATGAACTAAATAAAGTTAAACAGGTGTGCAACACAGTTACTAATTCAAATGGTGTTAAGAAATATTAAAATGTAAAAAAAAAAAGTGTCATAAAATAATATTATATATACACTCACCGGCCACTTTATTAGGTGCACCTCTTTAATTGCTCGTTAACGCAAATATCTAATCAGCCAATCAAATGGCAGCAAAATTTAGGCATGTAGACATGGTCAAGACGATCTGCTGAAGTTCAAACTGATTTAAGTGACTTTGAACGTGCAGGGTTGTTGGTGCCAGACGGGCTGGTCTGAGTATTTCAGGAACTACTGATCTACTGGGATTTTCACGCAGATCCATCTCTAGGGTTTACAGAGAATGGTCCAAAAAAGATCCAGTTGTGACAGTTCTGTGGGAGAAAATTCCTTGTTGATGCCAGAGGTCAGAGGAGAATGGCCAGACTGGTTCGAGCTAATAGAAAGGCAACAGTAACTCAAATAACCATCACTCACTACAACCGAGGTATGCAGAAGAGCATCTCTGAACACACAACACATCAAACCTTGAAGCAGATGGGCTACAGCAGCAGAGAACCACACAGGAAACTGAGGCTACACTTTGCACAGGCTCAGCAAAATTGGATGACAGAAGATTGGAAAAACGTTGCTTGGTCTGATGAGTCTCGATTTCTGCTGCAACACTGGTAGAGGTAGAGTAGGAATTTGGCCTAAACAACATGAAAGCATGGATGCATCCTGCCTTGTGTCAATGGTTCAGGCTGCTGCTAGTGGTGTAATGGTGTGTGGGTTATTTTGGGTCTCTTAGTACCAATTGAGCATTGTTTAAATGCCACAGCCTACCTGAGTATTGTTGCTGACCATGTTCATCCATTTATAACCACAGTGTGCCCATCTTCTGATGGCTACTTCCAGCAGGATAATGCGCCATGTCACAAAGCTTAAATAATCTCAAACTGTTTTCTTGAACATGACAATGAATTCACTAAACTCAAATGGCCTCCACAGTCGCCAGATCTCAATCCAACAGAGCACCTTTGGCATGTGGTGGAACGGGAGATTCGCATCATGGATGTGAAGCCGACAAATCTGCAGCAACTGCGTGATGCTATCGTGTCAACATGGACTAAAATCTCTGAGGAATGTTTCCAGCCCCTTGTTGAATCTATGCCGGAGAATTAAGGCACTTCTGAAGGCAAAACCCGGATGTAGGCCTACCTAATATAAGTGGCCGGTGAGTGTATATAGTGTTGAAAAGTTTGGGGTAATTTATTATTATCAATTTTGAAAACAGTTGTTCTGCTTAAAATGTTTGTGGAAACCTACAATTGATCAATTTACTTTGATCAATTTAATGCATCTTTGTTGAATAAAACTATTATTATATAATATTATATAGAAATATCTACATATATTACAGCGTGTGGGAGTCATTCTACATGGAATAAAACCCACTATGGAGCCACAAGAGATCCTGGGTTGGCCTTTAGTCCACAGTGATTTGTTTAAAATGGACTCAGGACAGAGGCAGCAAATTAACACAGGACTTTCCAGAGATGAAGGTGGATAAGCCCCAGTTACTTCTGCATGAATAGCCGTACAATGTTGACAATGGGAAAAGCCGGTCAAATATAAGAGACTAAACCTTCATTTGGATTGTCAACATTTCCAGAGAGACTTATAGAGGATGATGCTTTCTCAAATAAAGGAGAGAAATTAGTTCCTCTAGTTCTTCTTTAATTAGAAAGTTAAATATTGGTCTGGGTTCTGGCTCGGTGCCTGAGGGGATGAGACAGCCTTGATTTATTACCAGCCTGCTAAAGGCTGTGACTCTCTGAGGTGCACGCAAACACCATACAGAGCTCTGCAGCCAAGCGAACTGTAAACCCAATGCCAAAAATGCAGGGGAAAATGAGAGAAACAATCATAAACAAATCAACAGCTCATGGTCAATACGGACTATATTCCACATAAAAGGCTGCTGAATATATAGTCAAAATAGTCCAGAAACAAAAAGACATTTACATTTTTATCCAAAGTGACTTACATCGCATTCAAGGTACACATTTACATTTTATCAGCTCTTGCTTTCCCTGGGAATCAAACCGATGAATTTGGCATTGCTAGCGCTGTGCCCACACGGAAGAAAACAGGAAAAGGAAGTACTTTAAGCTTGAATTTCTTCAGTAGTAAGTATTCCCAGAATTTACACATGGGCCAAAATTTACAGCATCTTTTTTTAATATTTTTTTCTAATAATTACTGGCAAAATTAAATGCAACTAACTATGGATCTAATAATATATTATAGTAGGTAGTTCATTCTGTAGAATATATATACTGTTGCATTATTGTTCTCAAACATAAGCACAATTTATATACAATTGATACATTTATATATCAATATGTTTGAGAACAACAACAGCGCTACATGGTGATCAGCAGCTCTTTCTGCTGGTTTCAAAGTTACGACAAGTGGTTGTCTTTATGACCGAGTCACTGAATCAATCATTCTACCGATTCATTCAAATATGTTGATTCACTCAGGAAATTAAAAAAAATGACTGTCTATATCAGTGAGTCACTGAATCCTTAACAGATTAGTTCAAACACAATGATACATTCATGAACAAAACATCTCTACTCTGTTTTGTTATGAGAACCTTCAACGGTTTAGTTGCTTTATTTGAAACTATTTTCATTGGTGTAGCAAAAATTTACAAAATAACTGACAATATTGTATCTTTTATATTAGGGCTGCCCTCTAATAGTCGACTAAATGTTAGTCGACAAGAAGAGGCTTAGTCGACCAAAATTTTATTAGTCGTATAGTTGCAGACAAAAAAAAAAATCCACAAGAAAAGGTGAAGTCACGCAGTCCGTGAGGGACAGATCATTAACAACGGTTCTTTGTGATAATTACAGTATGTCGGGCAGGAAATCCAAATGTTCGCCTTTCATCCATCGACCTCAAATATGGCTTATTATTTGAAACATGTAAGTAACTTGGCTGCACGCTCTAACGTTAACCTAGATAAATGTGCACTATTATTAGGCACACATCCAAGTGTTTGTGCGGAGTGTGGAAGCTAAAGTACAGTGCGCTTACTGATTAGCCGACTAATTGCTTAAATGTACGACTACTAATTTTTAGTCAGGGACGGCCCTATTTTATATATATAAAAAATACATATAGGCATGAAGGCATGAACATCCTACTTGGCTAAATCATGTCGATCTTGCACAGATGTGCACTACAACTCCAGTAGAGGGCTGTAGCACTCATGGGAATCCTGGATTTTGACTGGCTCTGATATATTCAGAGTTCCACACTGAGCGGCTAGGTCTATGAAAGAGTGTGTGCAGGTGTGCCAGCTGTCACCTGTGCACCTCTCTCCCCCCTTCCTCCGATTCATGGCCCGGCACATACAGCAGGAGAAACCCTCCCTGCTAAATGAATTCATCAGCCTTCATTACGCCCCACGTTCTCAGGTAATTGGGAATGTGCCGTACATTGATGAATGATTACGGAGGAGTGGGTGCATATTCATTATTGGGCTAAAATGTTCTTATGGCCCCAAAATGAGCCTCCAGCAGTGGCCCGGGCCCTGCTATTACAGTACCCATGATTCAAGTTCAAGCAAAAGGCTCTGCAGGACACCTACATAGCAATAAGGACCTGTATCGGGCCAATGATCGCTAGTAAGAAGATGCATGCAAAAATATAAGTACAGAACTGGGTGAAATAAGGAAATTGAGTGCATGACTGCAAGTAGATTTGTTATTAGTCTCTCTCTCCCAGTCTCTCTGGGCTGAACAGCTGTGGCTGGCTCCCTCCTCACTCATTTTCCCTCGCTATATGTCTCACTTGATGTGCCTGGCTGATAATGTCCCATATGTCCTTTGATAAATTTGGTCATTTGAAAATTATAAGGGTGGGGGATGCGTAGGCTTCGCAATGGACCAGAACGACTCCAGACACACCTAGACCAATCCAACAATGTTTCTTTGCTTCTTAATCAATGGTCCTGTTTACACGTTATTAAGACTGTCGAGAGAGTTATGAAATCACAAGATAAATTGCAAAATTAAGGGGGGAAAAGCATGAAAAGATTTATTTAAATTACATTTGGCCATTATTAGGGACGTTGTTTTATTTTCGGAAGCAAAATATAATTTTCACATTATATGTTCATACTAATGAAGTTTGGGGTCGGTGAGATTTTTTTAATGTTTGTTAAAGAAGTCTCTTATGCTCACCAAGGCTGCATTTATTTGATAAAAAATACAGTAAAAATATTATTACAATATAAAACTAAAAAGTGGAGAAAAGTGTTTTCTATATTCTAAATTTCTTATTATTAATGTTCAACAGTTCTGATGTATAGATGTATATGTTTAATTGCAGTTAGGTCAAATTAATTGCAGAAAACTATGCAATTTACAAACCCGATTCCAAAAAAGTTGGGACACTGTACAAATTGTGAATAAAAACAGAATGCAATAATGTGGAAGTTTCAAATTTCAATATTTTATTCAGAATACAACATAGATGACATATCAAATGTTTAAACTGAGAAAATGTATCATTTTAAGGGAAAAATAAGTTGATTTTAAATTTCATGGCATCAACACATCTCAAAAAAGTTGGGACAAGGCCATGTTTACCACTGTGTGGCATCCCCTCTTCTTTTTATAACTGGGGACTGAGGAGACAAGTTGCTCAAGTTTAGGAATAGGAATGTTGTCCCATTCTTGTCTAATACAGGCTTCTAGTTGCTCAACTGTCTTAGGTCTTCTTTGTCGCATCTTCCTCTTTATGATGCGCCAAATGTTTTCTATGGGTGAAAGATCTGGACTGCAGGCTGGCCATTTCAGTACCCAGATCCTTCTTCTAAGCAGCCATGATGTTGTAATTGATGCAGTATGTGGTCTGGCATTGTCATGTTGGAAAATGCAAGGTCTTCCCTGAAAGAGACGACATCTGGATGGGAGCATATGTTGTTCTAGAACTTGGATATACCTTTCAGCATTGATGGTGCCTTTCCAGATGTGTAAGCTGCCCATGCCACACGCACTCATGCAACCCCATACCATCAGAGATGCAGACTTCTGAACTGAGCGCTGATAAAAACTTGGGTTGTCCTTGTCCTCTTTAGTCTGGATGACATGGCGTCCCAGTTTTCCAAAAAGAACTTCAAATTTTGATTCGTCTGACCACAGAACAGTTTTCCACTTTGCCACAGCCCATTTTAAATGAGCCTTGGCCCAGAGAAAACGCCTGCGCTTCTGGATCATGTTTAGATATGGCTTCTTTTTTGACCTATAGAGTTTTAGCCGGCAACGGCGAATGGCACGGTGGATTGTGTTCACCGACAATGTTTTCTGGAAGTATTCCTGAGCCCATGTTGTGATTTCCATTACAGTAGCATTCCTGTATGTGATGCAGTGCCGTCTAAGGGCCCGAAGATCACGGGCATCCAGTATGGTTTTCCGGCCTTGACCCTTACGCACAGAGATTGTTCCAGATTCTCTGAATCTTTGGATGATATTATGCACTGTAGATGATGATAACTTCAAACTCTTTGCAATTTTTCTCTGAGAAACTCCTTTCTGATATTGCTCCACTATTTTTCGCCGCAGCATTGGGGGAATTGGTGATCCTCTGCCCATCTTGACTTCTGAGAGACACTGCCACTCTGAGAGGCTCTTTTTATACCCAATCATGTTGCCAATTGACCTAATAAGTTGCAAATTGGTCCTCCAGCTGTTCCTTATATGTACATTTAACTTTTCCGGCCTCTTATTGCTACCTGTCCCAACTTTTTTGGAATGTGTAGCTCTCATGAAATCCAAAATGAGCCAATATTTGGCATGACATTTCAAAATGTCTCACTTTCAACATTTGATATGTTATATATATATTCTATTGTGAATAAAATATAAGTTTATGAGATTTGTAAATTATTGCATTCCTTTTTTATTCACAATTTGTACAGTGTCCCAACTTTTTTGGAATCGGGTTTGTATTGATTGATTCTCAAATTAAGTTATATGAACTTCAGACGCAAATGATTAACATGATCTGTGTCATGATGGTCCATGTTTATTTCAGAAGTACCGAAGAAATTGGAACCCATTTATACCTGTATTTAGAGTTGTCTTATCTTGTTTCAAACCAAAACAGATGTTACAATTGGGGCAAATATCTACACACCGGTATAATGGTCTAAAGACATCTGGACCTTATGTAGAAGCATGTGGCCTCATCCTCACCAGCAGGAGAAAAAAAAAAACTTGCCATCTCCCTCCATTACCTCCACCACAAAATAAATGGAAAATTAATTATGTTGACTGCATCTCCAGCAAAACATCCAGGATGTCATTTATTACACAGTCCCACAATGTAGCACTGCAGTCGGGACACTTGCAATAAGAGAGAGAGAGAGAGAGAAACATGACAAATGCGAAAGAAACCATATGCAAATGAGTGAATCTTAATTAAGGCAGCCAAATTATTGAATGCATGAATAATCTATCTGGGTCTGACACAGCAGGGCCTCATGTTCCGCACCTCACCTGACGGCACAATCACACTCAACACTTGTTTCCCTGCTCACATAATTGATTTCACATTCATAAAAACATCCAATAAAATAATTGTTGTTCTGTTGAGTTTGTTATTAACCTTTGTGCAATGTGCATCCCACTTCTGCATCCTCTTTATGCACAACATGCCCCTCATCTGCCCTCTTTTTTTCAACTTCCCATTTTCCATTCTCTTTCAGTGCAGACTCTTAAACTCTGTTCCAAAACCTAGTAAGCTGCCTACTGCCTACAGTGAATCCGGAAAGTAAAAGCTTCACTTTTTCCACATTTTGTTATGTTACAGCCTTACTCCAAAATGGATTAAATTCATAATTTTTTCCTCAATTCTACAAACAATACCTCATAATGACAACATGAAAGAAGTTTGTTTGAAATCTTTGCTAATTTATTAAAAATAAAAAACGAAAAAAATCACATGTACATAAGTATTCACAGCCTTTGGTCAATACTATGTTGAAGCACCTTTGGCACCAATTACAGCCTCAAGTCTTTTTGAGTATGATGCTACAAGCTTGGCACACCTATTTTTGGGCAGTTTCTCCCATTCTTCTTTGCAGGACCTCTCAAGCTCCATCAGGTTGGATGGGGAGCGTCAGTGCACAGCCATTTTCAGCTCTCTCCAGAGATGTTCAATCGGGTTCAAGTCTGGGCTCTGGCTGGGCCACTCAAGGACATTCACAGAGTTGTCCCGTAGCCACTCCTTTGTTATCTTGGCTGTGTGCTTAGGGTCATTGTCCTGTTGGAAGATGAACCTTCGCCCCAGTCTGAGGTCCAGAGCGCTCTAGAGCAGGTTTTCATCAAGGATGTCTCTGTACATTGCTGCATTCATCTTTCCCTCAATCCTGATTAGTCTCCCAGTTCCTGCCGCTGAAAAACATCCCCACAGCATGATGCTGCCACCACCATGCTTCACTGTAGGGATGGTATTGGCCAGGTGATGAGCGGTGCCTGGTTTCCTCCTGACATGACGCTTGCCATTCAGGCCAAAGAATTCAATCTTTGTTTCATCAGACCAGTGAATTTTGTTTCTCGTGGTCTGAGAGTCCTTCAGGTGCCTTTTGGCAAACTCCAGGCAGGCTGTCATGTGCCGTCTGGCCACTCTACCATACAGGCCTGATTGGTGAAGTGCTGCAGAGATGGTTGTTCTTCTGGAAGGTTCTCCTCTCTCCACAGAGAAACGCTGGAGCTCTGTCAGAGTGACCATCGGGTTCTTGGTCACCTCCCTGACTAAGGCCCTTCTCCCCTGATCGCTTAGTTTGGCCGGGCGGCCAGCTCTAGGAAGAGTCCTGGTGGTTCCAAACTTCTTCCATTTACGGATGATGGAGGCCACTGTGGTCATTGGGACCTTCAATGCTGCAGAAATTTTTCTGTACCCTTCCCCAGATCTGTGCCTCGATACAATCCTGTCTCGGAGGTCCACACACAATTCCTTGGACTTCATGGCTTGGTTTGTGCTCTGACATGCACTGTTAACTGTGGGACCTTATATAGACAGGTGTGTGCCTTTCCAAATCATGTCCAATCAACTGAATTTACCACAGGTGGACTCCAGACAAGTTGTAGAAACATCTCAAGGATGATCAGTGGAACCAGGATGCACCTGAGCTCAATTTTGAGTGTCATGGCAAAGGCTGTGAATACTTATGTACATGTGATTTTTTTCGTTTTTTATTTTTAATAAATTTGCAAAGATTTCAAACAAACTTCTTTCATGTTGTCATTATGGGGTATTGTTTGTAGAATTGAGGAAAAAAATAATGAATTTAATCCATTTTGGAATAAGGCTGTAACATAACAAAATGTGGAAAAAAAAAAAATGAAGCGCTGTGAATACTTTCCGGATTCACTGTATATAGGGCATCCTAACTGATATGGAACCTGATAAGTCATGCCTTTTGAAGCACATCAGTAGCACAAATTGCTTGACTTGACCTACTGTTAGCATGTTGCTTTTTCTAACAGTGCAAAACTCTTTTAAAAAATTATATATTTAATTATATTTTATACACTACGTTCAAATGTTTGAAAGACATTAACACGTTTAATCAGCAGGGATACATTAAATTGATTAAAAATTACAGTAAAGGCATTTATAATATTAGAAGAATTTTGGAAAAAATTGTAACGCAATATTAAGCAACACAACTGTTTTCAACATTGAAAATTATAAGAAATGTTTCTTGAGCAGCAAATCGGCATATCTGAATGATTTCTGAAGGATCGTGTGATTGAAGACTGGCGTAATGCCATTTAAAGGTGCACTGTGTAAATTTAGCGGCATCTAGCGGTGAGGTTGCGAATTGCAAAAGATGTTGTGGTCTGAGACAGCAGAGAGTAACTAGTGCTCTGTAGAGGAGTTTGTCCATTTAGGGCTACTGTAGAAACATGGTGGCGCAAAATGGTGACTTCACTGTAAGCGGACCCGCAGTGTATGTAGATAGAAATGGCTCATTCTAAGGTAATAAAAATTTGAATATGCCTTCCGTATTTAACAAAGAAAGTGTAGCGCCTCTTGCAGTTCAAAATGCTTACGCTACGTCAGACGTCATAGTCGTGCCAGTTACGCTTTTTTAAGCTATGTCCGACGTCATCGTCGCGCCAGTTACACTTTATTCGTAAGTTGAATACGGAAGGCGGTTCGCCAGAAGCTAGATATTTTACTTTATAACATGTTAAATATGGATATTTTTCTTACAAAAACCCATCGATTCACTTCAGAAGGCCTTTATTAACCCCCTGGAGCCGTGTGGATTACTTTTAAAATGGATGGATACATTCCGATTGTATTCATCTGAAAGAAGAATGTCATATAAACCCAGGGTTGCCAACTTTTAAGTTCAGGTTGGAGTGGGATTTTTTTTGGGGGGGATTGGCACAAATATCGATTTTCGATCTTGATTTAGTATCAATTCATATGTATATAGCCTACTGTACATATAAGGAATGTACATATACTGTACATATTTTAAACTTTTCTTGGGTTAAATTATATTCACTTGTGTGTGCTTATATAAGTATCTAGTTATCTAGTGTTTGATCATGTCAAATATTTATTCAAATGCAAAACCTAAAAATAAGTAAGCAGTTATGATCTGCAATACTTTTTTGAGCAACTAGACTAGATAGGCCATGTTTATTTATTAAAGAGCCATAGAGGCACCTACTGGGTAATGGCATTACAAATGAAAATTATTAATTTTCAAGCCACAAAATGACACTAATTTGCCTCTTTGCAAAGGAATTCTCTATTTTAACCTTACACTAATTGTAATATAAATAATACAAATATTAGAAGAAAAATATTTTAAGTGGTCATTAATGGACCATAATTATTGCACAAATAGTATTTCGTACTAAAAGATCTCCTCAAAACATTCAATAAACATTATTGAACTAAAATATAGAACATTTATTTAATTGAAAATAGTTAAGGTGTATGGTCACATTTGACCACCATTGAGTATGAGTGTGACCAATTAGTAAGGAATACCTGAGGGCTAAATACAAGAAAAACATTAACATTAATGTTAACAATGTTGCATCTCCATCACTCTCCATAATAAAATGATACTGTAAATGTGGTTGACGTAATAATCAATGCACAGTATACTTTACTGTTTACCAAAAATGGCTGCAAATACCTGTATAGTGAAGCTGTTGTCTATCCGCTTAAGCCATTCAAATGTATTGACAGAGCTGGTTTGTTTGAGAGCTCCATGAACCACGTGACCACGTGCGCGCCGCCGGGAGATGAAAGCATGTCGCAACTCTGTTTTTCAACAGCTCTGACTTTAACTGTTATGCCACATTAACCAAAACGGTATTTATTGTTTGAATTTCGTATTAAAACTTTAAAAAATGTAAAAGCTTAGACTTTGTTTCATATCAAAAGCAGGTTTGGCAATTTGGCGTGAGATTTACTTGGGCAGAGTGAGAGCGTGAGACAGAGCCTGAAAGCGTGAGAGTTGGCAACCCTGATAAACCTAGGATGGCTTGAGGGTTAGTGAATCATGGGGTCATTTTCATTTTTGGGTGAACTATCCCTTTAAGAGGCAAAATAATTAAGTTGCCCTTTGAACAGCTTTTGCATCGATGATGCCTTAAAATGACGCCTCTATAGGCAGCTCACTAGGTTTTGGAACAGAGCAGTCTGAGTATTTTTCCCTGTGAGAAGAGGGCGTGTTTATTTAGCTTGCATCTCCAAACAGTTTTAGTCTTTTTCCCCACAAGGAACTGCAGAGAAAATAACTCTCTCTCTCTCGCTTGCCATCTTTCGATCTCTCTGCCAGCGCAGTTTGACTGCCCGGGATTTAGCAGGGAGCGTGAACTGAGTAAACCTGATGTGATGTTAACCGCAATTTACAGATATACTCAACCTCTCCCATGACCCCGCAATTAAATTCAACATAAAGCTACACAACAGCTATCTTGTCTTTGAGAACTTGGCTGACAGCAGGAGCCACCAAGGAAGCGCCGTGCCACACTGATCGCAGTAATTATTGACGCAACAAAGAGAAATTCAAATTTTTTTTTGTTTAAAGCATATTTGAAGAAAGCTGTGGTGTTGTGTCAGTGCTTTAAAGGGCACCTATTATGCAAAATTCACTTTTTGAACATAAATGTGTTGGCAGTGTGTGTACACAACCACCCTATAATGGTAAAAATCCACCCACTCCTTTTTTTTATCCCCATAAATCATAAGCAGTGTCTCAGAACAAGCCGTTTGCAGATTCCTGGCAAAGTGACGTCACATTTCACAGGCCCCGCCCATGAGTGTTGATGGACACTGCCGTATTAGCAAAGACCCCGCCCTCAGAGAGCTGTACACAGTCCGCCATGTTTATCTCTTCACCAGAGCATTTAACCGCAGCATTCAAGTAAGAAATGTGTTCTTAATAAAGCTCAGGGTTGCCAACTTTTAAGTTCAGGTTGGAGTGAGATTTTTTGGGGGGGGCGGGGGATGGGGATTGGCACAAAATATCGATTTCGATCTTGATTCAGTATCAATTCATATGTATATAGCCTACTGTACATATAAGGGAAAAAAAAGTTTGCCTTTTCAGCACTATTTTAAACTTTTCTTGGGTTAAATTATATTCACTTGTGTGTGCTTATATAAGTATCTAGTTATCTAGTGTTTGATCATGTCTAAATATTTATTCAAATGCAAAACCTAAAAATAAGTAAGCAGTTATGATCTGCAATACTTTTTTGAGCAACTAGACTAGATAGGCCATGTTTATTTATTAAAGAGCCATAGAGGCACCTAGTGGGTAATGGCATTACAAATGAAAATTATTAATTTCCAAGCCACAAAATGACACTAATTTGCCTCTTTGCAAAGGAATTCTCTATTTTAACCTTAATTACTACACTAATTGTAATATAAATAATACAAATATTAGAAGAAAGATATTTTAAGTGGTCATTAATGGACCATAATTATTGCACAAATAGTATTTCGTACTAAAAGATCTCCTCAAAACATTCAATAAACATTACTGAACTAAAATATAGAACATTTATTTAATTGAAAATGGTTAAGGTGTATGGTCACATTTGACCACCATTGAGTATGAGTGTGACCAATTAGTAAGGTATACCTGAGGGCTAAATACAAGAAAAACATTATCATTAATGTTAACAATGTTGCATCTCCATCACTCTCCATAATAAAATGATACTGTAAATGTGGTTGACGTAATAATCATACGTGCACAGACATAACCAACTGTTTTCATGTGAACTTTGTGTGTTTCTAACATAACCTTGTGTGCATTTGACAGTTTATTCATAATAACACATGAAAGAGAACTAGTCTAGTTTAATAGCCTACTCACGGACGCACCGATATCCAGCTCTCTGTGCGTATGCGTCGGGTGTGTGTGCTCAAGTTGAGAGCATAGACTGTAAGGTTGAGAGTGATATGGCTTTAAAACGCATGCAGATGATAATATTTCATGATGATGAAGAACTGCAATGTCACGTGAGCGTGTCCGCGATAGAGATGATAATCAAAGCCAAACAGATGTATCATGTTTCAGTTTTCATTCCAGTGTTCACAAGCTGTGAAGGCTCCGCCCTCTGGGATGGGGAGCAGCAGCTCATTTGCATTTAAAGGAGACACACACAAAACAGCTCATTTTTCTCAAACCCAAAAATAGGCATTTTCAAAATGGTATGTTAAATGATCTGTTAGGAATTTTGATCTGAAACTTCACAGACACACTCTGAGGACACCTGAGACTTATATTACATCTTGTAAAAAGGGGCATAATAGGTGCCCTTTAAAGGTGTATGCTCTGGGAGATCTTTAGAAAAGCCAATCAAGGTCTTCGAGTTCTAGGCCGTCGCAGTTGAACAGAAATCTCACTAAATGCCCAGAGCGAAATGACGGGTGTTTCATTTGGATGGTGAGAGCAGAATGGAGCCGAATCGGTCAGTGGGGAGCAGATGATGCAAAGCACCAGAATTTGTAACTGTGGTGCAATCTCAGCCACATCAAGGACAAACCCAACAGAAAGGCAGCCACATAGTGATACATGTTTGAGTCCGTAGGCATCTAGAGTTAGAGACTGATAGGTGCACCGGGAGTGTGCAGAAAGGTCTTGATGAACCCACAGTGGATTTGATCCACACTTATCTCAGTGTGGGTAATGATGCAGCAGATGTATCAGTTGAATTAAAGCACCCCTTTATAATTAATACCTTTATGCAGTGTGTAATATAGATCTTTGTGAATGTAAAAAGTCTGCCAAGTTATAAAGATCAAAGTGCACAGCAAATAAATGTATTGTCTCCTTAATAAGAATCCATTCTGAACAGCTGCAACGAGTCGTCAGCAATTCCACTCTCTCATCCTGATACATACCTACATAATAATGTAACACATTTGCATAATGCCAGCCTATGGTCTTCACTGGCTGCCCACGAATGACGTCTGCTCTGACCCGCCCTCAAACACTGTAGTTTTAGCTGAAACTGGAAGAGTTTGGTTCGTGTTGTTCATGTCAAGTAGAAGCTGTTTTCGGCACTGTGAATCCACTTTGCATGCACTTCAAAAGGATGAGGAGTTGCGCTGGAATTGATACGGTGAAACCGACACCAATGTTACTGTTCGTATATATATGCGTTTCATTTCCGACATGTGCTGTAAGCGGTAGACCAATCACAACAGACTGGGCCAAATGCAGAGATTTTGGGAGAATGTTAATTTGTTATTTGTTTGTATAATTTGTTATTATAAATCGCATATATCCTAATTTGTTAAGAAAACTCTGAAAAGAACATATTACTGAGATTAAATAGACATTAAAAAAGGGTTAGGTTAAAATAATGATTTGATTCACGATTCATAGGTTTTTGATTCAATCAAGGAGCGATTTTTGTAAATTCAGAACAATTCGATTTAATCCGATTCACATTAAGTGAAGGCTACTTTAAATATAACAAAGACAGGGTTCGTACACATTTCTACCAATAAATTTCCATGACTTTTCCATGACTTTTAGGCAAATATTCATGACCTAACCTTCCATGAAACGTCTGTGTATACATGTAAAATAAGAATAAAAATCCATGTTCAAATGTCAAATCATAGCATATCTTAACTAATTAACGACAAGCTATGTGGTTTAATACAAAATAAACACTGACACACCAGTAAGACAGTTAGATGAAATACTGTCTGACCCTAGCAATGGATTAACACACATTAATGGGAGGCAACAATGATAAATAAGTAAGTAAAAGTGTCCAGTAACACTGACAGTAACTTTACAAGGTGGCAGTGCCAGAGACAAACTTTTGGAATACAAAATTGGATAACTGAGAATTGGGAAACCATAAATCATTAACAAGATAACGTCCCTATTTGAAATCCCCCAAAACAGCCGAGTTTACACCCATGCAAACTGCAACTGCCAGACGTTCCCCCATGCCAGGGTCAGAAATGAACTTTTCCATTAAGGGGCTCCTTGCAATTGATTTCCAGGAGCATTTTATTTATTTATAAGTGCCATTTTTATTGATTACCTGTGTTGGTGTTTGTCAAATACTTAAATTTAACCAATTACTTAAATCAATCAGAATACTATATAGACTGTTACCAATAAAATTATCATTAACAAAAGCCATCTTTACACTGCAAAGGTGGAACAGAAGCTACATCTGAAATAGCATAAATGTTTATTTACACAGACTGTTTAATGTTACTCTAATTATAAAATGAACAGGAACTCTTTACAGAGGTATTATTGTCAGTTAATGCTCTTGATATTGTAATAATGATTATTAATGTCGTCGATTAATACATACATAAAATGTTTTTGTGTTTGGGGAAACTGCACGTCATATTCTGACTACACCGATAAAACAATCTTACAACCATTTATGAATTATTTATTTACTTTTTAGGCCTATGCATTAGAAAATGAAGACTTAATATGATCTTACCAGCATGTTGAATAAATTATATTAACCGGAATAAACTATACAGAGAGGGAGAATTCTGTATTTTAAGAGAATGTGACCGATCGCGGGGTTGTCCATAACTTGGGTCTAGCGCGAGTTTAAGCGCTCTCACAAACACTTCCGTTAAAATCACGGAAACTGATGACACTGCGACATGAATCTCTTACATCCAATGTGCACTTTGTTGTTTATGACGGGAGAATTTGCGAGTTTCAGTCAGAATTCAGACAGAGAGCGCGCGCACTGAACAAAACTCTTTGTTTCAGCAATGACCAATCTGAACGCTTCTGATTGGCCATCACGCTCGACAGAAACGCGTGTGATTTGGTTATAATGCTCAACGCACAAAAGGAAATCTGACAGAATGCGGCAGTCGGGTGGATCGAAGGAATGAAGTATGTTTAAGAAGTTTCAAAGTTTGTTTAACCAATATTATCACTTAACATATATTCTATTACATCAATATTTTGAAACAAATTTCCATGACTTTTCCAAAACTTTCTGGTTTATTTATTTTTCCAAAACTTTTCCAGGCCTGGAAATTGCTATTTTAAAATTCCATGACTTTCCCAGGTTTTTCATGACCGTACGAACCCTGCAAAGAGTGCAATGTCCCAATAAAATATGTCAGAGTTAAGCACACCTGCGCACAAATTTTAAACCGATTCTTGACCGGAAAAAAAAAGATTCAAAAATCCAAGTGTCAAGATGGATGCATATGCATCGGCAGGATTTGCAATTGATGCATATAGAAATAATGAGTGAATCGTTATGCAATTTAAATGACATAAGATATTAAGTATACTGGAATTGAAATCAAAGGCTTGACTGGCAGATACAGATCTCTCTCAAAACTGTGAGGACTGTGTATGGTGTTCTTGTATGAATTGTGTCATAAAATGGCATATATGTCATTCAGTTGGACTTACACTTGGATGTCTAGCATGATTCTCTTGTCTTCTTCAACATGGATCCCCCAGATGCAGTCCTGACCCTTATCATAGGCCTCAGGCCAGTTTGGAGATAACACCACCCCGGCTGAATCTGTGATCTCTCCACTGCAAACAGCTGCAATGCAAAGAGAGAAACAAAGAGGTCAGAGAGAAATGCAAACACACTAAAATGCTTACCTTATATTAATTTAATCTGTATTAAATCTTATTTACTGCACAATGCAATAAATAACAGAATAAATACAGTGGGGAAATACAATTCAGTGGGGTTTCATTTTGTTTCTATGTGCTATTTAAGATCAGGTTCTAAATAAATGATGCCCCAAAAACATTAAACGTATTTAAATAATCTTAGTTACTGGTGTGGTTTAAATAAAACTTCCTGAAATGGCCTCTTACATAAGCTTTGGTCTTCTGGATAGGACTGTGAAATGAGTCTTTATTGACCATTGTTGTCATGAGCCCAGCCTGTGTTCCTGTGTGTTCTTTTATGTTCTTCCTGTTCTTTGCCATGTTTTGTAGTCTTTTGTAGTCCTTTTGTTGATTAGTTGATTTGATTAGTCTTGATTGTTCCCAGGTATGTCTTGTTATATTGTTAGCCCTTGTGTATTTAAACCCCAGTGTTTCCTGTGTTCTTGGTCAAGACTCATTCTCTGTCACACTGAGCTCTCAGAGAAGAGTGAAGGTATTTATTAGAATATTAACAACCAAAATAAACCAATCACAAGAAAATCAGGAAAACCAGGGAGCAGGACTGAGACCAACGACATAACATCCACCAAAGGAAAAGACCAGACAATGAACACAGGAACACAAAGGCTTACTGTACACACACAGGGTAATGGACTAACAAGACACACCTGGGGACAATCAGGGAACTAATCAAAAAAGCACTACAAAAATGGCACACAGGACAGAAAACAGGAACGAAACCAGGGCAAAATGCAAGCTAAAAGACCACATAATACAGTGGGGAGAACAAGTATTTGATACACTGCCGATTTTGTAGGTTTGCCTACTTACAAAGCATGTAGAAGTCTGTAATTTTTATCATAGGTACTCTTCAACTGTGAGTGACGGAATCTAAAACAAAAATCCAGAAAATCACATTGTATGATTTTTAAGTAATTAATTAGCATTTTATTGCATGACATAAGTATTTGATACATCAGAAAAGCAGAACTTAATATTTGGTACAGAAACCTTTGTTCCCTTTCGTTCAGTCACTCCGAGTAACGTCAGTGACTGACAAATGGGGGTTTCGCCTAGAAGCCTATCATCTTTGAGATCTAGAAAACGCCCAATGGCAGTGCCAATGCCATGGGCATGCGGAATTTGCATAGCGTAACTCCGCCCCACAGTGTGGGTATATAAGGAAGCACGCTGGCAACATCGCATTATGTTTCTGCTCCGGAGCCAAGAGCATCTATCTCTTCACTCCTTAAGCCTTTTGAGTATATCGTCAAGCTTCTTCGGTGTTGGTGTGACGGCGCATTCCAGCGATCGCATACTGCCTGCCTGCTGATCTGTGCAGTGATCTGCAACAGCTGTGTGTGTGTTCCCTGGGCGCTTCAGCACTCTGCAGAGCTTTCTCTCACAAAAAGAGCTTGCGCGTTGCACGTCTTTTTAAAGACGGTTCGCCTGTGCACTTCTGGGTGCGGTCGATCTCTGTTGCCATCTGATGGGCACAATCACTGTTTGACGTGTTTGGGCTTCAGCACGCTCAAGCAGCGTTTGTGGATGAGTCATGTTCTCACTGCGGGAACATGAACATCGCGATGTTGCGGTCGAGACTCAATGACCCTTCGTAAAGGAAAGAGAGTCCCCTTTGCCACACCCCAATCTACCGTCTCCGAGAGAGATGGTACTTTGGCTGGTGGCCAGGGTGACCTGAGGGTTACGGTGTGGAATAAATCCCGACGATCATTCCTCGGGCCACACCCCCCTCTCGCACACCGCTACCCGCGAGTGGTCGGACTGAAACAACGGGGCTGTCTGCGGTCTTCGTTCGGCGCTCCAGATGACGACGAGACGTCGATCACCGCATCTCAAGGTGGGCTGGAGTCCTCTGCGGATGAAGATTCGGCTATGCTGCCGCCTTCGGGCGTGCCAGCATTGCCCGAGTCCGACCCGGAGTTGACAGCCATGTCATCTCGGAGGATGATTGGTCTTTGGGTGCGGCGTGTCCTGACAGCTGTCGGGCCCCGCCCCCAATTACTTTCTCTCCCGAGAAACATGGTCCTGGAAGTCCCCGTTGTCTTCCCGTGACCGTTCGCAGGCCTTCTCCGCCTTCTCTGCCCTCGATGGGGCCACGGCCAAGGGTACACTGGGGTCCCCCCTGTTGACGCTCAGCTGCAATCACGGTCGAGACTCAATGACCCCCGTATGGAGGTAGAGTCCCCTCTGCCACACCCCAATTTCCCCTCCACGTGATGGGATGCTTGGCTGGTGGCCAGGGTGACCTGAGGGCTGCGGTGTGGCATAAACCCTGACGATCATTCCTCGGGCCACACCCCCCTCTTGCACAGAGTGCTTCAATGTGGCGTGGTGATCCTAGGCACCCCTCTAAGGCCTGTAGGTTCTCGTCTACTTGGGTGGCAAGGGACTACAGAGCTGCGGGGCAGGCCGCTGCCTCTCAGCACGCCATGGCCATCCTTCAGGTCTACCAGGCCAGGATGCTCGTGGCATGCACGAGGGTAGAGCTGTCCCAGGGCTTTGAATGAGCCACATGCCGCCACCGACCTCGCCCTCTGGGCGACGAAGGTGACCGTGCGCTCCCTGGGTCAGGTGATGTCCACAGCTGTGGTCCAGGAGAGATGTGGCTCAGCCTGGTCGATATGAGAGAGGCTGAGCGAACCCGGTTCCTCAACGCTCACATATCCCAGGCTGGCCTCTTCGGCGGCATGGCCGAGAACTTCGCCCAACAGTTCTCGGCCGCCCAGAAGCAGACTGAGGCCATTAAACATGTGCTGCCCCGGCGGCCAGCTGCTGCCTTACTCAGCCGCCGCCTCAGTCTGCTTGCCGCCGAGGAAGACGCCCCCGGGAGAATCTTCTGTTAAGGAAAGAACTAACTCACCCATCCCTGAGCACCCAGAGACCGTGCACGGCAGTGTGCGCCGCCCCCGGGCCACGCCACTCTCGTCCCTCTCTGACGCCAGTCTCCTCTCAGAGCAGACCCCAGTGGAACGCACGTCCTTCCATGGTCTCCTCTGTCAGGACGCGGCTGATGACCGTGCCCCCACACCGGGATGCTATGCCTCCCACGTCGGGGGACGTCTGTGGTTCGCATGACCCCGCTGGTGCAGTTTCTGGGAGCTTGGCTTCAGCTTCCTGGACTGTCCCGCTGGGTCGCGAAGACCATCAGGCTCGGCTATGCGATTCAGTTCGCTCAGGCTCCTCCCCATTCCGGGGAGTCCGATACACCATGGTGGGGCCCTACGCCCCGGTCATGCGTGCGGAGGTCGCTACCCTGCTGGCGAAGGGTGCGATCGAGCCTGTCCCTCCAGCCGAAATGAAGTCCAGCTTCTACAGCCCTTGCTTCATTGTACCAAGAAAACCGGTGGGTTACGACCGATCCTGGGCCTGCGCGTCCTGAACCGATCCCTTCACAGGCTTCCGTTCAGGATGTTGACAGGGAAGCGCCTTTTCGAATGTGTTCGTCCAGTAGATTGGTTTGCAGCGATCGACCTGAAGGACGCCTACTTCCATATCAGTACGTGGTCCTCCCATTCGGGCTAGCTCTGTCCCCCTGCGTCTTTACGAAGATTGTCGAGGCAGCCGTTGTGCCACTCAGGCAACACGGGGTTCGCATCCTGAACTACCCCGACGACTGGCTGATCCTAAGTCACTCTCGAGAGCAGGTGTGCAAACACAGAGACCTGGTGCTCCAGCACTTAACCCGTCTGGGCCTTCGGGTCAACTGGGAAAAGAGCAAACTCTGCCAGTACAGAGGATCTCTTTTCTCGGTATCGACTCGGTCGCCATGTGCGTGCAGCTTACGAGCGAGCACGCGCAGTCACTGCTGACTTGCGGTAACGCCGCTCGGATTGCTTCATATGAGACCGCTTCAGCACTGGCTTCGCGATCGAGTCCCAAGATGGGCATGGCAGTCGGGCACGCCCCGGGTCCCAGTGACTCGGGCCTGCCTGCAGTCCTTCACCCCGTGGTCGAACCTCAGCTTTCTACGGGCCGGTGTTCCCTTAGAACGAGTTTCCAGGCATATTGTTGTGTCAACAGATGCCTCCACGACTGGCTGGGGTGCCATGTGCAATGGACATGCTGCCGCGGGCTCCTGGACAGGACCCCAGCGCCTCCTGCATGTCAATTGCCTCGAATTGATGGCAGTACGGTTCACCCTGCACCGCTTCCGGGAGTTGCTCAAGGGTCAACACGTGCTAGTCCGGTCAGACAACACGGCCACAGTAGCGTACATCAACCACCAGGGTGGTCTACGTTCCCGCCGTATGTCTCAACTCGCCCGCCATCTCGTTTTATGGAGTCAGAAGCATCTGAGGATCCATGTCCCGGGAGTCCTGAACCATGCAGCCGACGAGCTCTCACGGCTTCAGCCACTTCCTGGAGAATAGGACTCCATCCCCAGATGGTTCAGCTGATTTGGGAACAGTCGGCGCACAGGTAGATCTGTTTGCCTCCCACGACTCTTCCCACTGCCGCCTGTTTTATTCCCTGACCGAGGGCTCCGTCGGCATGGATGCTCTGGCGCACAGCTGGCCGCAGGGCCTCCGCAAGTATGCGTTCCCCCAGTGAGCCTTCTCGCACAGGTTCTGTGCGAGATCAGGGAGGACAAGGAGCAGGTCCTTTTGGTCGCCCCATTTTGGCCCGGCCGGACCTGGTTTTTCGAACTCATACTCCTTGTGACAGCCCCTCCCTGGTCGATTCCTCTGAGGAAGGACCTCCTTTCTCAGAGACGGGGCACCCTTTGGCACCCGCGTCCCGATCTTTGGAACCTCCACGTGTGGCTCCTGGATGGGACGCGGCAGGTTTGAGTACCCTACCACCTCAGGTGGTGGCTACCATCACTTCCGCTAGGGCCTTGTCTACCCGACACGCCTATGCGTTGAAGTGGAACCTCTTCGTCACCTGGTGTTCTTCTCACCAAGAAGACCCCTGGGAATGCCCGATTGGGTCCGTGCTCTCATTCCTCCAAGAAGGGTTGGAACGAAGGCTGTCTCCTTCCACCCTCAAGGTTTATGTGGCCGCTATATCAGCCTACCACGACCTTGTGGAGACGAAAAAGGTAAGTCAGCACGACCTGGTCATCAGGTTCCTGAGGGGAGCGAGGAGACTGAATCCTCCTCGCGCTCCCCTCGTACCCTCTTGGGACCTCTCAGTAGTCTTGAGTGCTCTGCAGAGGGCTCCCTTCGAGCCATTGCGGTCAGTCGAGCTTAAGTTCCTGTCTATGAAGACAGCGCTCCTGATCGCTTTGGCCTCCATCAGAGGGTAGGGGACCTGCAGGCATTTTCGGTTGATGAAGCGTGCCTGGAATTCGGGCCGGCCAACTCTCACGTGATCCTGAGACCCCGGCCTGGATATGTGCCCAAGGTTCCCACCACTCCGTTCAGGGACCAGGTGGTGAACCTGCAAGCGCTGCCTTTGGAGGAGGCAGACCCAGCCTTGGCACTGCTCTGTCCAGTACGCGCCCTTCGTGCTTACGCAGACAGAACGCAGTGTTCAGGACCTCAGACCAGCTCTTTGTCTGTTGTGGTGGGAAGCTGAAGGGAAAGGCTCCCTCCAAGCAAAGGTTGTCTCACTGGATAGTGGACGCCATTGTCTTGACTTACCAGACACAGGGGCATGGCGCCTCGCTAACAGACATCTGCAGAGCTACAGGCTGGGCGACACCCAACACATTCGACAGATTCTATAATCTCCGAGTGGAGCCAGTGTCCTCTCTTGTACTTGCCTCTACTAGTGGCCGGTAATGGACTAGGCTCAGGTGTCTTCGCTTGCTCGCCATTCCACTCCACAGACTGGATACGTGCAATATTTCCTCAGGTAGTTTCCCTGAAGCCCTGAGTTCCTCCAGCACTGTCGATGCCGACACCAGTGCGTCTGCCCACTCGGCCAGGCCCTCGTGTTAGGCTAGGTGCCACCGTGTGCATGGTTCCCCCCTTGGGCGACCCCCACATGTGTATTTCCACTGTAAGCCTCTCCGAGCATGTGTATTTCCCTCGGCAAGCTTTGCCTCCCCTGGGGGTAAAATTCTTCCACCTTCGGCTGGTTACCCCAGAGCGCTTCCATATGTAGCCCCTCGCGGGTCATATGTGTATCCTTAAGTCCTCCCTATGGGTAGGCATTTGGCGCATACTTCCACCTGGAATATGCTTCCCAGTGTACCTTGGTATTCCTGTGTTAAGTGGGAGTCCTTCGTCCGTACTAGCTTACGACAGGGAGCTCACGCTTACGCAGGACACTGGATGACAGCCGAGTGGCGTGATTACATTGGGACCCCCATTCGTCAGTCACTGACGTTACTTGGAGTGACTGAACGAAAGGGAACGTCTCGGTTACGTATGTAACCCTCGTTCCCTGAGGAGGGAACGGAGATGTAACGTCCCTCTGCCACTTCCGCTGTACCGCTGGTACGGACGGGAGTTCAGTCTTGGCTCCTCAGCAGGTAAACATAATGCGATGTTGCCAGCGTACTTCCTTATATACCCACACTGTGGGGCGGAGTTACGCTATGCAAATTCCGCATGCCCATGGCATTGGCACTGCCATTGGGCGTTTTCTAGATCTCGAAGATGATAGGCTTCTAGGCGAAACCCCCATTCGTCAGTCACTGACGTTACGTCTCCGTTCCCTCCTCAGGGAACGAGGGTTACATACGTAACCGAGACGTTTGCAATTACAGAGATCATACGTTTCCTGTAGTTCTTGACCAGGTTTGCACACACTGTAGAAGGGATTTTGGCCTACTCCTCCATACAGACCTTCTCCAGATCCTTCAGGTTTCGGGGCTGTCGCTAGGCAATACGGACTTTCAGCTCCCTCCAAAGATTTTCTATTGGGTTCAGGTCTGGAGACTGGCTAGGCCACTCCAGGACCTTGAGATGCTTCTTACGGAGCCACTCCTTAATTGCCCTGGCTGTGTGTTTCGGGTCGTTGTCATGCTGGAAGACCCAGCCACGACCCATCTTCAATGCTCTTACTGAGGGAAGGAGGTTGTTGGCCAAGATCTCGCGATACATGGCCCCATCCATCCTCCCCTCAATACGGTGCAGTCGTCCTGTCCCCTTTGCAGAAAAGCATCCCCAAAGAATGATGTTTCCACCTCCATGCTTCACGGTTGGGATGGTGTTCTTGGGGTTGTACTTATCCTTCTTCCTCCAAACACGGTGAGTGGAGTTTAGACCAAAAAGCTCTATTTTTGTCTCATCAGACCACATGACCTTCTCCCATTCCTCCTCTGGATCATCCAGATGGTCATTGGCAAACTTCAGACGGGCCTGGAAATGCAGTGGCTTGAGCAGGGGGACCTTGCGTGCGCTGCAGGATTTTAATCCATGACGGCGTAGTGTGTTACTAATGGATTTCTTTGAGACTGTGGTCCCAGCTCTCTTCAGGTCATTGACCAGGTCCTGCCGTGTAGTTCTGGGCTGATCCCTCACCTTCCTCATGATCATTGATGCCCCACGAGGTGAGATCTTGCATGGTGCCCCAGACTGAGAGAGATTGACCGTCATCTTGAACTTCTTCCATTTTCTAATAATTGCGCCAACAGTTGTTGCCTTCTCACCAAGCTGCTTGCCTATTGTCCTGTAGCCCATCCCAGCCTTGTGCAGGTCTACAATTTTATCCCTGATGTCCTTACACAGCTCTCTGGTCTTGGCCATTGTGGAGAGGTTGGAGTCAGTTTGATTGAGTGTGTGGACAGGTGTCTTTTATACAGGTAACGAGTTCAAACAGGTGCAGTTAATACAGGTAATGAGTGGAGAACAGGAGGGCTTCTTAAAGAAAAACTAACAGGTCTGTGAGAGCCGGAATTCTTACTGGTTGGTAGGTAATCAAATACTTACGTCATGCAATAAAATGCAAATTAATTATTTAAAAATCATACAATGTGATTTTCTGGATTTTTGTTTTAGATTCCGTCTCTCACAGTTGAAGTGTACCTATGATAAAAATTACAGACCTCTACATGCTTTGTGAGTAGGAAAACCTGCAAAATCGGCAGTGTATCAAATACTTGTTCTCCCCACTGTAAATAAAATGAATGTTATCGGTGTTATGTTATCAGTATTTAGGCAATATTCATCTTTATATTTTATTTTAGCTTAATTTTAATTAATGAAAATGATTTGTAATATTTTTAGTCACAAAATATTTAATTACTAGATATTCAAAATGTATGGCATTTTGTATCCCAATTTTTTACATAGGTGACTCCCAGCTCTCAAAAAGAGCTCAAGCTCTGGATTAATCTGACTGGGGTCTAAGTGGAGAATTCTGGCCAGATTAATAAACAACTCAAGGCTTCCTGTTTTCATTTTTCCCCTATTCACATCACTACACTGGTTTAGCTGGATGTAAGCACATTTTCAAATAGAAAAGCTGTTGTCTTGACCCTCTGCTAGAGCCAGTACGATTAAATCCTTTCAATCCAAACTCTATTGTGAGGCTCAAGAAATGTACTTGAGCAACGGGTTAGATAAGAAGGCCGTGTGTGTAGGTGGGGGTGGAATCGGGGCATTATGAGTGAGGCATTCTCTCACATTCTTCGGCTCTGTGCACCTGGTTCTAGCCTTCATGGCTTAATGCTTTTAGGGCTGCTTTAGGCGCGTGACTGTGGCTAAGAATGTCTGAAACCCATCCAGGTGACACAGGATGTAGTGGATTACATAGAAAAGGCACTAAAAGGATGTGTGGCGCTTGTACTGTACTTGCGCATGCTGCCTGTAGAGCTCTTCAGCAGCTAACTAATGCAGATTATACACAGAAACACAGAAATGTAAAGCCTACACATATAGCCTCACGTGTGAACATAGAGGAGAGAATCATTTCTGCCTGACAGCTTTATTTACTTGCACATGCTGCCTGTGTTGTTTTAGCGCCGATTCATGAAGAAAATTATCCAGATCAGGTAAACACTTGGCTAGTTATAATGTGAAACTTTCCTTGTTTGAAAGTTAAAAAAAAGTTTAAAAAGCCTCGAAAATTGGAAAGTTTATAGGCCTTACGGACAGATTCAAATTCACTCTCATAAACTGAAAGGGAGCTAATTCTTCACTTCTGAATTTGGCCCAACCCTGGTACATATGTATATGCAAACATTCACACACACCTCTGCAGGCGGGTTCAGTCTCATTCCATTGAGGGTTGCTGGGATCCATGCACTCGATGATAACGGAGCCCTGCTCCAGGGTGTAGCCGGGGTCACAGTTGAACTCCACAACCGTGCCCACAGCATAGGTGCTGTCAGTGGTGGTGAAGTTGCCGTACTTGACGAATGGCTCGTAGCAGTGCCCTGCTGCAAAAGCTGAGAGGACACACCATAAATCACCTGCTCCAAGACGCACATCACAGTCCAAACACTATCACCAAGCATCTGATTTCAGAAAAGCTTAAAACACACAGACAACCAGTCCGCTCAGCTCAGCCTTTCACATAATAATTTCATTGAAAAGGCAGAGGACAGCGCAGAATCCGAATTTAAAAACATTTTTAGACGGCAGTCTAAAAGAATTTGTCTGTTGAATGTGGCAAAGCAATGTGCAGTGTTTTACATTCCTACCAATCAAAATCCTCCTGGACGCAAACCCAAGGTTTCGGGTTGCCCTTGGAAGGATATTGTTAGTTAATCAACCTTAGCCAGACTTGCAAGGCCATTTACAGGCGTAAAAGGAAGAGAGACGGCCCGACAACGTGAATAAATGTGCAACGTGAATGAACAAACTCACTCAGGGAAACAACAAACCGACACGCCTGGCTGAACCGTTATTGGTTGTTGTGCTCGCCTGAGAATGTAGAATAGAGATTAGAGCGAGAGGAGGAGACTTAAGATGAGGATGTTCAGACTATGGGTAAACACTGGCTTTGATATCCCTCCGGGTCCGGCCTCATTCAAGCGTGCACTAGATTAGACTACCCACATTCAGCTTTACATTCAACCTCGCTCTCTGTTTAATAAACACAGGCGATTCTGCCAATTACAGCAAACTGTTTCTCACCCCCCACCCCCCCCCCACCCCCACTTCCCTTCCCCAGGCAGACACATTTGCATTATTCATCTTTGGATTCATCTGGCTCCATTCTCTAAAAGAAGTAAAAAATGAATCATTTTAATCATCTTGCTCTCTTATAACCACAGAAACAATCATTACATAAGATGGCGTCAGCATAAAAGTCAGATTTCTATGGAAATGAGTTTTGCACATAATTTCATGTGCAATGCACATTTTGTGTTATTGCCATAAGTGAGGTCCCCATAGGAAAGAAAAACCATGACTGAGATCTCTTTAATGTCTCAGTTGTTTCTCCTAGACATCAATTAGATTAAATGGTGAGCAAAATTACTTTTTTGGCTTAAGTTGTATAGTTATATATTTCAATATGAAGTCAAACATTTCGCATCAAATTCCTTGAAAACCAAATGATATACTAACTTGACCAACACTGAAACTAAAACAAAATTGTTTTTCATTGAATTTTTTTTATTTGATATAAATTTTATTTTGATTATGAATCAATTAGTTAAGAAATGTTTGCTATAAGACAGATAACAGTCTAAGAGTCCCAGTTTCAACTTTAAATACAGTGGGGAGAACAAGTATTTGATACACTGCCGATTTTGCAGGTTTGCCCACTTACAAAGCATGTAGAAGTCTGTAATTTTTATCATAGGTACTCTTCAACTGTGAGTGATGGAATCTAAAACAAAAATCCAGAAAATCACATTGTATGATTTTTAAGTAATTAATTTGCATTTTATTGCATGACATAAGTATTTGATACATCAGAAAAGCAGAACTTAATATTTGGTACAGAAACCTTTGTTTGCAATTACAGAGATCATACGTTTCCTGTAGTTCTTGACCAGTTTTGCACACACTGCAGCAGGGATTTTGGCCCACTCCTCCATACAGATCCTTCTTCAGATCCTTCAGGTTTCGGGGCTGTCGCTGGGCAATACGGACATTCAGCTCCCTCCAAAGATTTTCTATTGGCTTCAGGTCTGGAGACTGGCTAGGCCACTCCAGGACCTTGAGATGCTTCTTACGGAGCCACTCCTTAGTTGCCCTGGCTGTGTGTTTCAGGTCGTTGTCATGCTGGAAGACCCAGCCACGACCCATCTTCAATGCTCTTACTGAGGGAAGGAGGTTGTTGGCCAAGATCTCGCGATACATGGCCCCATCCATCCTCCCCTCAATACGGTGCAGTCGTCCTGTCCCCTTTGCAGAAAAGCATCCCCAAAGAATGATGTTTCCACCTCCATGCTTCACGGTTGGGATGGTGTTCTTGGGGTTGTACTCATCCTCCTCCTTCCTCCAAACACGGCGAGTGGAGTTTAGACCAAAAAGCTCTATTTTTGTCTCATCAGACCACATGACCTTCTCCCATTCCTCCTCTGGATCATCCAGATGGTCATTGGCAAACTTCAGATGGGCCTGGACATGCGCTGGCTTGAGCAGGGGGACCTTGCGTGCGCTGCAGGATTTTAATCCATGACGGCGTAGTGTGTTACTAATGGTTTTCTTTGAGACTGTGGTCCCAGCTCTCTTCAGGTCATTGACCAGGTCCTGCCGTGTAGTTCTGGGCTGATCCCTCACCTTCCTCATGATCATTGATGCCCCACGAGGTGAGATCTTGCATGGTGCCCCAGACCAAGGGAGATTGACCGTCATCTTGAACTTCTTCCATTTTCTAATAATTGCGCCAACAGTTGTTGCCTTCTCACCAAGCTGCTTGCCTATTGTCCTGTAGCCCATCCCAGCCTTGTGCAGGTCTACAATTTTATCCCTGATGTCCTTACACAGCTCTCTGGTCTTGGCCATTGTGGAGAGGTTGGAGTCTGTTTGATTGAGTGTGTGGATAGGTGTCTTTTATACAGGTAATGAGTTCAAACAGATGCATAATACACTTAATACAGGTAATAATGAGTGGAGAACAGGAGGGCTTCTTTAAGAAAAACGAACAGGTCTGCGAGAGCCGGAATTCTTACTGGTAGGTAGGTGATCAAATACTTATGTCATGCAATAAAATGCAAATTAATTATTTAAAAATCATACAATGTGATTTTCTGGATTTTTGTTTTAGATTCCGTCTCTCACAGTTGAAGTGTACCTATGATAAAAATTACAGACCTCTACATGCTTTGTAAGTAGGAAAACCTGCAAAATCGGCAGTGTATCAAATACTTGTTTTCCCCACTGTAAATGTTGACAAAATTTGTACTTGCTACGTTTTCAATGATGCATGTTGCACCTTTTCATTGTGGAATGCTATCCAAATCACTTTATAGTTTTATACTTTTACTATATGCCAGAAAATGTCTCATTTGTTTTATTTTTAGGGATTTTGGGAGAATGATCTGAGACAAAGTGGACTCTTAAATGAAACATAAAAAAGAAGAAAGAAATCTATTAAGTCTACAGAGGTATGAAATATAAAGTTATGAATATACATCAGTAATTTGGGGTCATATATATACACAGTCAAACCAAAATTTATTTAGACACCTTCAACATTTTGTCACATTATCACAGTTTATTCGCTATAGTTTATAAAATGGTAATAAAATATGACAAGAATTGTGTCAAATTCATCTTGATAATGTCAGATAACTTTGATATAAAGGTATGTAATTGATTACAATCAACCAATCAGCTGTCAGCTGTTAAATTTAAGTACACAATTAGATAATACCAATTTAGGTCAACCAATTACCAAGCAATGCTTCATTTTGTTCAGTCTGTGGTGTAAAAGGTCGCATTAGCAATTAAAGAAAAAACACTTAAGCAAAACATGGTCAGGTCAAAGTGTCTGAATAATTTTGGTCCCAAATTTTTATCAATTTTACTGGTCGTCCACTGTATGAAGAATTTTTGGGTATAATGTCACAGTTTACTTTATTTTGCTATCCTCACTTAACAAATTAACTATAGTGTCCTGCACTCACTAGTAAAAAATTATATCTGGTGTCTGAACAATTTTTGGTTTGACTGTATAAGAATAAGAATCCTTATTGTCATTGTATGCACACAGTAGTATACATCAACGAAATTAAGGTAGCAGCTCTAAAAAAGACGCCTAAAACAATAATTAATGATAAATAACTAGTAGAGCAATATAAATATAATTTAAACAATATACACAGTATAAACAGTAGTGCAACCACAGCATAGTGGTGTAAAGTAACAAGAGTAGTGCAAGAGTACTTTAAAAAACAACAGCAGTATTACACGCATATGCATGATTGTAAAGTGTTTACAGTAAAAGAGATAAAACTGTATATTATGACGATATGCGGTACCAACATTAATGCAGCAGCAGTGTAATAAATATTAATGTTCACTGTTATAGGCCATAATCTGTATGTAAAACAGTACACATTAGCAAATAATGTTGTATGATAAGTTGCATTGTAAGTTCCGAGATTGATTTAGAGCGGACACAGCTCTAGGGAAAAAAACTGTTCTTAAATATGGTTGTGCGAGAGTAAATGGCTTTGTAACGTCTACCTGATGGTAGCAGTATAATATATATATATATATTGAAAGAAATTACTACTTTTATTCTGCAAGGATGCATTGAATTGATCAAAAGTGACAGTAAAGATATTTATAATGTTACAAAAGATTTCTATTTAAAAAAAATAAAAAAATGTTTCCACAAAAATATTAAGCAGCAACTGTTAAGCAACTGCTTAACATTGATAATAATAAGAAAATGTTTCTTGAGCATTAAATCTGCATATTATTTCTGATGAATGATTTTTGGAAGGGTCATGTGACACTGAAGACTGGAGTAATGATGCTAAAAATACAGCTTTGGCATCACAGGAATAAAATGGAAAACAGTATTTCACAATATTACTGTTTTTACTTTACTTTTAAATCAAATAAATGTAGCCTTGGTGAGCATAAGAGACTTTCAAAAACATGAATAAATCTTCCCAACCATAAGCTTTTGGATTGTAGTGTAATAGGTATGACACAGCCACTTTAGCTATAAAAGTTTCAACAAGGTCAAAAAATAATGACGTTACTCTCAAAAAGAAATTTACTGAAAAGTACTTGTATTTCAGGAAATACAAATATTCCATTCATATACAATTATTACATCGATTTACATGATTCCGGTTTAAATGACCTTCAGAGAACTGAACAAGTATTCCATGTGTGGCCTCTCGATACACAAAGAGTTCCAAATCAGTGCTTTTGATAGTCTACTGAAATTGATAAAAACAGATCCATTTTGTTTAAGATGGCAGAAAAAGGAGAACAGCAGTTCAATCAGAAAGACTATTGAAGGCTGAGCACTCTACCTGGTGTGAAATGTGTCAGAAGTGTGAGAAGACAAGCTAAATTGTTACAGGTTGCCGGGAAGGCACATTAGTATATTGTAGATAGCATAATCGGATTGTGGCATGGTAAATGAGATTAGATTGATCTCGCCAGATAATGACTGCGAGGTGTGCATGACATGCCTGTGAACAAATTCAACTGCACACATTCGACTGACCTCTCAGAGGGAATAGGAATGCAATTTATGCAATTTCTGTTTCCAGTTAAAACTCTTTTTAATGGCCTTGTCGTGTCGCATTTCATTTGATTTCCATTTGATTTAATCTGAATAAATCTCATTTGAGCCATGAATCTAAGGAGTGTTTAGCAAGGCATATAAGAGAAAAGATCTTTGGTGTGAATCGAAGCAACAAGGGGAATGTGCCGGAAGGTACACTCTTTGTCTCCACCACAGCCCTGAGGCTTTGTAAAGGACATGTGTTCTTCAAACAACGTTTGAACTCGGTAACCGCCACCATGGATGGCCTGGCTCAGACACAAACCAGCGGAGGATGGATGAGAAAAGATTCTGGCTGCTATCAAGTCCTCATTATTATGACGTCCTGTGACCATTGCTGTACAGTGACTAAAACTGATTATGAATAAGACATATATACATTTACATGCACCCAAATAATACGCTTATAATCAGATTGATGGCTGAACTGGACTAAAATGATTTCATGGAAATCATAAATCGATCCGATTGTGTTTGATCCAAATTAAATTTCGATCGACAGGAAAAAAAATGAATCTTGTAAACACTTGAATCCAACTATTTTTCCATTAGTTTCAAAAATACCTTGTGCATACGCGAAGGGTCATGATGTTTACATACATTCGACGACTTATGAACGTGAGTATGTTTATGTCTCATGTCTTATCAACTGGTCAGTGGAGGAGACTTAATATTTACTAAAAACGCTTTTCTGACATATGTCAGCTTTCTTTGTAGATAAAAAATTGCACTTGTGCTCAAGGTAGCTCCAGCGACATTTCCCAGATGGTTTTCTCCAGGAATATGTTTTAGGTTGGGGGTGCTGTTTTTTTTGGGGAGGGGGTCACCACATTTGATTAAGTAACAATATCGAGTCTATAAAACACGTCAAAACTCCACAAAGCACAACAAGTGTATCGGTGAGAACACTTGTTTAAACAGCATACACACCGGGACATTTGACTGCACATCACATTTTTGACATTATTGATACTGCTTGCAATCGTAATGCAATGGACCGGTCTACAGGACATAAATTATGCTTTTAAATAAAAAGGTTATTGAGATGTTTACACTCTCATATACAATAAAAGAGCCTGCACAGTGACAGGAAAAAAAATGAACACAAAAAACCTGCCTACCTTACACAACACTGAAGGTGGACTTGCGTTTAGTAGAGCGGACGACTTTCTACACACACACTGCAACGGTCACAATATGACGTCAAACTCTGCGAGCATGTTTTAAAAAACATAATTCAACATATAAATAACACTTTTTTTAATATCCCACTTAAAGTGTTAATAAAATAAAGTGTTATTAAAAATTAATTACTAAATGCTGTGTAATTAATTATTAAATACTACAATCTTGTGAAAACCGCGCCGCTGCATGTAAACGAATGTATGTGAATCAGTTTGCAGCCTTTATAGTTCATATAAACAGCACTTTCAGAATGTGAAATCAGATTGTATTCATTCCGATTGACGGAAATTTAGTGCACGTAAACATACCCACTGGTTCACTCACGAACTGACATGGGCTGTGTTTCTCGAAAGCATTGTGAGCTAAGTTGATCGAAGAGACCATTGGTGGCAATGGTTCTACGATCTACTTAAGCTTACGATGCTTTTGGGAAACGCAGCCCTGAATTAGTTAGTCTAGTTGGTCCATACCTTCATATCTGATGGCCACCCCCGTGTTGGTGCCGAAACCGTCCGTTGTAAACTCCACAAAGAAATGTCTGGAGGAACTAACGATTCCCTCGTTCGGAAGGTATTCCACCTCATACGAGTCATACAGAATCGGTGAGTCAATGTTGTTGCCGTTTTTGATCAGAAACCTGCAGACATAAACAGAACAGAATGGTTTAGTTTGGTTCAAAACAGCGAATCTCTCAACAGTATCTGTTTGGCAGCAGATGTAACGTTCCTCCAATTTCTAGTACTGTCTTTTGGCAGTTTGCATAATAATTGCCTGATATGATTTTGAATAGCTGAGCAGCAAGTGACCTCATTAAAAGTCCATTTGTTAGCAAAGCCTGCAGAAAAAGCGGATACCGCTAATAAAAATAACTTAATCCCCCTCCTGAGGCCCCAGAGTGGGCTGTAATCGCTCTCTCTGCGCCTGCACGAGGGGATTTGATTATTCTAAATTATTTTAAAGGAGAGCAAGTGTCTGATCTCAGAAACTTTCATCCACTTTCACTCACACACTCACAGCTGTTCCTATCATCCCTCGCTCTCGCCGTAGCAGATAATGCCCTGAAGAGAAGCGCCACATTTGGAGTGTGACGGCACTGTGAAGAGACACTCTGAGCTTTTCCAACTGTCTCTTTGAACATCAGTTGACTAATTAGTGTATAATAGCTGAGTACTGAGTGAGTTGACTGGGACGAACCTGTCATCATCTTCAGCGAGGGCCACCTTTTCGAAGTGCACGTGCAGCCGTTGGCCCTCAGGGGCCTCCAGCACCCAGTGGCAGGTCAGGTTGTTGCTGTAGTTGCCAGGGAAACCAGGCGATATAATGCGGCCGAGAGTCACGTTCTTCACCATTCCACCGCAGGCCACTGTTCAAAGTGCAAATGGAAGGAGACAAATGTCATTGAGATGAAAATAAGAGAGCTAGAGGTCGAGGAAGCCCTCAGAGTAAGCTTTGAGCTGTGGATAACAAAACTCTTTCATAGTGCATGACCGCAGAGACTAGATCTCTTTCTAAAACACAATAATGTAGCAATAATAGTAAGAAGACATAGTCAGTGAAGGCACAACATTTTTACACATCATAGACTTTGAGATAACCCCAGCATATGAATATGCATTCTTACCTACTATATAGTAGGCGAAAAACTGTATCTGAAATGAGTAGTACGTTTGAATTCAAAGAATTCATAAAACAGTAGGTGAAAAGAATCCGGATGACCTACTACTTCTGACGAGATTCTGAAGTGCAAATCTTATTGACATTTTCTATCCCATGAGGCCACGGATTGGCAGTGAAACAATGCAACTAACACCACAAGTCACATGTCAATGTCAACATGGCGGATGTAGTACAGTGGGAATTATTCATACTACATTCATTCATACGGTATAGAATATATATTTTTTAACGGTTGCAAAGTTTTCCATCACAAGCCGTATTACTCAGACATTATGCGATTTCAGATGCACCTGGTGTTAAGGATTATAAAAGACTTTTTAAAATCTAGTTTAAAACACAAGTGATAAGATCTTAAAAATGTACTCTTTGTATTCATGTTGGTAATGACTCTAAAAATGCCATATATTAAGTAAAAAGTATTACCAATTCCCTGCCTCTGTGAAAACATGCTAGTGTACAATTTCATTATTAATCATTATTTTTAATACATTTTATAGTACTTTATATTAGTATTTTACAAAAATTAAACTATTATGAATTATTAATATACCTTTTACATTTTGAACTGATCTTGCCTTGTCATAAAAAGGTCAAATTACCTGTTATTTTAAGAGACTTCCTGACCTTGACACAGTTATGAAGGTCCTCATAACTGCAAAGGGGTCTTTTCTATGATATAATTTCCTGTTTTATCATTTTTTTCTGCATGTTGCCATTACCACAAGACTTTGAATTTTAAGAATCATTTTTTTTCATTGTGATAACAGAACTGAAAATTCAGAACTGAAAATTGAACTGAAATTCAATAAAATGATTTTTAATTCAGAAATTCAGTCAAGTTATTGTACTTATGAATAAATTAATAGATGCGGGGGAAAAAATAAGTGCCAACTTGTTGACTCAATAAACTTTAGAGCACAATGAATTAAACAGAGAAGGACAGCAATAGTAAACAGTTTTTGTTAAAAGCGACAAAAAAAGAGAGCTTGTCGGAAAAGGAGGAGGAGGATACCTTCTGAGCTTGACGGCTGAAGGTTAGTCAGGCGGACAGAACGTAATTAAAGTGGACACAAAGCCCTGATCCCTGGCAGCCGGCCCATGCTGATCAGTAGTCAGGCTCTGACAGTCTGGCCCGGCCCTGCATCAGCATGTCAGGGGCACACTCCTAAAACTGCACTTTTATGCTATTTCACTCCAAAATAATGGCGAGTGTGAGAAACCCCAGGTCCTTTAGGCCGCGTCTGGCAGCCACAGGCTATCTAAACCACCTCACGACTTGCTACAGCAGTGCCTCCGAAGCACTAAATGAGATCCTTCATCAAAACAGCCCTCCTTCAGGGAGCCCAGCCTTGTTTGCAATCGAAGATGTTCTTCTATTTGTCATGCAAGAGGGAAGAGTTCCCCAGCACTGGGATTCGACTCTCCAAAGAGACTGAGGCACAAAAAGTCCTTATTTATGCAGAGGAGGCAGACCTGTCAATCACGCTGTCACACCGGGCTGCCTTGAGGGGGTACGGTTGTTAATATTCACTGCCTTGTAGCACAAACACTTCTGTTACCACCATTCCAGCCAAAATCAATGATCAAAACCCAATTAACTTAAAAGGAGGAGGGAGCAACCACACCAGGAGTTTCTCCCCTTTCAAGTTAAATCACACCTGTGTGGACTAAATATTTACACAGGCATGAGGTTTGTTTGCATCTGAATGACAAAGTGACTTGTGGGTGTATGTTTATGGTGAAACGAGTAAAAAAAAAAAAGAAGGATAATTGCAAGTGAGCGAGTCCAGGGCAGCCTCACAATGATGCAAATCAGCAAGCGTAAGGAGGCGGTGTTTATGACTGGCAGGCAAAACCACTTGCATCTATATGGAAATGAAATAAGGTTCATTAAAAGCAGAAGCAACTATTTCATAGATTTTCCTGTACTTATAAAGATAACAGTGCTGCTTACTAGTGCTACTGCTTCATAATTGAATTTCTCAGGGGCAGAGATCAAATACTGCAGATTTGGTAATTAACTGTCATTTAGCTGATGCTTTTGTTGTAGCACACTCGATAAAGGGACATCCCTCTGGAGTAACCTGCAATTAAGAGTCTATCTGGTGAAAGGGCACATGTGACATGTTAGGTAGTATATACTTCAAGTTTACCGCCACAGGAAAAAAAAGTAAATTACTCCTTTAGTTAAAAAAAAGCATTATTATTCAGAGAGTATAAAAGTAGGAATGTGAGGCAATTTTTTTGTCAAAGCACTTCAATTGGTCTAACAATTTGTCACCAACGTAATCCCAGTGGTTGTCAGGTAAAATTATGTGTTTTGATTAGTCGGTTTGTGTGGCTTGTCTGATATATTAAGTATGCAGACCACAGGATGATTCAAGATGCTCCATGTAAATCAGGAAGTATCCTTTTGCAGACTTTTTTTTAGGAATCCAGGAATTAGCGGGATTAGCTTTTTCATGACAACAATTGGATATACAATAATAATAATAATAATAATAATAATAATCATAATAATAATATTTATTCAATTCATTTATTTAAAAAAAAAGAAGAAAAAAAAGAAAAAAGGATGAGTTGATTTTTTTTTAAATTGTGGTAACCACAAATGTGACTCAACCCAGAATGGCTTTTGAAAGAACAGACTAAATTCATCATGTTTGGGACTCACCAAGACAGTGTGGCACTTTGCCGCTCCAGTAGGGTGTGGTGGCATTGCGGCACGTCAGTGTGGAGGAACCCTGGAGTTGATATCCATTGAAGCAGTAGAAATAGGCCTCTCCCCCCGCATGGAGGCTTGTGACGGACACATCTCCATACGCTGGTCTATCAGGGAAGTTGCAACTCAAGACAAATGCTGTAATGGAGAGAAAAAGAATAAATGATTAGGCACATGATTAAAACTGCAGCACGCCAGACCACATTCATTTAAACGAACGTCTGAAGCAACTCTAAAACTATCATTAGACTGAGACTCAGACTGAGGTCTGTGGGGAGTTTGAATATTGCATTACGGTGACTCCCACTTATTTCAAGAAGACTTATTATCTTAACAAACTCCATCTGTCTTTCTTTCTCTCAGTTTAATATGGTCTCCGAGGGTCTGTCCCCAATGCATGTCCTCTCTCCATGTCCTCCAGACCGCAGTCGACCTTTTCTGTGTGAAAGGGACATCTAAAAGATGACAAATAAACCCAAACCCCGAACACTGTCCGTTTCCCCAGCCAGAATGGGCCTGCTGGGATGCATGGAGACAATCATTAGCTGCCTAAGATGATAGATTAGACTCACATTTGGCCTAATGGTCGCAATAGCAAAACCCTCTCTACCGCCGAGACTAGTGCAGATTCTTAATCATTGTTAACTGAACACTTTTTCCATTTTGACTTTCACACAGAGTCTCGTAAAACTCTGGTCCACATAGCAGCTTATTCTGGCCCACTTAGGCCCTGATTACACCTGGTATTAAGATGTGTTCAATCAGATTAACAGTGGACGACGCTAAATACAGGTGTAAACGGGGTCTAAAACATTTTGAGCTTGTCCACTTTCAATCACTTCCAGAGGTAGTCGAAAACACATTTCGTAGTGTAAACGCTCATGTGGTCGAATGTGTTCGAAAGACTGCCTATTCTCCGCCTACTGACTTAATGCATAAACATTATGAGAAGTACGGCAGCCTGACTGGATTTAAACTTTGTCGGCTGAAGACCCAAGTTTGGTTTAAAGACGAAAAACATACCAAGCACAATGTTCTCTCACCACTCCTGATTTCTAACACGCACTCACAGAGTTCGGCATGGTCTTGCGGCTATCAGAGCAGAAACGAAAGCTGTGTGTTTTTCCGTTGTCTCCGGTCGTGTTTATATGTAAATTGTCTTATTTTGTCCATTAGATTGAAAGATCTGACCCCCCCCATACATTTACCCTCCCCTCAAAAAAAATCAGGACAGAAGTGGTTGAAAGTAGACAAAAGAGACTAAAACATCAGGTGTAAACAGGTATGTGTCTCTCTCGTCTACTTGTGATCCAATCGTCCAAAACGCATCTTAATACCAGGTGTAAACAGGGCCTCAGGGGGCTTTTACACTGGGCACGTTTGCTGTGGTTTGAGTCTGAGCGCGAATGTTCCCGGCG
Organism: Coreius guichenoti; assembly: GCA_039654105.1. NCBI lineage: Eukaryota > Metazoa > Chordata > Actinopteri > Cypriniformes > Gobionidae > Coreius > Coreius guichenoti. The sequence goes on from CM077174.1 coordinate 25,297,120, forward strand.
CCCCCAGCAGCGTTGGTCTGGTTTCACACTCAACTTAATTCTATCAAACCCTGGTGCATTTGCGTTCATTTTACATCATCAAAAACGTGCACGATGCATGATAGAAAACAGACCGTAGTAAATATATTGTGTTTTTTATTACTATGGTGTTATTATTCACAACTGAGTAAACGACACTTGGGTTTACTATATGTGCATCGCATGAAAAAAAGGACTCTTTTGAGGAGACAGTGGATTGCCATTCATTTGCCACTCTGATTGCACTCGCTATGCTCGAATACACTACAGGCTCACTCTCGCTCGTATCCAAGGTAAATAATCAAAACTATCATCCCTTACATGCGTTTTATTGAACTAAATACATCGCCATCGGCTGAAATGCATGCGCAGGTTACTTTTCTTCCTGAACAAGTGCGTACCCTAATCCGTGTTGCTTTCACATTCACGCATATTGCGGCACAGTTCCAGTGCAACCAAACTCAGATCACATCCTCTAGGTCAGAGGTTTTCAAACTTTATGATGCCAAGGACCCTCAAATATGATGAACCTTTTATGAGGGACCCCCTTCCTAAAATCCATCTATATATTTTTATGTATGAAAAAACATTTAAACTATTAGATAAATAGTAAGTGTGACATTATAAATACAACATATTGTTTCCAAACTTAAATTGGCTATAATTAATGCTGGATGTGTAAACATGAAGAACATTTTCAATTAAAAATTATTTGTATAAGCAACTTTCTCAATAAATGTATGTAAGCAGCTTACGTACTGTGTTAAGAATACTGCCTTTCAACCCCAGTGAGCAAGATAAAGGGGACTAAAAAACTCACTAGAAAGATACAAAGCAAACATACAATTCTGGAAAATATAGTCAAACCAAAAATTATTTAGACACCAGATATAATTTTTTACTAGTGAGTGCAGGACACTATAGTTCATTTATGTAAGTGAGGATAGCAAAATAAAGTAAACTGTGACATATTATACCCAAAATTCTTCATACAGTGGACTATCAGTAAAATTTATCGAAATTTGGGACCAAAATTATTCAGACACTTTGACCTGACCATGTTTTGCTTAAGTGTTTTTTCTTTAATTGCTAATGCGACCTTTTACACCAAAAACAAACATGAAAAATGAAGCATTGCTTGGTCATTGGTTGACCTAAATTGGTATTATCTAATTGTGTACTTAAATTTAACAGCTGACAGCTGATTGGTTGATTGCAATCCATTACATACCTTTCTCTCAGAGTTATCTGACATTATCAAGATGAAGTTCTTGTCATATTTTATTACCATTTACTAACATATAGTGAATAAACTGTGATAATGTGAGAAAATGTTGAAGGTGTCTGAATAAATTTTGGTTTGACTGTATGTATACAGCAAGAAAGGTGAGACACATTTAGAAATGAAACAGTTAGAATGTTTGGTAGACTTTATCCATTTTTTCTGTCTTTTTATTCTCTGAAATTTTCTGGGGACCCTTAGAACCTTCTGGACCTTCTGGGTTTTCAAACCCCAGTTTGAAAACCCCTACTCTAGGTAGTCTCGGATTCGGTACCCCGCTGCGTACCGAGGTCCGCATGACAGCTTTCACATTACCAATTTTTCTTGCGAACCGTGCCCCGTTTCGAACTACACTGCCAGTGTGAAAGCACCCTTAGACAGACTGTCTGAATGAGACCATCTGATGACATTCTGTATAGAATGACAAATGACAATTCAATGGGGTTTCATTTTGTTTCTGTGTGCTATTTAAGATCAGGTTCTAAATAAATGATGCCCCAAAAACATTAAACGTATTTAAATAATCTTAGTTACTGGTGTGGTTTAAATAAAACTTCCTGAAATGGCCTCTTACATAAGCTTTGGTCTTCTGGATAGGACTGTGAAATGAGTCTTTATTGACCATTGTTGTCATGAGCCCAGCCTGTGTTCCTGTGTGTTCTTTTATGTTCTTCCTGTTCTTTGCCATGTTTTGTAGTCTTTTGTAGTCCTTTTGTTGATTAGTTGATTTGATTAGTCTTGATTGTTCCCAGGTATGTCTTGTTATATTGTTAGCCCTTGTGTATTTAAACCCCAGTGTTTCCTGTGTTCTTGGTCAAGACTCATTCTCTGTCACACTGAGCTCTCAGAGAAGAGTGAAGGTATTTATTAGAATATTAACAACCAAAATAAACCAATCACAAGAAAACCAGGGAGCAGGACTGAGACCAACGACGTAACATCCACCAAAGGAAAAGACCAGACAATGAACACAGGAACACAAAGGCTTACTGGTCACACACAGGGTAATGGACTAACAAGACACACCTGGGGACAATCAGGGAACTAATCAAAAAAGAAAACTATGAAGCACTACAAAAATGGCACACAGGACAGAAAACAGGAACGAAACCAGGGCAAAATGCAAGCTAAAAGACCACATAATACAGTGGGGAGAACAAGTATTTGATACACTGCCGATTTTGCAGGTTTGCCTACTTACAAAGCATGTAGAAGTCTGTAATTTTTAACATAGGTACTCTTCAACAGTGAGTGACGGAATCTAAAACAAAAATCCAGAAAATCACATTGTATGATTTTTAAGTAATTAATTTGCATTTTATTGCATGACATAAGTATTTGATACATCAGAAAAGCAGAACTTAATATTTGGTACAGAAACCTTTGTTTGCAATTACAGAGATCATACGCTTCCTGTAGTTCTTGACCAGGTTTGCACACACTGCAGAAGGGATTTTGGCCCACTCCTCCATACAGACCTTCTCCAGATCCTTCAGGTTTCGGGGCTGTCGCTGGGCAATACGGACTTTCAGCTCCCTCCAAAGATTTTCTATTGGGTTCAGGTCTGGAGACTGGCTAGGCCACTCCAGGACCTTGAGATGCTTCTTATGGAGCCACTCCTTAGTTGCCCTGGCTGTGTGTTTCGGGTCGTTGTCATGCTGGAAGACCCAGCCACGACCCATCTTCAATGCTCTTACTGAGGGAAGGAGGTTGTTGGCCAAGATCTCGCGATACATGGCCCCATCTATCCTCCCCTCAATACAGTGCAGTCGTCCTGTCCCCTTTGCAGAAAAGCATCCCCAAAGAATGATGTTTCCACCTCCATGCTTCACGGTTGGGATGGTGTTCTTGGGGTTGTACTCATCCTTCTTCTTCCTCCAAACACGGTGAGTGGAGTTTAGACCAAAAAGCTCTATTTTTGTCTCATCAGACCACATGACCTTCTCCCATTCCTCCTCTGGATCATCCAGATGGTCATTGGCAAACTTCAGACGGGCCTGGACATGCGCTGGCTTGAGCAGGGGGACCTTGCGTGCGCTGCAGGATTTTAATCCATGACGGCGTAGTGTGTTACTAATGGTTTTCTTTGAGACTGTGGTCCCAGCTCTCTTCAGGTCATTGACCAGGTCCTGCCGTGTAGTTCTGGGCTGATCCCTCACCTTCCTCATGATCATTGATGCCCCACGAGGTGAGATCTTGCATGGTGCCCCAGACCGAGGGAGATTGACCGTCATCTTGAACTTCTTCCATTTTCTAATAATTGCACCAACAGTTGTTGCCTTCTCACCAAGCTGCTTGCCTATTGTCCTGTAGCCCATCCCAGCCTTGTGCAGGTCTACAATTTTATCCCTGATGTCCTTACACAGCTCTCTGGTCTTGGCCATTGTGGAGAGGTTGGAGTCAGTTTGATTGAGTGTGTGGACAGGTGTCTTTTATACAGGTAACAAGTTCAAACAGGTGCAGTTAATACAGGTAATGAGTGGAGAACAGGAGGGCTTCTTAAAGAAAAACTAACAGGTCTGTGAGAGCCGGAATTCTTACTGGTTGGTAGGTGATAAAATACTTATGTCATGCAATAAAATGCAAATTAATTATTTAAAAATCATACAATGTGATTTTCTGGATTTTTGTTTTAGATTCCGTCTCTCACAGTTGAAGAGTACCTATGATAAAAATTACAGACCTCTACATGCTTTGTAAGTAGGAAAACCTGCAAAATCGGCAGTGTATCAAATACTTGTTCTCCCCACTGTAAATACATAAGAAACACAAAACCAGGGAATACATAGCAATTGTCTTTACTGGCTCTCAGCACTAAACCAGACTGCCAATATTTTCTCAAACAATGTCCACAAAAGCCTTTTCACTATTTATTGCCATTGACTTTCAACCTTTCAAAATGCCTGAAGAAGGTCTTGGACCGAAGTGCTGTTTAATAAACATTTGCAAGCTACAACAGTGCAGGAATTTTTCCATTTTACCTGCTACCTAAATCAACAAGCCCTGACGATGTGAATAATAAAAACAGAGATTTTTCTTGAAATGAAAGAGGTCAAAATTCAAGGCCAGGGTGAATTCAATTGCAAGTCATGTACAGAACTGTGTCTGCATATGAAGGAGGCTTTGATAAGCAAGTGACCATCTTCTCCTTCATCACAAAAGCTCGCACAGCCTCCGCAAGAGGCCCTGCGAGGCGGTAAATCCAGGTTAGACCGCAAGTGCCCTACCGAGCTAAGAACTGCTTTCCCAACACCAATTTTTTTCCGTCTCCTCCTCCCCATCCTCTTCTGAGAATGTTTTTGCAATTTATGACAGAGATTTCAGGGCTCATTTCTCCCTGTCTCGATGTGGCTGCGGCAGCCATATTGTTAGGTGTTGAAATTCAGAGCGGTGTGTGGGTGTTGATTTTGTCACCAATGATAAGACTGAGCTTGAGGCCAAAAAATTTGCACAGGGGCGATAAATTATAACCTTTGACCTGGCTTGGATCCATGTCATATCTGCTCTCAACTTCTTTAGCTTACTGAAACAGGCCTAGCACAAATCATTCCAGAACTAAGCGGGAGAATTCATTAATGAACTGTGCCAACCATAAGCACATTTATTTGCGTGCACTGCAACTGTAAATAAATTAGGTAAATTATAGTGCTGTACCATTTTTAGTTTTATTAGTTTGTTTTTTTTAATAAAAAACAATTAATTTATATACTGTAGATATGAAATACAAATATAAATAATATATTTAATAAAATGAAATATTTAATTTATAAAAATGTATGTAATTTAAATGTGAATAAATCATGCAAATGAGGTAAATAACTTTGCAAACAGCCCAAAAAATATCTGATGAACAATTTTCATGGCACAACTGCTTGTGAGTGAGCAGTTGCGGAGGATGCAGCAGACTACCGAGATCTGGCATACTTTACCTGTTAAATAAAGCATAATATATATTTAACTTTTTTTTTTTTTGCAAAGAAATGAATGATTATTTAATTTAAATACTTAGCATAGTGCTATTTCAGTCCACATAGCACTTGGTTAAACTGGATTGTGGGAGGTTTGTCAATAAAACACAGATTTTGCAATGCAATACAACAAACTGAATTTTAGCCAAAGTCTTTAGAGATAACTTGACACTTGCCTGCACACAGCAAGCAAAGAGCTCTCATAGGGCTAGTCGCTAACGGCTAGCACGAGGTCTTCAATTACACCAAAGTCCTATAAATAACAGGTAAAAATGTCAAGTTGTATTACACATGATCGAGATGCTATCCTATCCCAAAAGGAATGTTATCTCACATTAGAGGCAATAGAAGCTGCTACGAACGGGTCTTCTCTAAAATATTACAGCAATTTTTCAGGTGTCAGGCATTAATTAAACTGTGCTGTACAATGCCCTGTAGTATTGCTTTCATGGCTCAGATTATCTGATATCTGATCCTGAACCAACAGCAAAAGTGAATCACTGCCGTGTTTCAAGTGAGAATCACTCTCTCTCTGGTCTCTGATCCTGTGGTGGTGTTTAGAGAGGTAGAGGGCCCTGTCAAACAGAATTAATGTTTTTGTTTAAGTTTTTTTCCCCTCTGCTGGCTCAGGTTGGATTCTGTGTCTAAGAAAGCCACAGTTTGATAAATCACTGCAATTCTTTTCCCTTACTGAACAGAGAGGTGCTGCGTAATGGGGTGGTGCACCTCAGCAACAATATAGGAGCCAGTAAGCGAGTGTTACACAGAACTGATATCCACAACCCTGAAGAGCATTTTTTGTGCCTCACATGATGTTGAGATTCTGCGGTACTTACAAAAAAAAAAAAAAATCTGTCACCAAAGCAGAAAAAATAGCAGTAACAAGTGTTAGTCTAAACAACAAAATCTAACAGATTAATTGCTTCTCCTGAGTTTGGAGAATGGTCAGGAAGTTTAAATGCCATTTTAAATATATTAAATAATATAAACATTTTATATATATATATATAACTATGCTGCACTGGTTGTGCTGCATGTGTAACGATTCACCAGTGTGAGTGCCCCTGATCACCACCAGAGGGCACTCCAACCCGGACTGTCATTCCATCATAGACTACATCACCCATAATCCTTTGGCCGGACTCATCAGCACTCACTGTTTACACCTGTGTCTCATTACCTCTGCCTATATCTAGCCTGTTCACCCTGTCATTCTTTGCTAAGTCTTGTTTTGTTGTTATACTGCACTTCTGAATGTTCTCACCGGTTTCATGTCTCTTGGTTTGTTGGATTTCTTGCCTGTGTCCCGGATTACCCTTTTGCCTCTGTCTCCTGCCTTGTTTGCCTGTTTGGACTGCCTACCTGTGTTTTGACCTTGCCTGTACTTTTGACGACGATTGTGGATTACCCTTCTAATGAATACTGCATTTGGATCCTCAACCTTCGTGTCTCGGAGCAATTCGTAACAGAAGACTTAGCCCCTCATGGATCCAGCAGTAAGCCTCATTCGACTCCGTCAAGGTAACCGACCACTCGAGGACCACACCAGAGATTTTCTGGAACTCGCATACCTTATAGACTTTCCAGATTGTGCTCTTATTGACTTTTATTGTTATGGACTTAATGATTATTACCAATCTAAACTCATCCGTGATGGTCCTCGAGGGTCGCTGATCGAGTTTCTGGACTATGCCCTATGGTTGAGTGGTTCTGCATTCACTGTGGGAGTCGCAGAGGAGGAACACTGCACTCCCGCAGTACCCGCCAGTCCAGAGTCTCGTTCCGTCATGGTCACCGTCCAGAGTCCAGCGACATCTCTAGTCCACGTCCAGGGTCCAGAGACGGCCCCAGCCACTGACCAGCGTCCAGAGACGGCTCCAGTCACTGACCAGCGTCCAGAGAGGACTCCGCCCCCTGAACTGTGTGGGCCGCCCTGGCCCCCTGAACTGTGTGGGCCGCCCTGGCCCCCTGAACTGTGTGGGCCGCCCTGGCCCCCTGAACTGTGTGGGCCGCCCTGGCCCCCTGAACTGTGTGGGCCGCCCTGGCCCCCTGAACTGTGTGGGCCGCCCTGGCCCCCTGAACTGTGTGGGCCGCCCTGGCCCCCTGAACTGTGTGGGCCGCCCTGGCCCCCTGAACTGTGTGGGCCGCCCTGGCCCCCTGAACTGTGTGGGCCGCCCTGGCCCCCTGAACTGTGTGGGCCGCCCTGGCCCCCTGAACTGTGTGGGCCGCCCTGGCCCCCTGAACTGTGTGGGCCGCCCTGGCCCCCTGAACTGTGTGGGCCGCCCTGGCCCCCTGAACTGTGTGGGCCGCCCTGGCCCCCTGAACTGTGTGGGCCGCCCTGGCCCCCTGAACTGTGTGGGCCGCCCTGGCCCCCTGAACTGTGTGGGCCGCCCTGGCCCCCTGAACTGTGTGGGCCGCCCTGGCCCCCTGAACTGTGTGGGCCGCCCTGGCCCCCTGAACTGTGTGGGCCGCCCTGGCCCCCTGAACTGTGTGGGCCGCCCTGGCCCTCCCTCCTAGACCATTTCAGGAGCGTCTGGAAGCCGCTCCTTTGAGGGGGGGGCTATGTAACGATTCACCAGTGTGAGTGCCCCTGATCACCACCAGAGGGCACTCCAACCCGGACTGTCATTCCATCATAGACTACATCACCCATAATCCTTTGCCCGGACTCATCAGCACTCACTGTTTAAACCTGTCTCATTATCTCTGCCTATATCTAGCCTGTTCACCCTGTCATTCTTTGCTAAGTCTTGTTTTGTTGTTACACTGCACTGAGCGTTCTCACCGGTTTCATGTCTCTTGGTTTGTTGGATTTCTTGCCTGTGTCCCAGATTACCCTTTTGCCTCTGTCTCCTGCCTTGTTTGCCTGTTTGGGCTGCCTACCTTAGTTTTGACCTTGCCTGTACTTTTGACGACGATTATGGATTACCCTTCTAATAAATACTGCATTTGGATCCTCAACCTTCGTGTCTCGGAGCAGTTCGTAACAGCATGTTTATAATTTACTAAAAATACATTTTTAATATATTAAACATTATATAAATTGCATCTAACATAAAAATTTATATATATATATATATATATATATATATTTTATTTTTTTTTATTTTTATTTTTTTAGCAGTGTAGTCTGATTCATGAACATATTTAAACCAGTTCTTTTTAAAGAATCAAAAGCATAGTGCAACCAGTAGCCTATAGTCCTTCACGAACAAATGGCTGTACTAAATTTATTTTTAGTAAATTATAAACCTGCAGCACAGTTTCGCAACTACCAACCAAATTAGAAGGTTTCCTGTATAATTTACAGCACTAGCTGAGAGAGAATTTCTTTGATATGCAAGCAAAATGCACATTGTAATTTAAATGAATCAGGACTAAATAAGCCTTGCTTTCTGGCCTGTAATGTTTCAAAAGTTGAGCTGTAGAGGCAATTTAAAAACACCCTAATTCCAGCCCAGTGCTTGGTGTATATTTTAGTATTTGATGAGACAGTTTTGCATCCTCTCTCTCTTATAGCCTTAAAACAGAGTATCTGAACTCACAGTAATTATGCCCTGCTCATGACTTCCATCAACTTACACCGGCGCACATGCATAAGAGCTCAGTGCCTGCAGCGGCGGGGCATGTGGAGAGGGTATCTGCCCCTGATGACTGTCTAATCTCGACATGGAGAGGGGGAGCACTTCTCTCACGACTCAATGAGTCGGCACATGGGAGGCCCTTCACTCCCTCAGCCATCTATTTTATTTATGGTTTATTAGCGCTGTTTCAGCACAGCGGGGCCTGTGCGCCAGCACCACCGGGTTGTTATAGCATTATTACTCTGCTTCCATTTCAATTAGACTAATACTGAGGGGGCACTGGAGGCTGGCTTTATGTGGAGCTGTCCGGCCGACACTAAATCAAATGCCCACAAGTTGCCTTGTGGCTTCATAGACCATAAAGACTGAGTGTGGTAATGTGGCCTGAAGATGACTGTGTGGGAACTGGCATGGTGGAGATTAGCTGGCAAATGCTTAGACAGCAACAGATGCAGTGCTAATGTGCCTCATTACGTGCCCTGGAGGAAGGCCCATGGGTGGACGTGGTGAGGATGGGGCGATGTATATCGGTCACCATGGCAAACCCCGTGGTTTAGTAGATTGTTTTTTCTTAAAGAGATAGTTCACCCAAAAGTTCATCCTTTCATTATGATTTGGCTGTTTTGTCAATACAATGAAAGCCAATGGGGACCAAACCTTCCTCAAAAGCCTGATATATCATATTTGACTCTCATATTTTAGATTTTTCTAAAAGAAATAAAAAAAAAAAAAGATGTATGGATAATCAAGCAAACCTAATTTCCTTCAGTCCAGTATGTGTTCATCTTGAAATATTACTAACAATATTTCAGTTATTCTTACATTTACTTTATAAAAATACACATGTATCACAACCTGAAGGGGGGATGATTTTAGAATTTTTAGTACTAAAAGACTTTATTTTCTAAAAAAAAGTAAGATTGTGTACAGATTCATTGAGCAAGAACATGTTATTCAGCAAAGTTTTGATCATGTTGATAATTTGGAAGAAATTTGCATATCAGATATGATATAATATATATGGTATATATTTTTAGGGTTAAGGACTTAATTTGCACATCAGCAACCAACCAGCTGATTAGGAAAGCTATAAAACGTGTGTTTGATTTACATTATAGACTGTACCGTTAAAGTAGTGATAGGTGAAAGAAGATCACAGTCAACCACTGAAATGTCCAAACTGCAAGATCTTTTTGCTCTGAATTCTTTACACGTATAAACATTTCAAACAGATTTCCATCCACACAGACCGTTTGCCCACTGGACCTCTCTGAAGGCACTGAATATGAGTCAGGAACTTGACTTGATGCATCTCAGGCTTCTAAACAAACATGCTCACCGCCTCTGGCTCAATGCATCTTTAGCTGTAAACACAAAAGCCTTGAGCATATGCAATGTGCTCTTGAAAACTCTCATACATTCTGTATGGTATGGTAAAGGAAGGAGAATGAAGGTTTATTCCCAACCCTGATCAATGCATTCAATGGCAATTAGCAATATAAAGAGGAGATTGCCTATGGCAACAGAAACAGAGAATCATCACTGTATAAGCACTATATACCTTTAACCATACAGGGCACATTGATTACATCTCTTCAAGCAAGAAAACCTCAAAAATGCATTATAATATGAAAGAAACACTTTTGTCTACATTCTTAAAAAATATAGGTTCTTTATTAGTTCTTGGGTTCTAAGTTTCAAATAAAAAAAGAAAATCAAATGATTAAGTACTTTCAAATTGTGAAGCATTTGTAACATAATTTTTATGGTATGGCCAGTAATCAATAAATGTTTTTTTTTATTCTATTCTTGTTTATTATTTAAAATTAAATTAAAAATAAGACAAAAAATCTAAAACCAATCATTATAAATGTTACAAGTGAATTTATGCATCACAACACTGCAATGTATAACAGGGGTTTTCAATCTTTATAGATGCCACGGACCCCCAAATATGATCCTCCCTGTGTGAGGGACCCCCATCCCAAAATGCAGTGGCGGAACTAGAATTTTATACATGGGGTGGCCGGGGGGTGGCCAAGGCTACTTTAGGGGGTCCATAGACCGTGAAAGAATATCATGTGTAATACTTATTTGTTTTCCATTGTTTTGACCCATGTAACATCGCATTCTAATAAATAAGCTACCAAAATAGATACCAGTGAAATTCCACAATTCTCGATTCCAACTGATATTCCACAGCAAAAACTACAAGCTTAATAATATACATTTAAAACATTATTGAATACAAGTGAACAGTCAGAAATAAAATAAGAACAGTGCTAAGAATGAAGTGCTTGAAGTTTCAGGTCTAACAGTAATTCGGGTACAGAAATCCTAATAATCAAATGTAAAAATAACATTGCATAATCTTCACTGTAATATAGAATTATATATAATAGTACTATAGTAATATAGAATTTAAATATAGATTAATGCATGTTAAAGCTAGCTACAAAAGTTATTCAGTCAAGATCAGCGGGTGATTTTTTTTCTTTAATGACAGATGGCAGGAGGTAGGCTATACACTGAAAAAACAGGAAAACACATATTGTCCAATTTACTTAATCATATTATTTGCGATCTACGCAACAAAATTGTGTTTCTCTTCTAAACGTGATTTCTTTGCTTTCGATTAATGTAATTCTCTAAAATGTGCAATCTACTAGATTAAATTATTTGGGGTGAATATGAACCAATTAAGTACTCGAAAATCATTTTTGCTGAAACTGTTGTTCCCAGCATGCTTTGCTTGGGACTTGACGAGTAGAGTAAAATTGTTGAAATTAAGTGTTATTTTATGTGTTTTTGGGCAAAATGAGAAAAGGGGGAGACTTTATATTGTTTAATAATGTTTAATGTTTAATTATGTTGGAATTATTAGAACCATTTAAATTACACTGGGTTACCATAGTGGAGAAGAGCGGAGCAATTGCTTAGGCTGTGGACTGATACAGCACGTCATTAGCTTAAAGAGCATTTCATACTTAGCGCTTGGCATGTTCATTGTGTGCTATTGATGGCTAATAGAATGAAAGCTAGTTAGTACAGTCTTATAAATCAGTCAAGTGACAACAAAAATATACAAAAATAAAATAAACTTGTGTTTTGTGATTTGATTACAGAGGCAGGGTCCCTGTACACACCACTGTTGTTAGGGAGCCATATTAAAGTAATTGTGAGACTACGCAATTCGGTTACTTAAAATTCGGTGTTTACTATGATACTCGCCAAGACGACTATTTTGTCATACTTTTATGTGTATTTGTCCGTTCAAGTGCAAGATGTGCTCTTCAAATGTAGAGTTATGAAATGTAGAGTTAAATACTCAATATTGGCTGATGGCGATAAAAAATAATCAATATGGTACAGATGTATTGTGTATGTATGTATTTCATTTAAAGTATTAAAGTTAAACTAAATTCAACAGGTTCTTATATGATGACATCAATCTATAAGAACCTTTTTGGTTCTAACTGGAACCTTTTTTTTTTTTTAAGAGTGGAAATGCTATTTAATGGATTTCATACCTTTTACAGACAGATAAAGCTGGAAGAGGTGGTGTCGGTGAGGTGGTGCCTGCTGGGTGAATATTTGTTTTCTTTAGACTGGACCACATCTGCTGTTTGATAAGACCACAGTGACCAGCTGTGCATCAGGCTGCTCTGACAGCATGTCAAGAACTAGTGGAGCTGTTCATGTCCATAAGTGCCAGCGCTTGTACAGGTTCACGGTCTACACAACTGCAAAAATTCACTGATAAGCAGAGCTTCATCTCCGATTCTGAGCATGAAATGCCTGTGTGCGTGTGTGTGTGTGTGTACATCTGGGGAAACATCGAAATGATGCCACTCTTTTGTCATGTAGTTTCTCCAGTAAGAGTAGTACAGCAGGGTAGTAGTATACTTACAAAAATGACTGTGCTATTAAATCTGTTGCATATTACATGAGCTAATAAAAAATATATCCTCTTCTGCTTATTTATGAAGTATGGGCAGGGATTCACAGACTCCAAGCTCATCATGTCTTATTAAGGCTGATTGCATGCGAGTGACTAAATCCAAGATGACATAGACGCAAGGGAAATCTCCCTCAATTTAAGACTGGCTTCTACATCACTTCTTATTAACCTGGACCATGTGGTGGGAGCAAACGGACATCATGAAGTAGATCCCCAAGAGACATACCGGGAACAACACAGGAATACTGACATCTTGGATGGCTCCACACACACACGGTTTCCAGCTTTTATGGGGACATTCCATAGACGTAATAGTTTTTACAAACCCGATTCCAAAAAAGTTGGGACACTGTACAAATTGTGAATAAAAAAGGAATGCAATAATTTACAAATCTCATAAACTTATATTTTATTCACAATAGAATATAGATAACATATCAAATGTTGAAAGTGAGACATTTTGAAATGTCATGCCAAATATTGGCTCATTTTGGATTTCATGAGAGCTACACATTCCAAAAAAGTTGGGACAGGTAGCAATAAGAGGCCAGAAAAGTTAAATGTACATATAAGGAACAGCTGGAGGACCAATTTGCAACTTATTAGGTCAATTGGCAACATGATTGGGTATAAAAAGAGCCTCTCAGAGTGGCAGTGTCTCTCAGAAGTCAAGATGGGCAGAGGATCACCAATTCCCCCAATGCTGCGGCGAAAAATAGTGGAGCAATATCAAAAAGGAGTTTCTCAGAGAAAAATTGCAAAGAGTTTGAAGTTATCATCATCTACAGTGCATAATATCATCCAAAGATTCAGAGAATCTGGAACAATCTCTGTGCGTAAGGGTCAAGGCCGGAAAACCATACTGGATGCCCGTGATCTTCGGGCCCTTAGACGGCACTGCATCACATACAGGAATGCTACTGTAATGGAAATCACAATATGGGCTCAGGAATACTTCCAGAAAACATTGTCGGTGAACACAATCCACCGTGCCATTCGCCGTTGCGGCTAAAACTCTATAGGTCAAAAAAGAAGCCATATCTAAACATGATCCAGAAGCGCAGGCGTTTTCTCTGGGCCAAGGCTCATTTAAAATGGACTGTGGCAAAGTGGAAAACTGTTCTGTGGTCAGACGAATCAAAATTTGTAGTTCTTTTTGGAAAACTGGGACGCCATGTCATCCGGACTAAATAGGACAAGGACAACCCAAGTTGTTATCAGCGCTCAGTTCAGAAGCCTGCATCTCTGATGGTATGGGGTTGCATGAGTGCGTGTGGCATGGGCAGCTTACACATCTGGAAAGGCACCATCAATGCTGAAAGGTATATCCAAGTTCTAGAACAACATATGCTCCCATCCAGACGTCGTCTCTTTCAGGGAAGACCTTGCATTTTCCAACATGACAATGCCAGACCACATACTGCATCAATTACAACATCATGGCTGCGTAGAAGAAGGATCCGGGTACTGAAATGGCCAGCCTGCAGTCCAGATCTTTCACCCATAGAAAACATTTGGCGCATCATAAAGAGGAAGATGCAACAAAGACCTAAGACAGTTGAGCAACTAGAAGCCTGTATTAGACAAGAATGGGACAACATTCCTATTCCTAAACTTGAGCAACTTGTCTCCTCAGTCCCCAGACGTTTGCAGACTGTTATAAAAAGAAGAGGGGATGCCACACAGTGGTAAACATGGCCTTGTCCCAACTTTTTTGAGATGTGTTGATGCCATGAAATTTAAAATCAACTTATTTTTCCCTTAAAATGATACATTTTCTCAGTTTAAACATTTGATATGTCATCTATGTTGTATTCTGAATAAAATGTTGAAATTTGAAACTTCCACATCATTGCATTCTGTTTTTATTCACAATTTGTACAGTGTCCCAACTTTTTTGGAATCGGGTTTGTATATTGTACAAGCTGTATATTCTATCCCCCTACACTAACCCTACCCCTAAACCTACCCATCACAGAAAATGTTCTGCTAATTTAGATTAGGGGACCAAAAAATGTGTTTACTGGTATTACTATCCTTGTGGGGACATTTGATGGATTCGCCATTTCTCTCGCACAGCCTGCAGGGATTTGGCTACTGCTTATAATACAGTCAATGAGTTGTCAGCAGTGATTCGGATTTCAGAAAATTCTGATGCAGATGAGTATCTCAGTCAGTTTAGTAGTACCTGCTTGAACATTTTAAACACCATTGGACCTTTAAAGGTCATGCATTCTAAACAAAAATCTGTGCCCTGGTTCTATTAGTTTACTCAGACAAATATGTAGAAAGGCTGAAAGCAAATGGCACAAGGACAGGCTGCAGGAATCCTATGAACTTCTAAGGGACTCTCTTTCTGCCTTCCAGAAAGCTGTTAAGTCTGCTAAATCCAAATTTCTTTCAGAGATTATCTCAAACAATTATCATAGACCTAGAATTTTATTTTCAACTATAGACTTTGTTTTAAATCAAGCTGTTAATGTCTTCTGTCGTCTGATTCTTTATGTGAACATTTTTATTTGTCTAGTTTAAGACCAAAACTGCTGCAGACTGCATGTGCTCATACTGAGATAAATATAGCTCAGTCACCTGGTGCATGTTTGATCAAATTTCTCTTCACACCTGTAAAGTTATTATTGAACATTTAAGGCCTACATCATGTCCTCATGATATTGTTCCTCCATGTTTTCTTAAGCAAATTGCAGACACTGTAGGGCCTGATCTTCTGTCTTTTGTTAATATCTGCTTGAGCATGGGAACTTATGTTACTCCATGTGCGAAAAACCCAGGAGTTTTATTTGATTCCGGACTTAAGTTTGATAAACAAATTAACGCTGTGGTTAAATCATGTTTTTTTCCATTTACGACCCCTTGCAAAAGTTAAATCTCTCCTCTCCCTGAGGAACTTTGAAACAATAATTCTTGCCTTAATTTCATCTCGCTTAGATTACTGTACTACTACTACTACTACTACTAAGGAATTAACCACTCATCTATAGAGCGTTTACAAATGGTTCAGATGCTGCAGCCAGGCTGTTGATGGGCAACATCCATTTTAACATCCTTGCACTAGCTTCCGATTAAATTGAGAATAGATTTTAAAATTCTGACTAAATAGCCTAGCTCCTGGATACCTTTCTGATATGTTGTGTCCTCACAATCCATCAAGATCGCTAAGGTCCGGGGATCTTAGATTGCTTTCTGTCCGTAAGTCTAGACTGAAAGACAGAGGGGACCGAGTTTTTGCTAGGCCCTAAATTTTGGAATATCCTACCAGTATCGATCAGAAAGGCGTCATTTCTTTCCGTTTTCAAATCAAAGCTTAAAACTCATTTGCTTAATGTGGCTTTTAAAACTTCATAAATCGTTTAGTTTTGTGCATGCTATTTCTTAATATGTATTGTAATCTGTTTGTACTTATTTATTGATGATATTGTTCTATACAACATTTTGGTCAACCTGTTTTAAAATGTGGTTTATAAATAAACAATGAATGAATGAATGAATTAGGTCCCCATACTGAGGGGATAGCAGGAACACACTCTATAAATAAAACACATATACTGTATACACACCCATTTAAACTGAGAATAATATTAAGCATGGCATTATAAAAACATCACTTTTCAAATTTTTATAATTATTAAGTAATTTGCTTTTATATTATCATTGCACTAAAGCCAAAATAAATTACAATATTATCTAGAAAATATGTACTTTTTTCTGTCAAACTATTATTGTACCATTAGGGTAGGGACACACCAAACACACCAAAAGACACCACAGGACTAGCGATGATGAAAGCCGACTGTGTTGTCGCCTTGCGTCGGGGAAAAAAGCTGCACTTGAACACACCGAGAGAACTACAGCCGACTGTCAGCTAGCACGTGCGTTCTGCGCCTGCGTGTAAAGGAGATAACTGTCTATTTCTGCAGATATATTCGTCTATGTTCGTCATTCAAAAAGGGAAACCGACACTGCAGGCGGCAGGTACACAAACCATAAACAAAGCAGCGCATGCTTACCGTTTTGAATATCAATCCTGCTGATCTTTATTCCACTCCGCTCATGTTAATATTAAAATATTCGCTCAGGAACACTCAGGTGATGATGTAAAATTAGAACAGCCTTCTATCTGTACCGTTTTGACTTCTTTGCTCGCTGTTTTGCTATTATTCTCCTGCACTGACTCATTCATTAAACTGAACAGCCAATCAGAGTTCTCTCTCTCGCCGATGGCCCGACGCCGATTTTACATGTTGCATCGGCCCAAAAAACCCCAACGCCGTCCGACTAGAGCCAACGGTGCGGAACACACCGGAAAAACTAAGACGGCCGACGATCAAAAACGGCCCGACGTTGCCCGACGGCCTTGGTTAGATGTACAAAGCCTAATAAGAGACATTTTTAATACAGTAAAGTCATTAGTATATTCACTTTTCATCATAAATATATTTAATATTGCCTTAAAACCCCCAGGGAGCTAAGAAAAAACTGTTAAAAAAATTCCCAAAATAATAAACAAATGTTTTTTAACATTATTGTTAAACACTATTTTTTTTAACACTATTTACTACTGCCAAAAGAATAAAGTAGCTAACTGTGATTAATCTCTTGATTTCTAACCAGACGTTAGAAAACAGAATGAAAAATTCTAAAAAAAAATGAATAATCATAATAATAAATACTGCAATATTTAATAAAGTCAACATGTTAAGTTGACAGTCGTAATAAATACATTTCGTAAAAAATATTTTTTTATTTTGTGGCCCCCCTATGGCCGCCACATGCTGTAGGCTTTTGCCAGTCCACAAAAGATACTCGACTGTGAAATTAAAATTTATAACCCAAAATATAATGTTTTAAGGACGGTGAGCAATAGTTGTGAGTGGAAAAAAACATATCTTTGTGTATAAAGAGCCACACCACAATGCACTCCTTATTTTCCACTACATGACTTTCTGTTCAATTTAAAAGGTACAGGGAGATCACAGGTGGCAGCATAAAAAAAATAATAAATAAATAAATAACACATGTGGCACAGAAGTAGAAGTTTCATCAACAAAGAAAAAAATCTGTCTTGTTCCCATGGAAATAAAAGCAACCCACACCTATTTTATTTGCATTGACACCTCAAGTGACAAAACACAGAGACAGTAAGAATCTTTGCTTCATTAAACGCACGTCTCACTGTCAAGACTTTTTCTTTTATGGAAGTGTTGAAGTATAATTCATGTCATCTAAATGTCTTGCTCCAGCACGCCCCCATAACTCAGTGCCAGCACATATAATTTCATAAAAGCAAACAGACAGTCGGTGGCAGAGTGTGCTTCGTGTTCACGCTGGCATGTTTTTCATACGGCTCTACTAATGATGTGAGGGCATAGAAAGCGGTCAATAAATGACAAAACAATGGTGTGTCACAGCACGGCCGAACGGCTCAGCGGGAAGCACTCATTAACTGGCCGAACTGAAGCACAACTTTGAGAGTTCAGGATCCAACGGCCCTGCAAAACATTAAACGACTTCAAATAGTGACGGCGGGGGTGTATAATAGCCTGTGATTTGATTGAGGTGCTCTTACTGCCATGTGCTTGCTCAATGAATCTGCCCTTCTCACATATGCTTGAGTGCTGTTTGAAACCAGTCTTCTGAGGAGAGCCTGTATTTCACACTAGTGTCATTCAGACATAATATATTTTTATTTGCATTGAACTATTTTAACAAGACCTTTATCTCTGAATGTCCGGACTGTTAATCAAGCTCTGATAGGTAGACGCTTTGTGTATGCAAATGACCTCCTTCCTTCATATCGCTAAGATCTTCATTTTTTCACAGCACGGGTAATATCATTTCTCATAATTGCTAAGGGTTCTCTTAATGAACGCTGTTTGATAGTTAATGGGCAGATGAGCAGGTGGTCGGCGCTATCAATCAATTACATTCGCTCACATGCCCCGCCCAGCCCCTAAAACAACCTCAATTTAATTCCATTTGCCGCAGTTAGATTTTATGCTATATCACGTCCATTAAATGCAAATGAAAGAGCAGCTGTCTGCTCTGTATTATTGAAAGCAGGGGAAACTTGCACTGCAATTACCTCTTAATAATTATCTGATTATTCATTACCAATAACAACCTGGAAACATATTAATTTAGTTTGGGACAATGGATTTTTTTTTAATAGGGCTCCTGCAACTTTGTGATTAAGACAATGCCCTTTATTAATTTTTAATTAAAAAGATTTAATGAAATGGGCTCCTCTGCCAAAGTGTTGCCAACGGTTTATAATAACATCCATTCTGTACAATTTAGCTTTAAAGAGAGAGCCGCTCAAATTATACAGGATTTAATAACTGGAACTACAGTGCAGAATCCCTCAGAAAGGGGATGAAAATATACCAATAATTGACAAAACAGTGTTAATCTTGATATTACTGATGAAGAAAAAGTTTTTATTTTTTTTTATTTTTCCAACAATAGGAAAGACATTACAAAATGTGTAGCTGTGTAGTCTGTAGTTATAGATGATAATTAAATGATTTTAATTAAAACATATACTGTTGATGAAAAATTGATGAGCAAAAAAAATAAATAATAACACCACAAGAAATGAACAATGCACTAACAGAGAAAAAAAGAAGTAGTAAATTCTCATATTCAGTTATGTCAGGGATTGACCCACCCGAGATGATTAATTAACTCATCAAAACAAAAAACAAATTATGTAAGATATTAAGCAGATTTATACACTACTGTACAAAAGTTTGAGGTTGGTAAGATATATTAATTTCATTTTTTAAAGAAGTCTCTTATGCTCACTGAGGCTGTATTTATTTGATCAAAAATACAGTAGAAACAGTAATATTGTGAAATATTATTACAATTTAAAATATATGTTTTCTATTTTAATATATCTTAAAATGTAATTTATTCCTGTGATGACAAAGCTGAATTTTCAGCATCATTACTCCAGCCTTCAGTGTCACATGATCCTTCAGAAATCATTCTAATATGCTGATTTGCTGCTCAAAAAACATTTCTTATTATTATCAATGTTGAAAATGTGTGGAAATGGTGATCCATTTTTTTTCAGGATTCTCTGCTGAATAGAAAGTTCAAAAGAACAGCATTTATTTGAAATACATATATTTTGTAACATTATAAATGCCTTTACTTCCACTTTTGATCAATTTGTCCTTTCTGAATAAAAGTATTATTTCTTTTAAGAAATCTTACTAAACCCAAACCTTTGAACAGTAGTGTACACAACATAAAATTATAATATAAATTATTATATGAAAAATTATATATAAATGTTTAATATTTGCCTTATTTTGCCAACTAAAATGTCATTTATCAATTAAATTTAAATGCCAGCTTAGCATTATGACTAAATTATGTCGAATGTAAAGGAATCTAACTGGGATATGAATGTATTTATAAATCCATGTGTGAATATATAAAAAATGAGCGAAGTCTGAAATGAACAATACAACACGGCAGACAGCAGCAAACGTGAACGCAAGTGTATACTCACATCCTTAATTTCCCTCTGGAATCAATAAAATAGTATCGTATCACCTTAAAACAAAAAAATGTGTGAAAATAAACACTGCTGAGCAAATATGCATTTGCTTATTCTACCATTACATTCTCAAACCAGTAATTACAAGCCGCTCACTATATAGCTCACAATACAATTTTATAGCCTTAAAAGGGAGCATATGTTCTGAAAGAGGAAGTCTCCAGTGACAAGTGCCATTTTGTCCGGAGGGGGAGTGGGCTCATTATAAGTTGTACTTTCTTACAGCGCTACATTGACAGCGTGTCTGCAGAGTGTTGTTGAATCTGCGGCACGAGTCCGCGGACTGTGTCCTGAGAGATTTGCGAAGGATTCTGGGGGCCGCATGTGTCACACGGTGAAGCATGGAGCCTGGAGACACTCCCAGACATCTTGACAGCATCCCAGCATCCCTTTCTCACTCTGACAGGCCATCAGAGCACTCATGTGCTTTAAGTAAAACCCACAGCAGCCACATCCCCCTGACTCCAATAACACAGCCTCCCTTTCACTGTCTGCTCACAATACAATGATAGATTATCTACGCATTGGCCGCCGCACCGAGTGACGTGAATGCATCTCTCTCAGTATGTAGGCAACAAAATTGAACAGATTTTTTCTGCTCCATTGTATTTGGGATGAGGATAGACTACAAAAGGCAGCCTTTTCATACAATAAGTAAACAACTGTGGCAGTATGATTGTTTTGTAAATAACGGCGCACGGTGATATTTGAAATCCAATGGATTATTTCAAGCTGCGGATCAATTCGTACAAAAGTGTTTCGGGGAGGCAATTACACAGAATGAAAAGTGAACTTTAGAGCCGTACATGTGCTCATTGAGATAGGATTCACATAGTAAACTGGATGTCAAACTTCATTTGCAGCCGAACGGAAATGAATCTGCCGAGCAGAGACTTTCTAACTGAAACACGAACGTATTTAAAAATCCATGCGTGAGTATATAAGAAATGAGCGAAGGCTGAAATGAAAAATGCATGAGAATGCATGACGCGGCGGACAGGAACAAACATGAACGCATGTGTATACTCGCATCCACAGGCAGACGAGAAAGCATGAAAAGTCTTGATGTTTTCTCCCACCCACTGACATCACGCTCCATTGTTAAACCATCTGCACTGACATGCACCCTGTGTCACAGCCAATCATTAATGTAATTACTGGGGTTTTGCATCATTACTGTTATTCACAGTTGTGAAGTAGGAGGGAACAGCTTTTAGTGGAAGGAAACAATAGCAGCCGTAACCCAGGCAACCTCAGGAGCCACACTGCTTTTAAATCTGCCTCTCAATTACTATTTTTCTGCACTTCACTGAGTGACAGGCGCATATGTGAGAGCAAGACCATTCAAAATAGGTCACTGTTATGGCAGTGAGTATGTTTGAGCAAGATACATCTGATCAATAAAGAACATAAATACTTCATATTTACACAGAGATTTTCTGCTGCACTGAAAGGTTGCTTAGTGGTCAAAGGTTTGGGTAGTTGCTAAGTCAAAAGGGCCCAGGGCTTTATGGTCACTTCATGTGTCTTGACCGATCAGATTGTGGTCAAAATGGATATGCACACTTCATTTGGCCACATACGTCTACAGAACAGATATAAAGCTGATCTACTATTACAATAATATAACAGACTTGACTATAGTAATGATTCTTAATTTGAATTGAGGTAGCAAACAGGAAACTGAACTGCACATCAAATTTGAATGTAAGGAAGTAAAATGGAAATGAACTGAAATTCAAAACATTTTTACACAGAAAGATAGACAGAATGACACACTCTTAGAAAAAAGGTACAATGGGGTTCTATTTAGAACCCTGAATCCAACCAATTTTCTTCTAAGAGTGTTGATGGAACAATAGAAAGATGGATGGAACGACAAATGGAATGTTAGAAAGACGAACGGAATGACGGATAGAACAATAATAAGACAGATGGAATGTTATACAGACAGACAGACATTACAATTCTAATTTCTGTGGCTCATGACCAATTTCAGATTTATGAATTGAAAGGAAGCTAATATAGCATCATACCACTGCCGGATACTGATGATAAAATTTGGACAATGTTTCACACACTTAATTTCAATATCTAAAGTTCCACTTAATTTAGCGTATGAGCATGCAGGTCTGTTCTCTGAGACACTGGAGGCGTGCAGCACTTCTCGGCTAATTGGCTATGAGGATTCAGCCTGTGTTGTTTCACATTTCTTTCTAATAAAGCACAGAGTGTACCACACTTCTCATGCTCGCTTTTTTACATTCAGATCATTTTTATTAGATCACTCTTCAGGCGTGAGAGTCCTTCAGATTTGATTGTAGAGGGGGCGTCTTATGTGATCGCAGGTTTTCTTGTGTAAGCTCATTGAACATTGATGAAGAACAAGTCTCTCAATGCTCCTCGACTCTCAAGGACATATGGATATGGAGAGCTTTGGCCACTGAACTGACTGGCCAGATGCGGTCAGCATTTCATTTCAACTTAAATGCCTCTAAAATAGGCTACTTTTCAGATATTAACTAACCTGAAAAGGCATGCCAACCTCATTATCTGCTACTGTCATGGACAGAGACAAGGACACACTCTGCCAAAGGGGCTAATTACAATCTCTTTTTATTCTTCTTCTTTGCTCGGCTGATCCTCATAGCTAAGCCAAGATGGCTCCTGTAAAGACCCTGATATACTTTAAATGAAATCGAAGAACGAACTGATGTGACGTCATTTCGAACAAAATCAGGCCAAAACAAAGTTCGTTTGGAGTTCTGGGAGTTCGAAACAGCTTGCCAAAGCCAACTTTCCGGAAAAATTTGCTCCGGCCAGTACACACCTTCGGACTACCATTGGTCCACGCCGATAACATAACAGGTAGGTGTGCGTAGAGGCTCCGCCTTCTTTCACGTGGAAATCTTCTCCGGTACATTTCTTCTGTCTGTCGAGGTAAGACGTCCGTGAGTAAAAACATGAACACACTGGATAGCCTCTTTTATATTCTGATGAAATGAGACACTGACACTGTTTTTCATGTTTAATACTGTAATACGCAGCACATATTTACATAGTCATCTAAACGGCACTCTCAGCAGTATCGGATATTCGCTAACAGTATACCGCTGGTCATGTATTTTGAACTTCTTTTACTCCTAAGCGAAGAACGAAAAAGCACTTTGCCATGAGTATATCGGGGCCTTAAGTCAAGTAAGGAATACTTGATGTTGGGCCGTTGAATTATTAGAAAAATAATGCACACCTCCATTGCTAATTCCAAAACATCATTTTAGAGCTAGTAACGGAGGCTTGAGCAACTGATAGCAGTCTAATGCAGTTATTAATGCAGTGAGTTATTAGAGAGAGAGAGAGAGAGAGAGAGAGCATATGTGAATACCTCAGTCTGTGCATCTCTTTCAACAGTGTTCGGCAGCAGTGTCTACTAACACGAAACTGTAAGAACAGTGCCTTTATTACCTCACTAGTGAGAAATGTCATGCAGCTTTTTAAGTTGCTAAACTGTTTTACTGATAAAATCGTCAGAGCAGCTCTGACAACACGTTTCTGTGTGACTGTGTGTCCGCACTGTATGTGTGCGTGTTTGAATGGGAGAGCAGAGAGAGTGGGAGAAAGAGAGTATGTGCTTTCCGTCCATTATAAAACACAATTTTGTGGCAAAAAATATGGAAATAATGTGTCGTTTTTATCCTATTGTTTACTGTTTTTTTGCTTGTTCAGTGTCGTTGTGGGTTTTGGTTTTTTTGCTGTTGTCGGCTGTAAGGACCTTTGAAATCATTTGGCAAAGTGATATGGAACTGTAATGCGGTCAAGACCTGCCTGGAACTACTTTAGCCGTGCATTTCCCTGAAAATAATTGCACACCTTAGAACGTTTGCCAACCAATCAGATTCAAGCATTCAACAGCCCCGTAGTATTAAGTCTTATATTTTTATGTTAATTCTGACAGACTCAGGGTTGCGACCGAACCGGAGAACAGACAGCAGCCTTGGAGGAATTGCATTGAAACCGTCAAGAACTACAGAGAGGAACTCATTTGTACTTCAAACAAACATAAAAGCTGAAGGCTGGTCAGATGCTTTCAATTGAGCTTAAGTAGCTGAATCACAGGATTTTTGTCTTGTTGTATTGCTCAGCACCCATGTACTTGACATGTGGAGCAATGGATACACAATAAAATAGTCACCAGTGATTACTTTCTCAGCTGAAATCTATGTGGTGAGCCTAGTCTAATGATACTGTATTTGCTGTTTTAGATGCAGGACTGGCTCCATCCTCTAGAGATGGGAAGTGGGATTCCGCCTTTTTAAACCCTGGAACATCACAGACTGTGCCTCCTAGCTGAGGAGGACGGCTTTTGAATAAATGGATGGTAGATCTAGAGCTATGCTAACATCTGTGCGGCAGTAAGGAGTGAGTTGTCAACACACTTTTCACATACCTACACACGCTAGATTTCTCCCTCTGTCCTCCTTTAGCATCACTACCAGTGAAAAACAGCCTGAATGTTACTGCCACGGTACCTGAATAGCATGCCGTTTGAAACAGCTATTAGCTATGGATTAGCTAACAGCTGCCAAAAAGGCAAAAGGCCGTTATCATCACAATCATCATCAAGTGGATGGGGTGTTAGTCAGCGGAAGTCAGACTCATTAATACTGTAATTCTATTGATCAGCTTCCAAAATGTCTGCCAAAGAAAGCTGTGCATGTGAAAAATGATCCTAGCAGCACAATATACCTTCCTGGTCTTAATAAGCATGATTCATCGATGCATGAAATTGCACTGAAAATGTTTGTCTTTGTAATGGTATTAAAACTGATTGTAATGTTACAATCTCCAAATTAATTTTAATCTTTTTTCAGCTAACATCACCAATCAGATTTAAGTGACATTCACACTAACTAGGATTCCTTCCACCCATTTTATACACATTTTGGGATATAATTTAAAAAATGTCAGTTAAAACCACCAAGATGCAAACAAAATTTCCCCCCTAAAAACTTACACAAGTTAATATAAATTAAATAATAATATAATATATAATAAAATATATCAGGGGTATTCAATTAAAGTTACAAGAGGTCCAGTCTCTTAATATATTTCCTTCCCAGCGGAGGTCCATCATTTTTTGGAACAGTACATTTCCATCGGGGCAGCCGTAGTACTATTTTTACCAATATTTACCAAATAAAGTACATATTTCTCCCAACTGGATATGAATATAAAAAAGATGTTTTATCAGGCTATTATTATTATTGTTATTATTATTTTTACATGTAGACACCTACGTGTATGGCACATAGAAGGCCTTAGGGTTGAGAAAACATACTGGGTGTGCAGGGTTTAGTATGGCCCATTTTTATATTTTGCTCAAAGTAATAAATATATAAGATATAATATATAATAAATAATAAATTACTAAAACAACGTACATAATCTAATAATCAAAACTCTTATCATGAGCACAAAACAAAGTTAACTAGTAATTTCAAAGTTTTTTGTCTTCCCTTGCCATCTCTAAATCATTTTCCAAATTATAACATTGTTTATTATGAAATACTCTTAATATACTGATTAATAATGCTAAATGTATGGGGGAAAAACAGTGCCACGCATTAACTTATCACAAACCAGGTTTAGGAAAACAGTCGGAGACATCTGTATGACAGATAAAAACAACTGTATTTGCTGCAGTCTCGTTTTCTGCAGCGTTTTAGCAAAAATAGGCTATCTATTTTACTGCTTACCGTGTTTCTGTTACTGTTGTTAAAATAACCGCGTCATCTGCAGCTCTTAATGTGACACTTTACATCTTTAGCGGGAGAGAGAAGCAACACGCACAGAGCGGAAAGGGCTTGAATGAAGCGTGTTTGGCTCTAGATAAAAATATTAGAGGATGTAGTGCCGAAAGATCATTACCATAAACTACCCTGAGCGCTTGGGGTTGTTTTGCCGCGCTGCTCACTTTAATCTGTAGAAATGGTAAAATGGCGCAGTTATGTCCCACAGTCCGGATGGAACCAGGGTCAGGGTCCGTGGACAACGGTCCGCCACTTGAATACCACTGATAAAAAATTATAATATATATAACAATTTCCAAAAAACGTATAAAATATATTTAAAATAATATATAAATAACAATGTGTGGTTATATGGAATAGTATAGCCTTTTTGCTGTAAATCACTGTTAGTGTGAACCGCCCTTTAGTTTTCAACCCCACACAATCAACCATTGCTCTCCATTCAGTTATATAATAGCCACTTTTTACAATCCAATCAGTTCCTAATTGATAAAAATGTCATTAACTATCCTTTCACTCAGAAGTCAGATTATCTATGTAAAATAGATGTAAATGGCAATTTATTCTGACTTGAAGTTAAAACATATACTGATTATGTACTCTCTAATAAGTGCAGGGGGAAAAAACAACAGAAAGATAAAAACTCTTCTATCATAAATCTGCCATACACTTGAGCACGAGGGCGGTTTGGCCTTTCATTATTGGCTGTCACACTCGGCAGGAGAGCACGAAAATTAATGTTGCAGAAATGAGACGGCCTCAGGCAGAGGTGAACCTGGCATAAAGGTGAAATACAGCCTGAGCTGCACATCTGCTTAAGCTGATCTGACACCTCAGCCGCCGAATGCTCTGACACCACTAAATGTCAAAGCTCTTTTACGGAAACTTTGCCTGTCTTTTAACGTAGCCGTCAAAGACACTGATCCATCCAGACATTTATCACTGAGAAGGGCAACGTTTGCGCCAAGACACGGAGGTTTCAGGCTTACAAATCAGCCATGGATGCATGACATGACTCCCTAATCGGGTGACATACTGTGTACAGAATGGCAGGTCACATAAAGATGGAAGGGATAATGGACGGTGCTTATAAAACTGAGAGAGAAAAGAATTACAGCTCTCTTGTTCGACTAACGCTCAGTTTCCGTGAAAACACGCAATTCTATGGGACCCAGCATGCTACCATCTCTTTCTGTCAACCCACCGACTCTTTAAATGTTAAAGCAATTTCACACAGAGAAGCGGAGGAAGGAGAGTTCTTGATGGTTAATTGAGCCTTTTCACTGAAAATCTCCTTTGCTCTTTTTCTTATTTCATAAATGGCCCTATTTTCATCTATCAATCTCCATGGCCTCGGTCACCTGCAGCATTGTTCGTTCTTAAAGCCGTGCTTTGAAATGACCTGACACGATTCCTCTTACTGTGCGGGTCCAGGTCATTTTTTAGATGAGTCCAAGGCGTAACTCCGTGATGAGAGGGCAGGATTCATTAGCCCGTCAACCTCTCAAAAGAGGCAGCTCATTATACACAGAAATTAATTAGCCATTCTCTCAGAGACAGCGTGTCCATCTATAATCAGATGTGTCTCGTCTTGCACGCCTGTCTAATGAAAATGTTTTCACTTTTTTCACACCAGACAAGGTGAACCTAGGGATCAAACGGAATGAAATATCAAAGCGTCATCTTCCAGAACAGAAAAATTCAGGGAATTGAATGATCAGTGACACCGTTTATACACAGAATAGTTTGAATTGTTTAATTTGGCTTTACAGCTATTCCGACTCACCTGCCACACAGTCAAGCTCACTCAGAGATCTGTTCGAAATAGTTCTACTTTCATCTAGCGCTATATAAACCGCAAGGGCGGAACTGAAATAAAATCCGTATGTGGCGAGCTCCAGATCATTTGGGATTCAGGGTCCAATGCCGCACAGGCGGGCAGGGTCAGAAGAAAAGAGAAGTACGTGAATGAGTCAAGGCAGGGCATGTCTAGACACATAAAACTACCACATTCCCATCTATCACAGAAATCCAGCCTGTCAGTGCATGACAGCACTTACAGCGCCTCCATGAAGACCTTGCAGACAAATAAGGTCAAAGGACGACTTACACAGCGTATAAGATTGTATCATAAAACGCCTTGATTTAGACTTTACGGTCAAGCAGCAAATAATAAACTTTGACCATTTTGAGAATACAGATCTCCTGATAGGTTTGAAAGATATTAACCGAATACTGATGTGACATTGCCATTTACAACCGGCTGGCTGAAGATCAGTCATGCTCAAAAGTTTATATACCCCTTGCAGAACCTACAAAATGTTAATTATTTTAACAAAATAAGAGGGATCATACAAAATGCATGTTATTTTTTTTATTTAGTACTGTCCTGAATAAGATATTTTGCATAAAAAATGTTTACATATAGTCCACAAGACAAAAAAAATGGCTGAATTTATAAAAATGACCCCGTTCAAAAGTTTACACACCCTTGTGTACTATTTGTCATTACCTGGATGATCCACAAATGTTTTTTTTTGTTTTGTTTTTGTTTTGCTTTGTAATGGTTGTTTTTGAGTCCCTTGTTTGTCCTGAGCAGTTAAACTGCCCAGAAAAATCCTTCAGGCCCTGCAAATTCTTCAGTTTTCCAGCATCTTTTTTCATATTTGAACCCTTTCCAGCAGTAACTGTATAATTCTGAGATCCATCTTTTCACACTGAGGACAACCGAGGGACTCAAACACAACTATTAAAAAAGGTTCAAACATTCACTGATGCATTAAGAACTGGGGGGTGAAAACTTTTTGAATTTGAACATCAAGGTAAATTGTACTTAATGTGTCTGCCAGGAAACATGTAAGTATCTTCTGTTGCTTCCAAAAGGAAGTACTAAATAAAAAAATTATATTTAAACAAATTAAGAAAAATTTGGACACCTTCATCCTGTTCAAAAGTTTTCACCCCCCAGCTCTTAATGCATCTTGTGTCCTACACCTGTAGATGTGAACTAGACGTAGTAACTAGAAAATAGGGCTGCACGATAAATCGCAATTAAACCACATGCGATTTGGCAAAGGTTGCGATTATTTAATGCGTAGCTTCTCAGTGAAGCACGGCTGTGATCAGTAGTAAATGCTGCTCCATCTGCAAGCCAGAGGGCGCTCTTGCGCAAGGTAATATGTGCCGCAGGATATGTTAAATATGGATAGTTAAATATGTGCCGCAGGAGTACAATAGCGTACGTCATTCCAGGAAATCCCTATGAACATCATAGTATCGGTGAGCTGAATAAACAGAAGATTGAAACGCTTTGATTGATTAAACATGACTTTCATGTTTGGAAAGATGTTTGATGCGTGTTGCTTTTTCAAATGCACTTTATAAGCGACTCAAACTCACAGTGATTTCAGATGGAGCAGCATTTACTACTGATCACAGAGCAGTCCTGCACTGACAAACTGCGCATAAAAAATAAATTGCAGCCTTTGCGATTTCATAATCGCAATAAGCTAAAACGCGTTAAGCACAATTTCATGTTAATTGCGATTTATCGTGCAGCCCTACTAGTGTTTATGAATGATATTAGAATGATTTCTGAAGGATCATGTGACACTGAAGACTGGAATAATGGCTGCTGAAAATTCAGCTTTGTCATCACAGGAATACATTTAAAAATATATAAAAATATTTTAAATTGTAATCATATTTCACAATATTACTGTTTTTACCGTATTTTTGATCAAATGCAGCCTTGGTTTAATGTTTCTGAAAGAGACTTATGCACATGCTTTTAAAAAGTGTCTTACAAACCCCAAACTTTTGAATGGTAGCGTATTTGTATCTAAAGGAGGAAGTTGCTCTCTAATTTAAGTCCTGGAGTTAGTTATACAAAAGGAAAAAGTGTCACAAGAAAATAAAAAAAACAACAGTCAATGAAATTTACGGAAGCCTCACAATAAATACAAAAATATTATTATTATTATTTTTAAGTTACATGCCAACTGGCCAATAACCCTTTTATTTATTCACAAAAGCTTGGTGAATGTGACTTTTGGTCTAATGAAAGTGCAAAGAAAGTAACAGACGAAAAAAGTGAGAAGTGGAGACCTGTTTTGGCTGAGGATGTGTGTCAGTGGGTGAGAGCATGTATCTCAGCTGGTGATCCCTCGCCCTGCAGGGTTAATCTCCTCTGGGAGGGGTGAGCGGCAGGGTGGAGGATATTACAGCAGCTTCCTGAGCCATCGCCGCACACTGCAGCCTGCTATGCACGGCTAGGCTCAGCCCAGATCAGCCGACTTTATCACGGCTCAACTACACAACTGAGCTCATACTGGGTCAGGACGCCGATCCTCAGCTCATAATACCTCGTCTAAAGCATTCGCCAAATAGTTTACCCACAACACTTGCATATGCACACGTGCTTCCTCTGCAGTGTCGTATGAGAGTGACAACATCTCAAGCTTCTGACATTTAAGTGGTGGGGCGAGAGCGGCAAAGGGGGCGATTACCTGTAGAAAGGCCATTCAGACCCCAGCAGCCTCCATTTCTAACTTCACTCCATCAGCCCTGCCTTGTTTGTGTTTAACCTTTATCCAGACGCAAAGGGGTGCGGTGAGGGTCCTTTCATTGTGATCTGAATTATTGAGCGGTCTAAATCTTTAATGTGCGTGTCTTTGATGGAGGTTCCCATTTAGAGAATCTGTCATCCGTCAAACCGTACGGCCTGCTGAACGTTGGGACGAGACAGGTGTGTTAGATCTGCGTGGAAGGTATAGCAGAAAACTACTTGCTATAGACACATGACAAGAGATCAAAGTTCAATGCACTATAAAAGAGTTTGATGTGTTCATACTCTAATGCTCACAACACAAAGCCTGGAAAAAGCTGAGGCGATCAAAGAATGCTCATCCATGTTGAAACACAGCCAATTTTCTTTCTAGACATGCCCTGATATGACCATGTTAATAACTGATATTTAAAAAAAAACAAAAAAACAAAAGAACATCCAGAGATGTTATTCCATTCAACTGTCTGGGGAGTTTTCTCAAAGTGAAGTAAAAGGACACCAGGAAAAATAATGCAAACAGAAACAGCATCTAACCTCGATGATTGCAGAAAATCAAGAGATCCTTCTTCATTTTATCTTGTAACTCATTCTCTCTATAACCTCAGTATGTTGAAGTACAAGGCCTTAGGTTTGGTTTTAACATCGACAGGGGCATTTTATTCTCAAATTATAGAGATGCACCATGTTTTTGGAAACAAAATGAAACCGCCTGTTACAGCTCATCAGTTGTTTTTGCTTAAAAAGAATATTTAATTTAAGTATACAAGTGTTTGCCCACTGAATAAAAGCGTCCAACAAAATGTAATTACTTTTTTAGTTATTTTTAAAAATAAAAGTTATTTTACAGTATGTTCATGTTGTCGTAGTCGTAGATCTTTACATGTTGTAATTACAAGTTCTACAAGCATGTGAAGGTTTTTTTATCATTACAGTAATTACGACATGCCGTGAACACACCTTATAAAAATTAAAACTATCTACATTATTTGATAAAGAGCAGTGTGAACATTCAGCTAAACGTCTCCTTTTATGTTCTACAGAAAAAAGAAAGTAATTTGGGTTCGTAACGACAACAGGTTGAATAAATAATCAAAATAATTTTTGTCCATACTGAACACTACAGCCATGTTTCAGTATATATTTACACTAGACCTCAATCCCTGCTTGGTTCTTTTCCTTCCTTGTTTGCCATTACATCAATGCCAAAGCAAGTGTAAACCCAGTGGCAAAATAAGCTGCTCCTGCCTGTGCACATCCACCAGCACAGCAGCTGGAGAACATTAAATTGAACCGGAAACAGGGGGAGCAGGGCCTTCGGAGCCAAGTAATTGGAAGTTTTGTAAAGAAACAGAGAGCCTTTATGAAATATGTGCTGTCTGGCTCCTACGGATGATTGCTATGAGTCTAATAGGGGGAATGTGCGGCTTCTTTTCTATGAAAGCTGAACACCACTGATTACCCCCCACACACTCATAAAGACAGAGAGAAAGAGGGGGTGGAGTGTAAACGACTTTCTTATTTAAAAGGCATATTAAGGATGTGCAAAAAAATTATATTACGCCACTGCAAACCCGCCACAGTTCATTAGCTCACAGAAACAAAAGAATTTGCCAGTATACAGCCATTTGTCATTTTACCGCCCCGCGTAACGAACGAGAAAGTGGCGCAGCGCGGGGCAGGGCGCATCAGCGCTCCGTAACCTTTTCTGCTGTGCCGATCTCCCCTTGATGACTCTGTTAAAAGACTATTAGCAGAGAATTATCCAAGTCATTCTCCGATGTAATTATGCAGCCTATTGACAGCAGCTGTCATTTTCAGGCTAACATGAGCATATTATGTTGACATGAGATAACAAGGAGTGTTTCCCCTTCAGTGCACAGAGAGTCTCTCCTAATAGAAAGCAATGATTGAGAGCTCCCTACTCCCAGAGTCCTAATCGTTCGTGCCAATCTAATCAGTAAGTGTACACTCATAAACAGGTTTGTCTAGAGCGCTGGATCCATGCCAGCCGGAGACACTGGCACAAGTGCAATTAGCAGGAAGTAGATGAAGCAGATGTTTAGAGGTTGACGTAGGACAGCTCACCTTGGTAACGCAGCAGCAAGGAGCTGGACTGCGGCTGCTGGCTGTGGAAGTGGATGGATATTTGGTTGCTCCAGCTGCGTACCACCAGACCTTTCAGCAAGATGGACTCGTTGGCCAGCACGGAAGGTTCCCTGCCTCCCAGGTCTTCGAATCTGACCACGTCACCCTCAGCCAGGCTCACGTTCATCACCTTAATGTTATGAGATAAGAGAAGAAAGAGAGGTGGTTGGTTAAAGAATCAATTAAATCAAAGTGATCTTTTTGGCCTTTAACTTCCCATGGTAATGGAAATAACATCACAACATTTATTTGGTGCATCAATTTTTGGTCACGATCTTATACAGTGGGGAGAACAAGTATTTGATACACTGCTGATTTTGCAGGTTTTCCTACTTACAAAGCATGTAGAGGTCTGTAATTTTTATCATAGGTACACTTCAACTGTGAGAGACGGAATCTAAAACAAAAATCCAGAAAATCACATTGTATGATTTTTAAATAATTAATTTGCATTTTATTGCATGACATAAGTATTTGATCACCTACCAACCAGTTAGAATTCCGGCTCTCACAGACCTGTTAATTTTTCTTTAAGAAGCCCTCCTGTTATCCACTCATTACCTGTATTAACTGCACCTGTTTGAACTCGTTACCTGTATAAAAGACACCTGTCCACACACTCAATCAAACAGACTCCAACCTCTCCACAATGGCCAAGACTAGAGAGCTGTGTAAGGACATATGGGATAAAATTGTAGACCTGCACAAGGCTGGGATGGGCTACAGGACAATAGGCAAGCAGCTTGGTGAGAAGGCAACAACTGTTGGCGCAATTATTAGAAAATTACAGACTTCTACATGCTTTGTAAGTGGGCAAACCTGCAAAATCGGCAGTGTATCAAATACTTGTTCTCCCCACTGTATTGACAATGCAAGAGTCAAGCAACTCTGTAAAGTCATCTCCAGCACATCCCAAAGACTTTCAATGAATTTAAAGTCTGGATTCAAGAGGTGCCAATTCATGTGTGAAAATGATGCTCCCTCCCAACCATTCTTTCACAACTTGAGCCTGATAAATCTTGACATTGTCATCCTGGAATATGGCCATAATGTGTTTTCCTAAATAGTTGTTTAAGAAATGAAAAGCTACACACTCCATCAATTAGGGTTAGAAGAACTATTGCCAAACATATAACATGATAGAAACATAATTATCACTGCAATAATGATCCAATCAAAGACTCTTAAGCATTTGCCTATTTAAATTCAAACAGTGACTTTTGACTTTTTTGGCTGGGCAGTGTATAAAAAAATAATGATAACGTTTTAATAAAATTCAAGTGTAACTTGACCAATTTTCAATCCGCTTTATATTGTTACAATGTCCGTAGTATATGTTTTTTTTTTTTTTGGATGGAAGAGAAAGAACAGCATAAAACAGTGTTTGAGATGTTGACTGCAAACATAGAGGTTTTTCAGATTTTCCATTGTGGTGTTCTCTCTGTATTTACAGTTCTTTGCAGTATCTATAGCAGACTGGTGGGGTCGGCTTTGGATGGCAAGGCCATCAATTTCAAGACTGATTTAAAAATATAAAAAGCCTTTTTACTGCATAGGCAGTCAAGTTTTTTTTTGAAAGCCCATTTTGCCAGAAATGAAGTACCCCTTTACAAAAAAAAAAATTCCTGGGATATGAAAGTGACTCCTCCACGGTTTCAAACGTGACTCATCCAAATAGAAGCAAAACTCTGTTCATTAAGTGATTTAATAGGGACAGGAATGTTTAAAGGTGGAAAAGTTTGGACAACACACAAAAGCAGAAGGAGAGATTGACGTGTTTTCGGCTATGCAGAGATGGCAGTGGGGTGACACATTCTGCCACACTGACTGCACTCATAATGGTGTTGGCTTGTCTGTCTGCCAAGCTGCATGGTAATTGCACCACGGGCAATCTCCTGTCTGCTGAAACCAGCATGCATATCCTCACCTGTCACTAATAGAAAGCCACAGCCACCCATTACTTCTCATTCTGCTCGTCTTCCACTTTAGACAACACATGCAACAACTGCATGAGCCAATATCCAATACGGCAGCGTGGGTGGAAGTCGTGACACGGAGCGGAGTAAAAAAGTGTGAGTCTGAGGAATAATTACAATCACGCTGAATGAAAAAGTCAGATCTATTCAACTAGCATGCAGCCGTGAAACTGTGCCATTGTGGCCGATCTGGGATCAGCTGGGATGTGCCCTTGCACTCCTCTCAGGTAATGAAAGTGTCTTTAATCAGATGCAGGCAAATGAATGTGACCCGAGGAGTGACCCTGCCTAGACGCAGACGTGACGATAGGTTAATGAGGCCTCGCACGCGTCGCCCTCAATCTAGACGCCTCAAACTCTTTACGACAAGAAGACACATCCAACTCTCAGCACAAATTAATGCCACTGTCTGTGAAAGTTTTGCAAAAAGCACAACAGTAGCCAGCAATTTAAATTCAGCCACAGTGAACAATGAGGGCTGAATTTAAATAAGCATTCCTGAAAACATGCTTAAAGGCCCCTGAGTGCTGTGAAGGCAACAGGTGACAACCTGATGATGTGTACTACAGAATAAATTCACGCTTAATAAAGCCGGAGCTGCAATGTGCTGAAGCAGTCTATAAAACAAAAGTGCATTACAAAGTAATCACATTACACTAAAAGCCCTTGGATAATAAAACGTTTCCAGAATATTGCTCGCCATAATCCAATTTGCATTGGCACCGGGCCCGACCGTCTACCCCACGCATGTAATCCCTTGCATAAACATGACTGTCAGTCAGATGCAGACGTTGGCGTGTAAATGTGAGGCCGCTGTGTCATTCAGGGTCAGTGTTGATTAAAATGTTTGCTGCTTTTTACACAGAGCACGACAGACAGGTTTAGAATAAACGGAAATTAAGTAAATTATCCCAGCACTCCCGGCCTGCCCAGAGGCCCCATATGCTATAGAATGAACAGGGGGAAACAGGAAGCCTGTTTTTTTGTGTCCCAGATACAAAAAAGTCCTTAAAGGGACATTACGGCCAAATTTATATTTGTACAGATATTAAAATATCGATATTAAGGTATGTCAGTATTTTCTCTTGCTACACGATAACACCAATTTAACAGAGTATTGTAGCAAACAAAACAAAAAGAAAAAATGGACTTTGATGTACGATCAAATCTCGATTATAAAATGTGAAAATGATTTAATGCATATAATCATTTATATCATTATACTGTGCTAAAATAACTTAATACATCTTATAATTAATTTTACGGTAATAAAAACAGTAATATCGTGAAATTGCAAAATATTATTACAATTTAAATATATATTTTAAAACGTAATTTATTATGTAATTAAATGTAATTTATTGATGTCAAAGATGAATTTTTAGCAGCCAGAAACCGTGATACTTTTTTTCAGGATTCTTTGATGAATAGAAGGTTCAAAAGAACAGCATTTACTGTACATAGAAAAGGTTGGTGGGAGGAACTACAGTGCTGAAAAACAGGTATCAAAATTTGTCACTGAATCAAGGATCATACCTTACATATCTTGTATGTTTTTTTTGGTCATTTTCTATCATGGCACCTAAGACAAGCTGTCAGGGCTCAAAAGGGTGTCGCTGCATTAAAAACATTCGTTCAGTGTGGTTCTGTACACCATGTGGATTACTGTAAATATGGTTGTCATTACCTGAATTATTTGAGGAATAAATTTGTATCTAGAATGCATTATCAGTCCAGTAAACAACTGAACTCTGTGTGTAGAGTGGGATTTAGAATTCAGAACGGGAGTGACAACCGTATTTAGCTGCAGTGTGTGTGCATGGCCTAAGAGAGACACACTGATACAGTCACTGTATCAGCACTCTGAGGGCAGGCGGATGGTTAATTAATCTGGAGATGCATGCTGTGTCACATTAACAGAGAATTAGCAGAAAACCCCTCCAGCTATGTCTGAGTTTGAAAAAAGGGCTCCTGCTCTCCTGCCTTCCTCCTGCCTGTGCTGAATCTGATTTCCTGTTTACAGCAATAAAACATTCAGAATAATTAAGGTGACACCTCATAAATAAATAAGCGTTATTTGCAGGTGTAGTGAGCTCACAGGGACAGGAGTTCGAATATGATTCCTGATTCCTCACCACTGGCCAAAAGCCCACAAACAAACAAAAATGAAAGGGAGCAAAAAGTGAGAGATAAGATTAGGGGACAGAAAGAGTGAAGGAAAGAGGAGTGATGTCCATGTGCTCAGCTCTTTCAGTAGCCGTGTGTCCAGCAGAGCTTCAATAATAATTTCTGTTGCCTTAAAGCTAATGAGAGGACTGGCTTTGTCTCTTTTCTTAAACACGACCTATCTGACACACATAACCCTCTCTGGTACAGAGTAAATGTCTGGTTTACAAATAAATACCTGACAGATACCAGGTCAACGGTCATTCTATGAAACAGGTACCTATATAGGTGTTCTATTAGACAAATAACTTCATCGTCCCTTCTTCAAGTCTTTCGATAATACATTATAGGGCATTTCACACTTGAAATAGTTAACCCTGTGTCATTCTAAACCCTGGGTAAACGGAATCCTGGGTTATCTTGCTTCACGTTTCACACTGTTCATAATTTACCTGTTTCACACTGTACATTCCTAATCCCTGGGTTAACATTCTTATTTGTGTATTTGCTGTGTCAATGTCATTGATTGGATGAACGCAGCACGCAACCTGTTTACATTAAAGCTCTAGCATTGCACATCCTCATATTGCCGACTGTACTATCGAGTTTATACTGAATGGACATTTTGGACTATAAAGGTAATAATGAAACGGTCTCTTCTTCACTTAAATTGTTGCGGTTTCTGTCAGCATTTGACATTTTCCTCTCAAACGCTGATTTTACACAAATATGAGTATGCGATAGGTTGTCTGTTGCTAAGCGTCTACCTGTAATATTCTAACACCGCATAGTTTCACACTGTACAAGTCTGGCACCGCAATGCGGGGTTAACAGCGGTGCTAACCCTCCTCTGGAGCAGGGTTTCATAACCCGGGGTAAAAGGCGGTGCTAACCCTGCTTCTAAATTACAAGTGTGAAACGTTCCTTTACCCGGGGTTAAAAGTGGTGTTTAGAACGATGATAACCCGGGGTTAAGCACAGTGTGAAAAGCCCTAATATCAAGATAAATTACATCAAGAATAATGTAATAATATATATGTAGAGAAAGAGTAAATACAAAATGACAGCTTTACATAAATAAATAAATTGCATTATATTATGTTAAAAAACATATTAATCAAAATTTGCATATCTAGCATATATACAAGTAATAGGGCTGGGCGATATGGATTAATAGCGATACAGTATATATCTCTGTATTTTCTACTTTTTTCTATTTGGATAAAAAAAGCCCCTGTATTTATTTTAAAAAGTGTTATTTCACATCCTGCCCAATGTTGTCCTACAAACAATGTTCATATTGAAGACTATGAAAACAAATATAGTGAATGTTATATACAGGTATATTACATGCAGAAAATACATTACATTCTAACAGTGTAACAACAGTACAATCTAAAAACAAAAATAATGTTTTTTAAAGCAAAAGTTAAAAATCACTAAATTAAAAATAAAAATAAAAACAAAAGCACAAACTAAATGTTAACTTGTGAGAGGAACTCATATTCACTCATCTGAGCTTAGTTATTAGCCAACATTTGATTGCCCTATTACAATAGTCACTTTACAGTTACTGCTATCATAAAAATGCTTGTAGGTTTATAATACTACATATGGCACATTTAATGTCCAACAACAAATATTTTAGTGCAATCTATATTTTAGTCAGAATTATTGTGCTCCGTCTGTTTGGGGCGCATTCGAGTCTGTGAAGTTTAGCGGAGACTATAAAGAGAAAATATTTTTGACTTTCTAACATTTACATACAGAGAATATACCTGTGAAATGAAAGTTATACACTGAGGAAAATGCATCTCACGCATTAAACAGCACAAGTATCTGTCAGAGCATTATTTTGACGTCCTTAATATAAAGCATGTCTCATGTTTAGGACAAACTGGATTAAGCACTTTCCTCAAAGGAGCTCACTCTTTGTCCTCCGCTATTTTACAGATTGTGCTCATAATATCAAACCACTGTATATTGATATAAACAGTCTTGCCTCATCCTATATCGTTTATAAAAATATATAGCATACAAACTCAATATACCGCCCAGCCCTAGGTGATATACAGTCAAACCAAAAATAATTCAGACACCAGATATCATTTTTTACTAGTGGGTGCAGGACATTATATGTTCATTCATTTATGTAAGTGAGGATAGCAAAATAAAGTATTATACCCAAAAATTCTTCATACAGTGGACTACCAGTAAAATTTATATAAATTTGGGACCAAAATTATTCAGACACTTTGACCTGACCATGTTTTGCTTAAGTGTTTTTTCTTTAATTGCTAATGCGACCTTTTACACCACAGACTGAACAAAATGACGCATTGCTTGGTCATTGGTTGACCTAAACTGGTATTATCTAATTGTGTACTTAAATTTAACAGCTGACAGCTGATTGGTTGATTGTAATCTATTACATACCTTTCTCTCAAAGTTATCTGACATTATCAAGATGAATTTGTTCTGACACAGTTTAACTCTGAGATCTTGTCATATTTTATTTCCATTTTCTAACCTATAGCGAATAAACTGTGATAATGTGAGAAAATGTTGAAGGTGTCTAAATAAATTTTGGTTTGACTGTATAACAATATTACTGTTTTTACTGGGCAATAGAGTTTACTGGGCAATAGATGTTTTAAAAACATAAAAAAATTTATCAGAAAATGTCTAACTTTGAAGTCGCCAATGGCTATTCATTGTTAGTCCATGAATGTAGACAATAAGGACACAAATAGTACCCATTTTGTGGAATAACACCAAAAACTGACACGTCAAAATTTGCCAAACGCTCAAGTGTTTCAATGCTAAATAAATTCCAACTATGGTAAACTTACTGCAACTTTCCGCATCCAGGCGTGTATCTACATAGGATGCCAATCTACAGATGCCAAGTTACAGCAAATGTTTCTCCTCTGAAAGTCTCGTTGCAGTGCAGTGTGTGGCATTCACTTCTATGCACATCACTGCTTATGTGGGTCACACGCGCTTGAAGCTCTCCCAACATGAAGGACAGCAGATGACAATACTGATCTGATATAGAGTGGTCACCAACTGCGCTCTGTCTCTCTCTCTCACTCCCATTTCCAGGCAAGTTAGTACTATTATGAACCCATCAGAGTTTATAACAGCAGAGCTTGAGTTGACTTGATGTAGATTGTTTGGATTTGATTGATGTGTTTGTGTACTCAGCGAATTCTCAGGGAGCTTCTCTCTTATGCAAATCCGAGTCATGTAAAAGTCGAATAGTCCCTTGTGTCACTGTATAAGAATAGAAAAAGCCCAAAAGCCCTCAGTGGTGCTGCTCTTTATTTCTGTCTCTGCTGCATTCTCCTTCTCCATTCCCATGGCTCCATTTCTCTGGGATAACAGGAAGAATGGAAATCTCCTCTAATTAGCAGGGCCCATTACTCTGGAGCCGAGAAACACGTTGGGAAGAGAATATACTTGTATTTGGGCTGCTAATTAGAGCCTGTAATTAAAAGCAAACAGGAAATGATGTACACCGGTACAGATCAGGGCTAAAGGTGT
The DNA here is from genome assembly GCA_039654105.1 of Coreius guichenoti. Lineage (NCBI taxonomy): Eukaryota > Metazoa > Chordata > Actinopteri > Cypriniformes > Gobionidae > Coreius > Coreius guichenoti. The sequence continues at coordinate 25,337,731 of CM077174.1, forward strand.
AGATGAGTTGAAACGGGTAGGAGAAATACAGGGTCACCGGGAGAGATCAGGGCGCTGTTGCTATATTAAGGAGTGCCTCGAGTGTAGGAGAGGAGAGATGAAGAGACCGATCTGTGCCATCTGGAGGGGCCATACCTAGGCAATCCATCTGACAGCCGTGCGGAAATCTGCAGGTGGACTCCGGCTCTGATGGCCCTTATCTCGCTCACCTCTCCCCTCGTACATTACCCAAGGAAGACGAGCCTCGTCCGGCATGCGTACCATTATGCCACAAATGATCAGACATGTCCTCCACGTGTCATTTGCGTGACCTTCCTCACTGAAGCGCCGTATTGCAGCAGACCTGAAGCCGGTGACGAGATAAAGAGGAACCCTGAGATTAACGCTCACTGACAGGCTGAGACTTTTGTCACGCCGTACAAAGACGACACTCATTATTTTCCATTCTATTTGAGCACCTGAATAATCCACTATGAAAAGGCCCTGTGAATACTGATATTCTTCACAAGATGTAAGGACAGACTGAGCACAGAATCCAGGAGCACAGAAACGCTCTCATTACCTGCAGGAAAGAAATGTCACAAAAGACATTTCCTTAATGCAGTGGTTCTCAAATGGTTTGGCCATGGGACCCACATTTTCACATGGTCATTAAGCTGCGACACAATCTTGTCCTAATTCCTATATATATATATACAGTGGGGAGAACAAGTATTTGATACACTGCCGATTTTGCAGGTTTGCCCACTTACAAAGCATGTAGAAGTCTGTAATTTTGATCATAGGTACTCTTCAACTGTGAGTGACGGAATCTAAAACAAAAATCCAGAAAATCACATTGTATGATTTTTAAGGAATTAATTTGCATTTTATTGCATGACATAAGTATTTGATACATCAGAAAAGCAGAACTTAATATTTGGTACAGAAACCTTTGTTTGCAATTACAGAGATCATACGTTTCCTGTAGTTCTTGACCAGGTTTGCACACACTGCAGCAGGGATTTTGGCCCACTCCTCCATACAGACCTTCTCCAGATCCTTCAGGTTTCGGGGCTGTCGCTGGGCAATACGGACTTTCAGCTCCCTCCAAAGATTTTCTATTGGGTTCAGGTCTGGAGACTGGCTAGGCCACTCCAGGACCTTGAGATGCTTCTTACGGAGCCACTCCTTAGTTGCCCTGGCTGTGTGTTTTGGCTCGTTGTCATGCTGGAAGACCCAGCCACGACCCATCTTCAATGCTCTTACTGAGGGAAGGAGGTTGTTGGCCAAGATCTCGCGATACATGGCTCCATCCATCCTCCCCTCAATATGGTGCAGTCGTCCTGTCCCCTTTGCAGAAAAACATCCCCAAAGAATGATGTTTCCACCTCCATGCTTCACGGTTGGGATGGTGTTCTTGGGGTTGTACTCATCCTTCTTCTTCCTCCAAACACGGCGAGTGGAGTTTAGACCAAAAAGCTCTATTTTTGTCTCATCAGACCACATGACCTTCTCCCATTCCTCCTCTGGATCATCCAGATGGTCATTTGCAAACTTCAGATGGGCCTGGACATGCACTGGCTTGAGCAGGGGGACCTTGCGTGCGCTGCAGGATTTTAATCCATGACGGCGTAGTGTGTTACTAATGGTTTTCTTTGAGACTGTGGTCCCAGCTCTCTTCAGGTCATTGACCAGGGCTGATCCCTCACCTTCCTCATGATCATTGATGCCCCACGAGGTGAGATCTTGCATGGTGCCCCAGACCAAGGGAGACTGACCTCATCTTGAACTTCTTCCATTTTCTAACAATTGCGCCAACAGTTGTTGCCTTCTCACCAAGCTGCTTGCCTATTGTCCTGTAGCCCATCCCAGCCTTCTGCAGGTATACAATTTTATCCCTGATGTCCTTACACAGCTCTCTGGTCTTGGCCATTGTGGAGAGGTTGGAGTCTGTTCGATTGAGTGTGTGGACAGGTGTCTTTTATACAGGTAATGAGTTCAAACAGGTGCAGTTAATACAGGTAATGAGTGGAGAACAGGAGGGCTTCTTAAAGAAAAACTAACAGGTCTGTGAGAGCCGTAATTCTTACTGGTTGGTAGGTGATCAAATACTTATGTCATGCAATAAAATGCAAATTAACTATTTAAAAATCATACAATGTGATTTTCTGGATTTTTGTTTTAGATTCCGTCTCTCACAGTTGAAGTGTACCTATAATAAAAATTACAGACCTCTACATGCTTTGTAAGTAGGAAAACCTGCAAAATCGGCAGTGTATCAAATACTTGTTCTCCCCACTGTATATATATATTATAATAAATGAACTTTTTAAAAAACAAACAAATTTTGTGACAAAAAAAGATTACACTTTTTCTGATGAATAAACAAGAAAGTAAGGCTATTAAATAGCAGTCTACTAGTTTTGTTAATACAATTAAATTAGTAAGTTGGTATGAGCCACCATAGTCAGTGAAAATAAAGTGGCATTTTGGGATTACAGAAACAAAAGTTAGGATGGTATACACAATACATGAACTGTTAATAAAACTTATGGAAACTGCTCCTGATGAATAAACCTGATGAAAAATACCTGCATGCAAATCCTTCTCAGCTAACACACAAAGTACAAGTTATGTAATTTATTGGTACTTTTTGGTAATTTCACGACTTACTAATTGACAAAATAACTATACGACGTTGGATGCTGAACATTTATTTTGCGCTTTATTTATAATGAAGTGATATACGGAGTGTGTGCCATGAGCACAGTATATTGGCTGATGGGACGGGAAAGTTCGCATTTCTGAAGTGAAAGACTTTTTATTCAGTAACAAGTTACGAAAATAACGTTAGAATAATGACACTGACATATAGCCTGACAATATCTCATCTGACTGCAGATACTGAATTGGAACAAAACGTTTTTCTCAGGCACTCTTTACTTAAACAGCTTCTGACATACGAGTTAACAGCGTTCACGCACATTTTTCAAAATATAAGTCTCACATAAAAAAACCCCCATTGAATTATGTTTGTTGTTGTTTCTTTGACTGCACACTTTTGGGTCGCGACCCACCACTTGAGAAACACTGCTTTAATGTCTCAATTGTTTCTCCTAGACAGAAACAGGATTTAACAGAGAGCAAATGAGACTTGCATAAATCTCACTCTTTTTAGATTTTTCTACTAAGTAAAAGACGCCAGTAATCTCAAATGCATCTCCTCTACCCTTTATACTGTCTAAAAAACAGTAAATATTACATTATATTATAAAGACAATATTCTAAATTAGATAATTTATCAACAGATATGTTAACCTGTACTTTTTTCTTTCTTCCGTGAAACATAAAAGAAGATAGTGAGTTTTTTTTTTTCCCAATGGTCAATGGTCACCAAAACTCTTTGGTTACTAACATTCTTCAAAATATCTTGTTTTGTGTTTCACAGAAGACAGGAAGTCATGGAAAAAACATAAGTGTGTGTAAATTATGTCAGGATTTTTTTTGGGGGGGTTAAACTATTAATTTAAATATTCAATAGTCAATTGAATAAGATAATTGTAATTATTCTCATGATTTCCAACTAGTCATTAGTATCAAATTCAAAAAATCACTGTGCTCAACATATTTAAATATTATCACAAAGTTAACTTTGTAATCTTTATTAACCCCAGTTTGAAAACCCCTGCTCTAGAGTTTTAAACATCGAATTCATCATCAAAAGAGATTTAAAACATCTCTCATCAAATTCATGAGCTATGATATACACATTAATAACAACTGTCTCATTTTTATTTATACTGAGAAATTTTAGGAGAAACATCCTCAGTTCCATCTGAGTGTTCATTTCATGTGACTTTAAGTCTCCCAAGCTATGAAAGTGCAACCAAGCAATTTTATTTCATTTTAGGTACTAGTTCTGCAATATAATACAACTTGCCTCAAATTCAAATGCAAATGTGCAATACAGCTTGGCTGCCTAATGTGTTTCTTTGCTATGAAAAAAGTTATGAGTAATAACAGGCTTCTATTGTATTGACCATCCAGCACTGCCATTATGTGTCTCTTCATGCTTGTAATATGTGCATCACACACTTATGTCACACACTTTATCAGCATCCAATTACCCTGCTGTTGTTCTCAACATGTGGGAGGAACAAGTCTTCGGGGGGGAATGGCGCTGGCCTTCCCACCGACAGGGCATTCACACACTCTCCATGTCTGCGCTTATCTCGTTTTAACATTCACCTCAGCCAGTCTCTTTTTCATTATCACTACAATCCCCCCGCACGCCGCACCAGAAATTGGTTTTATGCAGCACGGCTGAATAACGGCAGGGAAATTGCAGAGGAAGGCAAATCTTGACAACATGAAAACAAGGGCAGGGTTTGGGGTGGGTGGGTGGGGGGGGGGGGGGGGGTATAAATAAAGGGTGTGTAAAAGGTGGGTGGTCTGTTATGGAAGTTGAATAATGATTTTAGAAACAGAAAGATGAAGGCAGAGTTTATTTGGATACAGTATTGAGCAGAGTTGAGCTCAGCGTTGAGGATCTTTTCAATTAGAGACGGAGGGAATTTCCGATTCCGACCGTTAAAGTTGTCTCCGGAGACATTACTCAGCAAGAAAAGTACTTCACACAGCAAATTTTCTTTCATTTAAAAAATATTTTTCCTCTAAAGTTTCCCTGAAGATTAATCATCCTCTTATCGTTTTGCTCCAGGTGCTTCATTTATTCAAAACAACCACAGTGTGATTTGGGTTAAGCTGATATAAACACAAGGACAGAATTTCATCGTCAGCATCTTTTTCCGTCTGTTCACGCCTGCACTGCCCATCATTCGTAATGAAATAAAGGAATGAAACAAAACAATCTGAATATTGTGGCATTTTCCCGCTTTATGTCAAGAACAACTGTCAAAAATAAAGCACATTCTGACTGTCATTTTCAAAAGGCACAAAGAAAATCCACTGAAATGTGCTTCTTGCATTATTCTCAACATATCAATTAAAGATTCTTCGTTTCCATTAAGAAGCCATTAAAATCCATATTGAACATGCAACACCCATCAGTCACTCCTCTTTTGTTTATGCAATCTGCAAGATAAATAGTCAGAGCGTCTCACAAAGACAAGTCAAAGCTGACATTTCACTGAAATATTGATTCTATTTCTCCATTAGGTTTGTCTGGCTGAGCGAAAAGGGAATATTTATAATAGCGACACAAACTAGAACACTGTCATTTGTTCTTCTTCAAATTTGATGAGAAATTCTGTCATTTCATTTGTTTCAAGTGGCCAGTCACTAGCGTGATGTTACTGTCACACTGGATGAAGGGACAAGCATGAAGAAGGACTCAACACAGAGCTTTATTGCGGAGCTTGGATTAGTAGACAATACTTGACTTTTCGTCAAGTTAGATTATGATTATTAATCACTCAAACCCCTTTATCCAATCCTCTCTACTCAACCGTCGGACTCACACACCCGCCATGTTTGTAGTTTTTTAACATTTTTTATTCAAGATAAAGTATTCAGATTTATACAAACATGTAGAGCTCATCAGTCTTCATTGTATCATTTTCCCACTGCTTTCCATTAATCAAGAGCCTAAGAGTTTCTTTTTGTAAAATGGATTGAATAATGAACCAATGTCCCATTTCTCTTTCCTGCTTTTGCGCTTCTTTCTTCTTGTCTAAATTTCCTCTCACTGAGCAATTCACCCTCCGTGGCTGAGTGAACATGCCTAGATTTTTAACGGGTGCGGAAAATTGAGGCTGAAATCTTCCAAAAGGTGACCTCTGGGAGTACGGGGGCAGAGCGAGGCGAGAGAGGGGGAGAGCCCTCGCAACAGAATAAATCAAAGGGAGCTGAGAGGGCTGCAGAGAGCTGATAGCTGACCTGCCGAGGCCAAATCACCACAAAAAAACCCACATACACACACATACACATGGACACAAACACACTCACACCTGAAAAGCTTCTAAAGTACAACGCTGCACTCTCCACATCTAAAAACCCTGCCTCAGCCGCCCTGGACAAACTTCAAATCCCTCACAACAATAACATGCTACAAAAGAGACCCGTAAGAGAGGCTGCAGGCCTGATGATGAGTAATGGACTCCCTCATCTCGCTCTTCATATTACTCTTTCTATATATCTCTCATGCTGTCTTCCTACCTCTCACTTTCACCCTTTCTCTTTCTCTCTAGATTGAAGTAGCTTTATTGACATGGTAACTAAGCTTCACATTGCATCACATTGCCAATGCATTAGTAATATTATATATACATACACTTTCACTTCGCAAATATCACAAAATACTAGCTCAAATAGTGTTTAAAGCTATTATTCTAAAATAACACTATGCGAAAGAGAAGGAAGCATATCTTTTCTATCTATAATATGTTTGCAATAAACCGCAAATCAACCCAAATGAGTAAAGTTGATGGAAATGAATGGACTAAACTTATAGAAATCACCACATTTGGTCAAGTTTAAGTTTAAATTAATTTCAAATGAACTTGAAATAAAGCATAAAATGCTTTGTAAATAATATTAGTTTTAGTATTAGCATTAACATAGAAAATAATACAGAACAGAAACCATTTACAAAAAACAAATGCATAAAAGGGACTCCTTGTTTAAGAAGAATAAATCTTATAATAAATATTTTTTAAAGAATTTATATTTATTTATATGTGTATGCGTTTACATATAAATAAGTTAGATAGATAAATAAAGTTAAATATTAATTAAAAAATATATTTATTTACCACTACACTACTATTTGTGTGAATATATATAAGCTTTTATAAAACATTTTTTTTCTTCGGAAAAAAAAAAAGAATAATGAACCAATGTCCCATTTCTCTTTCATTATTCCTTTGGCAATGTCTGATTTGATATAAAGGAGCGCCAGTGGTGTCACTTCACCACTGTTCATCTCTCTCCCTCCCACTATATATATTCAGTTTATCATACAGCCTATCTCTCTTGCTCTCCCTCTCACTATCCCGCATTTGGTCCTACAGTAGGGACTTGCAGGGGGCGTCAGTGCCATGGCCCGGTGGCACAAGGTGGAGCTGGTATGGAGCAGAGCCAGAACTCACAGCTGCTTCATGGGCTGCAGAGATTACAGCCATTTAATGAAACCAGATCTGAGTCAGTCACTGAGCTGATATGACAGACGCCCGATGTCCCCTGCCAACTCATCCCTATAAATCTATCATCAAAGAGCAGACAAGTGGGTCAGTGGTGAGCGTGACGACTGGAATTGGAAGCTGCAGTGAACCCTTCAGAGCTGGATGCGAGATTTATGTACTTTCATGAGACTTCGTAAACGATCAATTCTCATTTAGGCAGAACAGCACATATCTGTTATTGAAATGACAACTTTCACCAAGGTCGTATCTCATTCTGAGGTCTACGGATAAACAGTAAACACTTTTTCTGAAAAAATAATGCTATACTTCAGCTGTTGTTAATAGTATTGAAGAGCTGATTGTTTAATGTGTTCACATCTTATTTTAAAAAAAAGTTACAGTTTTGTGAGCCTTGTGTCTATAAACAAATTACAACCACTCTGACATTCGAGAGTGACAGTGCTTTTATACAACAGTTCAGTCAAAGTCCCTTTCAAGTCTGTTCACTCTGTGGTCACCGCTTGCACCCTCAGGGCAGCTATTTCGTGCATCCAAGACCAAGTCCTATCTACTTGAATAGGGGAATCAATAGGGAAAAAAGCTTATTTTTAAGGCTAGACCAGCCAATGCGCACATGCAGTCCTAAGCGCGTGTCTCAGAACGCTGACTGTTTCTATAGCAACCAGAGATTCTAATGGCAGCTACAGTGATGTGATGACTTTACCAATCTTTGATTGGCTCCTTTATTTAGAAGGCGAGACTTATTCAGCCATATTGCACATTGCACTTTCTTCCATTCATAAGTAATATGAGTGCACCGTCTTTGTATATCTAAAGTCTTTGGTTCAGTACACAAGAAACTAAATAACTTACATTTGAGACGCAATATCCATTTACTTTGTTTCCACCAGTGCGAATAGTTCCAAACACAGCTGTACTTCTTGAATGAATCAGCCAATCAGCTGAGTGAATGATTCAATGACTCATTCATAATGAGTCACTGTTTCGCTCCTGAATGAATCAGCACTGTTGATTGAAATAATGATTCATGACTTATTCATAAATATAGTTAAATGTCGAAACCTACTGGTGTAATGATGCAGGAAAGAGCCTAGAGTGAGTCTATCTGAAATACGCTGATTATGTCTGATTATTTTTTCCTAAGAAATAATAATGATTATGCCAAACATTATTTACCCCCCAAACTGCATTTTTAATATATTTCTGAATAAATTATTAGATAATAAATGAGCGTCATGTCACTAACCCAAAAACACTCTACTTTCCCCATTGCTTGCTACATGTGTGAAGGTTCATTAAACAATCAAATGAGCCAGAGAGATTTTAAAATTGTAATATTCAACATATCCATCATATGAATCATGATCAGAAGAGCAAACAGCAGTCGCATTTAAAACTCCAGAAAAAAAAAAGAGCGAGAGCTCTCTTTAACGGTTGTCGTATATGATTTTAGGGTAAAGCAAAGTGGGGTCGACAGCAGCATTCTCTCTGTGAGTGAAAATGGCACTGAAGCAGTGTCAGAAAGGATTACGCACAGGAGAACTCGCCCTTGGTGGCCAGCGACCTTCAGGAAGGGCGGGGGGAGAAACGCGGCCTGATGTTCAGGAGAACGACGTGAGCCTTTGGGCTCAGATGGGAAAGGTGGAAGGCTACAGCCATCACCGTCATTCTGCATTTTTCGCACCATCTCACAGGTGTATTGATGAGATAAATGTCGAGCATGGTTTACAAGCACCTTTTAGAGCTTGTCTGTGCTTTTGCATCCCCTGTGTGGTGTTATGAGTGCATTATCATAATTTGATAATTGTGTTCCTCTCAGCCCTTTGGAGGACTATTGCAGAACCTTGCTAAAGCAATAGAAGTGTAATCAAAGTACAATAGAATTGTGGCGACAGAGGACACAGTGATTAAATTTGGTGAACGTAATAGTGAGTGAGAGAGATGGAGAGAAATAATAAAAAAAAACAAAATGACGCTTAAAGGGACAGCTCGCCAAAAAAAGAAAAGCAAGATTTTATCATTCTATCATCTATCATCATTACTCGCCCTCATGAAGCTCCTTCTTCCTTGGAACACAAAAGGAGTAATTTACTGGAATTTTAAGTAATTTACTGGAATTTTAAGTAATTTACTGGAATTTTAAGTAATTTACTCTGCAATTTTGCCACGGTATTACAGTTATTAAATTGTGACTGCAGCTTTAGATCTTTAAAAAAAATGACAAAAGCACCATAAAAATTATCATAAAAATAGTTCATATGATTCATGCAAAAGAACTAATTATATCATGAATCAGACATCACTACACACATCACAAACAAACCAAGAACATCTTGAGCAGATGTCAAGATTGTCAATGAATAATTTTAAAATTCAATAAAAATTTTGTTTGCTCCTCACACTGTGTAATATAGCAGAAGTCATATGAATCACTTTTATCATATTTCTTTACCTTTTTTTTTGTCATTCTGGAGCTTCATTGCATTTTTTCAGTGAACTGTCCCTTTAAGTTGACTACCTAATTAGTCTTTCTGTTCTTGGCCCTGCACTTAACTGAAGAAGCCCAGTCGGTTTGTTCTCACTTTAGAACAAACCATTGCCAGTTCTTGATGAAAAGTGTGTGGGAGAGCCGAACATGAATCACAGTTGGCTGTATTGACAGTGAAAGTGTACGAACATGCTTGATTCTTCCTTATGGTCAATATGTAACCCAATATGCAAGCCTTGTTCCAATGAATCATCCAACTCCATACTTCACTTTAAAATTTTCATCAGAAAACCTCTAAATCGTTATGCAACCTTTTTGCATTTATCGACAGGTGAATGCCAATTAAATTCTTTAAGAGGCCCAAGCAGGCAGATAACGCCCTTTGAAACCAATTCTCCAGTGCCGTTCCCAGTTTTAAGGCCCCCCCGTTCAATTTAATGCATTTCCAAATTTAACCTCATGTATGCAATCTACCAAGCCAGAGAGGTTTTAATAGGCGTTGGTGGAGAATTTGCTGGAAGGCAGCGCTGCTCACTATTGCCTGACTTTCATTCCATGGCCATTTTATTCTCCACATGGAGGCGTACACGGAATGAAGGCGACAATAAAATGATCTGAACAAGATGGCTGAGGCCCTGGTTGGAGGGTACAGATTGAAAACAGTATTTTGAGTGGATGAAGGAGGAATTAAAACACACTGAGCTGAGAGAAGAAAATAAGGACTGGGGTGTGTGAACAACTCTTTGGATTGATAACAGATCGTAAAACAAGAGTGACCCTTTGTTTGATTTTGAGAAATCATCATCAGCCCGTCTGTCACTGTCTGTTCCTATCTATTAACAAAAACACATCAGTACACATGCTGGCTACCATGGAAACAACAGTGCAGGTTTAGAGCATAAAAAACAGCAAAACATGCAAAAAGACATGGAGGGCATTAAAATAAAAGGAAGACCAAACCTTGCTTATATATATATATATACAGTGGGGAGAACAAGTATTTGATACACTGCCGATTTTGCAGGTTTTCCTACTTACAAAGCATGTAAAGGTCTGTAATTTTTATCATAGGCACTCTTCATCTGTGAGAGACGGAATATAAAAATCCAGAAAATCACATTGTATGATTTTTAAATAATTAATTTGCATTTTATTGCATGACATAAGTATTTGATCACCTACCAACCAGTAAGAATTCTGGCTCTCACAGACCTGTTAGTTTTTCTTTAAGAAGCCCTCCTGTTCTCCACTCATTACCTGTATTAACTGCACCTGTTTGAACTCGTTACCTGTATAAAAGACACCTGTCCACACACTCAATCAAACAGACTCCAACCTCTCCACAATGGCCAAGGCCAGAGAGCTGTGTAAGGACATCAGGGATAAAATTGTAGACCTGCACAAGGCTGGGATGGGCTACAGGACAATAGGCAAGCAGCTTGGTGAGAAGGCAACAACTGTTGGCGCAATTATTAGAAAATGGAAGAAGTTCAAGATGACGGTCAATCTCCCTTGGTCTGGGGCACCATGCAAGATCTCACCTCGTGGGGCATCAGTGATCATGAGGAAGGTGAGGGATCAGCCCAGAACTACACGGCAGGACCTGGTCAATGACCTGAAGAGTGCTGGGACCACAGTCTCGAAGAAAACCATTAGTAACACACTACGCGTCATGGATTAAAATCCTTCAGCGCACGCAAGGTCCCACTGCTTAAGCCAGCGCATGTCCAGGCCCGTCTGAAGTTTGCCAATGACCATCTGGATGATCCAGAGGAGGAATGGGAGAAGGTCATGTGGTCTGATGAGACAAAAATAGAGCTTTTTGGTCTAAACTCCACTCGCCGTGTTTGGAGGAAGAAGAAGGATGAGTACAACCCCAAGAACACCATCCCAACCGTGAAGCATGGAGGTGGAAACATCATTCTTTGGGGATGCTTTTCTGCAAAGGGGACAGGACGACTGCACCGTATTGAGGGGAGGATGAATGGGGCCATGTGTTGCGAGATCTTGGCCAACAACCTCCTTCCCTCAGTAAGAGCATTGAAGATGGGTCATGGCTGGGTCTTCCAGCATGACAATGATCCGAAACACACAGCCAGGGCAACTAAGGAGTGGCTCCGTAAGAAGCATCTCAAGGTCCTGGAGTGGCCTAGCCAGTCTTCAGACCTGAACCCAATAGAAAATCTTTGGAGGGAGCTGAAAGTCCGTATTGCCCAGCGACAGCCCCGAAACCTGAAGGATCTGGAGAAGGTCTGTATGGAGGAGTGGGCCAAAATCCCTGCTGCAGTGTGTGCAAACCTGGTCAAGAACTACAGGAAACGTATGATCTCTGTAATTGCAAACAAAGGTTTCTGTACCAAATATTAAGTTCTGCTTTTCTGATGTATCAAATACTTATGTCATGCAATAAAATGCAAATTAATTACTTAAAAATCATACAATGTGATTTTCTGGATTTTTGTTTTAGATTCCGTCACTCACAGTTGAAGAGTACTTATGATAAAAATTACAGACTTCTACATGCTTTGTAAGTGGGCAAACCTGCAAAATCGTCAGTGTATCAAATACTTGTTCTCCCCACTGTATATATATATTTTATATTTTGGTCACACTTTAGATTAGGGTCCAATTCTCACTATTAACTACGACATTTGCCTCAATAAACTCCTGATAACTGCTTATTAATATATAGTAAGGTAGTTGTTAAATTTAGGTATTGGGTAGGATTAAGAGATGTAAAATATGGTCATGCAGAATAAGGCATTAATATGTGCTTTATAAGTACTAATAAACAGCCAATATTCTAGTAATATGCATGCGAATAGGCAACTAGTTAATAGTGAGAATTGGACCTTAAAAACTGAAGTGTTACCTATATTTTACATTTATATACTATACCCTGTAAAATATACTGTAGCTATGTATATTATAATATTATTATATATTGTCAATTTAAAAAATATAAATTTAACGATAAACCACACATTGTTATATCTGATAAAGCAACACATTTACAAAACACACCAACTCCAGATTACGTTTACTGAACACAAAGTCCAGATAAGGCACACTGTTTGCTGATCTCAAGCAAAACACAAAGAAGTGCGACACTCTCCTCAGATATCTGTGACGAAAAAGACAGAACCAATCAGTCAGAGAGAACAGGTAGGACAAAAAAGCGCATCGTCAGGACAAACACAATTAGTCAAGAGGAACTGCACGGCAGTGCACTAACACCGGTTTCAAATAAGCCATGGGGCGGTGCACCTTGAAATAAATGATGCTTGTGGGACGTTGCGCCCATGTGATTAGGCACGGCTGACTTTCACACTCCGGATCTGTAATTAATTCCGATGGACGCTGATAAATTAACTGAGTTCCCTCACTCAGGTGCCCCTGCATTCTAATTCATGAAGCTTATTGTACAATAGACGCCCTGCATTCATCAAGGGCAATGGGAGATGATATTGGTATAAACACTCAAGGATGTCTCATGGCTGCCATGTGATCTATGCAGTTACATGCACATTACTTTTTCAGTTTAGAATGGCATGCCTCACATTCATAATTGAAGTTAGTTTGGGTAAAAACGCAATAAGGTTAAATGGATTGATTGTAATCAAGTGTGTTACTTTGTTATTATGTTGTGCTATGATTATACGCTTCATACCATTGAAACAAGAAGGAAAATAGAAGCAAAATCTAAAGGAATGCCTCTCTGGTTGCCTTGAAACCTATAAAGATTTTGAACAGAAATGGCATCCAATCATTTTTTAAATAAATATGGTTATTTTTCTTTTTTTAATAAAATAACCTTTTGTGTGATATCTTAATTTTTGTCAGTCAAATAAGAAAGAGATTGTTAGAAAAAGATTTTTAAAAATATCATTATGGAAATGGAAGGACAAGCATGTTGCATAGTGTGATACTGCAGTATTCAATACAGTAAGCTTTGTTGTATACTTAAATATAGAAGGTTGTTCCATTACATAGATACTGTACATAAGAATGGACATTTTCTGTATAAACATTATATTTAGCAGTAGTATGCAATTCCAAATACAGCCATTGAGTGCACCAGTGAGTCTAGTGTATAAACTATAAAAAAAAAAACATGCAACCAATAGTTTCAACAATGACAGCGAATAACATTTGTTATTTTCAGTGACCTTAACTCCTGTGTTTGTGTTGTGTTATGTAACCCTATGTTTTAAGGTTTTTGTAATACAATAATTTAAGCTGTTTCATTTTGCATGTGTTTTTTTTTTATTATTATTTCTGAATGCTGTATACTTGATACTGCTTTTAGACACATTTATTCTAGTGTTTTTAATCATCATATTGCTCGGAATGTGCTTGTTTTATAAATTGGATTAAAATGGAATAAACCTGAAGCAATGATTATTTAGATTATTATTTAATGATTATGAGAAACATAGGACTATACTGATTTAACTTGATATTTAATTGTTAAAATTTCACTTAATTCAATTTAACTTATTTCATTAAGAGTTCATTAGCACATTATTTTCTTCTGTTGTATCAAAAATTGATATTGAGAATCACTAGTGCTAGTATTAAAGTGCCTATTATGCAAAATTCACTTTTATATTGTTTTTGAACATATTTATGTGTCTGCAGTGTGTACACAACCACCCCATTGTGGTAAAAATCCATCCACCCCGTTATTATTTTCCCCATAAATGTGAAACAGTGTCTCAAAATGAGCCATTCAGGAATGCGATGTCACATTGGAACAGGCCCCGCCCACGACTGGCACGGAATTTGCCCTATTATCTTAGCTCCTCCCCTGAGTAAGCTACTAAAGTTATTCAAATCAAAAGCAGTGAGTGATTTTCTGTTTTTCTTTTGTTGTTTGTTTCATACTATGCTATTTTCACTTTAATACACAGATCTAATATACATGTGATTTCTTTCCCTGCTGTTTACGTTCACAGACATAACTGACTGTATTTATGTGTTTTTGACACAACCTTGTGTGTATTTGACAGTTTAAGTGCAATAACACGTGAAAGAGAACTTAGTTTAATACTCACGGGACGCGCCGTCTGGCAGGCAGCTTTCTGTGCGTGTGCTTCGGGTGTGTGTGCTCAGAAAACCATGTATCAGAAGTTTAGACTGATATGGCTTTAATATGCAAGTAAAAAACTTTCATGATGACGAAGAACTGCAATGTCACGCAAGCATGGCCACGATAGAGATGATAATCAAAACCAAACAGATCGTTTTTGGCAGAGTATCCGGACCGAGGCACGAGCTGTACAAGCTCCGCCCTCTCCTGGAAAGAAGCAGCTCATTTGTATCTAAAGATACACGAAAACAGCATGTTTTTCCTTTCATTCAAAAAAGGCATTTACAACATGGTATAATAAATGATCTGTGGGGTATTTTGAGCTGAAACTTCACAGGCACATTCTGGGAACACCTGCGACTTATATTACATCTTGTAAAAAGGGACATAATAGGTCCGTACTGAAATTCTGGTTTAGAGACAACCCTAACTATAGACTTTATCCTCAAGGCCGTTTGATTTTTGTGTCATTAGAAGATAATTTGCGGTTACATTTGGGAAACATTGGATAAGTTTTCTGAATGATAGCAGTCATAAAACCCTTTCAACTATATTATTGTACATTAATTCATTGTGTTCCCCTTCATGAAACAGCAAAAGGTTCCTGGCGGCTTTGAGGGGAACGGGAAAATTAGGAGAGTGGCCTTGTTATAACCTCATTCCATAGCTAAACCGCACTATTCAGATTCAAATGAGTTTAGCACAAATCTCTCCTGGCTGGTTAAGGCCTTTACTTTTATGTCTTAAATCTACAAAAGATTAAGCCACATTGAAGTATCCCCCTGCAAGGGATAAGATTACTGGAAATGGATTTCTACACATCCACTCTTGTAAAATAACATCAGTGTTTAGTTCTGGGCACAAGCAGCGTCCTATACAGGCAGCGCTACAAACTGTGACAGCATAGAGGACAGGGCTCATGAAAACAAGTGACAGGCTATTAATAAAGCTTGACCATTAGCCCTCTAGTTATAAGTGAGCTGTGGAGGAGGGCAGATGAAATTGTGCTGTCTGAGGTTATTGATTCATGCTATTGAGGAGAATGATACTTCAAACACTGATGTGTGAAGTGAATTGGCTCAAAACCTCAGATGTACAGCACTGAGAGCAGCTTTGATCAGAGACCGCTGCAATAACTCCACTCAACATCTAAAAAAAAAAAAAAGAAAAACGATGTGAATATTTAAGGATTTGCATGTTACATCTGGTGGATGAGGACCAAATAAGAGACACCACAAAGTACATTTTGGAACCAGTACTGAGCACAATTTCACTGAAATATCCAAAATCCATCCAGCTCCCAAAAACACCTTAGGTTCATTAGAAAGAGTATTTTAAGAAAAAAAAATAAAAAAAAATAAACACTGGGTGATAAAGTTCTGATATCATAATAAAAAAAATACTCAAAAGCATGGAGTTATTGAAACAAAAGTTGTATAGCATAATCTTTTACACTCTAAAATATCATATGATCATTTATGGTATCATTAGACTTAAACGTTTTTAAATGTAGATGTTTAAATGTAAATGGAGTTTTCATACCCATATGATTCCAACATGAATACAAAGAGTACATTAAGAACATGGCGCATATATTTTTAAACGGTTTTCTTTTATCATGGACACTCTTTTCATTGACCTAATTATGACCACCATTTCACAGCAAATCAAAAGAGAAACTCTTAGTTCTTGAGAATTGAAGAAGATCCTTGCAGAGGAGCAAAAATCTCCTTAAGCAATGCACTCTGTTAAACTGACATTTTGAAGGGACCCTGCCAACTGTCACGGTTGTGTGTAGGAACAGGCAGGAAACTCAGGAGATGCAATCCAAACAGGTTATAATCATAAATAAACTCAAAGGCAGGCAACAGCACAACTTAGTATAACGGTGACCAGACAAAGAGTGAGGAACAGGGAGGAACTTAAGTAGCAAACTGAGACGAGATAATGAACTGAACACAGCTGAAACGAACATAACTAACAAGGGTAACTATGGTAACAAAGGACTGACGGGAAAACTAACAAAAGGAACATGTGACATGCAAAAACAACAGAAACAGACTAAACATGTAACATTACGCCCCCTCCGAGTAGGCGCGTCCTCGTGCTGTAAACGGAACAACTGAGGAGGGAGGGTGGGGGCTCTGGAGGAAGGTGTGGAAACAAAAGAAAAAAAAACACAGTCCAAAGCAAAGAAAAACAGTCCAAGGAGGAGTGGATGGAGGGAGGAGCCAGAGAGAAGCCTTAGGGCGGAGTCGACGGAGAGAGGAACCATGGTGAAGGTAGGACTGATGACTCCAGGGGGCCGACTGACGGAGGCGGAGCCAGTGGATGCCCTGGTGTAGCCGCTGGGCCGACGCCGAAGATCCGGTGGGGCTTGGCGATGACCTGGGCTCCGGCGACCGAGGCGATGGCGGGGACACAGCAGGCCACTGTGGAGCCGGACCGACCGAGCCCCGAGATGGAGTAGGAGGGAGCGAGGAGCCCAACTGAGCCTGAGGGACGGAGGGACGAGGCGAAGCCAGAGGAGTGGAGTCCCGCGGCGAGGGCGGGTCGACGAGCGACCCAGGCGACATCGGAGGGGCGAGGGAGACCGGTGTAACTTGTGGACTGGTGGTCCATGGTGGAGCAGAGGGAGGTAAGAGCCAGGGCAGCGTCAAAGGCTCAACGGGCTGAGGTGGAGTCCTGGTTGTGGAGGTCGGAGGCGGAAACCATGGATCCACCAGCCCAGATGTAGCTGCGGGCTGGCAGACCCACGGCGACCAACCCACTCCAAAGGTGGATGGAAGGTGAGCGGCGGGGCTGACAGACGGTGGTGGAAGACAGGCTGGAAGGACGGAGATGCACGGAGGCGGGAGAGGGAGGCTGGGTGGGAGTCCAGGACACTCTGGCAGTGCTGGAGGCTGGGTGGGAGTCCACGACACTCTGGCAGTGCTGGAGACAGGCGGCGGAGTCCACGACACTCTGGCAGTGCTGGAGACAGGCGGCGGAGTCCACGACACTCTGGCAGTGCTGGAGACAGGCGGCGGAGTCCACGACACTCTGGCAGTGCTGGAGACAGGCGGCGGAGTCCACGACACTCTGGCAGTGCTGGAGACAGGCGGCGGAGTCCACGACACTCTGGCAGTGCTGGAGACAGGCGGCGGAGTCCACGACACTCTGGCAGTGCTGGAGACAGGCGGCGGAGTCCACGACACTCTGGCAGTGCTGGAGACAGGCGGCGGAGTCCACGACACTCTGGCAGTGCTGGAGACAGGCGGCGGAGTCCACGACACTCTGGCAGTGCTGGAGACAGGCGGCGGAGTCCACGACACTCTGGCAGTGCTGGAGACAGGCGGCGGAGTCCACGACACTCTGGCAGTGCTGGAGACAGGCGGCGGAGTCCACGACACTCTGGCAGTGCTGGAGACAGGCGGCGGAGTCCACGACACTCTGGCAGTGCTGGAGACAGGCGGCGGAGTCCACGACACTCTGGCAGTGCTGGAGACAGGCGGCGGAGTCCACGACACTCTGGCAGTGCTGGAGACAGGCGGCGGAGTCCACGACACTCTGGCAGTGCTGGAGACAGGCGGCGGAGTCCACGACACTCTGGCAGTGCTGGAGACAGGCGGCGGAGTCCACGACACTCTGGCAGTGCTGGAGACAGGCGGCGGAGTCCACGACACTCTGGCAGTGCTGGAGACAGGCGGCGGAGTCCACGACACTCTGGCAGTGCTGGAGACAGGCGGCGGAGTCCACGACACTCTGGCAGTGCTGGAGACAGGCGGCGGAGTCCACGACACTCTGGCAGTGCTGGAGACAGGCGGCGGAGTCCACGACACTCTGGCAGTGCTGGAGACAGGCGGCGGAGTCCACGACACTCTGGCAGTGCTGGAGACAGGCGGCGGAGTCCACGACACTCTGGCAGTGCTGGAGACAGGCGGCGGAGTCCACGACACTCTGGCAGTGCTGGAGACAGGCGGCGGAGTCCACGACACTCTGGCAGTGCTGGAGACAGGCGGCGGAGTCCACGACACTCTGGCAGTGCTGGAGACAGGCGGCGGAGTCCACGACACTCTGGCAGTGCTGGAGACAGGCGGCGGAGTCCACGACACTCTGGCAGTGCTGGAGACAGGCGGCGGAGTCCACGACACTCTGGCAGTGCTGGAGACAGGCGGCGGAGTCCACGACACTCTGGCAGTGCTGGAGACAGGCGGCGGAGTCCACCCTGGACTGGAGACAGGCGGCGGAGTCCACCCTGGACTGGAGACAGGCGGCGGAGTCCACCCTGGACTGGAGACAGGCGGCGGAGTCCACCCTGGACTGGAGACAGGCGGCGGAGTCCACCCTGGACTGGAGACAGGCGGCGGAGTCCACCCTGGACTGGAGACAGGCGGCGGAGTCCACCCTGGACTGGAGACAGGCGGCGGAGTCCACCCTGGACTGGAGACAGGCGGCGGAGTCCACCCTGGACTGGAGACAGGCGGCGGAGTCCACCCTGGACTGGAGACAGGCGGCGGAGTCCACCCTGGACTGGAGACAGGCGGCGGAGTCCACCCTGGACTGGAGACAGGCGGCGGAGTCCACCCTGGACTGGAGACAGGCGGCGGAGTCCACCCTGGACTACTTCAAGGAAATCAGAACCACATAAATTGAGGACATAGTTAATAAAGTCCGCTACAGACCTATAACAATCTCCAGGAGACAGGAATCGGAAAAGATTATCATCATCCAGTCCCATCCGGAAACAGGCATTAATCATTGTATCACCCCAGCTCACCAGATGGGAAACACGCAGGAACTCCTCCACATACTCCTCCAAAGGCCTACCACCCTGCTGAATGTTTAGGAGGTAGTCCTCCGCCCAGTTCTGAGTGTCTGCAGCAGTAGTTGAATTTGGTGGCACTGGGACAACTGTGCTTGGCAGTGCTGAAAAATTAATCCCGCTGTAGTTTGTTTTGGGTCTGGTCATCTGTCACGGTTGTGTGTAGGAACAGGCAGGAAACTCAGGAGATGCAATCCAAACAGGTTTTAATCATAAATAAACTCAACAAAGGCAGGCAACAGCACAACTTAGTATAACGGTGACCAGACAAAGAGTGAGGAACAGGGAGGAACTTAAGTAGCAAACTGAAATGAGATAATGAACTGAACACAGCTGAAACGAACATAACTAACGAGGGTAACTATGGTAACAAAGGACTGGCGGGAAAACTAACAAAGAAACATGTGACATGCAAAAACACAACAGAAACAGACTAAACATGTAACACCAACAGACTTCTGGGTGTTTAACTGTCCAGGTTGACAAATGCATCCAAATCAATCTCAGCTATCAGCTCAGACAGGCTGGAGACCAAACTATATTTATTGGACTGTACAGTGGACCCACTTTATCCAGAGCAGTTGAGAGTATCGACCCTCAGTCAATATCCATGCACCACCCATGGTTCTGGAGACGACTTATGGATCCCTCTCAGTCCAGTGGATAGCTACTTGAGTTTTGACCCTCTAACTGCTCACGGTGCATCAAATCCTTATATCCAATCCACAGTAATCCATGGATCGCATTGATGGTTTCTGCGCACACTCTGGAATATCTGTGGATCCATTTAGGCAAGAACTATCCAGACTCGGGACGTGTTATCACTGCACTGATGAGTCAGCATGAAGGGGAGACAGCGCAGTTAAAAAGACTAAATGGCTCAGGCAGCACGGAGATGCTAACCATAATAAGCCAAGCGTTTGGCCGAAGAGCCGAGAATGAATAATACAAAAGCAGAAATCTACAAACTGTGAAGCAGATAACTCAGCTGCTTCATTCCTCATGAAATGGCCACATGGTTGATATTTAAATCACGACTTCAATTTTACAACCAACAAAAAATCTGTAGCTGACTGAAATATGTAAAATGTACAACAGTAATTTCTCTCTTTATTAAAGGGATAGTTCAACCACAAATTACAATTCTGTCATCATTTCCTTTTGGTATTCATGTCATACCAAACCTGTAACTTTCTTCTGCAGAACACAGAAGAAAATTATTGAATTGTGTAAGTAATGAACGTCTAACAACTAATCAACAATTAATCATAAAAAGAAATGCCACAGCCGGGTTGTTGATAGGGTTGGAAGGGATAAGGGAATAAAAATGGCCCCCCCACCACCCATTTCTATTAAATACATCAATAATTTCAATATCCTAATATTGCATTTTATTTATAATAATTTCCCTTAAAACTATACAGGATCACATTGTATTTATGTTATGTTATCAATTTCGCTGAACACCTCTTTATTACCTAATCAGTTCTTTGAATCAATAATGGTTTTCTGAAACCTGACAGCTGACGACTGACTATTGATGAGGAATTAAAAAAAAAGATTGCTAATGAAAACCATACCTGAGTATAAACAAATAATTGTTTATACATATAGGCACATTAAAACATACATATTAATAGTTATTTAATTATTTGTTAATGAAAACAGCATTGCGAGTGATAAAAAATCCTTGTGTGGGCTGTGCCGGTGCTACGAAATTTCTGATGGAACTATATCCCTGGCAAGCCCCACCATAGCGCCGCCAATGGAGGTGTATATTATTTCTGGCTTATTTTTTCCATTATGTAGGTGGCATGACAACAAGGTCACACAATTCTAGAGAGGAAAAGAGTTGAAAATAGATCAACACCTAAAATGGCTGTGCAACAGGGAAAAAAAAAAAAAAAAAACGCATTGAGATGTTTCTCAAGTTATAAGAGATAAATATACAAGCAGTTGCACTATTTAGTGTGGAGTTTAATGCAGTCAGTGAAATCAATGTACAATCTGGCACAGATACTAGAAGGTGGTTATAATTATAAGCTGAGGTGCATACATTTTTTTTATGTTAAAACACTTCATTCTCTAACAATAGATTAATGTGTAGAGACGAAAAGTATAAACAATATGGCTCAATCAAAACATTGCTCTGTTTGTTTATGCATCGATCAGCCTGACCCAGCAACAGTGGTTCAAACAATGGCACAAGTTTAAGGCGCAACAATGTGTTTGCTCGACCAGTAGCTGATGGTGGGTGTGTTTGCAGAAACATGTGAGAAAAGAGTCATTCTTTTTTTTTTCAAACAAGGTAGGAATTCACCTAACTTAAACGTGCAAGGCTTCCTGTTTAGCTGTAGAAAGACAGTCCATTATGCTTGATGTTGCAAACTGAAATTTTATTGCACTCTGTTATTCTTCTAGTTATATAGCTGCAATATGAATCGGAAGTCTTGCACATTCACAGGAAATAGCTTACTTCTACGTTGAAAAATAGGGTGGATAGCTCGAAGCTCTAGCTGATAGCCTGCACTCCTCGGCACCCCAAGATTCAGACTCATTAAATTTCCAATGTGCCATCTTGCTCTCTTATTAACTTGGTAATTGTTTACAAGCAGTGATAATACCCAGAGTCATGGCAACTGTTATGGCTGAGTGAACAAAAGTGATCTCCAAGCACCAGGCTGCCATATTAAACATCTACTCTCTGTCCAAAACAGAACTGGGAATGAGGACAAGCTATTTTTTCTGCTCAGCCCTAGACAAGATATGTCTTGCTTGCGGGCAACATCAGTGTAAAGATCATTACATTAAACTGTACATTCAGGCACTAATACATTAGGACCTGAAATTCAAGACACTTAAAAAGAACAGCTTTTTTTCCCCGGTACGTTTAGCTGTAATGTCAAGCAACTACTAATGGAGCGATTTACAATGTATTTTCTCTTACAATAATAGTGATCTTCTTCATCTGAGGATGAAGCTTAAAGTTGAACATATTGAAACTATACAGACACCAGGGATGTCAAAAGTAACCTGATACCACGTAAACAGTAAAATAAAAAATTAAATCGCAGCAGTTCCTGTTCCCCATCCACTTTCACTGAATAAAAGCATTCATAAAATCTCTCCTTTTGTTCAATGCAAGAATTTTTTATTTTTTTTGCTTGGCATTTCAATGTACTTATTTGATTACAAATTAATTTCAAATTCTTAATGTTTACTTGAATGGTTGACACTGCTGTAGGTTACTTGAACTTGCACAAGCACTGTTTACTTCAGCTGTATCTTTGTTTTATTGTTTGTGTTTCTTCTTTTGCTTGTAATTTTCTTTATTTAATTTGTTATTGAACGTTGCCTGTTTACTTGAATAATTAATTGAAAAAAACCTGAGAAAACATTTATTTAATTGGAAAATATTTAAAGACAAAATGCCATTGTTGATTTAATTTGTTAATATATAAATATTTAACTTTGTAAATAAATTATGTTCTCAATAACATTTTAGTTTGTTCTGTGAAATTACCCAAAATTTACTAAATAATAGGAATCTGGCACTGGAGAAAAAAATATTAATTTAAAAACGTCAAATAATTGGGTCAAATAAGATGAAACTCAACTTCCATCAAGAAATGGATCCTTAACAGAAAAGGATGTTTTGAAGTGGCACTACAAAGATGATATTTGAACTCCAGTAAAAGCGAGTACCTTACAGCTGCTGTACTTCCTCAGATGACTCATCTCCATCACCGTAGGACAGTTCAGCAGGATGTAGCTCTCAGGGGAGATGGAGTCTAAAGTTCAGTATCTGGGTATTAAAGGAAGAGTGAGCCACGACCTGAGCTCCCTCCGCTAAGCTCAGACTGATGAGGGTTTAGCCATTTGATCTGGATCAGTAGGTCAGGTCTGTACAGGTGATGAGCCCTCCGTCCAGCACAGCCCTCAACATGCAAGGTCAGCAACCACTCGCCACCACTAATACCTGATTCCCAGAGGAATCTAGCAGGTGAAGGCCACGGCCATGCAGCACGAGCAGGAAGCGAAAATGGCATGATGGGCGTAATCTAAAGAAGCAAATCTCTTTCTATCTTCCTCAACTGAATGACGGAAATGGCTTGAATGCAGTTTAACCTTCCTGATGACCACCTTCAAAGTCCAAGATCTTCACAAGGTCTTAAAACTGGATTGTACAGCATTCAGAGAGGCTTCTGGATCAGAGGAACGCTTAAGCAGGAGCGATCAAATAAATTAAGCAGTAAGACCACGGCAAATGCAAAACAGGCCCTCGCATTGTCTGAATTAAACATTATTTTTGTCTATCAGCAGAAGGATGGGGCAGCTTTAATTAAGTTAAGAGTTGCTTGAGAGACAGTTTAACAGGAGGGCATTAAAGAATATCGTAAACAAACAAAAGGAGTGGACAGATAATCCATAAGCAATTAATTAGGGGAGGAACTGTGTGGCTTCCGCACATATCAGTCACATTGAATAATTGCTGGAAAAGAGAGAGATATTTATACACTGTCCTGGGTTAACAAGTCTGTACAAGGAGAGGAGGAATGAGATGAGACACAAGGCTCCCCTCCCTCTCACCGTCCTTTTCTCCCTACCGAGAGCAGCTGCGAATGATGGTTGACGGTGATTTGGTATGCGCAATCTTTTCTATTCAAGATATATTAGCCAAACCATCTGGAAGGTCAGAGAGGTAATGGCTATTGTATATTTTATGAAGGAGGCTGCAGTTAATCATATGGATGAAGGTGATTCTTGTGAGGGCACACATCATGGTTTTGTTCCAAACCCTAGTGAGCTTCCATGCTGTCTATACAGTCTACACAGGCAGCATCCTAACCAAAATGGAGCCTAACCAAAAATTTGCTTGTGAACTGTATCCCAGCAAGCAATAGACGTCATTTTAACTGTCTCGGTTAACTATAGACCCAATATAGTCCGGCTATGAGTAACCCACTTCTAGCCAAAATAACACTAAATTTGGTTACATGACGATTTTGCCAAAATAGCTTGCGAGATTTATGATATTCCATCATGTACGCAAAGTCAACAGTGATTACAAGGTGTTTGGTTTCATTTCTTTGACATGTTCATGTTCTAGATGACTAGTATATTCTTGGGCTATGGTTAGACGTTTATTAAATTTTCACTGACAGCCCAAATTTTGCCTTGTTTTAGCCTAGACATCAGGCTAAAACCTTTTAATTCACGTATGCTATATTGTAGAGCAGCAGTATGTCTGACTTGCTCACAGCAGCGTGTCGTGTATGTATTGACAGTAGCAAGTCCCGTACTTGCTCTGCAGCAGCAATAACAGCAGCAGCAGCGTAGCAAATCTATTCCGCCAAGACCAAACATATCAACATTTTCATATCCATAAGCATGCGAAACACTCTTGAGAGTTGTCATGACAGAAATTAATTCATTAATTAATTATTGAGCTTATTGTAATGGATTCTGGGATTGTCCATGAAGTATACATGCAATTATTTTGACCAAAATAACTTATAATACAGCATATTTTAACATGTGGAACAGACTTCCCTTTCAGCAGTATTTCTAAAAGAAAATGTTGTCTATGTAGGCAGATCACTAAAGGTTCAAAACCCAAATCATTCAAATACATCAGCCATTTCTGTCAGCTTATGTACGAAAAGGCAGCTGCATTTATATGTGACCTTTGTTTTAACTCCATAAAGCTGAAGGTAGTAATTTTTCCGGTGTTAAAATGAAATGAATATGCCTTTTCTCATATTCAGAGACAACTATAAGAAAGCCGTTTGCAGGTTGATTTCTGAAAAGCGTAATACTGTATAACACTCTGGTGCTAATAAAACATTTCCAATCAGTTTGACAGCAACACTGAATCAACCAATGGGGTGAGTTTGGGGCGAAGGCTGAGCATTTGCCCAACCAATGCCTGACAGGGAAAGATTTTTCGCAAAACCTGTGTAAAAACAATTATTTTTTGCAATTCTGTTTATTGCCGTAGGCAAAGAATAAAAGAGCAGAACTGGATTACCACAGTAATTTAGATCATTTCCAGAGACTGGGTCAATAACAAAAGCACCGTGTGATGAATTTACCTGAATTTCCACCCCATAGCCCATGTAGACTGTCACGGTGTATGTGCAGTCCACATTCGTATTGTACCAACTCCTGGCTTGCTGTGGCGTCTCTATGTAGCCTCCCGGCGATGTGAAATTGGTGCTGCATGGAGCTGCGTTAGAAAAGGTAGAAAGACAGACAGAGACAGAGAAAGTGTGCATCAATAGAGGCGAGCCTTTCTCATTCTCTCCACCTCACTTCATTGCATTCTCTCCCATCTTTAATTGTCTTTCAAGGTTTTCTCATTTTCTGTCTGGATCAACAGGGTCAGTTTTCCTGCCCTGCTGTGTAGGAGAATGTGGACAATTCTGGTGAAATGGCAGGTGAGTGAATATTTTCTGGTAGCCTTGAGGTTTTTCTACTCTGTCGGTTTCTTTATCTCCCTCTAGAGTTAAGCACTGCTGGTCACGAGATATGTTCTCACTCCATATAAATTCATATGGTTGGCTTAGGGATCTGCAAAATTACATATTTTCATAATTAAACTACTACTGAACAACTAGTTGGCTAGTAGTCTTAAGGAAGCCCTGTATAATTTGACTGCATCACTTCAGATCAAAGTTTCTTATTATATGGACACTTGTACACAATAAATGAATAGGCTAAATAATGTCAATAAAAGGCATGCACTGATATTAAAAATCTGACCTATTTTGATAAGCAGATAGATATTAAAATGATATACTATTTTGTCTAAATAAAACACTTGAAAATAAAATCAAAGTGAATTTAGGCATCACAACATTAAATGTACAGTGTGTAAAATGGATATTAATTTTTTAGATTTGCTAAGAATTACATTTAACAGTGCTAATAAATTATTAGTGTTTTTATTAGATGACGGCTAGAAGGTAATGGAAATGATGCACTATTACTGTAAATATCCAATATTGGATGATGCCAATAAATTATAAAAAATCTCTAATGTCTGCCAATAATCAATATGGTATCTATATATCGTGCATTCCTATTAATTGATAAAACAACCTTATTGAGTGCTCAAACTGACTGATGTGAGGGGGCACTGAAATGTCCAAATGCCCCCATAAAATAAATATAAAAATAATAATTAAATTAAAAATAATAAATTAATATAATAAATATAACAAATGAACAAATGCCCCATTTAATAAAAAAAAAATAAATAGTTAAAGTAAATGTAAAAATTCAGCTGAAAGTTGATTATACATATATAAAACACAAATTGCACAAATTAATATTAATTTTCAATGACACATTCCCTTGCTTTAAAAATACTTTCATACATAATATCATATGTTTGCAGTTTGTTCTGTGATTTTAAAGGGGAAAAACAAGATTAAAATCACAATAAAATTTAAAATTTAACAATTTAATTAAATGTAAACATTATGGGTGGTACCTTATGTTTTTTGGGCATTCTGACCCTGCACAATACAATAGTAAGAAAGGTGTCAAATAGAGTGGCACAAAAGCACTTATCCAGTGGCATCTCAAAACCCACATCTTTAGGCACAAGCAGGGCAGGTAAACCTGTGAAGAGCCCTGAATTAGGCATCAGGAAACTGTGAAATATATGTGAATGGTACCTGGCGTCTGCAGAGTTGTAATAACTGTTGTGGTGATGATAGTGGAGGTGGTGGTCTCGCCATCCAAATCCCCAGACACTGATGATGCTTTTACAGCAACATCACTTCCTGGAGTGCCATGTACCTTGATCATGGAGGACTTTTCTTTGTCTCTTTTCACCAGGATAGGCTCGTTGTTTAAGGTCGGAGTGACATCACCTTTATCTAATTGTTTGGAAGCAGGTGGTATGGATGCGTGTGCATCAGTGGTGGTAAGTGACGCTACAGTCATGGATATGGGTGGTTCCTCTGTGCTTCTCCTCTGCATTTCTGCTGAAGGTTTGTGTTGGATGTTGGACACGTGAGGCTGGGTGAGGGCAGCGGCCGATGGAGCCAGTGTGGTGGTTCTGGGAGCTGCTACATCAGAGAATGGAGGCGCGTCCTCGTGTGGGACCAGCTGTGTGGACGGATCCTGGAGGAGATGGGAACTAGAGGATGGCACTGTGGGATGGTGAGCTGCCCCTCCGCTGTCCTGAAAATACTGCTCGTGGCTTTGGCCTCGGGGGTCGTAAGGTGGGTAGGGCTTAAAAGGTGGATGGTGGTCAAGGCCACTGTAAGGAGGAGCTGTCGTGAACAAGGGCAGATCTCTGTCTGTGTCCTGTGTAGTGTGATATGGGTTAGACCCATCTTCTGCTTCCAGCTGACCTCCTCTTTGGGTGACTGCTAACCTCCCATTCATAAAAGAACCTGGAGGAGACATTCAATAAAAGCAGAGCTCATTATGAAAGTTTAGAACACTGTTAACCTCATCAAAAACAAAACTTCTCATGAAAACGTACGTTGTGAAGGGTTTTTTGATTTTGTCAGGTTAGGTATAGGTTAGGGGTTGGGTATAGCTCAGTACTGATGAAAGACTCAATAATATCCAGTACCAGCAGTTTCAGACCAACACCAGACCCGCAGCCACAGGGCGGAATTGAGGGGCGGAGCTTACAGAGTTAATGGAGTTGCACTACCTATATGTTAATGTTCTTTTATTAATCACATGGATTTTGATCGAATCGATATCTAAAATATTTAAAGCTTCGTAAGTAACTCGCAGTTTTATTTTTCAACCAGAGATTCAGAATTCTGTTCAAAGAAGTCCAAATTAAACGGAATAAAATTAATAAATGTGCCATGAAAAATTCTACTGACTAAATTTAAAGGACATTTTCATCAAATAATAAAAATAAAAATCTGTTTACAATAATAGCTTACAATAATAACGCGTGTTCAAATGACTATAGTCCCTTTTAACATATTTCAAAGCCAGCCAGCCACCCTCCCTTGTGTAAAGCCTTGCAACAAATTTTCCATCTATACCACCCAAGGAGAGGAAGACTGTGCGCTATATGGCATGTGACATTTTGTGGTTCAGCCATACGCAATTGCAAAGCATTCAAACTGTGGGGTCAGAACCCCCAGAACATTAACAAAATGGAAAAGTATCCACTAAATGGATTATGATTGTAGACGCTTTGAGAACGCCATGGAGCATGTGGCGGAAAAAAGATAAACTCCTTTGCCATAATTGTTCATTTGAATGCTCTCTCTCCTCCCCTAGCCAATTAATGAGTGCATCCCTTCATCAGCCGGCAGGTTGTAATGAGTGGATTTGAGAAGTGTGGCGGTGAAAATGGATCTCCCCCACCTGCACCTGGTGAGATGTAATCAGCCGGCCTTCAGGAGGCTGCTGCGTGCCGGGGAAACTTTTGATTTCACAATGCTTCATTTGCACCCTAATAGCTCTCTTTCTGTTTCACGACTTACTAATAACAATCTGCTTCCAACAATGGAGCCTGGTGTATCTGAAGTGCATTCCTACGAAAGGAAGGGAGAGGATGATATCTCAAACCGAACGGAACTGACGGGCTATTTTTCCCCCTATCCTATGAAGTGTCAGAAGCAAAAGATACACATCGTTTCGCAGAGCGGTGATGTGTGTTTTATGAGAGATTGACTCCGCTTTGAGGGTAAAAATCACATCGACATCTAACGCATCACTCACATCCACGCAAAAAAGACACATGAGAGACAAAGCAAAGGAAGTCCTATTTTAGAATTCAGCCATTTGTAGATCAAACACCAAAGGCAGAATTTTTGACAAGGAATCCTAGATGCAAAAATCGTCAGCTCGAAATGTCAATCAGGCTTTATGATTCATTTATTAGCTGTGCCCTTACATGAGTAATTATGAAATAACTGATTTCAAATTTCAAGGTTGTTATATTAAGGCATCTTTATACAGCCGAGTTAAGGCTGCTCTAAAGCGGCTCTGTGTCTGCTCAAAATTCTGTGTAAAGACGCAATGCCGCATAAAAGCAGACTTAAAATACGCCGGGTTTGACCCACCTCAGCCCCTAGTATCAAAGGCGATGCTGAAACGGTTTTGATTCAGTGTAAATGAATGACTTGTACCGCCCTAAACTATGTCATTGTCATGACAACCGTCTGTCAGCGTCAGCTCAGGCAGCGCGAGAATCAAGAAGCATTGAATAAAAGAGTCCTGTACTCACATCTTCAAGCAAACCACCAAAATAACAGTCGTCGTGTGTAATCAATTGGCGTTCACCATTTGTAATCTTCCTTTGAAGAGATTGACAGATCAACGCACTGCAACATTTCCCTCAGATACGGTAAATGCTTAACCCAGTCGGAGTCACTGTGATTGTGCATTGTTATATTATATTCCAAAAATAACCTCTTTGAGAACAATATTTGCTGATATATCTGCTGTCTTACCTGAAATGCTAACGTTTGTTTCATTGTTCATTTGTTGTGCCTGCTCCAAAGTGACTTTCTGGCTCTTTGAAAAAAACTTTCGACCACTTTTAATCCTGCGGTGATCTACCCGGTGTAATAATTCATAATTCCTTTATAGCATTTGTTCCAGCTGGCACAATTTTAATAATATAATATAAAATAACTATACCGTAGCCTACAATAGCCTATCAGTACCACATAATTATGACAAACATCAAAGCGTGATATATAGCATGCAGAGGAAATTAATTTAAAATTCTTTTTTTTTTTTTAATGAGTTTTATTTCATTGTTTATTATTTCATTATTTTTTAAATTAATTTATAGAACTTTGTTAAAACTGTAGTTTTTAAATAGTAATGTTCAAAGCATTGTTTCCTGCGATTTTAATTCCTGTGTAAATGCATTTATGCCACTTCAGAGAAGCATTAAACAGTCTGTGTAAATGCATCTTTGTGATTTTATGCCGCTTCAGATTTGGTTTCTGTGCCGCGTTTGCTGTGTAAAGATGCCTTTAGACAGGCTGAATGTAATGAATGTGCCTAATATTACGAGGTGAATTATTATCCATTTCACCCTGAGCACGAACATCTCTGGAAAGAAGAGTTAAAAAACTTCACTATGCATATCACACTCAATGTCACAGGGATTCTGAAAAAAAAATCAGCATTCCCAAATGCTTCCCAGTGGAAAGTCCCATATACCCCCTGCACTTCACATAACCCCAGCAACTCATAGTCCAGGCTCCTCTAAAAACTTCAGGCAAGACCAAACAGACGTGGCATGCTGAGGCAGGAGAGTGTTTGATTTGCTCCATTAGTGCTGGTGGAGTATAAACAGAATCTCTCAGACTGACTTCACTGTCTGTTCAAAGGTCCCTCAGTGCTGTGCTCTTCAATGGCTGGATTTGACTTTTAAATGACCATGAGACTGCCTTAGAAGCTTTTTACACAAACCAGCGGGGGAGTGTGGGCTTTGTTTTACCCTCTGTTGCATTTTCTCTTAACTTGCAAATAGGTATGTTCACTGAACTCTTATTTAAATAGCGCCCTTTAGGCGCGGAACACAATGAAGGAAGAATAACTGCAAACAACAGTTGTGGAGGGAGAAGTGGGGTGTCACTCATTTTTATGCAAAAAGTTGCCCTGAGACATCTGTTAAGAAACACATAATTCAGTAGTCATTATTTATAAGACGCTTTTATCCAAAGTGACTTACAGCACATCTATTACCTGGGCAATCTCTTTGGAGCAATCTGGTTTCGTTCCTGCTTTCACATACTCTTAAAAATACTCCTACTTTTGAGTTCACAAGTTGTCCCCAAGTGTTTTTGCACATTGTATGCACTTTTTATAAGTGCTACAGTAGAAATAGACGTTTGCCACACAAAGGACACAGGTTCGAGTCCAGGACAAGTACAATGCAAAATAATATAATGCATCTGTAGGATGAATACATAACATATTGTGTTATAATTTTACAAAAATAAATAAATAAATAAAACTATATAAGTAACTATATATAGATAAAAATAAAATAAAAAATATTTGGGAATTATATTGGCAACATAAAATTTCAAAATAAATTATAAAATAATATAATATAATATAATATTGCATATCATCTGGATGGATAAATAAATAAATAGTTCTGTGGAACTTTGTGAATCAAATTGTCACCACTATATAATTTAATATTTATTCCAACAGGCCTAATACATAGATATGAAAAATAGAAGATAGTCTTAAAGGTTTATTACAGATCTAAAGTTCTCACTTGTCATGTATCACAACAATTTGTTTATTTTATGTTACTTATTACACATACTGGCAAAAAATATTATTGTTTGTAAAATACACACTGAAATGGAAGCGGCAATAATAATCCTTTCACATATAATTTGACAACGTGTTTTTGATATCAGATACAACTGTTTATGTAATTATAAAGTTATTCTTATTATTATTATAAACTCTGTTCTTTTCCCAGTTCACCGACTACTTACTTTCATGTCTTTCGGGAGAATGGATGAATTTACATGTTGTAAGTGCGACAACTCTGATTCAGAATTGCAGTAGAGCCCATCGTCCGTTATAGATCAACTAACATATCATTATAAAGAGTCGGAATATCAGATATTTCATGATATAATTAACAAGTTTGGGAATGTTTCAAATAAAAAAGGAAAAATTAAATACAACCAATCCAGCGCTATTGTGGCTACGGTGTGTCATGTGACACAAGCATGCGAAGGCGATCACTGGAAATGCACTCCCACCCCCCACTGGTGCCCCCTCAAAAATACTAAGTGCATGACGCCCCTGTCATCATCTAAAACCAGCCAAGACACAGAGGGATACTTCATATCCCAGAGCTCATGTATCAGCTGTGTGGTTGGAGGACTTTGATACTAAATATTGACGGGCAGTAGACAGGCACTCTTCTGTGATGTCTTTCCACATGCCACCCAGCAAAACTTTAACTCATTTTTTCCCTTGCTGTTTGCATTGATTAAAGTATTACTGCCTCGCTGGAAGGATGTTTCTCTGTTGCCTTAAGTGAGTTTTGAAAACAGCTCAGTAAGGAGACCGGTAGTGTGTTTTAAGAGAGCAAGACAGATGGTGAGAAAAAGGAGACTGAGAGACAGATACAGAGAGAAAACACACACCACAAGCCACAAGGCAAAGTGAAAACTGTAAAAAAAGAGAAAGACTGTGAGGCAAAGCACTCCCCTCCCTATTGTGTACAGCTAGCATCAATAATGCACCAGGGAAACTAACACAGCACCTCCCTCACAGCTATACGTCTTCAGCTACCTGCGCCTCCACTGTGGCCCCCGCTTTGGAAAAAACAACCCTCCAGGAAGAAGCACACTGCCAAGTCTAAGTTATGAAAAAGAAAACAAGATGGAAAACAAATCAAACTGCACCTCTGCCAGAGGAAGTAACTACAGCTGACATCACTCATTTAAGTTGAGCTGCTTAGTTCACTAGAAATTACGGTACTGAAAATATACATGGCTTAGTGTTTAAGGAGCTTAAATGACTCATCACACCTCTATTCATCTACCTTCTCAGTCAAGGTTTCTCCATCTCCTTCCCATTAACAGTCGTGCCGTCCTTTCCTTTTATTGTCCTCCATCTCTATCTCTCTCCACCTCCTTCTTTCAGCAAAAGTCAGTCAAACTCGGAGAGACACAAAGGCCGACTGAGTGATGGAGAACCGCCTCAAGAGGCACTTTGATGTTTATCATTGAGCTTTTCAAAGACTGTAACTAAAAATGGGGCTTATCTTGAACAGACCGCAGAATTCTAAATAAACGGAGCTGATTACATTTCCGAGCATTTTCATTCAGTGGAGGAACGGGTTGCAGAAAGGCATAAAAACACTATTTGTTCCATCATTTTTTCTTCTAAAAAAAGAAAAAGAAAAAAGATTGGCTCTACAGGTGCTTTTTTAACCCTACTTTTGCTAGGTCAGAATAAAACTAAGCAATCCAACCATTTGACGCAGGT
Organism: Coreius guichenoti; assembly: GCA_039654105.1. Taxonomy (NCBI): domain Eukaryota; kingdom Metazoa; phylum Chordata; class Actinopteri; order Cypriniformes; family Gobionidae; genus Coreius; species Coreius guichenoti. The sequence goes on from CM077174.1 coordinate 25,371,243, forward strand.
CTTTGAGAACACAAGATGGTGATAACGAAATGCTTTCTACAGCACCAAAAACTGTAAGTATGCCTAAAATCAATGCGAATGGTGGTCACAACCCCTTTTACTTCCATTATATGACATATTTACAAGTGAAACAGGATATTAAACAAGAAAATAAAGTGAAAAGTGAGTGTTTCATACCAGAATGGACCAGATTTAATGAAAGTTGGCTAAGACAATGTGTGAATTAAGCTATTAGGGTATTGATTAACAGTGTAGAACTGTGTGGGCAGAAATGGAAAGTTGTTTTAGAGCTGGAACAAGTTATTGCAATTTGATTAATGAGGCACTTACAATGGAAGTAAACTGAGTCGCTTGTAAACATGAAAATGCTATTTCAATAGTGTACACAGTTAACATTTTAGTGTGAAAAAAAATCACTTACTAACCTTTTCTGTGTAAAGTTACACTACTGTTAAAAAATGTGGGGTTGGTAAGATTTCTTTAAAGTTTTGCATTTATTAGATCAAAATACAGTAAAAACAATAATATTCTGAAATATTATTACAATTTTAAATAATTGTTCTATTTTAATGTATTTAAAAGTGTCAGTCACATTATTCTTCAGAAATCATTGCAATATGCTGATTTGATGTTTGATGCTCAAAACATTTATTATTATCAGTATAGAAAAAAATTGTGCTGCTTAATGTTTTGTGTGTGTATATATATATGTATGAGGTCTGTTGTGGTTTCTTTCTTTGCAATTGTCATAAATGGCTGTTGTATTAAACGCACAACTCAGGAGATCACAGGAGGAAACAATAGCAACCATGTATAAAACTGACGATACCAGATAAGGGAACTGAAAGAACTGAGGGCTTAAATACTGACAAGGAGCAATCAACAGGTGCATAGAAATAATTAACAACCATGGAAACTAACTACGGAACACACACAGGAAACACAGGGAAAACAGAACACAGTGAACACAAAACCAAAACAGACCATGCATGTTACAGTAAGTCTTTACTGTCACTTTTGATTATTTTAATGTGACCTTGAAAATATTCAATCTTACTGACCCCAAACTTTTGAACAGCTTAAATAATACAAAAGTTTTAACAGAATAATGAATGTAAGTGCTTTTTATAAGAAATTACATGCTTTGCATCTTTGCTTTTAAAGCCTTCAAAATTCATCCCCATTCATTTTGAACCTAAAATATTCTTTTAAGAAGTAAGTGTCTCTTAGATCTAAAACAACTGCACACATCTGCTTACAGGCATACATACACACACACAACTATATCCCCAGATGGAACTTGAAAGAATGTCACTTCAGTTATGATGAGCCCTTTCAGAGAGCATGAGGGAAATTAAGGGGAGAAGTGAGATGAGGTGGCTACATCACCCCCTAAATTGATTTTCTTTGATTCGTTTCTTCCCCACTCACAGTTCAACACTTACACTCCACACACACAAGGCTACATAATTAATCTATTTGGATGGCAGAGAGCTGCTCGCAGACTCCAATTATATGGAGAGGGAGCGAGAGAGAGAGAGAGAGAGAGAGAGAGAGAGAGAGAGAGACTAAGAGGTGAGTAATCGCTTCCACAGCACACTATATGGTCATCACACAAACTCTTAAATGTATTTTATATACCATATAGCTTGAATACAACTCGTTAAATAATGTTTGAATTAGTAATTATTAAATGATTATATTTATGGTTTATCTGTGGCCAGAAAACAAATACGAACCACCTATCCCTAACTGAAACTAAAACTAAAGCTATAAAAAAACTGGAATGGAAATAAAGTTGAAATAAAAAAAAATGACTTAAAAAACTAAAAGAAAAAATTCAGTTAGTTGCTAAGGCAACATTTCTAATTTTCATATAAATAGGTAATACAATTAACTGAAATAAAAAAAAGTGATTAAATAAAAAATAAAAATACAATTAGAGCTAAAAACGAATAAAAATGATAAAAGCACATTACTAAAATTAAAACAAAATATTGATAAATACTATAGCATTATTATTATTATATTTTATTATTAGTAGTATAAAAATAATAATAATAACACTATTCTGTCACTGTGCCACTGTTGTTTGAATAAAATGGCATATATTATTTTGTTTGACGGAACAGAAACAGAAGCATAAGATGTAGCCTAATGACTAAAGATCTAAAATATTGAACCCAAAAAAGTATTGATTGTGCCCAAAAAGTTCAGTTCACCTAAAAATTTAAATTTTGTCATCATTTACTCTGCACCCCCATTAACTAAAACACTACTGGCCCTGCGTCCCAAAATTGAGACATAATTTTCAGCAAATATACTTTTGCTGTATAGAAAAAACTTAAATATTCTTTCTGAAACGTAAATATTCATTCTGAAATGTAAATGATGGGTGAGTGAATGATGACTGATCCTGTAATAAGGTTACTGTAAAGTTACTAAATGCCATAACAGCTCATGATTCATACTAGTTTCTTAAAGTAAACATCATTTGCACAAGATCTAAAGAAAAAACAAAAAAAATGAAACACCATGGAAACAGAACATACTGGAAAACATATTGGCATTCTCAAATAATGCCAGCAAAGGATGCATCCAGAGAGACACACACACACACACACACAGACATTTTAATCTACTAAAGTAAACAATGACGATGTGAAACGTTTTTCAGTGTGGTAGCAGCCTGACAAATCCTGCAGCATTGCTCTGACACATTCCAACACCCTTCATTATCTTCAACCCCGTCACACATAATTCAAAGGGCCTTTGAAAATTCAAGCTGGGAGAGAAAGCGTTCTCTTTCAGCCCTATTCTGTCACAACAGAGAGCAATCCAAGTTACTGGGGAAAGCATAGTGAGTTGGTTTGACATCTTTCACAATTCATCAGACATAACAAAGGCAATTTGCAGTACCTGTGAAACACAAAGAAGTCGCACAGTCTCCGAACTCAAATAAAATATGATGATAAAGTAATCAGAGCATTAAAAGTTCTAAGAAAACATCCTCGCTGCAGTCTACCGGGGGCCTGATTTCTGCTGGATGATACGCTAAGAAAGGTGAAAAACAGTTTCCTAGACTCAATAGAGTGTGTTGTGTTTACTTCAGGCAGGGAATGTAAGATTGCTCCAGTCATTTACACCAGATTGCTTCACAATTGTGATGAAACAAGCTGTTATTTTAAGCTGCTCTTATCGCTACCTTAAGAAAGACCTGTTGTGAATTAGAAAACGCAGCAATGGTTTTGTTGAGTGTTGAAAGTAATAGTGATTGCTGTGGCACTCCAGTAACTTTGAGTGATCTGAATAGCTCTAATCGAGAAGTTCTATCTTTACAACGTGATGACAAGCACAACATTTTTTCCAAGGTTACTGGCAAAATCTGGTTGTACATATTCTGTAAGTTCTGTTCATGTTAAAGGCTCTATCAATGCATTGCTTTAAATAATGCAAAAATACTATTTGATTGTTATCAATATCATAAAGAGAATTTATCCTCGCTATTTGAACTGTAAGTGTTGGGCTGTCAATCAATTAAAAATTACTGACTTATTAATCAAATAACTAAAAGAAAACTAAATAACTAAATAATTGACTAAATAATCAAATGAATACAAAATTTAAAATGTATATACTATATATATATATATATATACACTCACCTAAAGGATTATTAGGAACACCTGTTCAATTTCTCATTAATGCAATTATCTAATCAACCAATCACATGGCAGTTGCTTCAATACATTTAGGGGTGTGGTCCTGGTCAAGACTCCTGAACTCCAAACTGAATGTCAGAATGGGAAAGAAAGGTGATTTAAGCAATTTTGAGCGTGGCATGGTTGTTGGTGCCAGACGGGCCGGTCTGAGTATTTCACAATCTGCTCAGTTACTGGGATTTTCACGCACAACCATTTCTAGAGTTTACAAAGAATGGTGTGAAAAGGGAAAAACATCCAGTATGCGGCAGTCCTGTGGGCGAAAATGCCTTGTTGATGCTAGAGGTCAGAGGAGAATGGGCCGACTGATTCAAGCTGATAGAAGAGCAACTTTGACTGAAATAACCACTCGTTACAACCGAGGTATGCAGCAAAGCATTTGTGAAGCCACAACACGCACAACCTTGAGGCGGATGGGCTACAACAGCAGAAGGCCCCACCGGGTACCACTCATCTCCACTACAAATAGGAAAAAGAGGCTACAATTTGCACGAGCTCACCAAAATTGGACAGTTGAAGACTGGAAAAATGTTGCCTGGTCTGATGAGTCTCGATTTCTGTTGAGACATTCAGATGGTAGAGTCAGAATTTGGCGTAAACAGAATGAGAACATGGATCCATGCCTTGTTACCACTGTGCAGGCTGGTGGTGGTGGTGTAATGGTGTGGGGGATGTTTTCTTGGCACACTTTAGGCCCCTTAGTGCCAATTGGGCATCGTTTAAATGCCACGGCCTACCTGAGCATTGTTTCTGACCATGTCCATCCCTTTATGACCACCATGTACCCATCCTCTGATGGCTACTTCCAGCAGGATAATGCACCATGTCACAAAGCTCGAATCATTTCAAATTGGTTTCTTGAACATGACAATGAGTTCACTGTACTAAAATGGCCCCCACAGTCACCAGATCTCAACCCAATAGAGCATCTTTGGGATGTGGTGGAACGGGAGCTTCGTGCCCTGGATGTGCATCTCACAAATCTCCATCAACTGTAAGATGCTATCCTATCAATATGGGCCAACATTTCTAAAGAATGCTTTCAGCACCTTGTTGAATCAATGCCACGTAGAATTAAGGCAGTTCTGAAGGCGAAAGGGGGTCAAACACAGTATTAGTATGGTGTTCCTAATAATCCTTTAGGTGAGTGTATATATATATATATATATATATATACACATATATAATTGTGTGTGTGTGTGTGTGTGTGTATGTAACACTTACACAGAACTCTATTTTGAATTTTATTTCTTTTTCAAATATATCTGAGAAATTAATCAAATAATTAAAAAAAATATATTCTAAAATTATAATTTAAATACATTTTAGTAAAATAAATAACACTGTGATATACACTATATTGCCAAAAGTTTTGGGACGCCTGCCTTTACATGCGCATGAACTTTAATTACATCCCATTCTTAATCCGTAGGGTTTAATATGCCCACCCTTTGCAGCTATAACAGCTTCAACTCTTCTGGGAAGGCTTTCCACAAGGTTTAGGAGTGTGTTTATGTGAATTTTTGACCATTCTTCTAGAAGCGCATTTGTGAGGTCAGGCACTGATGTTGGACGAGAAGGCCTGGCTCGCAGTCTCCGCTCTAATTCATCCCAAAGGTGTTCTGTCGGGTTGAGGTCAGGACTCTGTGCAGGCCAGTCAAGCTCCTCCACACCAAACTCGCTCATCCATATCTTTATGGACCTGCTTTGTGCACTGGTGCGCAGTCATGTTGGAACAGGAAAGAACTTGGAAGTTGGAACTTTTTACGTGCTGCAAAAGTTCACAACGCAACAGTACACATAAGATCAGGATGTTAAAATAAACAAAAAAACTCACCTTTCAGGTCATCGACCACACCACTGAAGAGTAAACACTGAACAATAAGCGGTCCCAGCCATTTTATAACTCTCAGGGGGGCTTGCATGAAAATGTATTATATTATTAATAAATTATTATTAATAAATAATAATTTATTTAATAATTTACTTGATTTTACTATCACGGGATATGACGTGCGCTGTGAATCGTTGTTCATCATTTTGCGAGCAATTGTTGATAAAGACAAATGTCACATCACAATTGGAAATGTTTGCATTTTAAACCACGAAGGCAAGTCAATGGATATCACACAAGCAATGTGCAAACTTTGCGCTAATTATGCTGGTGAAGAAGTCTTAAATCCCAGTCAATTATTCACTGCAGAAACTGAGCGATGAGAGCTGAATATGTCCTGATAATGGTATAGGCTTCAATTTATTTTCTTAATATTTCTCCTGTGGCCCATACGTAGCCTATTACTATACTATAGCCTAGTGAGAGAGAAAAAATAGAAGAGATGTAGGCTATTTCGTGTTAAGTTGTTTTTTTTAAATGAAAAAAGCTCGCGTAGGTTATGCGGTGATGCGCTATGAGATTATTGCGGGGCAAATGAATTGTAATAGTATTAATTTAATTATAAAAGTAGCCTAATCATCATCATCATCATCGTCGTTCAGATCATCGCAGAGGGGGGCTTGAGATCGCCGGGCCTGGTTTTGCAGCGCGTTTCGGTATTTGGTTGTGTTGTGAAATTTTGCAGCACATGTGTTGTAAAACTGATGAAGATGTTTTCTTAATTTGCTGGTGTTTTTTTCCATTTGCATGTGTTTTCTTCAGTTGCAGCACGTTGAGCTCTCTCGGCCACCGTACCTTTGGCCATTGAAGTGATTGGAACACCTGAATTCAATGATTTGGAGGGGTGTCCCAATACTTTTGTCAATATAGTGTAGCTTACCATGCGAGTATATATTTATACAGACAGACAGACAGACAGACAGACAGACAGACAGACAGATAGATAGATAGATAGATAGATAGATAGATAGATAGATAGATAGATAGATAGATAGATAGATAGATAGATAGATAGATAGATAGATAGATAGATAGATAGATAGATAGAAAAAACTGTGGGAAAAAAATAATGCGCAATACGCACAATCCCACGCTGAAATTCAAGCCCTGTAACACCAACAATATTCACCTGGAGCAAATGATACGAGTGAGTGAGGAGAGGTGGGTTTTGTGTGTCAATTTGCTGTCAGAGAGATGAGAGTGCAAGAAAGCGCAGCTGGTATCGTGTATCTATTCTGCGGAAAGTGAGTATTGGTGAGTATCATTTTTGACAACACTACATTGCACTTAGTTTATTATTTTAGATGCCTTTTTAAAATACTACAATTGAAAAATGTATATATTATATATAGTCTAAAATTCAACCCACCAAAGTGGCTAGTAGGAGTGACTGCGTTACACGCCACTGCTGAAATCCAGCAGCGTTTGTTGGGCTGGTGGGTATTAACGTCAAGCCCTGCTTACCATGTAGCAAAAGTAAAGTACAAATCTCTCTATAAATCTCTGCAGAGCAATAGCTATAAATCTATACTTATACATATCACAGTTCTGTCTTCTAGCTACTAACTTTCTGTCTTCATCCATGATTTAGAGTCACTGAACTGACAACTGCTCCACTCTTTACTGTCACTTCCCCTTGTCACTTCTGGAGATGTCTGAGGGTTCACCTGTGTGCTAGATCTAAAGTTAAAGGCTGTGCCCCTTGCTACACACAGCAGCACAGTTGCCTCTAGTCCTCTGTACTTGTCCTTTCTTCCATTCTGCACACCAGAGTGGAAAGGTCACTCTCACATCTCCATAATGACCAGAGACAAAGAACAAGCAGGGCAGATCAATGCAAGGACACCTGCTATCAGTGGCTGCTTATCGACCAGCAGCCAAGAGGAGCCAGTGATGCACTCAGGCAGGCATCACCTACTCCGTCCCAGCAGAGAAACAGAGAGAAAGACAGAGAGATAGAGCACTACCCAGGCGATGTATTGATCTCCTTCCCTTTACCATTTGTAAAGACAATCAACAAACCAGAGCAGAAATAGAGAGTCAACGTATAAAGTGACAAACAGTGTTAAGTAGGAACACACAGCTTATAAAATTAACAAAATACTGTCAGTTGATACTGACTTTGACTTATTAATCTATTTGAACTTTTAAGATTAGATTAATATTTTGCTTCTGAATTACATAGCACAGTAGCATTGCTTTATAACTAGCTGGTTCACAGAGTACCAATATTCCTAATAATATAATATAATATAATAATATAATATAATATAAAGCAATAATTTAATGAAAATAATTATACAAATTATTCATAAATTGAGAACTTTTCTTAAGATTACTTTTATATTATGCTTTTGAATTAATATAATTAAAAAAATATAATTAAAACTATACAAAGGCACAACATATATTTTTATTATTATTATAATATTCAATAATTTCCAAAACAGGATTAAAGGGGTGGTTGATTATGATTTCACTTTAACTTTTATTAGTGTGTAATGTTTCTGACATAGGTATGCATCTATTTGTTGCATGGTAGTGCTAAACTCACTGCATGTCCATACTGAACAAAGCCTGGCTGTTTTTCTTCTAGGGGTCTGTCCTTATGGTACCCATTAATCTAATTGTACTTGTAGTTTATCCTGTGAGCACTCTGCTTTTTGTCTGTAACAAAGTAATAATCTTGGCACAAGCATGGCTGAGATACAATAAACAGAATCTGATTTAATGCTTGGTCATTGCTTATAAAAGAGTCTTTTCAGACCAGCTCCATTGTCAGTTTCAGCTTCCTCAGTAGAAACTTCAGTGCAGTGGCTGATGGGAATGTGTCGTCTGCAAATGCTACAGATGCACTCATCTCCCTAGTTAGTTCTTCAAATGGGGAGAGAAGAGAAATTATGTTCTCAATTAAACCCCATTGGAGGGCACTGAATGTCACGGGCTGATCATAATCTGCAGAGTAAACCGTGTGTGCTCATGTTTGCTTTAAGAGGTTTTTCAGCACACAAAACATGCTGTTCCACCTTGCTGTGACATCTTGCTGTAGCATTATTGGTGGCATTCCCAAATGAATGTACGGAATGACTACAAAGAGTAATGGAGCGTGCTGTTCAGGGCTCTTTTCAGATGGCAAATTGAATTTGAGGGGTTGAATGTGTTTACTATGGTTCCCCCTCTTGTTATATATAGTGATTTTGTTAACCTTATACTGTATATAACAAGCATACCTCACCAAGGCTGCATTTATTTTATTAAAAATACAGTAATATTGTGATATATTAATACTATTTAAAATGACTATAAATTCAGTCTATACCATGTATACTGTATAACTATATATATATATATATATAAATTTATTTGTGTGATGGCGGAGCGGTCAGTCACATAATCCTTCAGAAATCATTCTAATATGCTGATTTGGTGCTCAAGAAATATTTCTTACTATTATCAATGTTGAGAGCTGTTGTACTCAGTATTTTGTTGGAAACAGTACATTTCTGGATGAATAAAATTGTTTAGTAACAATGTAAAAGTCTTTACTGTCACTTTTGATGTGTTTCATGCTTGCTTGCTGAATAAAAGTATATATATATATATACAAACCCGATTCCAAAAAAGTTGGGACACTGTACAAATTGTGAATAAAAAAATAATGCAATAATTTACAAATCTCATAAACTTATATTTTATTCACAATAGAATATAGATAACATATCAAATGTTGAAAGTGAGACATTTTGAAATGTCATGCCAAATATTGACTCATTTTGGATTTCATGAGAGCTACACATTCCAAAAAAGTTGGGACAGGTAGCAATAAGAGGCCGGAAAAGTTAAATGTACATATAAGAAACAGCTGGAGGACCAATTTGCAACTTATTAGGTCAATTGGCAACATGATTGGGTATAAAAAGAGCCTCTCAGAGTGGCAGTGTCTCTCAGAAGTCAAGATGGGCAGAGGATCACCAATTCCCCCAATGCTGCGGCGAAAAATAGTGGAGCAATATCAGAAAGGAGTTTCTCAGAGAAAAATTGCAAAGAGTTTGAAGTTATCATCATCTACAGTGCATAATATCATCCAAAGATTCAGAGAATCTGGAACAATCTCTGTGCGTAAGGGTCAAGGCCGGAAAACCATACTGGATGCCCGTGATCTTCGGGCCCTTAGACGGCACTGCATCACATACAGGAATGCTACTGTAATGGAAATCACAACATGGGCTCAGGAATACTTCCAGAAAACATTGTCGGTGAACACAATCCACCGTGCCATTCGCCGTTGCCGGCTAAAACTCTATAGGTCAAAAAAGAAGCCATATCTAAACATGATCCAGAAGCGCAGGCGTTTTCTCTGGCCTAAGGCTCATTTAAAATGGACTGTGGCAAAGTGGAAAACTGTTCTGTGGTCAGACGAATCAAAATTTGAAGTTCTTTTTGGAAAACTGGGACGCCATGTCATCCGGACTAAAGAGGACAAGGACAACCCAAGTTGTCATCAGCGCTCAGTTCAGAAGCCTGCATCTCTGATGGTATGGGGTTGCATGAGTGCGTGTGGCATGGGCAGCTTACACATCTGGAAAGGCACCATCAATGCTGAAAGGTATATCCAAGTTCTAGAACAACATATGCTCCCATCCAGACATCGTCTCTTTCAGGGAAGACCTTGCATTTTCCAACATGACAATGGCAGACCACATACTGCATCAATTACAACATCATGGCTGCGTAGAAGGATCCGGGTACTGAAATGGCCAGCCTGCAGTCCAGATCTTTCACCCATAGAAAACATTTGGCGCATCATAAAGAGGAAGATGCGACAAAGAAGACCTAAGACAGTTGAGCAACTAGAAGCCTGTATTAGACAAGAATGGGACAACATTCCTATTCCTAAACTTGAGCAACTTGTCTCCTCAGTCCCCAGACGTTTGCAGACTGTTATAAAAAGAAGAGGGGATGCCACACAGTGGTAAACATGGCCTTGTCCCAACTTTTTTGAGATGTGTTGATGCCACGAAATTTAAAATCAACTTATTTTTCCCTTAAAATGATACATTTTCTCAGTTTAAACATTTGATATGTCATCTATGTTGTATTCTGAATAAAATATTGAAATTTGAAACTTCCACATCATTGCATTTTGTTTTTATTCACAATTTGTACAGTGTCCCAACTTTTTTGGAATCGGGTTTGTATATATATATATATATATATATATATGCACACACTGTAAACTTAAGATTAACAATAAATTTAGGGCCCTATTTTAACGATCTGAGCGCATGGTGTAGGTGCACTTAGGGCGTGTCCGAATCCAGTCGGAGCGCCAGGCGCATGGTCCAAAAGGGTTGTACCTAGTCTCTTAATGAGTAATGGGTGTGTTTTGGGCGTAACGTGCAATAAACCAATCACAGTCTCATCTCCCATTCCCTTTAAAAGCCATTTGCACTTGCACTATGGCGGAGTCGCTATTTACATGCCAGAATTTACGAGCGAAAAGACAGAGCTGATGCTGTGTACCCGCCTATAGGCGCACATTACTATTGCGCCCTTTAAATAACACAAAAAATACTGCGCTACTGACTTTAGACCAGGTTTTTGTTGGTCAATGGCCCAATCGATTTCAGTTGCCTCAAAATAGCAACGTGCCAACAATGTGCCTGAACACACCTCGTTTTCAGACCAGCATGCCCATGGGCGAACAGATGGGCACAAGTGCATTTGCTATTTAAACAACGTGGCACTGGACTAGGGCTGGGCGATATGGCCAAAAAATCATATCTCTGTATTTTTTGGTTGAATGACGATACACGGTATATATCCCGGTATTTTCTACGTTTTTCTATTTGGATAAAAAAAAATCTGTATAAAAAAAACTTTAATAATAATTTTATTTCACATCCTGCCCAGTGATGTCCTAAAAACAATGTTGATATTGAAGGCTATAAACAAATACAGTGAATGTAATGTAGGTTATGCAATATATTATGTGCAAAAAGGGGGTTTACAATCTAAAAACAAAATTAATAATTTTGTTTTTAAATTCACTAAACTAAAAATGAAAATAAAAACAAAAGCATATAGCCTATATTTGATTACCCCATTATAATGGTCACTTTCATAAAAATATACTTACTTGTAGGTTTAAAATTCCACATATGGCACATTTATTGTCCAACAACAAATATTTTAGAAATATGTATACTTTAGTCAGAATTATTGCGCTCCTATTGCGCTCCTATTGCGCTCCGTCTGTTTGGCGCGAATGCACGTGGTGGCGCTCAATCACGGAAGCCGCAGAAAAACTTGCAGAAGGCTCGTCCTCTCCTGACAGCAAAATGGACATATTTGCATGACTTTCTAACATTTACAGATGGAGAATATACCTGTGAAATGTAAGTTATGCACTGAGGAAAGCACCACATTTCAAACGCATTAAACACCGCAAGTATTTATCTGTCTGTCAGCACAAGTAGCCTATCTCTCAGAGCATCTGACAGGGCAAGCTGCTTTAAACTATATGTGTTAACTATATCTTACCAGTTATTTTAAAGCCCTTAATATAAAGCATGTCATGTTTAGGACAAATTGTATCATGCACTTTCCCTGCATCAGCTCACTCTGCGTACTCCGCTATTTTTCAGATGCGTTCGTATCAATCTACTGTATATCGATATAAACGGTATTGCCTCATTCCATATCGTCTCTAAAAAATATATCGATATATTGTACAAACTCGATATACCGCCCAGCCCTACGCTGGACGTAAAAATGATAACTGCGTCGGGCTGAAACTAGCAAAAAACACCTTTGTCGCGCCTGGTGTCGCATTGCGCCGGGTGTATGATAGGGCCCATGATGTTCAAAGTGCAAAGTGACAAATGATTGCATAAAATTACCAATTCTAATCTGTATCTACTAATCTCTAACACTTCACAGTCTTTAACTTCATTAAGAGACAAGAAACACTACTCACCAATGCCAACCCAGAGTGTGCATATCTATCATAATACTGCAACTGAGGAACAAGATATAAAATATCAGCATCAGACATCATTTTGAGGTACAAGACCTCAATATGTCACATTTCTGAACATGGCAGCCTTGAACAGATCATGGTGAAAATTTGATGTGCTGCCTAAATAGGAATAAACAAACTGTCAGTGAGTCAAAGAGTCTGCCTGAGCTCACTGACCTGATAAAACCCCAAACCAGAAGTGTCCTGACTGCAGCGTGTTCGTGCACAAGCTTTAGTCAATGAGCATTTTTAGCTTTCAAAACAAACAGCTCGGACTGAGAAAGCTCAAGGGGGAAAGAGATTCCAGCCAAAGTCAGTGACATAGTGCAGTTGTGTCAGACTGGGGAAAAAACGGAAAACTGGATTTGCTCTGCTGGGATATAAAATATAAAAATTAAGCCCTTTAGAGGCATGAGGGCCTAAGAAGGGTTTGCATGAGTTGATCCTGGAATTTGAGAACATAGAAACTGGATAATCAATATAGTATATTAATGCATGGATCATTCCATTGTTTACCATCTAATATGTATCTAATTTAGTTTCATGCAACTGTACTGTCTCTTTCCAGAGTCTGAATTTAAAAAAGCAAGATATTTTATATATTATCTTCACAACAGAAATGAAATCCTTGCTTTGTGTTTTGATGCTAAACATGCTCCTTAAAAAGGAAGATGCCCTATTTACACTTCCTGACCAGTCAAATGATGAGGATTAAAACAATAAACAAAAATAGCTGTGATAAATGGCCCCCTTTCTATCCAATTAGCAGCCCCCAAACAAATCACTTTCTTCACCCCATTCACTCAGCTCGTGCATCTCCCTTTGCACCCCGGAGACTTTCGTTCCAATTTATTTAGACCCTTCCTGGAATACAGGTCTTTTGTATTCCTGCTTAAAAACTGCCTTTTGTTTGGATGCAGAAAACATTCACCCTTGAGCAACAGATTAGCAGTGCTGGCTCTTTGTGAGGCTGTACAAAGCCAGAGCAATTAAGACTCTTCTTCCCCTTAACAAGCTTTAATCCAGACATGCTTTCATTTCATTTCATCTTTCTCTGCCTGTGCCAGCAAGACTGAGAGATGTTCCCCTGTGCTTCATATACAGCGCCAATCGGCAGGCTCTGCTCTCAGAGCCTAATCCGTGTCATCTGTGTGCCGAGGAAAACTGCGTTTCATTAAACCGAGACATCTGATGCTGTAAAGTTTTACCACAGAAACTGTCATGGTTATTACATGCTTTACAGTCTATTTTATGGATGTTACTTATTGGTATATTATCTTAAAATGCATGATTTATGGGGTAAATCTATACTAATAAATAATACTTTGTATTATTATGGTAGTAACCAAACCTTAAGAACTACATTTTAATTTTCAGACTAATTAGAAGAGGTCCTTTTCTAAAAATATTGAAAATTTTTTCAAAATTGTAAAATGTAATTAAATTGCATAGAATTACACTACCATTCAAAGGTTTGTGCTCAGTGTGTTTTTTTTTTTATTCAGCGAGGATGCATTAAAATGATCAAAAGTGACAGTAAAGTCATTTATAAAGTTACAAAATATTTCTATTTCAAATAAATGCCTCAACAAAAATGAGCAACATAAGAAGAAGTAGTAGTCACGAAGTCTAAGCGCTGGTGTAGGCAGATAATGAAGATGAATACAAAATAAACTTTATTAAAAAAAAAAGCAAACCATAACAGGACATGCGTTAATGACAACCGACAAATAGAACTGAAAACACAGGAACTAAATACTCAGGCAGACAAGGTTAAGTTGAAACAGCTGAACAGAATGACTAATAGTATCAGTAACCATGACAACTCATAAGTGCCAGGAAACTAGAACAAAGGAAACATGTGACTGAAGATAAACAAACTAAAAGTCCAAACATAACAGAACCGTGACAGAAGAAATGTTTCTTGAGCAGCAAATCAGCACATTAGAATGATTTCTGAAGGATCATGTGACACTGAAGACTGGAGTAATGATGCTGAAAATTCAGCTTTGCCATCACAGGAATAAATTAGGCCTACATTTTAAAATATATCAAAATAGAAAACCATTACATTAAATTGTAACACTATTTCACAATATTACTGGATATTATTATCTTTAATCAAACAAATGCAGCCTTGGTTAGTGTAAGAGACTTGTTTCAAAAACATAAAAAAATTTTACCAACCCCAAACTTTTGAACAGTAGTGTAAGTATGAAAAAAAAAAATTCATTATTCAAAAAACTAATTATCAGAACTATGCTATGTCTGTAACGTTGTGGCTGTTGCAGTCATAATCGCACAAGGAGGGAGAATTCAACAAGAACAATTTTTAATTACAACTACCCAGGAACACTCATAGGCAATAAAGCACAACCACATAAACCAAAACTAGACGGAACACTGAACAGAGAAAACTTAAATACACACAGATTAATTAACAGAACTAAGAACAGGTAGAACAGGTACCTGCTAGGGAGTCGGGAGCTGATTGAGACGCATCCAATGATCGGGAGCACAGGCAAAACAAGAACAGGGAAAATGAAACCAAACCACAATGAAACTAAACAGAACTAAACATAACCCGGACAATGTCAACAATTCAAATCAATAAGTCTCATGTATATCTATTTTTGTTTGTCCTAATACTTTTATAGATAAACATCTGAGATAATATTGATACTTATGAAATATAAATGAGTCTCTGGGTGTACAGTTTGTTACACATACTGTACTGCTGGCCTTGTTATACCAGTTTATTTCAGCAATTATAAAATGCAACCCCTAAAAAAGTCAGTAAACTCCTCCATAGGTTTATTATGGCACAGGCATGATCCATGAAGTAATTTTAAAATGATCTACATAATACTTAAACATCCTGTGCACTACATCTACATATTTTACAGTATATACTTTAGACAATGTTTTTAAATGGCATCTGGTGTCAAAGATTACAACTATGCCTTAACAATACCAACATTCTGTATATTTGTGCGCAGTAGGTTTCCACAAAACACTAGCAGCATATCAATGGAGTGCTGGAACACTTTGCGATGGAAAACAGGCTAATCAGCCTCTTCAGGCAATACACAGGAGGAGACGTTGAATGACATTAGACTCTAATTTCCAGCCGTCATTATCTCATTACTCTGAGAAGGCAAAACAGAAAAACATGATCCAATTTCTCTCCAATCCAGGGTTAAGAATGCTGAATGCAGCACTATCAGCTCTCTTAGTTCATCTGCACTTTCTTTGGACTTTGTATCTGAGGGGTAAATTCACTAAACAGTTGCACCACTTGCATCATCACTAATAGGGCTGAATATCAATACAGATTTCCTGATTCAATTTGATTCCACTTCACAAGCTCTCAATTGGATTCAATTTAGATTCATTTGTGTATATATCAGTTATGTCCACTTTGCTTATATATGAAAAAAAAATCTCTCAGCTAAAGCTGTAAATTATAAAGGGGAACCTCCCATAGTGTCTATATAAAAATAATACTATAATACAAATTAATAAAAAATGAACAACATGCCCCAAACTATGCAACTGGTAACTATGCATATGTTAACTACATATCACAATCAAACAACCAAAAACTGCTGTGAACCAACTGAAGTAAACTTTGCAGAGTTGTAGCCCTGGAACCAATTAATCTTATCTATTTCAGTTCAAACACACAGCTATCATAGCTCATGCTAACATAACTTATTTAACATGAATATTTAATGAACAAGAAAGATATTACTTGTGTCAGTGTAGTGTTCATCTATCTACCCTTCAGCACAATGGTAACCACAAAAACTTCAACATTACAGAAACTCTTTTAAATGTCAAACATGACAGCATTAAACACTAACAGGTCTTTCCCTTCACTAAAAACAACAAATCAACACTTAATTTCAAAATGTATTCTCCTTATCCAGTCCTATGCAAAGCAGGCTGGGAACTAGAAATCCACTGCCTAATTTCCAAAGTTATCTAGACAATTTAATTAAGTTACAACGTAATAAAAAAAAGCCAATTAACACAGAAATTTGAGTTTAAATTACAGACGATATTAAGTTGATGTAATGATGAACATAATTGTGTCAACAGAACACCACAAAATAATTTTTGCAACTTAAAAGGTTTAATTAAAACATTAAATTGGAATTTTTAACTTGCAAACATGCATTTGTTATTGCACAAGGCAGTTTTTATGCACAAGTTGTGGTAACAGGTCCCCTGAATTACTTTTTAGAGTGTAAAATTATAATCTCATGAACACTTTTTGAATGCTTAATTTGAAAAACCAGACTACAGTAGTCTCACTGCATGCTTTTGATTCACTAAAAAGAACCCATTTAAAAGAGTCATTTGTTTGTCAACCAGACTAACTCACTGCATGCTTTTGATTTACTAAACACTAACAACCAATGTTTTGATTTATTAAAAAGAACCTATTTATAGGTAATTTGTCCATGAATAAGATCTCATGCCTTTATTCAAAAAAGAAACGGATTAAAAGAGTAGTTTGTTTGTAAATGTGACAACACTGGTTGTGCTGTATGTTTTTATTTTCCCAAAAAGAATATGTTTGTTCATTAGTTTGTGAACTGGACAAATCTACCTTTTTTTATATTGGGAGTCCTTGTGTTGGCAGACAGAATGGGTGGGAGTCCCTGGGCCTGTAAAGGTCCACAACTCCTGCTTTAGTAAATCGGGTACTAAAACAAATGCAGATAGGTAATAAATGGCACATTCTTAGCGAACTCCCCCCTGAATATGCTAAAACTGTTCATGGATGAAAACACATACGGCTGCATTTAATTCCTCTCTTTTGTATTTTAGAGCGCAATTAAGCAAAAAGCCACAGAACACAGCATCTATTACATGATGACTAATGAGAATGTCTATTCTGCCTCCTTTGGTTTGCAAAGGTCTTTGGATTTTGCCAGGTGGCTAGTCCGTGCCACCTGACACCATGTTGCCTCAGTCAGCACACTCATTTCCCTTCATTAACAGCTGCTAAAACAGCACTTTACACTCTGTACGCACACTTCTCATTCCAGCTCACTAGCACGGCTCTTCAGGGACTGACAAATAACTGCATCCTAATGGTTCCAATGTGCTCATTTTACATGACCTTTTGTTAATGCCAGGAAACCACCTCCTAAACGCACATTAGCATGATGCAAGATGTCGCCACTGCTACCCTTCAAAGTCTGCCAAATATCCATCCCCACGGAATAGCTTTTACTGCTGCCGTTAATGAAGATGTCCTACTAAAAATTATCGTCTCAAGCAGGGTGCCGAAAAGGTAACGAAATATAAAAATACTGCAAAAGAATCGCATCCTTGTGAAGCCTAAAGCTGTGGATAACCATTCAAGCTTATCTATAATGAAGTTATAACAAAACAGCTCTGGCTTCAAAAAGACTACCAGCACATTCACAAATGCAGAACAATAGCGCAGTTGCATATATGTATCAAACTCTGCAATCATTGGCAGATCGTCCTCTTCTCTCCTCCGTTTTGGTCACAGTCCAGTGGGCAGGCCACAGGGATCAGCCATCCACCACATATGAGTATCTCACGCTTATGCTTCATTCATCGCCTCTGTAAAAGTTAATGAGTTTATTCAGAGAGGGCTGCCAAAACAGCATTTATGTTTTAATCAGGATTAACAGTGGCATGGGCTCCTGCACTGATTTTTTATTAATCGCTCTCTTTACACTTCATTACCTTCTCCCTGGTTTCCTCTCAGAAGCTCATTTCCCCTCCCGAACCCACAACTACACAACAGAGATATTTGTTAGAGGACTTGGGAGAATATGGAGCTTTGGCCTTAAAAGCCAATTTGGAAAAATGAATTAGCTTGCGTCTTCTGATTGTTTCAGAGCACAGACAAATTTAATTATATTCAATACCAAATTTAACAAAAAACATGACAGTGGTGGAAACTACAAATGACATTGTTTTCATTGTTTTCAATTTTTTGAAGTGCATTTCTGAAAATTCATCTAAAGAAAACACTGCAACTCAACTACGTTATGCACATTTCGAGGAAGCCCATTGTAATTTTGTTTCATAAAAGCAGCGTGTTGTCTCCTCAATCGTCCATATTTGTTGCAAGACGAAATTTCAACATTTCAACATTTAAAAACCATAATATTTTGGTAAAACTCCAGAAAATCTAGCACATAAACACATATCAAGCAATTCTGGTCACTGTTCTATATTGACTATTGCATTTGCATGATAAAACAAAAACTCTGCTCTGTATTATTTTCTCATTAAAAAATTATACCTCAAAGAAATGAATAGTACTTTTAAAAACATGTTTAAAAAGTAGTACACTCATGAGATGACATGAGACTCCAGTCATGTCAGTAGACTAATAATAAGAACAGGTCGCCTCATGGATGCCGCCATACTGAGATCACATGACCGGCAAATGCTACTCTATTTATCTCAGTAACTATTGGACACTTTCGCATACATAAATTAAATATGGCTGATTGGTAATTGCACATTTCTATACAGAAATGAATGTAAAGCATTGCTTTTGTATTATGCTACATCCACACCACTAGGTGCCAGTATGTCCAAGTTGACTGTCGACCAACGCAACACAAACAAAAAATGACAGAGTATGCCTTCAAGTGGAATGATATGCAAAAAAAATCAATGCATTATGCATAGTCACAGTCTGTAAGTGGTATGCCTTGTTTTCTTTCTGACATCGGCTCTCTCACCTCTCCTCTGATACAGACAAGGATTCTATCAGCAGGGCCCAAATAAAAATGAGTCTTCCCCTCTCTTAAAAGCTCATTACTTATGACAGCGTATGCCCAGACACTTTAATGCTGATAAACACGTTAGCACACGCTGCTAGCGCTGCTGAAACATAGCCAAGCAGACGGCAGATGGAAAGTGTCAGTGAAGGAGTGGGATGCTGGAGGTAAAGGCAGCACAATGCCGCTGCCTGTCAAAATTACTACACACATCACATATCACACTGCACAAGCTCTCTCGCTCTTCAACCACGCAATGACGGCATCATAAACACACAACGGCACAATGCTAAGAGACAGAAATATGTACGCTGTCAATTTGAAAGGGAAATTACCCCGGTGGTTATTCAAAGTTATTGTAATGGTTTGTTTTAAAAGTAGTCATGTTAAACTGCTGTGTTTTGCCTTGTCGCTTTCATGTCTCCTGAAAGAGCAGTTCCGTGGTAAATAATGTTTAAGGTAATGTGCTGTGAAAAGACTTTAGTAGCATCAAAATCGCATCATTGTCACAGCACACATAGCGTCCCTGCTGAAGAAAAAAAAACAGCTTTTGCAGGCTAGTCCAGGCTGGTTAATGCTTGCTAGTTAAAAAGAATGCAAGGAGACCAGCACACCAACATTTCTAGGTTGTGATTTTGTTTACTGTTATATTAGCTTAGCCTACTTGCTAAAAATACAACTGCGATTGTTGAAACAGAGCTTTTTGGGGCACTGGGAATTAACATCATGTTTGAATATATAGTATGTGGTTAGTGTGAGAACTAAACAGCTAGTCAATCACAACACTTAATGCTAGCACATTTAAGAGCTAACTTTTGTGAGGAGTTTAAAGAGAGGAAAATAATTTTGTATAATCCTGAAGATAATTCTGTGGAAAATGGGGGAAATTATACATTATAACCTTTAAAACTAATGTGCTTTTAATGGCTGTGAAACATTTATGCTATATTCAAGAGTGGGTGAATCATTAACTGCATTTTTTTCTGGCTGCTAGAAAGATGACTAGCTGCTATACTGAAGCAGAAATAAAAGAGTGTGTCGCTGGGTGAACACAAATCAGTCTGAAAACAAAAGTACATTTTTGAGCATCGTCTCAGATCCCTTGACAACTTTTCAAAAACTGGACTCGAACACACCTGAATTTCAATATGGGATTTGGAATGAGCGTTCTCATATGCATACTAACAAAGGAGGTTTATTCACAAGGCACTAAAGCTCTGAAGAATTCTCAGGGCTGTAAATCTCTTCATCGGTTCAGCGGATTATAGATGGCAGCTTGTGTTATATAGGAGTGATAATGTTAATGTACTTACATTACTGGACTATAATATCAGAGGCTTTTAGGATTACAGATCACCTCAGCAGAAAACTGTTCCTCAAACCACCAGAAAAATTAAGTGCATTTTGAATATTCATGTACTATTAGAGTTTTGAACATAGTATGATTAAAGTCTTAATGATTTCTTGCAAAAGTTTAAAGAGTTGCTCTGTAGTTAAATTACCTTCAACATGAAATGAAAATCAGTTGTATGTTGTTTCAAGGGGGAAAAAAGCACTTTGAAGGAGTATCAGAGAAGTCACTTCCAAAGCATATTTTATGCAACACAAAATGAGACTCATGTATTCAAAATATTACAATACATGAACTGTCATATGTTCTCTGTGTTTGTCTATGGACTTTTGTTATATTTCCTGTTCCCTTTCGTTCAGTCACTCCGAGTAACGTCAGTGACTGACGAATGGGGGTTTCGCCTAGAAGCCTATCATCTTCGAGATCTAGAAAACGCCCAATGGCAGTGCCAATGCCATGGGCATGCGGAATTTGCATAGCGTAACTCCGCCCCACAGTGTGGGTATATAAGGAAGTACGCTGGCAACATCGCATTATGTTTCTGCTTCGGAGCCAAGAGCATCTATCTCTTCACTCCTTAAGCCTTTTTGAGTATATCGTCAAGCTTCTTCGAGACGAACAGCTTTCCAGTCGGTGTTGGTGTTACGGCGCGTTCCAGCGAGTGTTTACTTCCTGCCTGCTGATCTGTGCAGTGATCTGCATCCAGCTGGTATTCGTTCCCTGGGCGCTTCGGCATCGCTGTGAAGCTCCCTCTCACAAAAGAGCTCGCATGTGGCACGTCTTTTTAAAGACGGTTTGCCCGTGCACTTCTGGGTGCGGTCGATCTCTGTTGCCATCTGATGGGCACAATCGCTGCGTGACGTGTTTGGGCTTCAGCACGTTCAAGCAGCGTTTGTGGATGCGTCATGTTCTCACTGCGGGAACATGACCATCGCGATGTTGCGGTCGAGACTCAATGACCTCCGCAAGGAAAGAGAGTCCCCTCTGCCACACCCCAATCTACCGTCTCCGAGAGAGATGGTACTTTGGCTGGTGGCCAGGGTGACCTGAGGGTTACGGTGTGGCATAACCCCGACGATCATTCCTCGGGCCACACCCCCCTCTCGCACATCGCTACCCGCGAGTGATCGGACTGAAGCAGCGGGACCGTCTGCGGACGCCCCGTGTGTTTCGTTCGGCGCTCCAGTTGGCGATGAGATGTCGATCGCCGCATCTCAAGGTGGGCTGGAGTCCTCTGGGGATGAAGATTCGGCTATGCTGCTGCCTTCGGGCGTGCCAGCATTGCCCGAGTCCGACCCGGAGTTGACAGCCATGTCATCTCGGGGGATGTTTGGTCTTTGGGTGTGACGCGTCCTGACAGCTGTTGGGCCCCGCCCCCAATTACTTTCTCTCCTGGGATACATGAGGAGGTCACGTGGTCCTGGAAGTCCCCGTTGTCTTCCCGCGACCGTTCGGCGGCCTCCTCCGCCTTCTCTGCCCTCGATGGGGCCGCGGCCAAGGGTACACTGGGGTCCCCCCCTGTTGACGCTCAGTTGCAATCACGGTCGAGACTCAATGACCCCCGTATGGAGGGAGAGTCCCCTCTGCCACACCCCAGTTATCCTCTCCACGTGACGGGATGTTTGGCTGGTGGCCAGGGTGACCTGAGGGCTGCGGTGTGGCATAAACCCCGACGAGTATTCCTCGGGCCACACCCCCCCTCTTGCACAGAGTGCTTCAATGTGGCGCGGTGATCCTAAGCACCCCTCCAAGGCCTGTAGTTCTCGTCTACTCTGGTGGCGAGGGACTGCAGAGCTGCGGGGCAGGCCGCCGCCTCTCAGCACGCCATGGCCATCCTTCAGGTCTTCCAGGCCAGGATGCTCGTGGCATGCACGAGGGTAGAGCTGTCCCAGGGCTCTTAATGAGCCGCGTGCCGCCACCGACCTCGCCCTCCGGGTGACGAAGGTGACCGTGCGCTCCCTGGGTCAGGTGATGTCCACAGCTGTGGTCCAGGAGAGACGAGGCTCAGCCTGGTCGATATGAGAGAGGCTGAGCGAACCCGGTTCCTCAACGCTCACATATCCCAGGCTGGCCTCTTCGGCGGCACGGCCAAGAACTGCGCCCAACAGTTCTCGGCCGTCCAGTAGCAGACTAAGGCCATTAAACGTACTGCCCCGGCGGCTGTTACTCAGCCGCAGGCTCAGTCGCCTCAGTCTGCTTGCCGCCGAGGGCGCCCTCCTGCGGCTTCGACCCTCCCGTCGCCCTTTCCGGGCCGCGCCGTAGGGATGGTCGCAGGAAGGCGCCCCCGTCCGCTCCCAGCCCCGCAGCCCGCCTAACGCCAGGCTAGCGGCGCTCCTGACGCGGACAGCTCAGGGATGGGCAGTTCTTCCAAGGAGTTGGTAGCAGGGCCACTCCTTCCCCCGGTGGAGGGCCGGGGGAGAATCTTCTGTTCAGCTGCTGGCCCCCAGGTCAGCAGCACCCTATGTGGAAGAACTAACTCACCCATCCCTGAGCACCCAGAGACCGATGGCAGTGTGCGCCGCCCCCGGGCCACGCCACTCTCATCCCTCTCTAACGCCAGTCTCCTCTCAGAGCAGACCCCAGTGGAACGCGCGTCCTTCCCTGGTCTCCTCTGTCAGGACGCGGCTGATGACCGTGCCCCCACACCGGGACGCTACGCCTCCCACGTCCGGGCCGGTCACGCCGCCTCGCTGCCCCACCCGGGGTACGTCTGTGGTCCGCACGACCCTGCTGGTGCAGTTTTTGGGAGCCTGGCTAGAGCTTCCCGGACTGTTCCGCTGGGTCGAGAAGACCATCAGGCTCGGCTATGCGATTCAGTTCGCTCAGGCTCCTCCCCGCTTCCGGGGAGTCCGCCACACCATGGGGGGCCCAACGCCCCTGTCATGCGTGCGGAGGTTGCTACCTTGCTGGCGAAGGGTGCGATCGAGCCTGTCCTTCCAGCCGAGATGAAGTCCGGCTTCTACAGCCCTTACTTCATTGTACCCAGGAAAACCGGTGGGTTACGACCGATCCTGGACCTGCGCGTCCTGAACCGATCCCTTCACAGGCTTCCGTTCAGGATGTTGACAGCGAAGCGCCTTTTCGAATGTGTTCGTCCAGTAGATTGGTTTGCAGCGATCGACCTGAAGGACGCCTACTTCCATATCAGTACACGGTCCTCCCATTCGGGCTAGCTCTGTCCCCTCGCGTCTTTACGAAGATTGTCGAGGCAGCCCTTGTGCCACTCAGGCAACACGGGGTTCGCATCCTGAACTACCTCGACGACTGGCTGTTCCTGAGTCACTCTCGAGAGCAGGTGTGCGAACACAGAGACCTGGTGCTCCAGCACTTAGCCCGTCTGGGCCTTCGGGTCAACTGGGAAAAGAGCAAACTCTGCCAGTGCAGAGGATCTCTTTTCTCAGTATCGACTCGGTCGCCAGGTGCGCGCAGCTTACGAGCGAGCGCGCGCAGTCACTGCTGACTTGCCTCCGTCAAATCAGGAGCAAGAGTGCGGTTCCACTGAAGTTATTTCAGAGGCTCCTGGGGCATATGGCATCTGCAGCCGCGGTAACGCCGCTCAGATTGCTTCATATGAGACCGCTTCAGCACTGGCTTCGCGATCGAGTCCCGAGATGGGCATGGCAGTCGGGCACGCTCCGGGTCCCAGTGACTCGGGCCTGCCTGCAGACCCTCACCCCGTGGTCGAACCTCAGTTCTACGGCCGGTGTGCCCTTAGAACGAGTTTCCAGGCAATTTTGTTGTGTCAACAGATGCCTTCACCACGGGCTGGGGTGCCATGTGCAATGGACATGCTGCCGCGGGCTCCTGGACAGGACCCCAGCGCCTTCTGCATGTCAATTGCCTCGAGTTGCTGGCAGTACGGTTTGCCCTGCACCACTTCCGAGCGCTGCTCAAGGGTCAACATGTGCTAGTCCGGTCAGAGTAGCGTACATCAACCACCAGGGTGGTCTACGTTCCCGCCGCATGTCTCAACTCGCCCGCCATCTCGTCTTATGGAGTCAGAAGCACCTGAGGTCCCTTCGTGCCATCCACGTCCCGGGAGTCCTGAACCCTGCAGCCGACGAGCTCTCACGGCTTCAGCCACTTCCTGGAGAATGGAGACTCCATCCCCAGACGGTTCAGCTGATTTGGGAACAGTTCGGCGACGCACAGGTAGATCTGTTTGCCTCCCACGACTCTTCCCATTGCCGCCTGTTTTATTCCCTGACCGAGGGCTTCCTCGGCACGGATGCTCTGGCGCACAGCTGGCCGCGGGGCCTCCGCAAGTTTGCGTTTCCCCCAGTGAGCCTTCTCGCACAGGTTCTGTGCAAGATCAGGGAGGACAAGGAGCAGGTCCTTTTGGTCGCCCCGTATTGGCTCGGCCGGACCTGGTTCTCCGAACTCGTACTCCTTGCGACAGCCCCTCCCTGGTCGATTCCTCTGAGGAAGGACCTCCTTTCTCAGAGACGGGGCACCCTTTGGCACCCACATCCCGACCTTTGGATCCTCCACGTGTGGCTCCTGGATGGGACGCGGCAGGTTTGAGTACCCTACCACCTCAGGTGGTGGCTACCATCACTTCCGCTAGGGCCCTGTCTACAGAAACGACACGCCTATGCGTTGAAGTGGAACCTCTTCGTAACTGGTGTTCTTCTCGCCAAGAAGACCCCTGGAAATGCCCGATCGGGTCCGTGCTCGCATTCCTCCAGAAGGGTTGGAACGAAGGCTGTCTCCTTCCACCCTCAAGGTTTATGTGGCCGCTATATCAGCCTACCACGACCTTGTGGAGACGAAAAAGGTAAGTCAGCACGACCTGGTCATCAGGTTCCTGAGGGGAGCGAGGAGACTGAATCCTCCTCGCGCTCCCCTCGTACCCTCTTGGGACCTCTCAGTAGTCTTAAGTGCTCTGCAGAGGGCTCCCTTCGAGCCATTGCGGTCAGTCGAGCTTAAGTTCCTGTCTATGAAGACAGCGCTCCTGATCGCCTTGGCCTCCATCAAGAGGGTAGGGGACCTGCAGGCATTTTCGGTTGACGAAGCGTGCCTGGAATTTGGGCCGGCCTACTCTCACGTGATCCTGAGACCCCGGCCTGGATATGTGCCCAAGGTTCCCACAACTCCGTTCCAGGTGGTGAACCTGCAAGCGCTGCCTTTGGAGGAGGCAGACCCAGCCTTGGCACTGCTCTGTCCAGTACGCGCCCTCCGTGCTTACGTAGACAGAACGCAGTGTTCAGGACGACTGGCTGTTCCTGAGTCACTCTCGAGAGCAGGTGTGCGAACACAGAGACCTGGTGCTCCAGCACTTAGCCCGTCTGGGCCTTCGGGTCAACTGGGAAAAGAGCAAACTCTGCCAGTGCAGAGGATCTCTTTTCTCAGTATCGACTCGGTCGCCAGGTGCGCGCAGCTTACGAGCGAGCGCGCGACCTCAGACCAGCTCTTTGTCTGTTATGGTGGGAAGCTGAAGGGAAAGGCTCTCTCCAAGCAAGGTTGTCTCACTGGATAGTGGACGCCATTGTTTTGGCTTACCTGACGCAGGGGCGTCCATGCCCCCTAGGGGTCAGGGCTCACTCCACCCGGAGTGTGGCCTCCTCTTGGGCTCTAGCGCATGGCGCCTCGCTAACAGACATTGCAGAGCTGCAGGCTGGGCGACACCCAACACATTCGCCAGATTCTATAATCTCCGAGTGGAGCCAGTGTCCCCTCATGTACTCGCCTCTACTAGTGGCCGGTAATGGACTAGGCTCAGGTGTCTTCGCTTGCTCGCCATTCCACTCCACGGACTGGATACGTGCGATATTTTCCTCAGGTAGTTTCCCTGAAGCCCTGAGTTCCTCCAGCACTGTTGATGCCGACACCAGTACGTCTGCCCACTCGCTCAGGCCCTCGTGTTGGCTAGGTGCCACCGTGTGCATGGTTCCCCCGTTGGGTGACCCCCACATGTGTATTTCCACTGTAAGTCTCCCTGAGCATGTGTCTTTCCCTTGGCAAGCCCCTTGCCACCCCTGGGGGTAAAAATTCTTCCACCTTCGGCTGGTTACCCCAGAGTTCTCCATATGTAGCCCTGAGCGGGTCATATGTGTTTCCTTAAGTCCTCCCTACGGGTAGGCGTTTGGCGCATACTTCCACCTGGAATATGCTTCCCAGTGTACCTTGGTATTCCTGTGTTAAGTGGGAGTCCTTCGTCCGTACTAGCTTACGACAGGGAGCTCACGCTTACGCAGGGCACTGGATGACAGCCGAGTGGCGTGATTACATTGGGACCCCCATTCGTCAGTCACTGACGTTACTCGGAGTGACTGAACGAAAGGGAACGTCTCGGTTACGTATGTAACCCTCGTTCCCTGAGGAGGGAACGGAGACGTAACGTCCCTCTGCCACTTCCGCTGTACCGCTGGAACAGCCGGGAGTTCAGTCTTGGCTCCTCAGCAGGTAAACATAATGCGATGTTGCCAGCGTACTTCCTTATATACCCACACTGTGGGGCGGAGTTACGCTATGCAAATTCCGCATGCCCATGGCATTGGCACTGCCATTGGGCGTTTTCTAGATCTCGAAGATGATAGGCTTCTAGGCGAAACCCCCATTCGTCAGTCACTGACGTTACGTCTCCGTTCCCTCCTCAGGGAATGAGGGTTACATACGTAACCGAGACGTTCTCTGTTCCATGTGCCTTTTTGTAGTCAGTTTGTAGTTTTTCCCCTTCATTGTATCTTGTTATGTCATTACCTTGTTAAGCTTGTTACCCCCTGTGTATATATAGCCCCTGTGCTTCCCTTGTTCCTTGTCAGTTGACGTTAGCTGTTTTGTGTAGATGTTTCCTGTTTCATGTGTTCTCAGTGTTCCTTCGTTATTGGTTTTTGTTTATGTTTGTTTGTTCAATAAAACCCCTTGCAAATAGATCAGTTTCTCACCTGCCATCTTTTCAACTTCCTGCCTCATTATGTGAACAATACAGTAAAAACAGAAATATTATTGCAATTTAAAATAACTGTTTTCTATTTTAAAATATTTAAAAATGTAATTTATTCCTGTGATGGCAAAGCTGAATTTTCAGCATCATTACTTCAGTCTTCAGTGTCACATGATCCTTCAGAAATCATTCTGATATGCTGATTTGCTGCTCAAGAAACATTTCTTATTATCAGTGCTGAAAACAGTTTTTATGGAAACTGTGATATATTTTTCAGCATTCTTTGATGAATAGAAAGTTCAAAAGAACAACTATAAAATAATTAAATATAAATATTTTGTAACATTCTAAATGTCTTTACTGTCACTTTTGATCAATTCAATGTCCTTGGTAAATAATTTAAAAATAAATTAATTTCTTTCCAAAAACAAATCTGACCCCAAACTTGTGAACAATAGCGTACATTATAATGTTGTGATGCCTAAATTCATACAACCATAACATAAAAATAATTATCAGTTTGGAATTTTAATATCTACGCATCCCTATAGAAAATTTGAAAATATAATATCCTCACAAAATTGCATTCCAAGAACCAAAGCCATGCTGTCCTATCTAGTGAGGTACATCAGTCATGCCACAACAAATGACACTATGTAGCAGGTCAGTGATGATCTACTGTCTGTGACTGAGTCAGAGAAACAACAGTAGGCCATGCATAAATACCAGCATAGCCTATCTACCACCATTCCATTCTGTCAGCTTCAATACCAGCTCCCCTTATCACTGCTCAGCAGAGGGACATCCCATAATGACAGAGTCCCATCACCAGCTTTACATGCCTCAGTAAATGGACAGAGTTGGCAGGATGTGGCAAGGCCACTGGGCTGTGTCCACAAACTACATATATATACAGTGGTCTCTGCAAATGTAGAAAACTGGCTACCTCAGGACTCAAGCTCTGGGGGAGATGTTGCCTGGGCTACAAATTGGATCCTGACAGGCCGCAATCCTATTAAATGAAGAAATATGGAGGCAGGAGAATAGAGATGCAGTAGTGGCTGGCAGCTTCACAGAAGATCAAGCAGCCACGGCTCCCTCTGCTCGCTGTCCCCGCCCTATTCCATCCAGGCGGTTGATGAATTGTCTAAAGCAGCCACTCTGTTTTGCTAAAATAAATGGCGGTGCTGTCACCAAACACGGGATCATCAGCTCAGAGAGACATTATATCTCAGATGCATTCAGATTCAGTCCATTTCAAACGCCTTGATTGGACCCAAAAAGTTTTTTGAACACTTAAAAAAATGTTTGAACGCCTTTGCATTATATAACAAAAACAAAAATTAAACCAAGTGGAATTTATTTTAAAGATTTACAGTTTTCAAAAAAAAATAAATAAATATGATTATGGAATGACCTCTTCAGGTTTATACAACAACAGCACACTAATGGCTTGTTGTATGTACATACGCATGTGGTCATAAAAAGTATTTGAAATAATGGACATAATACATACTTAAACCTACAATGTTGGAGAATCACACTGAAAGGTGCCACAACATGAGACAAGAACAGCACAACATAACCTTTAACCACTCGAGTAAGTGCTCAGAATGGATTCTCCACAAGTGAGAGCAGGAAAAATTCAATATGGGGCTTCCACACACCGTCCAGCACTCTTCACGTTTACCGTAGTGTGATAGCACAAGAGTCATTAATTTCCAAGAAAGAGTAGGAGATGAGAGAAGGAGAGAGTGGCCATCTTGCCTCTCCTCACCTGCTCCCCGCGCGCGCAGCCTCTCTGACTGCCGCACAACCAAGAGATAGCATCTCTGTGCCACTGAAAGCAATTTCTCCCTGCCATTAGGAGATGGAATGGTGGCTTTTGCCGAGGCAGAGGCCATTGGAGTGCGTCTATACTTTGGTGTTTGCTGTGGCCGTCCTGTGAAAAGGTTCAAGGAGGGACTGTGCAGTTGAGCCATATTTTGGCCAAGATGAGGAGATGCACTGGAGGACTGGGGCTGTGGAAGCATGAAACTGATTCTGAACACAGAGTTTCTGTCAATGATATTTTCTGTCAATGCTAATTTTTGAATTTTTATTTAAACTAAAAATGTAGTGACAGTATGAATTATATATATACACACCGATCAGGCATAACATAAGGAAGTGAAGTGAATAACACTTCATCACAGCACCTGTTAATGGGTGGGATATATTAGGCAGCAAGAACATTTTTGTCCTCAAAGTTGATGTGTTAGAAGCAGGAAAATGGCAAGCGTAAGGATTTGAGCAAGTTTGACAAGGGCCAAATTGTGATGGCTCTTGTGGGGTGTTCCCGGTCTGCAGTGGTCAATATCTATCAAAAGTGGTCCAAGGAAGGAACAGTGGTGAACTGTCGACAGGGTCATGGGCGGCCAAGGCTTATTGATGCACGTGGGGAGCGAAGGCTGGCCCGTGTGGTCCGATCAAACAAACAAGCTACTGTAGCTCAAATTGCTCAAGAAGTTAATGCTGGTTCTGATAGAAAGGTGTCAGAATACACAGTGCATCGGAGTTTGTTGCGTATGGGGCTGCATAGCCGCAGACCAGTCAGGGTGCCCATGCTGACCCCTGTCCACCGCCGAAAGCGCCAACAGTGGGCACGTGAGCATCAGAACTGGACCATGGAGCAATGGAAGAAGGTGGCCTGGTCTGATGAATCACGTTTTCTTGGCCGTGTCTGTCGGAAGCTAGTTATTTTAGTTTAAAAAGTTTTAAATATGGATATTTTTCTTACACAAATGCATCGCTTCCCTTCAGAAGGCCTTTATTAACCCCCTGGAGCAGTATGGATTACTTTTATGATGGATGGATGCTATTTTCACTACCATTATAAACCATTATAAAGCTTGGAAGAGACAGGACATTTTTAATATAACTCTGAATGTATTTGTCTAAAAGAAGAAAGTCATATATAAAACTATATTTAAAAAAAAATAAACAACTGCACTTGAATTGCAGTTATGCAGTTATGTTTTGCTGGGTCTCAGCTGCTGAATTCTACATTCTTTGAGGAATAAAGGTAAAATGGTGAAAATCATTGTGTGCAAAAAGTGTGACAGTATTCAGTACTGAATTGACTCTTTCCTTTCGCATAAACATGTCAATTGTCTACTTACACATAAGCATTCCTAAATAGGATAACCAACACTTTTGAGTAAACAGCACACAAGTCTCCTGCAGTTTTGTTTTTGAAAGCTTGCTGCTGTGTAATTTGCACTCCTGTGCTGTGAGACCACCTGGATTTAAGTGCTGCTGTTACAAAGAAGAACAGAACTCCACTCAACACTGCAATTTTTTCCAGGTCCAACAACAGGCTGGAGGGAAGAAAATTAGTGTGAGACTCCATTCTCAGTAAACAGTGAACACTGAATCAAATATAAATTCCTTTAAAGTTCCAAGAAACAGACATCAATATCTCAAACCGTATGGACCATGAAAGGACAAGAACGAAACAAACAAAACAAATAACAGCAGCATACCCTTCAAGTAATCACAAAATACACAAGATCAATATATGGTACAGTGTGACAAAAATAGTTGTGCTTTTTGATGTGGTGGCACATTTAAACAGTGGAAACCACTCTACTCCTTAAAGTGCAGCCATGTGCCATGTGATGGTCTGCCTTCAGAAAACAGACAGCCACGAAAAATGAAAATGTATTGCTCCAGGTAGAAGTAAAATCAAACCTGCAGATGTCCATAAAAAGTGGTGAGTAAAAATATAGAAAAATAAATAAGTGTTGTGGGTGCCATTTGTGCTATAATTTCTTTTGAAAAAGATACTGATAGCTAGATCTACAGATGGAGATGAAATCATAAAAAGCATAACACCCTGTAATATTAATTCAATGAAAGCTAAATTTAGTATTCTGTTAATTATAGCAGTAGCAAAGCATCATTTAAAGAATAAATGAAAACAGGGAAAAATGTGAATGGGTTGCTATATTACAATACAAGATAATTTAAAAATAGCCTAAAGGTAATGGTGTTTCACATTAAAGTAAAAACGGCATGAGCACAACTGCTAATGTTTTCAATATTGGTAATATTAAACATGCTGAATGTAAAGCCGCAAGGTTACTTTACACTTTATAATAAGCTATTAAATGACAGATAGCTAAAGCTATGGTTTGTCGCATGTCAATCAACCTTTAGCCAGCCTCTCCATACATGGATAGCCTCAAAGGGAGGCAGTGAGATGTGTTAGCACTCTGTGTCCACCTTACAGGGGTGGCAGGTGTGAAATCTGTGTGTGCAGTGGAGTGGAAGGAGGGAATATCAGGGAGACGTCAAGTGAAATGACAGGGAGACAACCTGCAGTCTTTAAATATGAGCAGGACAGCAACCTTTGAACTTGAGGAAGTATCCTGAAATATAAGAGTGTCCAACAGAGAAGGAAGGAAGCTGCTTTGTTTCTTCTTTCTCTTTCCTTTCAAATTTCCTTCACTCTTTCCTTCCTTTTGCTGTTTCTTTTCTTCCATTCTTCCTCTTTCCTTCCCTTTTTCTTTTCTCCCCTATTTTTGCTTTGTTTTTTCTTCCGTTCTTCCTATTTTCCTTCCTTTCTTACTACCTTCCTTCCATTTTCCTTCCTTCACAAGAAAGCAAGAAAAGAAGAAGGAAGGATGGAAGGAAACTGGGAATAATGGAAGAAAAGAAACATAGAAGGAAGAAAGAAATGTAAGAATAAAAAAGAATGGAAGGAAAGAAAGAAAGATGAAAGAAAAGGAGGAAGGAATGAAGAAAATTAAAGTGGAGGAAAAGGGAAAGGAAGGAGGGAAGGAAAGCTGGAAGGAAAGAGGAAGAATGGAAGAAAAGAAACAGCAAGAAGGAAGGAAGGAATGAAGGAAGGAAAAGGGGAATAATTGAAAAAAGAAAAATCAAAAAGAAGGAAGAAACAAAGAAGGAAGAAAGGAATGTAAGAATAAAAAAGAAAGAATGGAAGTAAACAGAGAAAGATTAAAGAAAAGAATGGAGGGATGAAGAAAAGGAAAGTGGAGGAAGAGGGAAAGGAAGGAGGGAAGGAAATACGGAAGGAAAGAGAAAGAATGGAACAAAAGAAACACCAAGAAGGAAGAAAGGAAAGAAGGAAGGAACATTGGAATAATGAGAAAAAGAAAAAAGAAGGAAGAAACAAAGAAGGAAGAAAGGAAGGAATGGAAGAAGGAAAAGAAAGAATGGAAGAAAAGAGAGAAAGATGAACAAAAGAAGAAAGGTATGAAGAAAATGAAATTGGAGGAAGAGGGAAAGGAAGGAGGGAAGGAAAGCTGGAAGGAAAGAGAATAAATGGAAGAAAAGAAACAAGAAAGAAAGAAAGAAAGAAAGAAAGAAAGAAAGAAAGAAAGAAAGAAAGAAAGAAAGAATGGAAGAAAAGAAAGCAAAAAGATGGGAGGAGTGAAGGAAAGTTGAAAGAAAAGACACATCAAGAAAGAAATGAGGGAAAGAAGGAAGAATGGAAGAAAAGAAACAATGAAGAAAGACAAAAAGAAAAGTAATGGAGGATGGAAAAGAAAAGAAACAAAGCAAGCAAGAAAGAAACAAAGTTAAAGGAAGCAATACACAGAAGAAAAGAAAGAAGGAAGGGAAAATGGAGGAAAGGAAAGGAAGAAAAGTTTTGTAATTTTAATCCAGTGTTTTGTTTTTACTGTCACAGTTTTGCTTTCTCTTGATTTCCCAAGTGAAAGTTTAATCAGTACAGTGTGAAGAAAGGAAAATTGACCATGGGAATAATCCAATAAACACGCAGCAACCCCTCCCTAGAAACTACAATGTCTGAGGGCGCTTTATGGAAGGCTGATGATTAGAAGTGAGAGAAATAAAGGCGGTACGCAAAAGGAAAAAATATTCCAGAAATGTGATTAAACTCCTGCTCAAAGTTTGCCATGCATCAGAAATAAGAACTAAATGACAAACAATATGCTGGAACGGTAAGAGCACAGCCTCGGGCGAGTATTACCGCTGCCGTAATTTCGGCGTGACTGTGCCTATGTGTTATCTGCATAAATTCAGAACAACATTCCTCTGCACATCACAGGAAAAACTGACTATGAGAGGGGAAACTGTTGAAAATCAACTCATTTAGGCACTTTATCATTTATTAAAAAGTTTTCTGAATGCAGCACTTAATATCTTGTCAATCATTAGGAGATGAGGGACAGGGTCCCATCAATGTGATGAGGTGTAATTGTGTCATGTGGCAGGCAGCCGTGCTTTATCTGGCAGACAGACATGAAGGACAAGCGACACCTGCAAGGAGAGAGGCCACGTTTCCCCGACACATCTAGATAACCATGACAAGTCCAGAACTGATTCAATCACAGATTTCCTCACAGTCATCACGGCAAACCTCTATCCTTCAGACGTCTGCACACCCATGGGTGGCAAAACACCTGCTGATGAGGGAGCTCTCGGCTGGAAGGAAACTTTTTCCCTCTCACTGCGGTCGAAAAACATCAACCGCCGTCATATCTCCCAGTTGGAACGCGAATTGACAGTGCATCTTCGTGCATCTGATTATGGATGCCAATCTGCTGAAGTGTCAAAACAACAATATAGGCTGTTTAATTCGCCCACGCTCCTGGCTTCGGCAGAATGCCATTCATCTTTATGGATTGGCTTTGGACTCACTGTTAATTTGACACAAATGAAACTCCAGAGACAATTTCTCAAATAAGGCATTTGCCAAACGCAGAGCCTCTGGTGACATTCACTAAAGGGCACCACCTGGATGTAATCCAAATGTCATCAGAGCGCGATCAATGGTTTAGCCTGCCCTTGCCGCAGCACAGGGGAAGTCACAAGGGAAGAGACTCGTCCAGAGAAGTTAGAACATCGGATTTAAAAGCAATACTGCAGAACTGATTCTCAGAAGCAAATGCATTCTTGCACCATAACACATATTAATCGTGTTATGCTTGCAGTCAGTCTAGATAAGGATGTATTTAAAAATGTTCTAGCCAGTCTGTTTTTGAAAAGAAAAAAAACTCCCACCGAAAAGTTTTACCAACCTTTTGACAAACCCACTAAACCATTAATGTTTGCTACAAACGTCAAGAGAAATAATTGAAGTAATCTTGTTTTTAATGAAAGTGCTGTGCTTATATCTACTAGTAATTATTCTAATGGCAAGGCATAAAACTGAAGTGCCATTTCAGCAGACCAAATTCCTTACTAAAAAGCATATTATGACTTAAGGTATGGCGAGAATTTGTTCTGCAAGTTTGTTCTGCTTGTGAGTATAGCTATGTTTCCATCCCCATTTTTATGTGCATTTTGAAGTATCGCATCAGAAACGAGTGATGGAAACGCCAAATTTCGCCAAAAAAAATCCCTTAAAGGCACAATATGTAAGATTTTTGGATTAAAATATCTAAAAATCACTAGAACAATGTCATATATTTTGTTGACTTGTGTACTTACATTATCCCAAATGTTTCCAAGAATGTTTAAATCCAGAGAAATAAGCGTCGCATGTGTCGCCTATCAATGACATCATACCCTTGATTTTCGGTTTTATTTTGTAGAAACCATGGAAACACCATGTTATACAGTTCAACACAGTTAGTCGTATTGTTTAAATCTTGTTTTCTTGATTTACCGCGAGTACCATGTTTTACCATGCCTAATATCGATCTAGCTCACTGCAGTGTGCAACAATTGTCTCATATTAGCCACCGAACGAATGCACAGAGAAGCATTATAACCTCATACTTTCATTATAACTTTCAACACACTCAAATAATGTATCTAATATAATAAAACAACGCTGCGTATGCATGACCGGAAAAAGCGAAAGTGCTCATCTGCGGCATAATAAAAGTTCTGCAAAATCCATCAAGCTACGCCTTTTTTTTTGAATAAGAGACCTCTAGCAGCGAAAAATTACATATTGTGGCTTTAATTCGCAAAAACTTTTTTACGCTCGCTTGAGGTGGTTTTAGACTTAGGCAAAAAGAGTTGATGCGAATAATGGGAGATGGAAACACATTCAACCAAATTATGACGTAGCAAACATTAAACCCTACGTGACTAATCGGTTGTTTCCCCTGATGGGGACATTCTAAAACGCTTAACGTGGCTTAATGTACTAAGAAAGTGATATTAAAAGACCAAACTCAGTAAACACAATACTAATAAAGCATACTATGTGCAGAAAAGCAGATGAGCCCAGAATATGACGAAAGAACGCAAATTTGTGTTCAGGGTGAGAGAGCTTGTTGCAATAGTTCTCCCTTTGTGTTTATGACAATCTAAGTGCGAGAACAGACTTGGTTTTTGCACATCACTAAACCTGCCTGTGTTTTGCTAATAATGTATAATGTATTTTGTCTTTTTTATAACTGTTGGTCCATTAAGCCTCATTATAAGTGTTTTCTTGGTTTACTATGGGAGGAAAACACGTAACGTGTAATTAAACGCGTTGCGTTCATATTCTGGACATATTCTGGCTTTTCTGTACATAGTATGCTTTATTAGTTTGGTGTTTACCGAGTTTGGTCTTTTAATATCACTTTCTTAAGCCACGTTAAGCATTTTTCACGTTAAGGTTAAGCTGAGGGAGTTTTATTTACTGTTGCTTACTAGGTTACCAATACCACCGTCATCCGCTCCAACAGCTTGATGGAAATGCACCTAATTCGCATTTGTTTGTTTTTTTCTTTTTTGCGAACTTTGAAAAGATTCGCTTCACGTTTGGATGGAAACCCAGCTTATGACATGTCCTGCGTCCACTGATGCTCATATGAAACGATAAGATGTCGCCTCAATAGAACTTGCGGATTCAACTTGTGTACATTAAAGCACTAAAAGCAACTCGTCTGTATTTATTATTACAGTTTTTCTCAATCGCTTTGGCTCAATTCTCAGATGAGACTTTTTTTCAGATCTCTAAACAATTCGTTACTTGTACACATCAGATTTGAATTTCTTATTAATTTAAGCAAAGTGCATGTGTTTTAGCACGTGTGTGCAAAAGAGTAAGTACAACTGATGAGTTGATTCTCAGTGAAATTGTCAAACACTTCACAACTTTGTCACAAAATTTGTCAGACATGTTTTATTCCATAAACATTTTTGCAGTGGTGTAAAGAGTACTACTAAAAAATTGTACTTAATAATATGACTCAAGTAAGAGTAAATAAGTAGTTTGCTGAAAAACTACTCAAGTTACTACGTTACAAAGTACCTTAGTTGTATTATTTTCTATTTTTACCCCAAATGAGGCAATGTTAGCAATATGGAGTATTAAACACTCTCATGTAATTCACGGTTTCATTCATACTGGAAGCCGGAGGGCGCACTCGCGCAGAAAGACCACAAATAAGATTCATAGAAGTATTAAACTTATAACCTTATATGGACATCAGATATTGCTACAGCTGAATAACATGCAGATAGAGACGTTTTGACTTATGAAACATGAAGACAATAAACACACGATTGCGATGATATATCTGTTTATCTGTTCTTCAAGCCATCTCGGGTATTTTCATAAGAATGATGTATATCTATAATGCAACGCTAATCAACATAGCCTGTGTCACAGTATAGAATTTTATAAAATAATATACACTCACCTAAAGGATTATTAGGAACACCTGTTCAATTTCTCACTAATGCAATTATCTAATCAACCAATCACATGGCAGTTGCTTCAATGCATTTAGGGGTGTGGTCCTGGTCAAGACAATCTCCTGAACTCCAAACTGAATGTCAGAATGGGCGTGGCATGGTTGTTGGTGCCAGACGGGCCGGTCTGAGTATTTCACAATCTGCTCAGTTACTGGGATTTTCACGCACAACCATTTCTAGAGTTTACAAAGAATGGTGTGAAAAGGGAAAAACATCCAGTATGCGGCAGTCCTGTGGGCGAAAATGCCTTGTTGATGCTAGAGGTCAGAGGAGAATGGGCCGACTGATTCAAGCTGATAGAAGAGCAACTTTGACTGAAATAACCACTCGTTACAACCGAGGTATGCAGCAAAGCATTTGTGAAGCCACAACACGCACAACCTTGAGGCGGATGGGCTACAACAGCAGAAGACCCCACCGGGTACCACTCATCTCCACTACAAATAGGAAAAAGAGGCTACAATTTGCACGAGCTCACCAAAATTGGACAGTTGAAGACTGGAAAAATGTTGCCTGGTCTGATGAGTCTCGATTTCTGTTGAGACATTCAGATGGTAGAGTCAGAATTTGGCGTAAACAGAATGAGAACATGGATCCATCATGCCTTGTTACCACTGAGCAGGCTGGTGGTGGTGGTGTAATGGTGTGGGGGATGTTTTCTTGGCACACTTTAGGCCCCTTAGTGCCAATTGGGCATCGTTTAAATGCCACGGCCTACCTGAGCATTGTTTCTGACCATGTCCATCCCTTTATGACCACCATGTACCCATCCTCTGATGGCTACTTCCAGCAGGATAATGCACCATGTCACAAAGCTCGAATCATTTCAAATTGGTTTCTTGAACATGACAATGAGTTCACTGTACTAAAATGGCCCCCACAGTCACCAGATCTCAACCCAATAGAGCATCTTTGGGATGTGGTGGAACGGGAGCTTCGTGCCCTGGATGTGCATCCCACAAATCTCCATCAACTGCAAGATGCTATCCTATCAATATGGGCCAACATTTCTAAAGAATGCTTTCAGCACCTTGTTGAATCAATGCCACGTAGAATTAAGGCAGTTCTGAAGGCGAAAGGGGGTCAAACACAGTATTAGTATGGTGTTCCTAATAATCCTTTAGGTGAGTGTATTTTCTGTTTCACTCTGGTAAGAAGCAACATGGGACCACAGAAGCAAGTTATTTCAAACACGGCTGACGTATAGTGATTTTGGAGCAAAACATGATATTAATCATAAATTGTCGTGTTTGACGCTATGCTAAGCAAACATAATAGCTATCCCTGTTGCCAAGAGGGATTGTTTTGTTACTCATTTTGAAAAGTAAGTCCACGTAAGATCATTTGAATGTTTTTAAGAAGGGCAAAAGCAAAGAAGGGTAAGTGAGAGGTCTGATCAAAGAAATGAGGGATTAAAACAGTATGAATAGAAAAGTGCCAATAAAAAAATAATGTGGGTCACGGGTTAACGTGTTAAATAAAACGCTTCTTTATTTTTCGTTCTACCGAAAATGTGCCAGGAGTCCACTGTTGTAACCAACTACAATTTTACGTGCATCTTATTTCACTGTTGTTGCTAATGTTGAGATTATTTCGGCTTTGTATATTTAGTTTAACTGCATTGTTAAACAGGGCAAGCTTTACCATTCAACTGAACTGAACTGTGTGCACACTTACATTGTTCTTGCTCCGTCCATGCAATAATAACTGCGTCCTTGTATGAGCCGAGTTTTCTATTTACTTCAACTGGTAATATCAATTGTACGACCCATTTCAGGAGCTGCCAAAAATTACAATTTAAAATCAGAATATGAGCATAGCTCACTTACATTCAATAAAATATTGAAATGTTAGTGATACTGATTTAAAACACGAGCACCAGTGATTGACTGTCAAAGCGCGGTTTGAATGCCCCGCCCCCCAGCTGAATTGGACGTTTTGATTGGTTTTGCACCCGAGTCAGACCTGTCTGTTATTGGCTGAAGCACAGGGCTCCACCGCAGTAATTTGAAAAGTGCCAGTCCGCCCTGTTGCTCCGTTGGCACCTTTGTCAAAGTATTTTGTACTTTTGGTGAAAAATAAATTTAGCAAAGTTGAATATTTTATTTTTAATCAAAGTAAAAGTAAAAGTACCACAATTTAATTATACAAGAAAGTAGAAAAGAATTGAAACATGTACTTAAGTACTGTAACAAAAGTTTTTGTAATTAGTTACTTTCCTCCACTGCATTTATGACATGGAATGTTTGTAATGCTTGCTAAATTGGCAAATGGCCTTCCGTTGTAATGAATCACAATCTTATCAATCAACCAATTAAATTTGGAAACAAAATATATATCATCACAACTCTGAACAGCAGCAGCTACATCAGTACTGTATAAATAGATTTGTATTTTTACAGTACATTTTTTTTGTAGAAATGTGTTACATGTAAACTGAAAATTCTCGTCATGGAAGAGCAATAGGAAGATGTGTATGAATATTATGTATGTGTTAGAGCAAGACATAATATAATGTGTAAAAATGAACAAGCAACTGAGAATTTTCAGTTAACATGTAACACATTTCTGTAAAAATAAATGTACTGTATAAATACATTTTCTTTTTGTGTACTACAGTATTGACTTTTCCAGAATCTGTATGAATCTGTATTTAAAATGCTCAGTGTGATACACAGACAAAACTGACATTCTTGTATAGCATAGGAAGCGGTTAGTCAACAAAAAAGTAGAAAAAAACATGAAATTTGTATATAACAAATATTTCCATGGTGAAAAAACATCTAAATATTTTGTTTAGATTTTACATTGTTACATTTGTCAGGTGTGATATTCCAGAAAACAGTTGTGACAATTGAACTTACAGTTTAGTGAATGTTAAGACTGTTTTGAAAAATGTGCTAAAGTGATTGAGAAAAACTGTAAATCACATGATTTAATAGACAGTATAACTTAGACAGATGGCCAGAGATGGATAGATAGATAGATAGATAGATAGATAGATAGATAGATAGATAGATAGATAGATAGATAGATAGATAGATAGATAGATAGATAGGAAAAGAGAGGAACATAGACAGAGAAAAAGAGAGACAGAGAGATGAAGCAGTAAACTAGAGATTCTAGGAGCACAAACACTTCTCACACACGGACACAGGCCCATTTCACTGGGAAGATTGCGCGTCACCTCCTGTTTGTGCGGGTGCCCTTACCTACGGCCTCAATTAAAAGCGACAGAGGGGAAACTCTCCGCGGGATTGTTCCAAACATCACGGATGGAGCGGAAAAAGAAGGCTGAATAAATAAACAGAGGGAGAGGGGTGATGGAGGAGCAGCGGAGGGAGCTGGAGCACTGACAGTAAGTGATGTGTGGTTTACTCTCCAGAAGCGGCTTGGAGAAGAAATCACTTCCCAGGAAATAATAAACATGATCTGCAGCCCCCAGTGCCACTTCTGCAGCTGCCCTCTCCCTCTCGCCAATAGAAATGTCAAGATGTCCAGGCAGGGGAGGTTATTCCAGAATAGGAGTGCACGGGTCTCACCTCCACACTTTATTTCAGCATACACACTTAACCCAAACTCCTGTTTCACATGTCTTTCATCTGCAACACAGCTGTCTGCGCCTCTATACGCCATGGATGCATGCTAATTCATATTCCTGCTGTCTTGTCTTAAAACTTTCACTAAGAGAAAAAAATAGTCCACTACAAAGTACAAAACAGTCAGCCTATAGCAACAATACTGCAAAAATATTACAGTAATATTACATGACAGTAGTGCAGGTTTCTGAATGATTCGATTGATTTTTGGTTCTCTATCAAACAGACAATATGGCCACCTACAGCACAGTGTAATTTTAGTATAATTGATATACTATTATAGTTTTTGTTAATATTTTGAATTAGACTTTATTTTTATTATTTTTTTATTTTATTTTATTTTTAGTAATTAGCTTTTTGTGTGTTTTGTCATTTTTATATTATTTTTTGAAATATGTCTATATAGTTTTAGATTTTAATTTTAGTTTTTGTTTTAGTTATTTCAGTAGCAATTATTTTAGCAGTAATTAGAAATGTTGCTGAAATAAAATTCAAATATATTTATTTTTATTTCAGATAATGTTTATATTATACAAACCCGATTCCAAAAAAGTTGGGACACTGTACAAATTGTGAATAAAAAAGGAATGCAATAATTTACAAATCTCATAAACTTATATTTTATTCACAATAGAATATAGATAACATATCAAATGTTGAAAGTGAGACATTTTGAAATGTCATGCCAAATATTGGCTCATTTTGGATTTCATGAGAGCTACACATTCCAAAAAAGTTGGGACAGGTAGCAATAAGAGGCCGGAAAAGTTAAATGTACATATAAGGAACAGCTGGAGGACCAATTTGCAACTTATTAGGTCAATTGGCAACATGATTGGGTATAAAAAGAGCCTCTCAGAGTGGCAGTGTCTCTCAGAAGTCAAGATGGGCAGAGGATCACCAATTCCCCCAATGCTGCGGCGAAAAATAGTGGAGCAATATCAGAAAGGAGTTTCTCAGAGAAAAATTGCAAAGAGTTTGAAGTTATCATCATCTACAGTGCATAATATTATCCAAAGATTCAGAGAATCTGGAACAATCTCTGTGCGTAAGGGTCAAGGCCGGAAAACCATACTGGATGCCCGTGATCTTCGGGCCCTTAGACGGCACTGCATCACATACAGGAATGCTACTGTAATGGAAATCACAACATGGGCTCAGGAATACTTCCAGAAAACATTGTCGGTGAACACAATCCACCGTGCCATTCGCCGTTGCCGGCTAAAACTCTATAGGTCAAAAAAGAAGCCATATCTAAACATGATCCAGAAGCGCAGGCGTTTTCTCTGGGCCAAGGCTCATTTAAAATGGACTGTGGCAAAGTGGAAAACTGTTCTGTGGTCAGACGAATCAAAATTTGAATTCTTTTTGGAAAACTGGGACGCCATGTCATCCAGACTAAAGAGGACAAGGACAAGGACAACCCAAGTTTTTATCAGCGCTCAGTTCAGAAGCCTGCATCTCTGATGGTATGGGGTTGCATGAGTGCGTGTGGCATGGGCAGCTTACACATCTGGAAAGGCACCATCAATGCTGAAAGGTATATCCAAGTTCTAGAACAACATATGGTCCCATCCAGATGTCGTCTCTTTCAGGGAAGACCTTGCATTTTCCAACACGACAATGTCAGACCACATACTGCATCAATTACAACATCATGGCTGCGTAGAAGAAGGATCCGAGTACTGAAATGGCCAGCCTGCAGTCCAGATCTTTCACCCATAGAAAACATTTGGCGCATCATAAAGAGGAAGATGCAACAAAGAAGACCTAAGACAGTTGAGCAACTAGAAGCCTGTATTAGACAAGAATGGGACAACATTCCTATTCCTAAACTTGAGCAACTTGTCTCCTCAGTCCCCAGACGTTTGCAGACTGTTATAAAAAGAAGAGGGGATGCCACACAGTGGTAAACATGGCCTTGTCCCAACTTTTTTGAGATGTGTTGATGCCATGAAATTTAAAATCAACTTATTTTTCCCTTAAAATGATACATTTTCTCAGTTTAAACATTTGATATGTCATCTATGTTGTATTCTGAATAAAATATTGAAATTTGAAACTTCCACATCATTGCATTCTGTTTTTATTCACAATTTGTACAGTGTCCCAACTTTTTTGGAATCGGGTTTGTATTATATTATAAACACGGTATGTGACAATCATAATGTGTGTGTGTGTGTACCTGGCATTCCTTACATTATGGGGAACAAATGTTCCCACAAGGATAGTAATACCAGTAAATTTTTACCTTATGGGGACATTTTCTTTTGGTCCCCATAAGGAAAACAGCTTATAAATCACACTAAGTCCATGGGAAGTCCCCATAAAACATGGAAACTTGTGTGTGTGTGTGTTTGTATGGACAATTATTGCTACAGAGAGCATAAAACAATCCAAATTAATTGTTAATTTATTGCTTATGAACTATGAACCGTCTATATCAGGGGTTTTCAATCTTTCTAATCACAAGGATCCCTAAATATGACAATTCCCTTGTGTGATAAATTCTTTAGTAGACTATAATATAATATAATATAAACGGACGAATGCGCCAACTGACCAATCAGTATCAAGTATTCCAGAGCACTGTGTAATGAGACACTATAACTATTGTGCTCTACTAGTGGATAATGAAGCCTAAATGTCATACAGGGATGATAAGACTCTGATAAGCTTAAATAAAAGGCTCATTACGGTAATGATCTTTCTGAATGGTGAAAGTCTATTTCCATATTGTGAAATCATTAACAGCTAATAAACAACACACTGTGATGATGGTTCTAAATTATAAACTATTATCTTCACAGTGTGTTGTTTATTGGATGTTAATGATACAAATTTCTTGACAAACATCTATTGCCCAAATACAAAACTGGTGGCTTTCACACACACAAAAATGACTTCATTCTCAAATGTTACAGCGCAATATGAGGCTAAAAACCACTGGAGTACCTGGAGTTTTGGTCACATGTAGGCCTTGTTTTGTTTACCCATTAGAAAAAGCAAATAACGTAATTAACAATCCCAAGGTTTAGCTCAAGACAGTAAACATAGTTACAAATCCATTTAGTCACTCCGATTAGCTCTGATTCGTAATTATCCAGCTTTGCCCTGTCTCCATGTTCAGCTTTTATTCAATAAAAGTTTTTTGTGAGA
Organism: Coreius guichenoti; assembly: GCA_039654105.1. NCBI lineage: Eukaryota > Metazoa > Chordata > Actinopteri > Cypriniformes > Gobionidae > Coreius > Coreius guichenoti. The sequence continues at coordinate 25,415,332 of CM077174.1, forward strand.
GCTGACTGACAGATGGCACTTTGCAGTTTGGTGGTGTTACAGGTGCACAGCCTTGGAAATGTGCCACATGCCTCAATACTTTCTCTTTATATACCGCCCTTCAAAATCTTCTCACAGACCTGTTGGAACTCTTATGGCACGATAAAATGATCTGATGTGCATTTTGCAGGGGATTTAAGACGGCATTATTCTCGCTCTGTCTCAGAAAGCTTGGCATTTGTATGACCTGTAGTTTTATTCATGAATTTTTAAAAGAAAAAGGTTAAAGTTGGAGAAAGAGAGAAAGAGACACAGTTTGTCAAGGACAGAAAAATAAAAGCAAGACATCCAGACATGCAAGCGCAAAGTTTCCTTCACTCAGCAGGCCTCATCTCGCTAGCATGCGTGATTATGTGTGCGGGGCCGGAGCTTAGTTTTCAGTTAGGAGATTAAATTGTTGTAGCACTTCCAGTGCCGTCCTCGGCTGTCAGCGATAGCCGTGAGCTGCCAGCTGAAGGTGAGGCAATGATTTGTGGTTTAAGGGAAGTAATTTCATAGATTCTTTAGAAAAGCATAGGCACAGAAACGCAGAGGCCCCGTGGCAACCATTTGATTAGTTTTGCCCTTGATGTGGCATCAAGCGCATTCGAACCTCACTATCGTGTGGATGGCCAAAGTTAAAACGGCAGGATAAATATGGAAAATGTGGCATGTAGATGTTTAAATTATAGGGCAGTTTGACACTCTGACATTAATATAATAAAAAACCTGTAGATGAAAAGTTCTGGAAAGACGATGTGTGAAAGTTGCAATTCAAAAGAATTTGTAATGAATTCACTCACCTGCTAAGTTGTGTCCGCAGGCATTCATGAAAAGAGAGAGAGAAAAAGAGAGAGAGATCTTATTAGCTTCCCGAATGCTGGTGGAGTCAAAAAACTGAATCTAGTTTATATTCAAACAAAGCAAAAAGATGCTTAATGTACCCAAAGAAAGCAAGCGTGCTACTCACATTACAGTAAACACTCCCTCAATCGAAGAAAGGCAACGGTATATTTAACTCCTCCATAAATCATCTCATATTGTGGATTCAAGCACAATTACCATCATTTGTGATATTGGGAGACTAGACGTGGTGAGCCAATGAGGTGCAAAGAGCAAGAGCACAATTGAGCCAGAGAGGAGGTGCGTCTCATCTTTGTGCTTTTCATTGTTCTGAGGAATGTCATCTTCGAGCAAAGAACTTTAAAGGGGTCATGAACTGAGAAACAAATTTTCCTTGAGATTGTGACATATAAGAGGTCATCATACTAAGCATATCCTGCAAGTTTCAGAAATGAAAACTTCCTTGTTAGTCCAAAAACAGCTTTTATTGTAACCAAGCCCAGCGAACGACTCATTGTGGAATGTGCCTATCTATAGGTGAAAGACCGCCTCTGCAGAAGAAAATCAATGCCTACTTCATTATTGCAACTTTGCCCCCGCCCACTGGCGTGTTAGTGAAATGACAAGGAGAGAAGAGCGATCAGTGGATCACTGGGCTAAAAATAGCATTACCTTCCAAACGATCCTAATGCTAGGAATGTGGTTATTTATTTTCAACAATGTGAATGTCCCAGCTGACCATTATTTATTTGTATTCGGTTCACTTCACTGTGGATTCTTTGGTAAATCAGTCGTAATTTCGACTTTTACAATATGGACTCGACAGTAATGTAAGTAACCATGTTAATTCTAATGCCTCATCTGTGATTTCTGATATGTAATGATTCATGTACAGTCAGATGTTCTTTGTCTATGTGTCAGTAAATCAAACCAGTGACTAAACAGTCAACTTCACATTGTTTCTCTTAGTAGGATGAAAATAATCTGTTATCTAAACTGATTAAATTATATATAGAAAGCGATCAAAGAACGCTCCTTTATATTCGCTGGAGCTGTGAATCAAACAGTGCGAGTTTATCAGTGACTGAGTTCTGGACTTGTGCCAAAACTCCCATAACAATCAACGAATCTTTTATGTACATCGTGTTTGCACTGTTAGTTATGATGAAAGCATTCGTGAGAGTGCAGAACTCAAGTTGCAATGACGAGATCACTGCATTCATGCGCTCAACATGTCTGTGATCGGCTACAATGCTCATCACTGCAACCTTTCATGCTACAATCTGAATATAATGCCATAGATATAAATATAATGCTATAATCAACACTCTTCACGATTGGTTAACCTTGAGAGCTGTAATAGTAAAAACGTGCTAAAAGTTTTTGAGAGAGTTCCACATGTAACACTAGCTATTTCATATGCAAAGACATTAGCCAATCACAGCAGTGGGCATTTACACTGAAGTCTCACAGCAGACAGGCCCCTTCAAACAGAGCGTTCAAATCAGAGGGGTAAAATATGGAAAAATGCCTTTTATTTCTAAATTATGACAATTTTTGATGTAAAAATCATACTAACATTATAAGTGCACCACAGGAAACATAAAACAATGCAGTTCATGACCCCTTTAACATATGCGTATGAAAAATACATTGGCACACTTCGATTTTTGAAAAGAGATTTGGGCCTTTGGGGCTGGAAGTTATGTCTGCATAATTTTGTCGGACTGCATATGAGTCTTTCATATAAATAAATATTTTTCTGCACACAAGAGCAGGACAAAAGGACTTTAGCTGCTAAATTCTTTTAAATTTATTCTGTAATCCAGTATTTAAGACAGATTACAGGGGATGACATTAGAAAGACTTTATGGCAGCATTATTTTATTTACTCTACAAAATAGTGGATTAGTAAATATACATCCATGATAGGGCTGGATGATTAATCGAAAAGTAATCGAAAACGAAATTCAGAACCTCCAACGACGTAATTTTCCCATGTCGGTTATTTAGTTTTTTTAATCCTGTCAATACTTTCCCCTTAAAAACATACTTTCATGTGTAGTCACGTGACTCCGCCCCATCCAGTCAGCGGCATGGAAGCAATATGGAGGCTAACTCAAACACCGAGTCAACACACATGCAGTGAAGATCGCGCGTGCAGAGAAACATTCAGGAGCGCAGAAACTCACTGTCAACGCTGTCCTGTGATTTATCAATAAAGTAGAGTAGAAATTCAACAGTTATAACATAGATTTTTCTACTTTTGAAGTAACTACAACCCACAACTTCAGCCACAGAGCTGTGAAGTACAAACCTTGTCAGTGAATGAGGGCAAAAAACAAAAAAAAAACGTTTATTAATCGTAATCGAGGTAAAAAAAAAAAAAAAAAAAAAAAAATTATTACGATTTTGATTTTAGGTCATATCGTCCAGCCATGACATGTAATATGTTAGCTTTCATCACTATTTATGTCTTTCTTCAGAAAAAAATATTAACAAAATCAAAAATTTGCTGGGGAAGTTTCTGAAATTTCACACAGAATGACCCAACTATTAATCTCCGGGGATGCATTAAAATAAATTTCAACTAAATGCTGTTCTTTTGAACTTTCTATTCATCACTTTCACTTTCTATTCATCAAAGAATCCTGAAAAAAAATGTATCACAGTTTCCACAAAAAACATATTAAGCAGCAAATCAGCATATTAGCATATTAGAGTTATTTCTGAAGCTCCATGTTAAAATGAAGGCTTGATATTTGCCATCACAAGAATAAACTACATTTTAAAATAATATAATGTAATAATATTTCACAACATTACTGTTTTTTCCCTGTATGTTTTATCAAATCAATGCAGCCTTAGTGAGCATAAAAAAACATAGAAAATGTATTTTATGGACCCTAAACTTTTGAACGGTAAAGTATATACCTTTTAGAAATAGTTATTGTTATCTGAATTACAATTCTTCTTTTTTTTCAGAAAAATCTTCTTCTAAACAACCCCTTTAAAAAACGAGGCAGTGACATTTGAAAGTGGGAGATGAAACCAGAAAGCATGTGATAAGGCTTATATGAGGTGGTGAGGCCCTTGTGTCAGGCTGGAAAATCAGACGTGGAGCCTGAGGAAGTCCACATGTGTTAAGCTTGAAGTAAATGAAAGTAGCTGAACTGATAAGCTGATCGATTCTCCAGATACACTGACCGGCAGATGCCCTTGAGTGATGTGATTTGATAACCAACGTATTGGATTTTCAAGGTTCCTGATGAAAACAACCTGACACACTGAGTCAGTCTAGAAGCAAACAAGTAACAATGAGATGAACATGGACTGTTTAGACGACAATGAACAGGATTGTGGGCTTTGAGACAGTGTTTCTCTAAGATTTCAGGCAAAGCATCAGAAAGAGCATCTAGTCACCATCAATGTTTGTTCTAATTGTTAATAAAAACAGAAATCATTTCTAGTATACATATGTAAATCTGTTTTTTTGTTGTTTTTTTTGCCAGACAATTTATCATTTCAGCATCCTACTTATCCACTTCAGTGTGTAGTACAGTACATTTGAGACATTCTGCAGAATCTGATGTGTAACTAAAAACTGTGCTTTTTATTCTCTCTCTGATGTGTTTAAAAAACCATAAAACGAGACCTCAATAATCTCTGACCGTCCAGAACAGCTCAAGTACTTACTAATAGTTCCTATTACAGGAAATAATTCACCCTTGTAACCTTTATAAAAATGCTTTAAAAATGAGTAACAGCACTGAGTTTATAGAATGATGATCTGCTGATTAAAAATGAAAGAGTATATCAGCAAAAGCAGATTTTTATTTAGCACTTTTTGGAGCTTGTCGAGGTAACAAACCAAAACAAAGATTAAAATGTACAATAAAATAAAACGTGAGAAAAGACAGATGAACTACCTGCAAAATCTGCAAGTTTAAACTAAATAAATATCCTCAAACTGACAACAATCTGCTACAACTCTTAAAGTAAAATAAAATAAAAATGATTAAAATATAAACTAAAATACAAAAAAGCAGACCTGCAAAATCTGCAAGTTTTTAACCAAATACGAATGTCCTCAAACTGACTACAACCTGCTTCAACTTATTCAGTTGTGATTCAGTTCTGATATCCTTGCAGTCTGCTTGAACATTTGCTGAATTGCTGTTTCATTTCTAAACAGAGAACAATGACTTTCCGCTCTCAGTTTGTTTGCTCAGAGATCAGAACAGACTTTGGGAGGATGTGACCTGAAGTTTCACCTACTTCGGCCTCTTTACCCCTTCTAAGGATTTTAATTTCTCCTATAAGATTTGTAAATACATTCCCTCTCCTTGGCTTGAAGCAATTATGTTTCGTATTAACCCACACCCTATAAAGGCTCAGAGACAGCTGTGTGGGTCTAGAGGCAAGAAGCCGTTGCAAGAAGCGAAATTAATTAACATGTAGTTGCTCTGCCATTTCTACGCTTATGTGACTCACTGAGGCTTCACGTCGCTGCAAAACTCAAGTCATTATAAACTAAGGGGAGATGCCATTAAATTCAATAACCAAGGACAATTTGTTTCTTTACTTAACCTTTTCCCTGCTAATGTTAGTGGATAGATCTCATAAAATGCCATTTATGCCTTCCACTTCATGACAATGTTAGAATCTAGATACTGTGCGGTTTCTACTAAAATATCACTAAGGCGCAAAACGCTCTTCTCTCTAGAGTCCATCAAGGGATATGTGTTCAAATCGGAAGCATAAATTTAGGTGACACTACCCCTCCCCAACCAGGGTGCCGTCCCTGAGGTGGTAATGGAGGCATTACAGTGAGTAATGGCCCAGCTCACTCTAGTACGTCATATTCATCATTATTTCGACAGACTCAAACGTCCTGTATAGGTGTCTTCATTTACTCAAGCTAACCTTCCCTATCCCAGCATCTGGAAGTTTACTTAGGGGTTTTAAATGCAAATTCCCCAGTTTTCCTGAGCTGAACCACCATGTAAGAGTCACAAAGTCTTGAGGCCAAGCACCTGGCTGCTTCCAACCATAGATCATCCATTCACTGCTGCAAATATGAATTTCTCCCAGACTGTGCAGGAGATTACCAGACTTTTACCATGTAGCAGTTCATAAGTGTGTGGAGTTTTGGGATCTGAAGCTCTGCCAGTGTGTAAATCTGCTGTAAATAAAGGATCGAGCCCCAAATGTTCACCCACAGAACCAATGCAATCTGATTTGCTCCATTTTGCTTCTGGTATTCAGACCTTGCTAAAGGCATTGCATTATTATTTTTTTTTAATCAAACCACAATTATTAATTGATTTTTTGTAAGAATCTATAGGAAACAACAACTGACTGGAGAGTCTGGTACAATGCAGTTAAGTGGAGTATAATGTACAGTCAGGCAGTCATTATCTCAAATTAAACCCAGACAAAGTGGTTTTGTATTATTCTGAAAGGGTTTATTTTGCAAAAAAAATACTGGCTGGCTATACATTATCCCCCACTCAACTGCATTGCACCAGACTCTCCAATCAGTTGTTGTTTCCTAGATTCTTACAAAAAATAATTTATCAATGGTTTGATAAAAAATTAATAATAATGCAATGCCTTTAGCTATAGCATGCAATTTTAAAGAAAAAACAAGGTCAGATACTACCTTTAAAACTAGACATGTGCCGGTATGCGGTAATATGATATATTACAATAATAAACATGCACAATATTGTTATCGTGGGCACTTAAAAATACAGTGAATAATTATAATTACAAAATTATTCAGATTTTCTGAATATATTTTTAAGAATACTTTTCCCATCAACTGGTTAAAATACACAACACCGCTGTATGCTGCGTCAAATTGGCATGCGCGCACTCTGATGTAAACAAGCCTAACACGGATGAGAAGCACATGGCGGAACGAGTGAAGGAGTGAAGGAATGCACATTCACTCTCTGACAGCAGATGGCGCTGATGGAACTACAGGAATGCAGCCGTTACCCCGTAACCCTGTAAACAAAGCAGCTGCACTACTTTCTGTTTCTGAACAGTAGTTTAAATGTTTCAAACGGCCATTCACATTTTTGTATTCACAATTGTGTTCATCAAAGCACCAAATACTTAAATACTTAGACTTAATAGATTATTTATTTTCAAACTTTTTACATTTTAATCTGGACTACAACATGCCCTAGATATTGTTTGAAATGTTTTGATTCATTATTGTTCGGTCACACTTTACATTAAACCTCCATTAGTTAACATCAGTTAGTTAAAATAAACTAACAATGAAAAATACTTCTAAAGTATTTATTAATCTTAGTTAATTTCAACATTTAATAACACTATTAAAATCAAAAGTTCTAACTGTATTTAATGGACCTGAGCTAACAGGAACTAACAGCTGTATATTTTTAAACAATAACTTCTGTAACAAGCTATAGCTCATTGTTAATGTTAGTTAATGCATTAACTAATGAGACCTTATTGTAAAGTGATTCCTATTGTTCGTTATAATTCTTTTGACCTTTAATCTGTTTGAAACATTTGTTTACTTTATCAATTTTTTATGTATTGCTTTAGTTCTTTTTGTTATAAGAAAAAAGTTATTAAACCTGTTATAGTATGACAACACTTTTTTTTAAACATATGTACCGTTTAAAAAAACGGTATCAGCAATTATCGCGACATGAAAATCTAATACTGTCACATGCCTATTTAATACTTAGCAAACAAGTAAATAAATGGACATGAAACATTCTTGACAAATGAATTCCATAGAAAATCATTCATCACAATATTTAAAAAAATGGATTTGCAAATAGTCCTTTCTAGTTAAATAAACTTCAATGACTTTGTCATGCCCTTTTAAGATTTTATAATTTCCATGATTTTTCCAGGCCTGGAGAGAACAAAAAGAAAGGAAACAGAAAAAGGACACTGATAATAATAAGAAATGTTTCTTGAGCTCCAAATCAGCATATTAGAATGATTTCTGAAGGATCATGTGACAATGAAGACTGAAGTAATGATGCTGAAAATCCAGCTTTCCTATTTTAAAATACATTAATTAATATTTCACAATATTACTGTATTTTTTATTAAATAAATGCAGCCTTGGTGAGCAAAAACATAAGAGACTTTTAAAAACATTAACAAAAACATTCTCAGATTACTTTTTTGTTGATGAAGAGATTTTCCCATTTCCACTAAATGCCATAATCCTCTACATAAGGACAGCCTCATAGCGCTGAGGTGTCTATAGGGCTGTCAAGGCCTTGCCGTGGTAACGTGCATCATATCCAGTGAAGTTTGTGAGTGGGATCAGTGATGCAGGCTGAGATAATGTATGAAGTCACACTGTGATCGATGACAGCGTGCTAATCTGCTTGTGAGATAGTAAACCCGCTGCCTTCTCTCACACCCGCTCCTTCTCTTCCACTCCCTTTGTTTGAGGATCACATTATCTCCGAGGGCTTATTGCATCAAGACAGAGGATACAAAACACCATCATGTCTGATTCTATAGAGAGATTCAAAGGTTGATTACATTAATTTCTCTAAGTTTTTTTTTTTTTTTGCGGTCTTGAGTTTGAGATTTATCAATGTGAAGAGGTGTACTTCAGCACTCATTGTCACAGGACGTTTTGACACAAAAGCCCACCGCAATCATCTCAGTCAATTACATTGACCTTGTCATTTTACACATTTGGACTGTGAGAGAATTAGATCGATTAGATATTATAGAGTTCTTCTGGTGAATATGTATACATTTCAAAGCATTTCCTAAAACTGTATTGGCTGCACACACTACCCAGCCCTGACACCCTGCTGAAATAAACTAAGCAATCTTTGAAAGAGAGATTTTCACTGAGCTGCTCTCCACTTCATTTGCACCTGACACAGAGAGACGCCACACTGCTGGCTTTGATTATCCACATCTCCTCCCACCGCTGTACCTCTGACCTTGTGCCGTTCACCCTCTGCATACACAAGATGCCTCCTGATGTCTATCAGATCGCTGCAGCGCACTCTACGCCTCTACAAGCATCAAGGAGAATTCTCTCAATGAGGAATGATAATCCCAACTAGCACACTTGACACCAAAGGCATATTAATCATAAAAGGAAGCAGATTGTTTTCATTTGTAAATGATTATAAATGTGCTCCAAATCATCAAGAGCTGGGCATTTAAAACGTGATAAATTTCTACCTCAGAGACTTGCACCTTCTAATGTTTAGCTTGAACCACAGCAGAAATGATTCCTTCAATGCAGGTCCCAGTGAATACATTTTTTTTTTCAGCAGCACAAGTCCAGACACTACACCAGTATGCCTTATTTAATCCCTGTTTACACTGTTAATGACACAGAGGGAGAAGAAATGTAGGATAAGCTCTTATACCAGTAAATATACACAAACACGCTCTATGAGAAGGAATCACAAAACTGCTGCATCAAATTATTTACTATATACACTATATTGCCAAAAGTATTGGGACACCCCTCCAAATCATTGAATTCAGGTGTTCCAATCACTTCCACGGCCACAGGTGTATAAAATCAAGCACCTAGGCATGCAGACTGCTTCTACAAACATTTGTGAAATAATGGGTCGCTCTCGGGAGCTCAGTGAATTCAAGCGTGGTACCGTGATTGCACGCCACCTGTGCAATAAGTCCATTCCTGAAATTTCCTCACTACTAAATATTCCACGGTCAACTGTTAGTAGTATTATAACAACATGGAAGCAAATTCCCATAAACACACTCCAAAACCTTGTGAAAAGCCTTCCCAGAAGAGTTGAAGCCGTTATAGCGGCAAAGGGTGGGCCAACTCCATAACAAACCCTACGGATTAAGAATGGGATGTCATTAAAGTTCATGTGCATGTAAAGGCAGGCGTCCCAAAACATTTGGCAATATAGTGTATAAAAATAGAACAAAAATTATTTGTAATTATATGTCACAGTGTTACTGATTTACTGTATTTTAATCAAATAAATTCAGCCTTGGTGAGCTTAAAAGACTTTAAAAAAAAAAAAAAAATACCCCAAATATATATGTATATACTGTGTGTGTATGTGTGTGTGTGTGTACCTGGTATTCCCTACATTATGGGGACCACAAGGATAGTAATACCAGTAAATATTGACGTTATGGGGACATTTTTTGGTCCCCATGAGGAAAACAGCTTATAAATAAAAATCATACTAAATTAAGTGTTTTGAAAATCTAAAAATGCAGAAAGTTTTCTGTGATGGGTAGGTTTAGGGTTAGGGGATAGAATATACAGTTTGTACAGTATAAAAATCATTACGTCTATGGGAAGTCACCATAAAACAGGGAAACCAGTGTGTGTGTGTGTGTGTGTGTGTGTGTGTGTGTGTGTGTGTGTGTGTGTGTGTGTGTGTGTGTGTGTGTGTGTGCGTGTGTGTGTGTGTGTGTGTGTGTGTGTGTGTGTGTGTGTGTGTGCGTGTGCGTGCGTGTGTGTGTGTGAGAAAAATATAAATATATTTGAGAAACATTTGCCATAAGGGATACATTTACCATAAGGGATAAAATTACAGCTGAAAAAAGGAATACATTTTAAGGAAATATTTATCAAACAGCATGGTCTTCATTACATTCTTTCTTCCTTTTGTTAACAATTCACAGATCTAGCCTGAGCCCTTATCTACACTGGAAAAGCATTTAGAGATTTTTAAAGTGACTGAATTCCAGATCAAGATTACAAAACTCATCAAAGATTTAAAGTCCAGGTCTAAAGCAGCTAAGTGACCTAATTACCTCTAATAAACCAGCAGAAGGGAAAAGGCCTTCTTAAGCAGATGGATTGAACTTTGGGTTTCATAAGGAACCCCATCTCCCATCTAAAAGATTAAGCAATTAAGGTAACACATTCATTTTCAAATCAGAAATTGTTCCCTGTGTTTTCTTAGAGTCGAGCCGCCATATAAAGGCACAGTTTCTATTGTAGAGTATCAGATTGTGTTTGAAACTCACTGTGAGCCTCTGAAGAGGGAGGAAATTCAGGCTCTTTCAACTTCCACACAATTATAATTACAGCCTTTCTGGCTTTCAGCTCCTAATCCACACCACTACAGGATTTGCCTTCAAAACTGATGAAGACACAAAAGTATGAGGCCGAGATAAAGCAGAGAAGTCTGAGAATGGGGCTAGAATGGGAAGGAGATTGAAGTATGAATCATATACCGTCCAACAGTCCTCTACACTTTGGCTAATTATCTCAATTATTACTGTCTGTTTGGGTAAATATTGCGGTCAGACTGTATTTACGCCACACATGAGCCTTTCTGTCACATAATTGGTCTACCTTTCTGGGGTCAACAGGCAATCTAATACACCATTCCATATAATGAGATCTGAGGCGTCTGTCAAGAAGGGGCTGGGCCTGTCATACAAAGGTGAAATAAATGCAGTTCATTAAAATGATACTTCAGAGAGTCACTACAAAGCACAATATTAACTGCCTAAAAAACTCTTGCCCTGTTTTTCTCTTTTAACTGATTGTCAGCACACAAGCAGCTTGAATTCACAATGTGTAACACTGGGTGGCACATCTGTACGGGCTTTTAGCCATCTCAGCGAATACAAGGAGGATCTGAGCCTAAACACAGCAAAGCGATGAGTTAAGAAAGTGTTTTGTCTCAGGAAATATAGGCGGCTTAATGGGATTTTACGGTTATTCTCCTGGGGCAGATACTGCAAATCTCCTCCACACCCCTGTGGCAAGACCCAAATAATAATGACTCGACCAATGCGACTCTAGCTGCATGCAAAGGCTCACTTGAGCTGTCTAAGCCAAAAGCTACCTTTATATGCTTTTTGCTAACATTATGATCATTATGAGTCATTACAGAAGTGTACATTTTTGAACAACAGCATAATTTATTATCATCGATCCCATGAGGGTAAAAAAGGAGAAATCTTTCAGACAAGAAAAAAAAAAATCAATTGGCATCATTCTGTGTGCTTTATTGCACACTGCAGCCGTTCACTGAATTATAATCAAAATTTGTGTTCTTAAGAAAACCACTGGGAGATTTATTTCTGGTTTATGACCCATTGTTTTTAGAATTGTCAATTTAAAGGGATAGTTCAACCAAAAATGAACATTCTCTCATCATTTAATAACCCTCTTTTTTCTTTCAAACCTGTATGACTTACTTTCTTCTGTGGAAAGCAAAAGAAAATATTTTGATAAATGTCTGTTTATTCATGTCCATTCAATGAAAGATGTTGTTTTTGGACCCCATTGACTTTCATTGTATGGTCAAAAACAGTTGGAAATAAAAAATCAATATCTTCTTTTGAGAAAGGTTGAGTAAATTATAACAGAATTTATTTTTAAGTGAACTATCCCTTAAAGTTCAAAAACATATCTGTGCTTATAAAAGAACGTATGCTTTTTTTATATGTCCAATAAGTAGTTGTGTAAATGATTGGATTTCCTCTGTTTGTGCTTCACCGAGCAATAACTTGTTGGGCGTCTCTGCTTGGCTATGCTAATTAAAGCATTAATGCATGACTTCAGGATATCCGCTCCAGTGGAGTCTCATCTCATTATGTATATAGCGAGTGCTACAGGGTTCCACTCCCCCCTCTATTTGTTTGCCTAACATGCTTAAAAATAAGACAGCGCAGAGCCCTAGCTATACACTTCTCCCTTTCTGACTGCATGAACATGTAAGAGCAGTATGCTAAAACTAATGCTCTCATTGCTGGAGAGCTGCAGTGATGATGATGATGATGATGAATTATTCTCATTTTCCTGCCTTCTCAGAGCAAAGACCCAGGGATAGATGGGGCTCACGCCTCCCACTGACATCTCCACTCCTCACTGGGATTAGCAGAAAAGCACTACGACCCAGCCTGGGTACGACTGGCCTGCTTCTACAGCTTAATCCTGTTGACATTTCAATGGGCTCCATCCCGGCTCAGGCCCTTTTGTCAAAAAAAAGATTAATCATTAGGTTGTCGCCTGTCAGTGGTGCCGGCTGTAGTTGAGGTCTGCAATTCACTGTAATTCTGTTTTCCAGAGGTGCTTTCTGTCATTATTCACTACGAGCGACACCAGAGAGGCAGATTAGAAGTGGGCCGGCTGAGAGATATTCTTAATAGAGGCAGATTTCTCAATCGGCTTTGCTGGTCGGGGGGTAAGATGACTTACTCATATCATCAGCCTCTGCTGATGATTAAATTCAGCGGCTGGGGGAAGAGACTGAACATAAAGATGCATTACACAGCAGATGTCAGTGTTAAAGAGTGCTTGTGTATGGATGTGGGACTACTAGAAATTAAAAATCATGTTGTTCCATATCTGTATGACTTACTTTCTTCTGACTGAAAGCATCTCTCTCTTTGTCCCAGACGGACATCTCAAGGCTTTATAATGATTAAAAAACCTTCAATAGAAGTTAGAGGAGCTATCATACTCTAAAACATTAAGTAAAGACTTCCGGCTCACTCTGCTGGGCAATGATTTCCCTTAATTAAACAACCTCTGGAACCGGCCGCAGCTCCCTGGGGAGGCTGGTCTTTGCCGACTCACACGGAAGCATAAGGCAGAGATCTCTTAAACTTTATGAATACAGCTAAATCATTTCCTCATCTTCCTGAGGGCTATTAGGATTTAGCTATACTTATTTCCCCTCACTGTCCTATTCAGCCTCAAGATAATCCAGCAGGATCTGGCTGCCCTCATGACTATACAGATGGGAGCTTTTGGTGTCAGTGACAATGATCCGGAAATATAAGAATGTGTGATTAGTCTTGGTCATTGGGTGGTCCATGGGTGTGCTGTCAGAGTCTGTCTTATAACGCACACAAAACTGGAAAGTGTTTTCTTGATCTGGCAAGCTCTAATCTGATTGGTTGATATTATGTAAAGTTATCTAAAATCAACCAATCAGATTAGAGCTTGAAAAGAGGAGGGCACTGAAAAAAATGTGGTCTAGAAACAATTTTCACTTAGAAATTGCTGGTAAATTTCACAATTACAAAGAAAGGACAAGTAAAACACTGTAAATACATTTTGAAGTAAAAAGAGTGAAATAGTATTTTCTTGTTAAACATATGCCAATTTTTTTGTTTTATTCAAAACTTCGATTTATTTTTTACAGTGCACCTTTATTTAATTGTACTTTTTATAGACCAGTCTATTATTGTGGCATAGTATATTTCAGATAAATTAAAAGAATTTAAAATAACAATTAAAATTAAAAAAAATATTCAGCTCAATAACTAATGTTTTTTATTTGCTTTCTAGTTTCTGTTTATTAACAAAAGATTGGTCAATGTATTTATCTGAAATATTGTCAGAAATATCTTACCCCATATTGGGGGGAGGGGGTGGGGGCACATAAATGACACATTAAAAAAACTGTGATTTGTCACTGTACACCAATTAGATGGCTCTTCCTGTATAAGTGAGTGGTTCTTAAGCTGCAATGTGGACTAGATCTGAACAGCAAAGTTCAGTCAAAGGTTTGGCTATGCGAGACTAATCAGATATTGACCTCTGTGAAGACTATTAAAAAGCCTCAGAAACAGAGATCACATGTGAGGAAACAGCAAGTTCATGTTTAAATGGAGATGCCCTTTCCTCTAATCAAGCATGGGCTGGGCTATACATCATTCCTCAGGGCATTCAGACAGCTCAGCTCTACCACACAGACACACTTGGAAGTCTCATCCACCCCCTTCTACGGCCTCCATCAAATTCCCAAGCAGCTGTCAGGACCTGTTCAGAGGGGCAATGAAAACATCTGACCTTCAGCTGGCAGTTCCAACTAACGCACGAGAGAGGGGCAGGACGAGATTCCCCTCCCATAAACCTCCTCTCAAGGTCTATAACTGACAGCCCTCTGCATACGTGCCTGTGCAAATGGACTAGAGAAAAAAAAGAGAAATCATTCAATAAAACATCTGTTGACACCACTGGAGGAATAGTGATATTTTATTTTTGATAATAAGATTCCCCTCCTTACAATTATGAACAATATCCTTGACAACACTATCCATTCAAGGTAACTTGCCCCTACATTCTGTTATAATACACACACATACATATATATATATAATTAAATCAATATTAAATCTAAATAAAATAATACAGTATATAACCATGTTGCCAGGAAACTGGAGACAAATACAAAATAAAAATCTATAAAAAAATTACATTCTGTTATAATACACACACATACATATATATATATAAATATAAAATTAAATCAATATTAAATCTAAATAAAATAATACAGTATATAACCATGTTGCCAGGAAACTGGAGACAAATACAAAATATAAATCTATAAAAAAAATTACAGGAAATTATTATTATATAGTTGTAATACAAGTACAAATACTATATTATAATAACTAAAATATAAAATAAAATGATCAAATAATTAAAAGTAAAAGCTTTATAGGTAATAAGCTTTTCAAAATGAGCCATTTAGCTCATGCAAACATGCAAAAAGTGTGTGTGTGTGTGTGTGTGTCTGTGTGTGTCTGTGTGTGTGTGTGTGTGCATGCGTGCGTGTACATATTTTTCTATACAAGTGGGGACTTATACCTGAATGCACACTGACTCATGGGGACGTAAATTGAGGTCCCCATGAGAAAACAAGCATATAAATCATGCAGAATGAGTTTTTTTAAAATGTAAAAATGCAGAAAGTTTTGTGTGATGGGTAGGTTTAGGGGTAGGGTTAGTGTAAGGGGATAGAATATACAGTTTGTACAGTATAAAAACCATTACGTCTATGGAGAGTCACCACAAAGATAGTGAACCAGATGTGTGTGTATGTTTGTGTATGTGTGTGTATAAAATTGACCTAATTGTTATTTTCTGATAATTTTAACATGATTTTCAGTTACTTTTAAAGGAGAAGAGGTAATAAGCCTATAATCAATGGAAGCCAATCTGACCATCGGCCTATTAAGAACCACTTGTTTTTAGATGGAGAACATATCGATATTAATATTCAGAACCAAAGCCACCTGGAAGAAATTGCTACTAACGTGGCCTAATAAATCTAATACGGTTCATTTGATTTCATTCAGAAGCAATAGTGCAGGCCCAGCAAAGGGATGCTGTTAGATTTGGACAATTTTCTCATATCAAAAGATCTTCAAATTTAAATCCAATTCAAATCACTGTCTCAGTAATTGTTCTTCCACAGTACCCACAGCATGCAAAACATTTTAATTGCCTGTGGAGAAAGCAAAATAGGGCTTCATTCCTCACTCGGTTCATGCGCACATCCCAGCTTGGAGCCGCTCATGTATCACCCTGATGGAAACGAATGCTGTCGTGGAGTATTCGCCATCTTCAGCGCAAATTGGAACCCCCCTGCAGTTATTAATGAAATGCCCCGTAAATATGCAGCATTACTTATGCTCAACATATCATAATCAGGATGTCGCTGATTAAAAATGCGCTGCTCCTTTTGAAATGAGGTCCTCAGGATTGCTTGAATAAAATACGTGCTGCGTGCTGAAATGCAATTATGTTTGTTGTGACTCTCTTAGCTTTTTCGCAGTATAATGACTCCAGTGAAACTGCAATTAGGTTTAATCTGTGAAAAGCCTAAAATGACCCACTGTGCAGTTTAAAAACGCTCATGATCGCTATGGTGTCAGAATTACAATGTTTGTATTATTAATAATAATATTAAATATTTTCTTTATTATTTATTATATTTTCTTTATTTATGACCTGACAATGAACAATGCACTCTTATAAAAAAAAAAAAACCTAGGGTTCTTCACTAAATTTAAAAAAACTCTAAGCCAAAAAGGTTCTATATAAAAAGAAATGTTTTAAATGATTGCATAATACTTTCATGTTTAACAGGTTATTTTATATTTTTCTAGTGATAAAGTATGTTTATGACCTGAATAATTCATAAAAAAATGAATTAAAACAAAATTAATAATAATTAATTAAAACTAAATCCACATGATCCCATGAGGAATGGGAAGTTGGGAACCCCTAAAAGGTTCTATATATGAAGCGCCCGACAGAACCCTTTAAATTCAATTCACATTGCACCGTCAGACGCTGACCAACGCTGGCAATCATCAGATTACAGTATGTCACTTCTCAAACATGGGACAGGGGTAACACACTAGGGGTGGGCGATATGACCAAAATCTTACGATATGAGTAATTTGATTTCACGATAACGATATATATCACAATATAGTTCTTTTTGCTTTAAAGGTGAAGTGTGTAATATTTATGAGGATCTATTGACAGAAATGCAATATAATATACATAACTATGTTTTCAGTGGTGTATAAAGACCTTACATAATGAACTGTTATGTTTTTATTACCTTAGAATGAGTCATTTCTATCTACATACACCGCGGGTCCCCTTACAGTGAAGTCACCATTTTGCACAGCCATGTTTCTACAGTGGCCCTAAATGGACAAACTGCTCTACAGAGCGCTAGCTACTCTCTGCTGTCTTAGACGAAGACATCTTTGTCCTGTGTCGGCCACCGTAGCTTCTCTTTGTGCTTCGAAAGGGAGGGGTGAACGGTGGGCGGTTGCAATTCGCAACCTCACCGCTAGATGCCGCAATAATTTACACAGTGCACCTTTAAATAAGGTTTTGATATCAACATTTTTGATACCTTTGAAATTTCATAATTCTTATCACCATTTTCAATATCATTTAAAAAACTAATACTAGCCTAAAAAAACTCTCAAGCTTACTGAAGACAAGTATACAATGATAAAGAAAGCAAGAGCAAAGAAAACAAACTACAATAGAACAAAGACACAAATTAAATAGACCTACCTGAAAAACTTCAAGCACTAGAAATAAGAAATACTAGGCTACATAAAATGTATAAAGTAATCAAATGTATATAAAAAAAAAAAAAAAAACACTGCATTGTCTTTACTGTGTAAATTAAATATACATTTATTCTTATTAAAGTTACAAAAGTGATTCAGTAAAGAGCAGTGAGAGATTTTCTCTCTTTTGTTGTTTGATTAAAATTAATAATGACAGCCGATAATATTGGATGCTGTTATTTTAAGACCGACCGCACAGATCCATTGTCCAGTGCGGTAAAAGCACTCAGTTCAGTTATCACGCGCTCTATGAGCAGCGGCTTCATGTGCGCGCGTCTCTCAGACAGCGCTGAGAAACAGTCTTCAGCACACGCATATACTGAAGTGAGGTCTCTTTCACTGCTAATTGCATTTCAGCCGAGCGGCAACCTCCCACGGTCTCTCTTGAAGCCAACACGGAAGTGACTTAAACTGCAATTCATTGACTGGCCACTAGAGACTGGCTCCAAAAGGGAGTCAAATCTGTATTTCTCCCATGTTAAAATGGCCAACTTTACAGCAAAAAAAAATATATGTTTACAGTACATTACAGTACAAAAAGTGGTTTTGGTATGTACAGCTAATTTTGCCCTTCATGACAACTGTGAGGGAGGTGAATTTTTTTATAATTCATCCATTTAAATTATATTAAGCCTTAAAGTTCTGCATAATTAAGGGCGTGGCCACTTGAGTGACAGGTGGATTGCCACTATGGTCACGCTAGGCGGGCGTGGTTTCAGCAACCAGGCAACTCAGCTCCACCCATGTCCTGCCTCTTCGCCCATTTTCAGTTATCTGGGAGTGACGCACTGCCAAGATGGCGATGGCCGGCTCCGCCCACTTTAGGCTTAAAAAATTCTCTTCAGAAACTTACGGATGACATCACAGACACTACGTCCATATTTTTTTACAGTCTATGGTTTCAACAGTTTAAAATCACCTGTTTTTAAACCGCAATGCTTAAAAATGCATGCAAATGATAAGCTTTCGTGACCGCGCAGCAGAGCAACGTCACATGAGCGTAACCGCAATAGAGGCGATAGTCCACCGTGTCTACCGGTATATCGCCCACCCCTATAACACACTGATCCGACAAAACCCGATGAAGTGTCTGTAAACTACGCTACTACAGTGCTTTTCACAATCACTTTTATTAATATCTCTAAATATTTGCAAATAAAACCATTCCTAAGCCCTTCTTGAGTTATCTACAATCCCTTAATCTCTGTGGATACATTTATAAAGGCACATGCATTCTTTTCTAAAGGTTTCCTGCTTTGTAGTGGCTGCGTAGACAAAACCAGACAAAAGACTCTACTCCCCTGTTGTAGGCACACTGCCGTCATGGTGGAGTGGGTGGCATACCACACTCCACAGTAAGTGTGTCAGATCCCTGCAATAAAATCTAATTATAAGCCTGTGTGGATGTGTATGTGTGTGAATGAACGTCTCTAACACAGATGTGTCTTCACTGCCAGAAGCTGTCTCAGTGGGACGTGGCCCACTGAAGGCATTTTGATAAACGGCCTGTTCACTGGGCATCCGAATCTCTGCAGGGGACTCAAGGGACCATGTCTGTCTCGAGGGGTGTGTAGAGACATCTGTGTGAAGACGGAGAGGGAGGGAGGGGGACGTCTCCTCCGCACCGTACCACGCCTTTGTCTTGATTATAGCCTTAAGTCAGAAATTACTTTGAGGTACAGTATGGGGAGGAGTGGATCAGTCTAATTTTCAACACAAGAATCTCATTTGCAAATTCAAGTGTAATACGTTGCTACTCATGAGAATGGCTCTTTAGGTTTGTGTGTCTCCTTGTACATACAGTAGTGCTTCATTTGCAGCACCAGCACAAAGCCAATCTCAGATGATCGGAATATCATACTCACTATACACTGCAGTATGTAGTATGAATACTGTGCATACTATGCAAATGTTTTTTATGACCTGGATAATCTACTACATTTTAAAATAACAGAACAAACTGCATGGAATACTGTATTAGAGATTATAAATGACCAATATTTTTTATGTTCACAATTTTTTGGTTATGTATTCTTTAATATCAAGTCTAACAAAAATTTATCCATCTGGTGGGTCTAAAGAATAGCATCATATAATGTAATTCACATGTAAAGTAACTAACCCTAAACATAAATATAAACATAAATGTAGTGTAGCTTAACAATTAAATATAGCCCAAAACGAAGATGAAAATAATAAAGTGTTAACACTTAGGGAAAAAAATATAATATAATTTTAATATAATTAATATAATATAATATGATATAATTGATATAATATAATATAATATAATATAATATGATATATGATATATAATATAATAATCAATATTTTCTTTATTAATATCTTATTTATGGCCTGAACACTACACTACATTTAGATCGCAAAACAAACTTGTATAAATAACAATATTAATACTACTGATAATAATATTTAATTTAATTTTAAATTTAGTTAAATTTTATTATTTATTAAAATATGAACGACAAATAATAAATATTCATATGCATTTGTTGTTGTTTTTTTATTATAGTACTCATTTTATTGCAGTTATTATTGTATCAAAATATAAAATGGCACCTAAAAGTTGATTTTGCATATCAGTTATCAGACACTCAGGCAAAAAAAACTAACAAAAAAAAAATATATATAATACATGTGTTTCGGTATTGGTTATAAAAAAATTCAAAATATGGCCAATCAATATACTGTATTCCACAATGGAATGCACTCAATTATTGAAATGGTTGAACTTTACACATTTGCAAAGTGATATATGAATCATGTGTGATAAACAACTCCTTGTTAACTCTTCTATTTTGCATTTATCATGCTAAACGTGAATCTGTCATGTGATGTGACAACAATGTAGTATACTACAGTTTGAAATATTAACCTGTGAATATTGCATACTATTTTTAAAACAGTAGGCAGAATGCAGTGTATACAGTATTTAGGAAGCACTAAGCTGGTATGCAATTCCAAACACAGCCAATGTCAAGACAGACACGTCTTTCCATGTGTAGACGTGGACATACGGCATCTCAAGAAGTAGATTAACTGACAAGCGACATGAGTATGCTTTCATGATAGCGTGATTGATGTAAACAGAGGCCTTTGACATTCCTGACATTGAATTAACGTTCCTCGTCATAGGGATTCAATTTTGTGCCGCTGTGTTAATGGACAAGGCTCATTTTAGCAACAGCCAACAACATTAAACTGCCAATACAACCTGTAAGCGAAGATTAAATCTGTAGATGTTGTACCATTATTATGAAGCTCATTAATTAACTACAATGGCCTCACTGTCCATGAAATGTGCACATTCAAGAGCGCATGTTCATTGGATCGCATGTTCTCCACTACACGGAACAAACAATACGCTGAGAGGATGTCATTGCCCATATCTCTTCGCCTCTGTAATCATGCTGTTCAGCGCTATATTAACAATCAGGCAGACACAAATGCTTTGTTCTTACTACATAGGACAAAACCACTGTCATCCATTAGATGTAAATTCATATACTGAGGACAATGTTTAATAATTCCCCTGCAAAAAAAAAAAAAAAAACTGTCTTTTCCGTACACATGCACTATATCACATTTACATTTACATTAAAAAACAACGTCCAAATCTATAAGCAATCATTTTCTGTGGTCAGCGAGCTTGACCAGATTGAATTAGATTCTCAGTTTTTTCCCCATTAATTGAATTATAAAGGCCATTTTATCTCCATCTCTCATTTCCTCTAAAAAGGTTTTCCTATTATAGATAAAGTGCGAGGTAAAAGCCCAGCTCCCTTGTTTGCAAAGACGGGCACCTTGACTTCAATCAGGCAGACTGCCGCCCTCTCCGAGCGATAAAGGGGTTATTTGACAACGTTAACGTTCCGGTTGTGTTTCGGTCTTCTCCAAACATGCTGAACTGAACACTGCATTGAACACTAAAGCGGAGAGGAGAAAAGGGCAGTAAAAACATATTATGCTAAGACGTGATGCTACATTAACTTGCTATATTAGCACAAACGCGCTGTGCTAGCAGCTATTCACTATGCTCAGTGATCTGCGGCAATCATTCTTCCAAAATAAGATAATGTATGGGCCCCTTATTTCTCCTCAAGTGTGTGTTTTACCCGAAAGCTTTACTCCTGAGTGTAGTCAACACAGTCCAATTGTAACGTAAGTCCACTGGAGGCGAGTATAAATGAACACAAGTGCAGTTTATTTACAAAGATTCAGACATAATCAAACATAGAACAGAAACTTGGCTTGGCATGGCTTGGCTTGGCTTGGCTTGGCTTGGCTTGGCTTGGCTTGGCTTGGCTTGGCTTGGCTTGGCATGGCTTGGCATGGCTTGGCATGGCTTGGCATGGCATGGCATGGCATGGCATGGCATGAACAAAACTCACCAACAGTGGTTACAGGTAACAATACTAGACAAAAGACGCAAGGCAAACATGAGGGCTTAAATACACAGAGACTAATGACTAACAAGACACACCTGTGAACATTCAAGACAATGAACCAATGACAGAACTGAACTAAGAACCCACATGACTAAATCAACCAATGACAACATGACACAAGAGACTAGGGAAGCACATGACATGATCACATGAGGGCACAATGGAATCACATGACAAACCAGGAAACATGACATTGAACATGACAAAATAAGAACATGAAACAAAACCAAAACACTAGACATTACTCTAGGACGCTATTGTCCAAAACTATAGCATCGGTTCATGCTTGACAGGAAGTATCTGGATCCTGTGTTGGAGTTCCCTTTCATAGGTTCACTCAACGCTGCGAACCGTCGCTATGGGAACACCTTCGGTGTGACGAATGTCTGAAACCCTTATACCATCACGCCAATTGATTGGCCAGTGGACGCTTGGGGTGACGTTGGCGAGCCGGAGCACATGGAGAGTGAGCAGACGAATTATGACCCCTTTCTCTCTGTCTCCCCCGGTCGCGTCCGAGAACCGCGACAGCGACGCCCTGTTTTATTCGTCCACGACAAAATGTGACCTACCCCAGAAGCTCAGAAGCTTTGATTTCTTTTGGCTGTGGCCTTTTTGACGATGATGTTTTATCTACAGTGGCTTCTGATTCTGAGGGGCTCGTGGGTGAAATTTGTAGTTCTCTCTCCCCGAGTGGACAGGAGAAACATGCTTCCCAGTCGTACAACGAGCTGTTAGAAGTGGTCACTAGCGCTGTAGATAAGCTGGGGCTGGAATGGGACAGCGAGCCTGTGCAAAATCAGGCCCAGTCGAAGCTGGACGATCGATTTTTCACTAATCGCGCCCCAACCCAGCCCCGTAGGCCTCTACCCTTCTTCCAAGACCTCCACCACTAAGTCTTGGAAGCAGCCATTTTCGGCGCGCATTACTAATCCCGCGGCCGCGGATTTCGCCACTGTTTCCAAAATGGCGGATCACGGTTACACGATGATGCCGGATGTTGAAGAGACTCTCGCGGCCCATCTCGCGCCGACTATTGCCAATTCCTGGGCAATAGGCCCCAGCTTTAAGACAGGAAATTGTGTCTCTCTTAGAGAAAGGGGTTATAGAAGAGATACCCCCCACTCAGGCAGAGGCAGGCTTCTACAGCCGTTATTTTGTTGTGCCCAAAAAGGGTGGTGGATTACGTCTGATTTTGGACGTTGCTTAAATCTTGCGCTCAGAGTGAGCAAATTCAAAATGCTGACGTTGAAGTCCATTCTGTCTCAGGTTCGAACCGGAGATTGGTTTGTGACCATCAATCTAAAGGATGCATACTTCCACATCTAGATTGTCAAGAGACACAGGATGTTCCTCAGGTTTGCTTTCGAGGGCAAAGCTTACCAATACCGTGTCCTTCCATTCGGACTAGCCTTAGCTCCTCTGACATTTACGAAATGTATGGACGCTGCTCTGGCCCCATTGCGGCTCCAGGGCGTCCGGATCTTGAACTACCTGGACGATTGGCTGATATTAGCTCAATCCCAGGAATTGGCAATAGTTCATCGAGACTTAGTTCTCTGCCATTTGAGGAGCCTAGGTTTACGCATAAACCTTCAGAAGAGTGTTTTGCTGCCAAGTCAGCAGACAACTTTCCTGGGTGTGGATCTAGATTCTGGCATGATGGGGGCACGATTGTCTCACGCACGCGTTCAGTCACTACAAGACTGCCTGAGTCATTTCAAGGCAGGCTGTCTAGTCCACGTTGGTCTATGCCACAGACTGATGGGCCTTATGGCAGCAGCGTCCCCTGTAGTTCAGTTGGGCCTGCTCCACATGAGACCATTCCAATGGTGGGTCAAGAGTCAGGGGATCTCACCTCACTGCCAACCTTTCCACAAAGCTCTGGTTACACACAGAGGCTTTCGTGCTCTGCATCCATGGACGAGGCTCCCGCTGCTCCGCAGAGGAGTTCAGTTAGGGACTTGCTGTCGTCGCAAGACGATCACGACGGACGCATCCCTTACAGGCTGGGGGAGGGCGGTTTATTAGGGACACCCGACCTTTGGAGTCTGGAGCGAAGTGCATCGTGGTTGGCACATAAATCGTTTGGAGTTGCTAGCAGTGTTTCTGGCACTCAAACGGTTCTTACCCCATCTGAAGAGGTGTCATGTATTGGTCAGGTCAGACAACATGACTGTAATATTGTACCTGAATTGTCAGGGAGGGCTACGCTCTCGCCCCCTGTACAGGCTGGCAGAGCGTGTGCTTCTCTGGGTGCAGACCAGTTTTCTGTCAGTCAGAGCGGTTCACATTCCGGGTCATTTGAACCTAGGGGCGGACCTACTCTCGAGGCAGGGCTTGGATTCCGGAGATTGGAGGTTACATCCTCAGACCAGACCTGCTGAATCAAGCTCAGGGTATGATCCGGCACCCCCGTCCGGACTTATGGAAGTTGTGGGTGTGGCCCCTGAGCGGGACGCGTTAAGGTGTTCTGGTCTCTCGGCTGAGATTACAGACACTATTCTTAATTTGAGAGCCCCTTTCACGAGGCGTCTTTATGCCTTCAAGTGGAAGCTGTTTACCTCCTGGTATACACAACGTAATCTAGACCCAGTTCATTGCCCTATTGGTTCAATACTAGAGTTCTTACAAAGTCGTTTTTTGGCAGGGGCAGTTCCGGCCACTCTGAAGGTCTATGTGGCAGCTATATCTGCCGAGCATATACAGATGGAGGGTGCTTCCGTTAGACGTCACCCCCTGGTCTGTCGTTTTCTGCAAGGGACGAGACGGCTTAGGCCTTTCCGCCCTGCACGAGTTCCCTCATGGGATCTTTCTTTCGTTCTAGAGGGACTAACAGGTGACCCTTTTGAGCCATTGGAGTTGGTGGCAGAAAAGTTTCTTACCCTCAAAACTGTTCTCCTGATGGCTCTGTCCTCTCTAAAGAGGATAGGGGATCTGCAGGATCTTTCTATCAGTCCTTCTTGTATGGACTTTGTCCCGGGGTTGGTTAAAGTCTTGTTGTGACCAAGGCCAGGTTATGTTCCCAAGGTTGCTTCGACCCCCTTTCGTTCCCAGCAAGTGGTCTTGGAGGCTTTTTCCCCTCCTGGCACAGAGATTGGGAGCGATGTGCGACCCCTTGGTCTTTGCCCGGTGCAGGCGTTGAAGATCTATGTCAACCGTACATCCCAGTGGCGTAGATCGGAACAATTATTTGTGTGTTTTGGCGGAAAAAACAAAGGAGCTGCCGTCACCAAGCAAAGAATGTCTCATTGGGTGATTGAGGCTATTTCTGCGGCCTATGAGGTGTGTGGCTTCACTTCACCTCTAGGTGTAAGCATTCATTCAACCAGAGGAATGGCGTCTTCTCAGGCTCTCTTTAAGGGCTCTTCTTTGGAGGATATTTGTGTTGCGGCAGGCTGGTCTTCTCCTAACACCTTTGTTAAGTTCTACGGTCTGGACATGAAGATGGCTCCTGGCTCCCAGGTTTTATCTGCTTGAGCGGATGCTTTCCACGGTCTCCAGCTACTCTCAGGTATGTGAAGGCGTTATGGTATATCGTTCCCATAGCGACGGTTCACAGCGTTGAGTGAACCTATGAAAGGGAACGTCTCGGTTACGTATGTAACCTTGGTTCCCTGAGTAGGGAACGAGACACTGCGACTCTGGCCATTCCCCTATCTTCAAGTAGTAGCTTCCTTCATCTTGAAAAACTGATGATATGATGCCTAGCACGCTGATATGAAGCATACGTGACGTATTCTCGGGGTGGTGCTAAGCGTCACTGGCCAATCAATTGGCGTGATGGTATAAGGGCTTCAGACATTCATCACACCAAAGGTGTTCCCATAGCGACGGTTTGCAGCATCTCGTTCCCTACTCAAGGAACCAAGGTTACATACGTAATATCTGCACATAGAAGTAGTAGCTAAAGTAGTCTAAAACAAATGCTATTAGATACGACAGAACTGCTGTTAAAATGTATTATTTAAATTATATTACTTAATATAAATAATTAAATGCCCTAAAATCTGCAAAGATGAATGCTAGCACTGCCGCACACATCCCATTTCTTATTTATATTTAAATTGTGTATTAAACTAGTTAGATTGAAGTGATGTTCTATCAAAAACAGAAATCCTTGAGGTCAGTTAATGAACTTGAAGCCAACGAAGCCAAAGAGTCATGACTCATGAAAGTGTTGACATAGTAGCGTGTGGGCATGCAGAATAATGACCTTTTAATTATACATTTCACTGACAGTGTTTTAGATTTATAAGTCTAAACAGAATGATGCCGTGTAATTACATCCCCATTCATTATATATAGCTTGAGTGCATCCATTTACGTGAATTAATTTGAATCAATTTCCTTCCAGCATCTGGTTATTTTACCATTTTAATTGTAAGCTTAAGGAATCAGATAAATGACTTAAATCATCCCATATAAAATGACTAGATTAGTGGAAAGCAGCACAAGAATATTATTACACACAAAAAAGAAATCATTGACACAGATAATCTGTAATTTCAGATATTACAGATATAATACTTCAAGTCCAAGCTCTAAACCTATGATCAAAACCCTTTATGATATGATTTAATTTAGCAATAATGTACACGAGGCTGTGCTACAGTATATATATATATATATATATATATATATATATATATATATATATATATATTATGTTATGTTATTGAAGTATCTTATGCTCACCAAGGCTGCATTTATTTAATCAAAAAGTAAAAACAGTAACAGTAAAAATACTAGGGTACAATGGGGCTAAAGCAGGGGTGGGCAATTCCAGTCCTGGAGGGCCACTGTCCTGCAGAGTTTAGCTTCAACCCTAATCAAACACACCTGAACCAGCTAATCAATGTCTTAAGCATTACTAGAAGGCTACAGGCAGGTGAGTTTGATCAGGGTTGGAGCTAAACTCTGCAGGACAGTGGCCCTCCAGGACTGGAATTGCCCACCCCTGGGCTAAAGGCTCCACAGGGTAAAAGGCGCCTTTGATTTTATTTTCTTCTAAACCACTAGATGGCACAAAAACTTGCAGCAAAACTTTCCAAAACACCCGCTTTTCAAGATGCACGTGGAAATTTGGCTGATCCTGACGGGCAGCAGCGCAAAGTTGATTCTGCGCTATTTTGATCTAATATTTGATGTTTTTGACAGTTTCTCAATAACAGAAGAATAGATAGAAGTATGGTATTTGGGGTAAAAGACGCCCCTGCTGCGACGAAAGGCACAATAATTAACATGAAAATAAATATCTGGCTGACTTTTCCATTTGTTCACATGACATGGTTAGACTCAGATGGTAAATATCATATATTAAGTTGGGTGTCCACCTTAGAGATAATTACCATATTTATAATGAAAACATCATATTTACAAATATGACATTAGTCATATCATATAATAAAATATCATTTATTGTTAATACTGTAAATCTGTTTTAATTATTATGGGATCTCCGCCAATGCTTTCAGAATCTTTACTTTTTAAAATATATTTTTATATTAACATATTTTAATGACAGTACATTTAGTGAACAAAAATTCTTTTACTTATCAAAATACACAGAAAATAGTATAAACTTAGCTAAAGTGATTGTTTTGCACAAGTATTAACTTTATTAAAATTATTTTAATATACATTTTTAAAAACATAACATTTAACTAAAGTATTTGTATCAATACTGTGTGCCTTTTGCCCCAGGCTGGTGAGCTTTTACCCTGTATGTGGCCTCGCCACCTCATACATTTATAAGATTTTTAAACGTTCAATTCAATCAATTCAATAAATGTTTAATTCAATCATATATATTTTTCTGCAATCATACACTATGAGAGTAGTGAAAACCACATTTTTTTATAAGGTGTCTTTAGCCTCGTTGTACCCTAATTTTGTGAAATATTGTTACAATTTAAAATCAATGTTTTCTATTTTCAAATATTTAAATAAAATGTCATTCATTACTGTAATGTCACAGCTGTATTATCAGCATCATTACTCCAGTCTTCAGTGTCACATGATCCTTCAGAAATCATTCTGATGCTGATTTGCTGCTCAAGAAACTTTTCTTATTATCAACGTTGGAAATAGTTGTTCTACTTAATATATTTGTGGAAGCCATGATCATTTTTGCAGGATTGTTTGAAGAACAGAAAGTTCAAACAATGTTAAAGTCTTTACTCTCACTTATGATCAATTTAATGCATTCTTGCTGAATAAAAAAAAAAAAAGAATCTTACTGACCCAAAACTTTTGAATAGAAGTACTGACTGTACTAGACTGTACTATGTTGAAAATAATGCAGATGCATTTATCAATAATATAAAAAAACATATTATAAAACTACTGTAGCACTGTATGTTTTTTATCCGCATGTCCTATCACAAAGACAAGACAAAGTCTTCTAAAAGCAGATGACCGGGACTGTGAATTAATTTGTGTAAAATCATAATTCACAGATCCAGCTGAAAATCTAAAGACCACCACATCTCTAACAATAATTTCTAAATGTGTTGTTTTAACCCAAAAGAAGCACTGCTTGACCATTTTCAGCTGAATTTAAAATAAATGCAAATCTAAAACAGAACAGCAAGAACCTGAAAGCAAACATTTTTTTGTGTTGTGTTGCTCGTTTTATTTACAAAAAAAAGAACCTGTGAGCATACAACTAAGGGGCAGCAGCTCAGCTCAGGGGTCTAAAATCCATGCCAAGCACACGATAAGTGGCAGACATTAAATGAGGTCCCTGTAGACTGGCAGTGTCACAGGAAGACCATGAGGGGGCAGCCTGCAGAGGACCAACATCACTTAAGGTCCACGTAGGAATGTTGAGCACTGGCTGATTGCTGCAGTTGATAGGCTCACTCTGCACCTCATGTGCTGCCATGAATCTGTCAGCTGTCTCATATATTCAGTGCCATCACTTCACACCTCATACATTAAATTGTAGCCATAAGCACTTCCATGATCTACAGTAAATAATTCAGATGCTTCTGACTCTGGGGAACAGAAATCCTGAGCAGTCCAGTCAGCAAGCTTAAGTGGCAACCCATCTCATGTTCCAGATGCTCAAATGGCACTGTAATAGATTGCGTATGATCACGGCACACCATACTGCCTCTGTTTGATCAGCGCTGTGGGTAAAGCTCCAGTTCAAAGAGTTGGGTTATACAAAGAAGTCATTTCTATGTCAGTCTCTCTGCCCTCCCTCAGACTGTCCTCCCCTTCCCAGTCTCCCAATCCACAGCTGCTCTGAAACCAGCCGCTTTGATCTAATTGCCAACTTGATCTTTCCACAGTGGGGCTGGCACCACAAATGGAGATCAAGAGTCAGCTTTACCTTGAAAGTCATTGAACCAGCACAGGACCCACTAAGACTGTACGCAAAGCTCTGCTCACTTTGATAAGACCTGATCTGTTCCTTGGGACCTTTTCCTCCAATTACGCTCATCTAAATCTGAAAGGGCAGACAGTTTGGATGACATGCTTGTTCTAAGGCTGATAAATAATAACCAGGATTTAAAAGTTAATACACTGACAGCCATGGAGAGTTGACACTGTATTGATAACCTTAAGATAGCAGTGTCAATCAAGATCATATCCTCCCATAGACTGCTATCCTCCTCAACGAAGCCATTTCTTTGACTGAGACAACTATGGGCACTTGAAAAAGCACTTGACATGGTGCATTTATTTGTAAGCAGAAAAATAAATGAATTTACAATGCAAGTTGCTTTCAGTTAAACCAGCTCAAACTGGCATTTTAGACTGAGACTAGGTTTAAGCCTTGTCTGGGAAACCGGGGGAATATTACCAAAGCTAAAAAATAGTCAAATAAAACATCTTTTTTGTCTTTTCATTTAGCTTTCTGTTAGCAAGCTAACAGCTTAGTCTAGCTTAACCTTTTCAATGACCCATATCATGTTATATTATAAAGTTAAAAACGAGTCACGCAATTGACCTGTTCTCACTCTCTCATGCTACACGTATTTTTTTTTACGCTAAGAGCACACTGAAAACGAACCGACAGACAAAACGGTGCAGGTTACTTTTGATATAAAACAAAGTCTCAGCTTTCAAATTCTGTAAGATTTATTTAAGTTTTTTGGCTTATAGTATGAATATTTTAGCCTTAAGGTTATCTATAACTAGTGTGCTCCAAAACAATGACTAAATTTGCATTAAGAAGATATAAGCGTACAAAACTCACAGTCTTTCACTTCTGTCAATATGGATCATTGATTGTGATGACATTCAGCTTCTCATCAGATTTTCTGTCCAATCAAATGCTCTCTAGAATCTGAAGCGTCCCGCCACCTACACTATAAATAGATGCTGAAGCTGCGGCTGAAACTGGTCACTTGTTCACACAGTTACTATTTTCTATATGGTGAATGGCACATAACGCACTATATAGGGGACAGGGAACAATTCAGTGTAAATATGCTTTCCACTGGGGAGGATAAAGTCTGGTTTCACGTTTAGTGTCACCACCACAGAGTGCGCACAATTTGCTCCGGTCCAGAGACACAGTAGCACAGAGCGGATCATATGATCGAGTGGCACAGACCACAAAACGTATCAGACCCATTTGAATTCTACACAGAATGCTATGACTATGCTTTAGGAACAGCACTGACGAGTAGAAGAGATAACACCAGTACCATGCACCAACATAAATTACACACTTTTCAAACTACACATCCTCAGCATGATTATGTTCACTGTTTTGGTTTAGTAACAGTTTCATTTTAAATCTAAAAGGGGAATCTATTAGACTGTGGCTGTCATAAGCTGTCAAATGCGGCTTTGTCGAGCTGTGATATAAACAAAACTCTATTGCCTATTTTTAATAAAACGGAGGAGCTGCTTAATATGTCCCGCCCTGTCTTCCTGTTGCAGGGGAAATTACGTCAACACATTGAATAAAGCTGTGCGTTTCAAGGCACTTCTTTCTTTAAAGTGGCGTGACAGATCTTTCAAACGAAGTGGGGGCGCACGTATACTAATGATCATCACTTCCTCTTTACTACTAGTTATAGCACAAAATAAACATGAACGATCATCCAAGGGTATGCTGAAACAGTACAACTTACTGAAATGTATCATGTCTCATGTAATCGCCCAATCAGTGTTAAAAACATCAATAAAACAGCTTGAAAACATTTATCTCAGAAAAGCCAATCAGTCCATAAACTATAGTTTGTGAGAAAAAGAGAGAAGCATTTTGCAAAAAAAAAGCACTATATTACATATTCATGCACTATATTACATATTCATTATGTTTAATCATATCATTCAAAAGTTAGGCTATTGTTATAACGTAACGTTATTATAAAAAATGGTATACAAAATCAATTGTTAATTTTAATCTTTAATAACAGGTTCCAGTATAGTTTACAACATTAGTAGAGAAAGATTTTTTTTTTCAGAAAAATTAACACATACTATATATTTATGAATATATCCAAATGAATCATATTGAATTATGAATCATTATTTCCTCCGCGGGAATAATTCTCATTCCAAGTTGAACTCAAACGTTGTCAGCCCTGAAAATGATCAAATTAAACATGTCCCTTTATTTGTGTTTTCAGTTAGCCTTTGGTTAGCAAGCTAACAGCTTAGCCTGGCTTAGCCTTTTAAAATAAATTACATATCATAAAAGCTAAAGAATAGACAAATTAAACATGTCCCCTTCCTTGTTTTAGCTTAGCCATTTAAATTACCTTTCACATATCACGTTATAATACGAAAGTTAAAAATGATTAAGCACATCTGTTTTCAGCGAGCCTTCATTTAGCAAGCTAAGAGCTTAAAGGCCCCCTGAAATCAAAATTTAAGTTTTTTAGCTTTTAGTATGAATATGTTAGCCTTAAGGTTATGAATAAGCTGGTGTGTTCCAAAACAATGACAAAATTCACATTTAGGAGATATAAGCATTGAAAATTTACAGTCTCTCACTTACGCTAAAATGGATCATGGATTTTTATGACATCACCGCGGACTTCAGCTTCTCATCACATCTTCTGTCCAATCAAATGCTCTCTAGAATCTGAAGCGTCCCGCCCCTAAATAGACGCCGAAGCTGCTTGTTCACACATTTACTGTTTTCTACATGGTGAATGGCACATAGTGCACTATATAGGGGACAGGGAACAATTCAGACAGTGTAAATATGCTTTCAGTTGAGGCGAATGAAGTCTGGTTTCATGTTAGTTTCATGTGCACTGCCGCAACGCGCACACACAGTCTGCTCCGGTCCAGAGACAAGATAGCACAGAGCGGATCACATGCACGACTCAGCGCAGACAACAAAACATATCGGACCCATTTGAATTCTGCACAGAATGCTGTATTTCAAAGTGATATAAAGGAGATTATGATGAGAAACGATTAGAGATTAGGAGGAAACTGCGGCTTTACCGAGCTGAAAGGCTCTAGTCAAACTATGATATAAACAAAACGCTATTGGTTGGGGGGAGGGGCTGCTTGATATGTCCCGCCCTGTCTTCCTGTTTCAGGGGAAATTACGTCAACACATTTAATAATGCTGCGCGTTTCAAGGCACTTCAGCGGGCCTGGTTTGAAACTAGTTTTGAATTACATATCACATTATGATATGAAAGCTACAAAAATGGTCAAATGAATCATTTTCCTTTCTTTGGGTTTTCTTTTAACTGGTTAAGAAAAGCTGTTTTTATTGGTTAGAATGTTTCTGATCAGGAATTGAGGATGTTTCTGCAGTGGGGATATGATCTTGCACAACATCACAAAAAAAAAAAAAATCTCTCAATTGAATGTATTACAAGAGATGAGTCTAAAACTGGACAAATTGTCCAGAATAGAACAACAAAACGACAGCAAATGATGTCTGAGGGAGTATCAGACCATATGAAAGAAAACATTATAGCAGACTACAGCGAGGACCCCTCCATTTCCTTGTTAGGTGTAACAGATGAAAAGAAAGTGATACGAGTAGCATTTTCGGACAAATGATTTTGTAATGGGGAATTGATGGAGCTGTTTGTCCCCCCGATCTGGGTGGAGTACATGTTCCCAGAGCCCTCCACCCTCGTATAAGCACGGAGCCAATGTGGCGTGAAATGCAGGCTAATTGCCGTTTGGATGCAAGTGGGTAAAAACAGCCATTATTCCGCTCCGTCCTCCCTTCAGCACTGAGCTGAGGGTTAAATGTGCCATGTGCCAGATGACAAGAAATGTAGCATGAAATACAAAGACAACTTGGCCATCATCCCTCAGATGAACCAGCACCGTCGGAAAACATCTCCCTTAAGACAAACATAAGCATCATAATGTTTTTGTTAAACAGGCAAACTGTCTTAGTCATTCTTAAATTATGATGTTATATCATTCATTCTGAACATACTTATAAGAGGCAGGCAAAGATCCCATATTTCATTCCACAATATACAAATCAACAGAGAGAGCAGTTATGTCAAACCAATATTCTACAAACATTTCATTTCCAGACAGGTTTACATGCATTTTGCCTACAAAAAAAAGTTTTACACACTATGATTATTTTATGCAAGCAGCTTCTATCAAACTCACGAGCATTCAGAGCAGCGAGGCATCAAAGGAGCCCACATGAAGTGAGTTTGTGTTATAAACGGATTGAAAGCTTGCGTTTTGACAAGCTTCGACCCTGAACATCTTGAAGACTGTGTAGATAATAGATGTGGAAACCGCAATCTGTACAAACACGTTCTTTTCACAGATATTGCAGTAGATGAATATTTATTCTTATATGGCAAACACTAGAAAGCATGAAGTATTCCACACTGCATCAGCACTCCTAGACTCGCATGCTTTCCCATGTCCAATTTGCAGATATTTCTACCAGGCTTGACAAAATACCTGTTCTGTACTTTGCATATGGAGTACTCTGGGGACCATATATTTATAGGCTGGTGGCAGGCGAGAAACTCACAGTTGTTTTAATGTAAAAAATTCTGCCTGTGCATTTCATACTTTTGGAGACTTAAGCTGTTTTCATTATAATATTATTACAGCCACTGTAAACAAGAGCAGAGTCACAGGGTAAACACCGCAAGATGGACTCCGTAATTAGCCACTGGAAAGACCAAAGAAAAGCAGTGTTAAGAAAAAGCAGTGTTAAAAAACCTGTTTAAGAGAATGCTTGTGGGTTTGTGTATATAACGTGATAACTTTTAGACGAGAGAGTCTTTGTGAGTAGTAGGGCTTTTGTGATCATGACATTTTGGCTGAAGATTAAATGTCAAATAAATAGTTATGAATCTCTTTTGTTTAATTCACTTACAGTGTTAAAGCTTAATACACATACACCTTAGGAAGAAGTTATTTAAATTCACATTAAATTTGGATAGTATGTGGTTATTACCAGGGCTTGACATAAACTTTTTTGCTCACCAGCCACTTTGGCTAGTGGTTTTCTAAAGTTAGTATCCACTCAGCATTTTCACTGGTCACAATTTTGATTCCGATTCCATGGGGAAAAACTGCCATATAGATGTTTTAGTAACACTTTAGTATGGGGAACACATATTTACTATTAACTACGACTTTTGCCTCAATAAACTCCTAATTTACTGCTTATTAATATATGTATATGTATATATTATGTATATTAATATAATATATGTAGTGTTTAAGTATAGGTGTTGAATAGGATTTAGGGATGTAGAATAAGGTCATGCAGAATAAGGCATTAATATGTGCTTTATAAGGACTAATAAACAGCCAATATCTTAGTAATATGCATGCTAATAAGTAACTAGTTATTAGCAAGAATTGAACCCTAAAATAAAGTGTTACCGATATTTTTAATATCATCTCACAATTTGGCAGCAGGTATATTAGGCTGCTGTCACTTTAAGACCTGACGCACGGATCCATTATACTGTTACACATGCGTGTTTACGTTCACTTAAAACATAACTGACTGTTTACGTGAATACTCGCCAAGATCAACATTTTGTCATCATTTTGTGTGTATTTGTGTAACGATCCTGGTGTTGTACCTGTTTTGTATGGACTTTTATTTTGAAGCGTTTATATTCCTATTGTTTCTGTGAATATTAATGTGTCCTGTTCCTTTGGCCATGTTTGTAGTTTTGTAGTTTTTCATGTTGATTAGTCTCCCCAGGTGTATCTTGTTTCCTCGTTACTTTTGTTAAGCTTGTTTGCCCATGTGTATATACACTCACCTAAAGGATTATTAGGAACACCTGTTCAATTTCTCATTAATGCAATTATCTAATCAACCAATCACATGGCAGTTGCTTCAATGCATTTAGGGGTGTGGTCCTGGTCAAGACAATCTCCTGAACCCCAAACTGAATGTCAGAATGGGAAAGAAAGGTGATTAAAGCAATTTTGAGCGTGGCATGGTTGTTGGTGCCAGACGGGCCGGTCTGAGTATTTCACAATCTGCTCAGTTACTGGGATTTTCACGCACAACCATTTCTAGAGTTTAAAAAGAATGGTGTGAAAAGGGAAAAACATCCAGTATGCGGCAGTCCTGTGGGCGAAAATGCCTTGTTGATGCTAGAGGTCAGAGGAGAATGGGCCGACTGATTCAAGCTGATAGAAGAGCAACTTTGACTGAAATAACCACTCGTTACAACCGAGGTATGCAGCAAAGCATTTGTGAAGCCACAACACGCACAACCTTGAGGCGGATGGGCTACAACAGCAGAAGACCCCACCGGGTACCACTCATCTCCACTACAAATAGGAAAAAGAGGCTACAATTTGCACGAGCTCACCAAAATTGGACAGTTGAAGACTGGAAAAATGTTGCCTGGTCTGATGAGTCTCGATTTCTGTTGAGACATTCAGATGGTAGAGTCAGAATTTGGCGTAAACAGAACATGAGAACATGGATCCATCATGCCTTGTTACCACTGTGCAGGCTGCTGGTGGTGGTGTAATGGTGTGGGGGATGTTTTCTTGGCACACTTTAGGCCCTTTAGTGCCAATTGGGCATCGTTTAAATGCCACGGCCTACCTGAGCATTGTTTCTGACCATGTCCATCCCTTTATGACCACCATGTACCCATCCTCTGATGGCTACTTGCAGCAGGATAATGCACCATGTCACAAAGCTCGAATCATTTCAAATTGGTTTCTTGAACATGACAATGAGTTCACTGTACTAAAATGGCCCCCACAGTCACCAGATCTCAACCCAATAGAGCATCTTTGGGATGTGGTGGAACGGGAGCTTCGTGCCCTGGATGTGCATCCCACAAATCTCCATCAACTGCAAGATGCTATCCTATCAATATGGGCCAACATTTCTAAAGAATGCTTTCAGCACCTTGTTGAATCAATGCCACGTAGAATTAAGGCAGTTCTGAAGGCGAAAGGGGGTCAAACACAGTATTAGTATGGTGTTCCTAATAATCCTTTAGGTGAGTGTATAGCCCCTGTGTATTTAAACCTCTGTGCTTCAGTTGTTGAGTGTCGGTTGTTGCTCCTGTATGTGTGTTCCTGTCGTTGCGCTCCTGCCTGTTCTTTGTGGATACTCTTGTTCTTGGATTTTCTGTTTATGTTGTTTGTTATTAAATGTTCGTTCTGCAAAAAAAAACAACAAACAAAAAAAAAATCGGTCTCCTGTCCCGAGTCCAGAGAGCACTCCAGGCCATGAGCTCGCTCTAGTGTCCATAGCTCCTCCCAAGAGAAATTTGGGGGGGGGGGGGTGTGCAGTGGGGCTACCCATCCACAGAGGCCATCCCTGAACTCCTGAGCTGCCTGCGCCGCCATGGTCCCCTGAACTGCCTGCTCCTCCATGCTCCCCTGAGCTGCCTGCGCCTCCATGGTCCCCTGAGCTGCCTGCACCGCCATGGTCCCCTGAACTGCCTGCGCCTCCCTGGCTTCCTGTTCTGCCTCAGTCTCTAGGCCCATGGAGTGGAAGAGGCCTCCGTGGATGGGTAGCCCCCCAAATTTCTCTTGGGAGGAGCTATGGACTCTGGAGCAAGCTCATGGGCTGGAGTCCTCTCTGGACTCAGGACAGGAGACGGAGCCCTCTCTGGACTCAGGACAGGAGACGGATCCCTCTCTGGACTCGGGATAGGAGACGGAAAAACTACAAAGAACTACAAAACATTGCACAAGACAGGAAATAACAAAAGTCCTCACACAAGACAGGGAAACACAGGTTGGGATCATGACAGACGTTCAGGGTCCAGTGACATCTCCTGTCCACATCCAGGGTCCAGTGACGTCTCCTGTCGACGTCCAGGGTCCAGTGACATCTCCTGTCCACGTCCAGCGTCCAGTGAGGGCTCCAGCCTCTGACCAGAGTCCAGTGATGGCTCCAGCCCCTGTCCAGAGTCCCGAGACAGCTCCGTCTCCGTCTCCTGTCCTGAGTCCCGAGAGGGATCCGTCTCCTGTCCCGAGTCCGGAGAGGGCTCCGTCTCCTGTCCCGAGTCCGGAGAGGGTTCTGTCTCCTGTCCCGAGTCCGAAGAAGGCTCCGTCTCCTGTCCTGAGTCCGGAGAGGGCTCCGTCTCCTGTCCCGAGTCCAGAGAGGGCTCCGTCTCCTGTCCCGAGTCCAGAGAGGACTCCAGCCCATGAGCTCGCTCCAGAGTCCATAGCTCCTCCCAAGAGAAATTTGGAGGGGGCTACCCATCCACGGAGGCCATCCCTGAACTCTCAGCGCCGCCCTGGCCTCCTGAACAGTCTGTGCTGCCCTGGCCTCCTGAGCTGCCTGCGCCGCCATGGTCCCCTGAGATGCCTGCGCCTCCATGGTCCTCTGAGCTGCCTGCGCCTCCATGGTCCCCTGAGCTGCCTGCGCCGCCATGGTCCCCTGAACTGCCTGCGCCTCCCTGGCTTCCTGTTCTGCCTCCAGGCCCTTTTCCACTCCATGGGCCTGGCCCTCCATCCCTCCCCCTATTCCACCTCCGCTCCACCTCCCCTGGACTGTTGTGGAGCGTTTGGAAACTGCTCCTTTGAGGGGGGGCTCTGTAACGATCCCGGTGTTGTACCTGTTTTGTTTGGACTTTTATTTTGAAGTGTTTATGTTCCTATTGTTTCTGTGAATATTCATGTGTCCTGTTCCTTTGGCCATGTTTGTAGTTTTGTAGTACTTTTTTATGTTGATTAGTCTCCCCAGGTGCATCTTGTTTCCTCGTTACTTTTGTTAAGCTTGTTTGCCCATGTGTATATATAGTCCTTGTGTTTCATTTGCTCTCTGTCAGTTGTTGAATGTGATGGTCCCTGTTTTCTGTTAGCTTTTGTTCCTTGTTCTCCATGTTTCCTTTCGTTTTATAGTTGTTTCTTTATTAAACCCCTGCACTTAGATCCATGCCTCAGCCTGCTTTCTCCGGACGTGACAATTTAACTGTTTAAGCACAATATCTAAGCAGTGAAAAACAACTCAATTTAGTACAAGCTGGCTTTATGTGCACACACTTTGGCTGTGAGCACAAAATCTGCAGGAATGAGTAAAATTATGCGAAATACGCGCAATACCACGCCAAAATTCAAGCCCTGTAACACCAACAATATTCATCCGGAGCAAATGAAACGAGTGAGTGAGGGGAGGCGGGTTTGTGTGTCAACTCGCTGTCAGCAAGAAAGCGCAGCTGGTATCGTGTATCTATTCTGTGGAAAATGAGTATTGGAAGTATCGATATCTATCGAAAAATCCATATATTTGACAACACTACATTGCACATTATTTCAGATGCTTTTTTAAAAGACAACAATTGAAAAATGTACAGCCTATATTATATATAAAATTCAACCCGCCAAAGTAGCTAGTAGGAGTGACTGCATTAAAATCCATACGCATTTGGCAGGTGTTAATGTCAAGCCCTGGTTATTACCAACATTACATTTCTTTTTAATCCTTTTTTTTATAATTGTGAAGTTTTATGTTTTGCTTCAATAATTAAAAAAAATGATTACAACAAATTTGGATACCTTAAATTGCACGCATTTCTTTAAGGCTTTGTAAACAAAGGAGTAGAATGACATTTATTATATTTTAAATATCCATGTTTTCAAATATTTAATATTTGCAAAACGATGGATATTTATTCACATCACTTTAAAATATAAGTGACGTGATCACAATGAATATTAAAATATTGAAGCATTGGTTTATATTTCTGCATCCCCATCAGATGCTTTAAAAATTCATTTGGAGCTCTTAAAATTTTCTTATTTGGATGGCGATATGTGGCTGAAATTTAAAGTGCACAATAATCGCAGCTATCACAAATAATCATGATTAGATCAAATAATCGCGACACCTCTACTGCGTATGGCCCGTAATGTGTAAATATATTTCCTCAGCCAGAGGCAGCAGTCCTCAGATGCTGTCGACAGAATCTAATCACAGCTGAATCCCGTCCTTTTTTAAATTAACAGCTCCTGGTAATTGCTAAAATAATGGAGTCAGTGCTCTCTGGGCCTCAGGTTAACTTCCTCTTTGTGGCCAGCTCCTTTGGCTCTCTGACACACCGATGGAATTAACAGCCACTCAGCTCCAGCTTAAAGGTCAGGCATGGGCGCTAGTTGTGAGAAACTGCTGATAATACAGAAGCATTCTTAGCTACAGTTCACAGGAGGATAAGAAGTGCCAGACAATAACACAGACCCTCAGTTCATTAGTTTCATCGTGCCTTTTCCATTGTTCTATTATGATGATGCTCCCACTCGGAAACATGAACATCGCAGCATTTGACTCTCATGAACTGCATAATGGCGATCACCTCTCTATGCAAAAGCATCTTTTGTAACGTCAGTGTGTCACTTTACAAATGCTCCTCTTTTTTGTCAAGGGGTCAAGTTTTAATTGGTTAGATGGTATAACTTCACCATTTGGAATGAAAAAAAGCATCTTTCTACATTAATGGTCATTAGCTGTATTTTTTGTAAGCAACATTTAAATCATAATATAAAATTAAATAAATGATAAATTGAAATAAATGAACATACACTCACCTAAAGGATTATTAGGAACACCTGTTCAATTTCTCATTAATGCAATTATCTAATCAACCAATCACATGGCAGTTGCTTCAATGCATTTAGGGGTGTGGTCCTGGTCAAGACAATCTCCTGAACTCCAAACTGAATGTCAGAATGGGAAAGAAAGGTGATTTAAGCAATTTTGAGCGTGGCATGGTTGTTGGTGCCAGACGGGCCGGTCTGAGTATTTCACAATCTGCTCAGTTACTGGGATTTTCACGCACAACCATTTCTAGAGTTTACAAAGAATGGTGTGAAAAGGGAAAAACATCCAGTATGCGGCAGTCCTGTGGGCGAAAATGCCTTGTTGATGCTAGAGGTCAGAGGAGAATGGGCCGACTGATTCAAGCTGATAGAAGAGCAACTTTGACTGAAATAACCACTCGTTACAACCGAGGTATGCAGCAAAGCATTTGTGAAGCCACAACACGCACAACCTTGAGGCGGATGGGCTACAACAGCAGAAGACCCCACCGGGTACCACTCATCTCCACTACAAATAGGAAAAAGAGGCTACAATTTGCACGAGCTCACCAAAATTGGACAGTTGAAGACTGGAAAAATGTTGCCTGGTCTGATGAGTCTCGATTTCTGTTGAGACATTCAGATGGTAGAGTCAGAATTTGGCGTAAACAGAATGAGAACATGGATCCATCATGCCTTGTTACCACTGTGCAGGCTGGTGGTGGTGGTGTAATGGTGTGGGGGATGTTTTCTTGGCACACTTTAGGCCCTTTAGTGCCAATTGGGCATCGTTTAAATGCCACGGCCTACCTGAGCATTGTTTCTGACCATGTCCATCCCTTTATGACCACCATGTACCCATCCTCTGATGGCTACTTCCAGCAGGATAATGCACCATGTCACAAAGCTCGAATCATTTCAAATTGGTTTCTTGAACATGACAATGAGTTCACTGTACTAAAATGGCCCCCACAGTCACCAGATCTCAACCCAATAGAGCATCTTTGGGATGTGGTGGAACGGGAGCTTCGTGCCCTGGATGTGCATCCCACAAATCTCCATCAACTGCAAGATGCTATCCTATCAATATGGGCCAACATTTCTAAAGAATGCTTTCAGCACCTTGTTGAATCAATGCCACGTAGAATTAAGGCAGTTCTGAAGGCGAAAGGGGGTCAAATACAGTATTAGTATGGTGTTCCTAATAATCCTTTAGGTGAGTGTATATTGAATCATTAATAATATTAAGAATATATTAAAATATGTAAAACATATCTAAAAATATTTGATAAGATTATTATAAACATTTTATTATATTCTAGTAAATATTTTGGCAGTAAAAAAATATTAACATAAAATTGACTTACTAGTTTGAAAGAGTTCCTAGCGTTCTCCTTTTTGCTTTTTGCCCACTATGAGCAGTATTCCTCTAACTATGTATATTTCTTTTCTTTTACAACTGGGCAAATGCCTGAGATTTATTTAAACATAAAATACCCTGGACACTGTCTGCCAGACAACTGGTATACATACTAACCTGCGATGTTTGGAGCCTCTTGACATTGCTACCTTAATTCAGCAGGAAGCTATTAATTTAAATGACGTTATGAGGACAGTGTTGGCACGCTGAGTAAGCGTGTACATGCTTTTCTCTATCATTATGAAGTGCTTTTAGAGCTGAAGAAGAGATAAGGGATGTGCTGCTGTATTAAAGTCTCATCCTAGATTAACCATCAAGCTACTTGGAAATCTTGTGGTTTATCTACAGCCTAAACCCCTTGTGTTAGACATATCTACTGTCCATTGTTAGAAAAGACAGCGTTCACCACAGCAGGGATATAGCTCCATGGGACTGGACCACTGTCAGGATGGGATAAACTACAGCTCAACAAAGAACCTCTAATCCGCATCTCTGGCAGCTGTTGGCCTTCAGAATATTAACTGCTTCTCGGGCTTTAAATAAAAAAAAACATACACACACCAGCGTCAAATGCATGTCCACAAATGCAAGCCACAATACGGAGTGTGAAAAAGTTTTGCACACAAGGTCAGCAGCTCGCTCTTGTATTCCCCCCACGCACTGTGATAATCCTCCACTCTGAGTGGGGTCAGAGGGTGAAATGGTTGTGTAGGGTGCAGAGGCAGGGCTACAGGAGGAACCAATACTGCCTGGACTACACAAGCTTAAGGCCAGCAAGGCTAGGCCAAGGGCCAGGGAACTGCTAATACCACCCCAAATTGTCTGCTGCTCCAGATGCTTACATTTCAAGGCTAGAAAAGAGAGGTGAAGAAGTCAAGAGAGGAGGAAATGGAGAAGTTCAGATCAGGAGTTAAAGAGAAAACTTGCTCACTGCAGAAAAGACTTCAACTAAAATTTCATTAAAAAAATGTGGAGATTACATTTTTCAATGTACAAATAATCAGTGTGTTCTATAATTTTTGGATACTTTCAATATTCTAATATTGAAATATCACATGGCGGTATGTGTTTGTACAATAAACAACAAACATAAACATAAAATCCTCTGGATGCACAACCAGAACCCCAATTATGTCCAATGGACAAGAAAAACTAGCAAAAAAAAAACATATTTAATCAGAAATAATATTACAGTTTTTCTCAGTTGCTTTGGTGCATTTCTCAGATCACAACTGAAATTCTCAAAACTACTTCTTTAACCTCCACAATCATCTAGTCACTTGAGCACATCATAAAAGCAATTTCTCATTCTTTTGAACAAACTGCAAATGCTTTGGGGTTTTTTTAATTCCACCAGCGCCGTTCGGCGCATAGGGCGGCAAACGTTCTCCATCGGCTTCGATCAGCGGCATCGATTTTAGCCTCATCCCATGGAATGTCGAGTGCTCGGCAGGTGATTTTAGGTCATCCTTGTTTTCGTTTGCCTTGTGCAGGCCGCCAACCACCATAGACATTGAGGGGGACAAGTCCACCCAAATAATTAGAAATGGCCAAATTGTCCCCCCCAATATACGAAATTCTTGCACTGCTCTGCTGCACTTCATTACGCAGCACTCTGTATGTTAGGATGACAAAAAAGTTTAAAAGTTAAATTTTTAGTCTGGTCTGCCTCAGTGGTCTAAAAGCGCTCATCAATGTCAAAATGATTGAGATGGCCAATCAAATCAAAGCAGGCGGGGTTTACGTTCTCTTTTGGCTCGTGCACAGTCTTCACACAGACGAGCGCGTCAATCTATTGCTTAATGCCATTGCGGAGACTCTATTCTTTCCGGTGAAATCTCAAAACAAAACAAAAAACCTTTGACACTGTTTACAAAAATTCTACCACCAGACCACGTTTCTTTATGCTTGATAAAAATAAAAAAAATTGGTCCCCCCCAATGTTCAAGACATGGTTACGGCCT
Source organism: Coreius guichenoti (assembly GCA_039654105.1). Taxonomy (NCBI): domain Eukaryota; kingdom Metazoa; phylum Chordata; class Actinopteri; order Cypriniformes; family Gobionidae; genus Coreius; species Coreius guichenoti. The sequence goes on from CM077174.1 coordinate 25,458,897, forward strand.
TGCGCCAGAGTATCGCTGTCTTGGGTAGCCGGTGGTTGGGGAGGCGTAAGACGTGTCCGCTTTGGTACAGTCATGCAATTGATTATGTACAATTGTCTGCTGTTTCATACATCAATTGCTTATGTCATGTTTATTAAAAATTTTTATACTGTTTCTTTGTTGAATAGTTTTACCTCTCAAAACATCTAGGCATTAATTCCTTGCATAAGTCATTAAATGCAAAATAGTTAAACTAGTTATCATACAGTAATGCATCAAGTATATTTTCTATACATTTCTCTTAGACTTTTTTTACGATAAATAAAGTGATCGGTTTGGTGTGCACATTTATATGTTACAAGCTTCTAATCAGAATATCTGAATATTTTTTTGACATGCACACATTGCACAAATATACAGTTTCCCGCTGTTCGCACATACTATTCTCCTACATGGATTCTTTGCTTTGTTTCAAAGAGCAGACTTAAAGGTGCAGTGTGTAATATTTATGAGGATCTATTGACAGAAATGCATTATAATATACATAACTATATTTTCAGTGGTGTATAAAGACCTTACATAATGAACCATTAGGTTTTTATTACCGTAGAATGAGCCATTTCTATCTACATACACCGCGGGTCCCCTTACAGTAAAGTCACCATTTTGCGCCGCCATGTTTCTACAGTAGCCCTAAACAGACAAACTGCTCTACAGAGCGCTAGCTAATCTCTGCTGTCTCAGATGATGACATCTTTGTCCTGTGTCGGCCACCGTAGCTTCTCTATGAGCTTCGAAAGGGAGGGGTGAGCGGTAGGCGGTTGCAATTCGCAACCTCACCGCTAGATGCCGCTAAAATTTACACAGTGCACCTTTAATATTTATCTATTTCAGGTCCTGATTAGGAGACGATGAGCACATGAATCGTTAGGCCATGCTGTGCTGCTTATATTTATCAAACAGTAAAAACGCCCCTTCCCACACCAAAAATAAAGTGAATGAAAGTATGAAGTGAGGACTGATTGGACGTTGTTCTGCTCCTGTGATGGAAGGGTCAATATGTAGATACAATATATATACGGACCAACAGTAAAATTGTAACACTGAATCCTATCCAGTCTCTTGCAATCAACATCCCACATAGAGTAATATGTAAATTCGTACAGTTGAAATTTACAGTATATATGCCATACAGATAAAGTGCAGTCTTGTAAATTTTCAATCATTGTCATCAAAATCGTAGGTATAGTTTACATCTAAAAATACTGGCAGAGTACACTGTTATTGTCACGTCTGTCTGCTTGTTTGGTCTTCCTGTTGTGTTTTGATTCTGCCACATGTTCCTTTGTCTTAGTTTCCCGCCACTTGTCTGTTTACAAGGTTACCCTCGTTAGTTTAGTTCTGTTCAGCTGTGTTTAGTTAATTATCTTGTTTCTGTCTGCTATTTAAGTTCCTCTTGTTCACTCAGTCTTTGTCTAGTCACTGTTATGTAAGGTTGTGTTTCTGTTGCCTGTCTGCATGTTCCTGTGAAGTTAAGATTTAAAGTTTGTTTATTGTGCTCTTCTGAGACTTCAGCCTGTTCCTGGGTCACCAACCGTGACAGTTATATTGACAACATGACAAAGCATTTTGACTATCTTGTTTGTGAATGACACACAGACTTGTAATTCTGATGGCACTGATATGTTCATTGACATAAATACTTACTTTTGAGAGACGAACTAAGGCTTTTGATCAAGTTACAAGCTTTTGCAGATAATCCATTGTGTGGTGTTGCTTGTATGAATTGTATTGAGAAATGCACTGACTGGTTTGCAAATCTTAAGGATGATTCAAGAAATGTACCAAAGCGACTGAAAAAAACTGTAATAAGAAATATTAAAAATATTAAAAAATATAAAAAAAAAATACAAATATTTTGTTATAGTAATTTTTAGAACAATCTACAGAGAACAATCGACAGATAGATACTGATTAAATAGTATGATTCTCAGACGGTTTCATACTAAAGAGTACACAAGGCTTAAAAGACGATATGCTGGGTCTGAACATATTTTTTATTTATTTACTCAGACTGTCAACACTGCTGGATTAAGCCAAGCTGAGAAGATTTGTACTCACCCTGTCTAAGAGGAGCTCATGGAGGGCAGGGAGGGAAAAAAAACCCCAAAGAGACAGAGAGCACACAAGCAACAGAGTTCAGGAGCCCAACACACAGCTGTCTCTTCTGCCTTCACCTCCAGCTCCCTGCAGAAAAACAAGAGGCTGCTGGTCCAGGGCCAAGAGCAGCTCAGCAGGTAGTGTACACTTCATCAAGCTCACTTATCTCTCATGAGCACACCCATTCACCTTAGCTCTGACAAAGAACCCAGCTACAGATTTTAATGAATTTTGGATAATGTTTTGCTATGTGTTGTATGGCAACTTGACAATGCGGTTCTAATACATAAGTCCCAGCAGCATACGGTACCTCTATAAATAAAGAGACAAGTAAGCATATACTGTATGAGGTGAGATGGCAACAGAAAGTGACAGTGAGCAAAGGAAAGAGAGAGCATTAAAAGAACATCAGTCTTCTTGTAATGAGTTTTGTACAAATGGCAGTTATGTCAAATGTATGAGGTTGTTAATTAAATGTGAATGGTTGACATCCATCCAGGCTGCTCCGCGGCCCAAGCCATTCACCAACAAATCCCTCCAGCGAGTAAAACACTGGAGTATTTCAAAATGAAGCGTACAGTAAATCAAAACAAGGCTGAGGGCGAGCAGAGCGGCATAGTGGGTCAGTTTCTGGGTCGTCTCACGCTCAATGACTGTCTCTTTCATCTGCCCCACAAACAATAGAGAGAGGGCGATTTTGTGGAAGCGATTGCTGAGATGAGCTGCAGAATAGTTGCCTGAGAAATACATTCAGCTCTTTCTTTCTTTTCTTTTTTTTCTCTTTCTGCTGACCTTCTATGTAGGAGGCACTGCCTCATTCTCCTCAGTAAGATTGCTTTTGGCCTTTCACAAATTGATTAAAACCTGCCCACTCAAGAAGGGCAGCCTGGCAGTTTTCCCCTGCTTTACAATACAGAACAGTGTGATGGGAGAAATTCTATAATTTAATTAGGGTTTGGCATTGTTTTGCTTCTAAAAGCTGTTAAACTATTTTAAAATCATATTTTTAAACATGCAAGACATTTAACAACTACTCAAGCAAATATTTAAAAGCCATTTCAGCGGAACTTAAATTTACAGTAAAAGATTTTATATTTTATTACCTGATATAATGTTAATACCAAAGTCCTAAAACTTGATGTATATAAAACCCTAATTTACTAAACTGATAACAAAAAAATAAAAATAAAACATTTAAATAAAAAAAAACAATGTAAAGTGTCACAAAGGGAATTTAATTTACATTTTTCGCTGTAAATTCAATGACTTGCTATTTTTCACTTTCAAAAACTATACATTTAACAGTATTTTACTGTAAAATTACATGAAATGTCCCATTAGATCTATTATAGTTTTTCAATATAGGTTACCAAAACTAGGTTTTTACTGTAGCATTTTTATAGCCTTTTACAATCATTTTAAGTGTACACTGAAAAAGACCCCATAATGCATGTAATTGTGTAATAATTTCTTGTTATTTATTATTAGAAGTGTCCTAACTAGTCATTTGTTGAAATAAATACAAAAAAATACAGTGTGTCGATGTCTGTCTGCTGTCTGACCCTCTCCGATTCTCCTGCGTGGCCATTGGGAAAGAGAATATTTACAATGACAATAATAAAACTTCAGTTACATTTCACCTTTCCAACAAAGAAATGGATCGACTTCTGTCAGCTTGTTGAACACATTTTTATCTGGACATTTCTACCTTATGATGGCTGAAGCACCAGCGAGTGCCCAGCACGTGACACTGTTTTCACTGTAACCAGATCAACATTGTGAACAGAATTCTACAAAACTTCAGTGAAAACATCAAATAATCATGCAATGGGATAAAATAGCTTCTCTTCCCTGCAAATGAAACCATGAAGAATGTAATTATTTAACCATGGGGAGGTATCCATATTAATTTCAGTATCAGCAGACGCAAAACATCAGTGAAAGGCGACAACTTTTAAAGTTAAAAACCGATAAAAGTTACGTAAAAGATAAAAGCTCCTTGTGTTCCTCAGTTTGATAGATTTGAGCAACCATAAACAATGCAAAACATAGGCAGTTTGAGTTTGTGATAGTGCTTCCTATGTAGAAAATCGCTTCCTGCCCTCCATCTGCATTTCGCGCCACAGCAACGCAGTGCCGTGACGTCATGTGCAAACAAGCTATTGTGTGGACAGACAAATTTCTCATAGATAGATTGCTGTATTATGTCTGGTTGCAAAACACAGTGTAAAGCTGTAAAACGCCAGGCAAAACAAGACAGTCAGTGAAGAGACATTATATATTAGTCACGATTCAGGAGTTCTGGGCCAGTGAACAAACTCTTAAGGGCAACGGGTCACCTCATTTCCTCTCTCTCTAGCCCATTCAAAGCCACGTGATCCAGATCCTCTGAGCATCACTCTGTATCACTCTATGTGAAAGACAAGCTTTGTCTCATCCTTTCACAGGTACAAGGACACAGCGCACCGGGGGGACGCTGCACACAAGCAAATATGTGCAAGTACAAAGACAAAACACTTAGTGACTTTGCTTCTAAGTGCTTTTAAACACAGCCCGGCCCACTCAACCAATGCAGAGCGGCAGGTAAGCAGGCAGAGAAGGTGTGCCTGTGAGGACAGTGCAGAATGCAAAAGATATGAAATATTTAGAGAAAAGCAGTATTTTTCACTTGCTTTCTCTGAGTCATTCCTTTGAGTGCAGGAAGAAGGGTTGTGAACCTATGTTGTTCTGTTATACTGAAGGGGGTGCCTGTTACGGGGGTGTAGTGTTGGATTTTCACCTCGGGTGAACAGCATATTTTATTTTTACACTATTATATATGAAGTATATTATACTTGTCGGTTAAAGGAAGGGTAGGCAATTACTGAGAGGCTAGCAAGTTTCAACCAGTATAAAAAAGTGTTTATATATATAAAACAGTATAGTATTATACAATGATATATAGGTCTTGAGACACGTCTTTTAAAAGCTGAACTTATTTTAACTTGAGCGCTGTGTTTCTCGAACACCGTGCCATGCACAAGAAGCTGCAAAAGACACAAGATGCGAGTGCAACAGTCAAACGCGTCCATCTAGCGCATTTACATAGAAATCCATTCCACTGCACTAATTTTCCAATATTTTTCTATGTAAGCACGTGCTAGACGAGCGCGTTTGACCATTACGCTCACGCCTTGCATATTTTGCGGCGCCTCGAAAAACGGCCCCTAACTATACTAGTTTCTTATATATTAGCACCAGTTTAGAGACTCAATGTTTCCTATGAACTGTTAAAATAAATTCCATCTCTCTCATAGGCCTGTCTCATGCATGTGGTACAGCTTTATTCCAGGTCTCCCCGATCTTGGCTCTGGCCTAATCTCAAATTAATCCTCAGATCCAGCCATACTGTCATCCTACAGTACTGGCCTGTTCTCCTGAGCCTCAGAGCTTTATAGACCCTCTGCACATTCTGAAGAACTCCATTCTTTCTTCTTATTACAGCAGCTGAGAAACAGAGAGAAGAGGAGAGACCAGGAGAAAGCAAAAACTGTCGTGGCTAAATCCACACAGAATCTGTACATTTATTCCTGATATTTTCTAAGAGAAAATCTACAAAAACTAAACGATACATTCTTATTTTAGCTTATACTTTAAGTATTGTCAAATAAGCCAAAATATTTAATAAATGAAAAAACACAAAGGGTGGAAGATATGGCACTTCGTGATGGATGGCCACTCAATTTCTGTGGAAATCTGCTAAGCTTTTTGTGGAATTCTGTGGGCAAAAACTGTGCAATGGCCTGTTGTAATGGCCAATTTATTACTTTGCATGCAGTCTAGACATCAATTTAGACAGTCCAGATCGGTCAGCATGGCATTTAGCGAACCACATCTGCCAGAGCAAACCCTCCAGACAGCAATAAAGCTAACTGTGGCAATAACCTCAACCACAAAACTGACAAGACTTAAAAAATCATCCACTGTACTGAACGCCAGAGAGAACGACAACCCTACAGCGTCAGCCACCCCCTCTGTTCGTACTGATTACGCTAATACAATTGGGTTTGGAGGGGGTCGGTGCGGAGATGGCTAAGGGTTGACAACGGACACATTGTTTAATGGAGGTTCTACTGGGGCAGGCCTGGGGGGTCTGCAGCGAGCCGGCCAATTTCCCTGTAAGCTGAACTGTTCAGCCCCTGCATTTCCAAAAGCTGCCCGGGGTCAGCTCCAAGCCTCCTTTTCTCTCAGCGCACAACAGTGTTACAAGCCCAGTGCAACATATCTACAAATTCAAATCACACATGCATTATACCCCTCCGATCTGAGGGTTTTCATCAACCACTTTGTGCTGTAATGATTTCTCCATTTACGCTATGGCGCGCTGTCAAAGTGAGTCATATTTAAGCTGACGTATGGAAAAGCCGTACCCGACAGTAATAGGATTTTTTTTAAAACACACAACACAGCAGTGTGGTGCTCCAGACATGAACCGTTCATGCATTGAATATCTTGGGCATCTCGTTAATGTTAATATGAAAACAACCCCATCCGATGCAGCGTCATGATGTGGAAGAAAGGAGGCAGGTGGAAAGAGGTGGTGGGGGGCGGCACACAACACACAGTGATCTACATACTGCCATCATACCCTGAAAGTCTTCCTTTTTTACCCATGAGTGATGGCATGTCAGTCAAAATACATAAGACTTCTTGAATATGGCTGATTTATTCAGACACAGGGTGTTGTCAATCAGCAATGAAACTTGTCAGACATATTGAGAATTGCACACAATATCCAGCATAACAGCAATTAGCCACTGCAGTGTAAGTGAATATATAGAGATATATGGGTGAATCTCACAAAACATTTCACAAATAAAATAAAATTATGACAATTAAGAACATCCACACCAAATTCTAACTACTGTAATGGCTTAATGGCTAAGGATATTTTATTGTTAAGTGATTTTTAAGTGTTTTTTTAACATTCATTAATTCCACTATTCTAAATGGGGATTTAAAAAAAAAAAAAAAACACTACTATGATACTATGAATAATTTAAGAATATATAATTGTTTATATCTTTTTCACGTTACAAAAGAAGAAAGATTTCATTTGCAAAAAAAAAAAAAAAAAAAAAAAATTGCATAAAATCTCAATGGTCCTAAAATTTTGTCTTGAGTAAAATATCATTTCTTATTTCATTCTTTTGATTTTTTTTTTTAGGGTTAAATATAAAACATACATGTTCAGTTTTTATGATAGTTGCCCATCTATACTGTATACGTCCATGAAAACAAAACATAATCATAAGGGAAACAAGAGAGTGAGGTTGAAACAGAATGAATACTTCAATCAGATCAATATTTCACTGGTCACATTTCCATTTTAAAAAAATCTAAGACAACCATTTTTAGGTCCGGAGACATTTTTCACAACAGAGACTAATTATAAAGATCTCCGAAGCAGAGACAAAAAAAAAAAATCCTCAAAGCACAAGGGCTCAAGGACACTTCAAAAACAACATAAAAACTATTTCTCCCTCTATCCTGGTTGCACACAGTCGTTCTCTCTTTATTTTTAATAGTGTCTCTCTGCATTTGTTTGTGCCAGTGTGGCATATTATGTGAAAAGATGCATCGCCCTCACAGATTTTATTAAGTGCAGTGTCACCAGAACTAAGCGGTTCACTCTGATTGCTGTCATCCTGATACATTGCACACTGTTCAATATTATTGCATCAGCAAACACAAAACAAAGTGCAAACTAGGCTAAGTGCTAAACCCTCCATTCAACTTGTTTTGCTCCCTTAATTCCATCAAGGCCTTGCTTATTTAGAAACCAAACCATTCATACACCATTTACTGGATTATCTGTACTCTGGATATTGATTCTTTTTTGAAAACTTCCTGATATAATCTGATCAGCAACTACAGACACACTACACTTACACAACCCCGTTGTCGAGTTCATCAATATATAGGGCTGCATCTAGACTGAGCTTCCCAAAGGCTAAACAGCTGAGATTTCTGTGGAACATGACTGGCTCCCACAGAAAGGGCAACTACACCCACAGGAAATACCAACCACAGCCTGCTGTTCCTCAGTGAGTCATTAATTACACTTTCGCCAAGACAAAAATGACAAATAAATGGCAAACACCAGGATTAATATTAATGTAGTCATTACTGTCAATGCCACTTCATCATGCCGCTGTACCAACTGGCATTTTACAGTTTCTGAACAACAAAAATGTCTTCATAATGCTGGGATTGGAACAGCGGTGTGAAAACAATGATTGGAGCGGTTCACTGCTCATGAATAGAGGCTGGCAAACCTTCAAACTGTAAGTCATTACATGTGAGATCAAAACCCCAAGCTGCTGGCCACTAGCACAAAAAGAAATGAACAGCATGGGACGACAAAGGTAATCAATGTGACCATCACTGGTCTCCCTCGATTCATTAAAAGTCTATAGGAGCTGTGATGTGCTCTCTGCACTCCAAATCTGTCAGCACGGAAAAAGAGTTGGCCATTTTGTTTATTTCCCCCCAATCCGAGGGTTGTCTTGCCTTTCCTGAATACAAAAAAGTTAGTTTTCTAAAGTGTTAAAAATGTAAAAAGTTAACAAAATTTTCTAAATCTATTTTGATATCTATCGTTATTACAATTCGAGCGTATACAGGTGACAATTATCTTCATGTTATGGGCAAAAACAAGTAAAGGAAAATAATAAAGTTGTCTAAATAAATATATAAAAAAAACATAGAAATCTGAAATAAATAAATCATTTTAAATTTGAATTACGGCATCACAGCATTATAATGTAAAGTATGAAAAAAGATATATATATATATATATATATATATATATACATTTTTTTTTTTTTTTTTTTTTTTTTTTGAGATTTGCCACCAAACAAGCAAAAATACTGCTTTCAAACAACAGATAGTCCCGTCCCAATCTCACACCATTGGTTGAACCAATTTTGCTGTCGGGATAGCAGGCACAAAATGGATATATCAAAATCACTGATAAGCTAATTAACAAACATTTAATTGGCAAACGATTGCCCACACTGACTATGTCCAAGATCTGTCCCCTTCTTACAGCCAGAAATTTCAACGATCGATTTCAGGAACCGCACACCCCTCACAGGGGAAGCAGAAAAAGTGCCCATAATGAACGGCTGGGTTTGAATGCATCAATCAATCAATGAATAAGTGCTCTAAAGCAGAAAAGGCTCCAATCAGGGCTCACCACGCTGCAGCTGGTTGTACAGTGCAGAGCATTTGCTCTATTCCAGTCTCGCATCTGCTCCTTCACAGACTGCACTGCCTGCCGAGTTAATATGGCCTCAGTAAGGGGCAAATAACGCCATTCACCCATCTCCTGTTTCCTGCTATCTCCTACATAACATAAAACCCTTGCTATTCCTAGTATGCTCAATGATGTGTTGCCTCCCAAAAACTTCTGACACTTGCAAACAAAAGATGTGTTCAGCTGTAATCATTAGAACCATAAATGGCAGCCAATGCTGCAACCAAGGCTGTTAGTGCTGCCATGCCACAGTGTTTCCTGCTAACAGTAACGTAGTGGGAGAAAAATCACTGAAGAACTGTCAGATTAAAGCCATTCGAAGCCTTGGTCCAGTCTATCCTTCAACATTTTGCTTTTAAACCTATTTGCAAAAAGTATGTGTTAAAACAGTATGTCAGGAAATTTGTCTTACTTTAATAACTCCATCCCCTCGAAATCCATCTATTTTGCTTTGAGTGCGATGTGGCATCGTTCCCGACAACATAGTAAAGGTAAATAATGAGCGAAGTGATTCACAGCGACGGGGTCCTGTGCAAACACCCCAGATTTGCATGATTTATCTTTATTATGGAAATGTCTGGGACTCTTAAGGGCCTGACACTGGCTCAGTACATACACTAAGTTCATTAGCTAGAGCTCCGCAGGACGAGCTCTATCCACAATCTACGGCAGGATGCTCATTACGTTAGTCTAAAGAAAAGGACTATATAGAGGAGTGAAAATAGACCTTGAAAGCTATTTATATTTGAAAGCGTTTAGAGGGATGAATCATCTCTGCATTGTGCTAGCACACAATATGGTTTCTATCTTCTAAGTAAATACACATTAATGCAGAGAAAAGTAGTGCATTCGGGGATTTGCTTCATCTGCTTGATAGATATGGGAGCAGAGGGCAGGATTTATATGCAAGAGAAGAGCGGTTTCGCCTGTGATCTAATAACTTGTTTTAACTGACAGGCATTTTGTTCAGTCGCTGCATCGTTGATGGTGTTCAATATTTTGCGCCCTGGAGCACATCTTGTTACCACCTTTAAATCATCCTGCTAGTGCGAGGCCTGTGAGAGCAAGGGCACAAAGCGATCTGAATATCCTTAAGCACCGGGGGTGCATGCTAGGCACAATCCCTGGCAAGCCATCAATCAGTCCTTTATGGGGAATGAGAGACTTTATGGTAAATGCTAAATGTGATGGGAGGGAAATTACTTTGAGGTCTGCTGTCACCCATGCTAGCTTAGTTCAAATCCCTCCCTTTCCCTTTTCCTCTCCGTAGAAAAACACAACTAATGACATATCATTTGTGTCGCATAGATGATCCAACATTTTGAAATCCCAGTGAGTGGCTGGCAACTTATGTATTCACAGATATTTTGGGGTGGATTTACTAAACTGTTTTTACATACAAGATTTCAGCACTGAAACCTGGGTCTCATTTACGAACCATCCACAATCCAGCCTAACCAGAGACAAAAAGCACTGAAATAATGCCATTATGCATTTAAATTACATTTTTATTTTACATTATTCTTTTCGGCACTAACACACCTCCTTTCTCTGCAAGTTTGGCTGACTATAAACGCCCTCACAAAATTGCAGTTTGTGCAGCTTTCTAGTAGTCATGGTAATAGTAATTCAATTTTAATAGAAAAAAGATTGATCATGTTCATTTAGGGCAGGAAAAAAAAGAAAAATCTGTCATTTACTAACCCCTTTTTAAAAGAATAAATTATTTTATTTAATAAGGATGCGTTAAATTAATCAAAAATGACAGTAAAGACATTTATAATATTGCAAAAGATTTCTATTTCAAATAAAATCGGTTCTTTTGAAAAAAAAAAAATCAGTTTCAGAGAAAAATATTAAGCAGCACAAATGTTTTAACATTAAAATTAAAAGAAATGTTTCTTGAGCACCAAATCAGAAGGATCTGATTCTGAAGGATCATGTGACACTGAAGACTTTGGCTTTACCATCACATGAATAAATTACATTTTATAATATATTAAAATAAAATAAAAAAATTATCCAATAAATGCAGCTTTGCTGAGCTTAAGAGACATCTTTCAAAAACATTACAAATTTAACGACCCCAAACTTTTGAATGGCATGCACTATACCTTAGCAATATACACTAGCTGCCTATTTTAGGAAGGAGATCCTTGACATCAAAAAGTTTGAAAATCCCTGTTCTAAGTTATAATTTGTTTCAGCAAATCCGCACTCCTATCACAATCAGTTGCCTACAACAGTGTCCACATAAATAGGCTGTATACTAAGACACGTTCTGTTCGATGCTTTGATGCGGAGAAACCAAGGATGCACTCCTGCTCCGCTCCAAATGCTCCTCTGGTGATTACCTGCCGTCTCCCTAACTGCTGCACCCTGCTAAGGGAACGCTCTAGATGAAGTAGCTCCTAGATGGGAGCTGGCACTTCAAATGGAGGGAAGGGACAGGAAGGTTGTCGGAGACTTAATTGTGGCGGAGAGCCTGTGGTTCTGCATGCGCCACAGACGCCAGGCCCAATTAACCAGGTGTACACAGTCTGCCAATCCAGGAGGGACAAGAAGCAGCTGATCCGCCGTTTGCTCTCCTCTGACTAATAAATCGATACGGAGACGGTGCCTGGGAGACATACGTGCGGGGGAGAGGCTGACGCACCACCTGACGGCATCCACATGCATGTTACACCTTTTTTCTGCTTTATTTTTTCCCACCTCTCACTCCGGCCGGCCTCATTCTGAAATAATTGCAGTGACGACCTTTGTGAAAAAGAAGTGTGCTTAACTGTACTGAAAGTGCACTTGTAGTGTACTTCCAGATAATATAATACTAATGGAATAAAAACACACTTAAGCATAATTAAAAGTACATTTTAATGACTGTTTTTTGTCACACTTATGTACAATATTTAAAAAGTGCACTTTATAATGTCAAATTAAAAGTTGCAGATAATATAAATGAAATAAAAGGCCACCTAAATGTACTTAAGAGTACACTTTCATGACTATGTTTTTTAACACACTTAAGTATAATGTCAAATTAACACATTTGAAGTATTTTGCTTTAATAATTTTTGTCAATTTTGTCATTTAAAGTACACTTATTTTCATGTGCGGATTAATATACTAAAGCCCCTGTAAAGTACTTGATTATAATTTAACTGTAGTGTGCTATTAAATATATTAAAATGTACTAAATTGCAACTTCATCATTACAATTAAATGTGTATTTAAATACATGACATAAAAGTTTCAATATAAATGACATTGAAGTATATTTTAGTTTACTGTGAATGCTTGTCAGTACATTCGGCAGTACACCAACCATATTTCAAAGACAATAGAAGTAATTATGAAATGACATAAAAAGATGTACCTAAGTGGGTCAAAAAAGCACTCTTACATTCAACATATTGTAATTTAATTTTTAAACTATAATATAGACCATTTTCATTTTATTGTAAATAAATAACATAAAATTAAGTGTCCAAAAACATTACATTCAGTTCGCACTTAAGTATATTCTGTCACAGTTTATTATTTCCATAATACGTACTTTTTTTTTTAAAGTATGCTAAAATGTACTTCTTTTGCACAAAGGGAGGGAAGGAGAGAGGTGAAGAAAAGGTCTGGATCAATCTCACAGATCAGAGATCAGGGGACTCTCTGTCCGTCCATCAATACTGCTAACATAAAACCTAGAAGCAAAAAAACACAAAATTTATGAGTGCAATACATCACCAGCATAAGCCAAGCAGAGATGGGCTGAAAAATAGAGTGGTGGACACCAGCCGATGGCGTGGGAGATTGGCTCATTGATTTGTAATGAACATCCACCAGCTATCCTTCCTCCCCTCAAGTGGCTTGAAAGCCTTTATTGTGGAGTTACAAATTAATAGCATCCCGCTAATGTCCCACAGTCTCTTTACAGGCGTCACCAGCGGCTTTGGTGGGACCACAGCTGTGCGTCTTGGTGGACAAGGGAAGAAATCTAAATGAAAGGACAGCAGCGACTCTGAAAAGCGGTATTGACACAGAAATGGCGTTTTGCCTGCTATCAAGACTGCCGCAGATGGGGAGGTGGCCATTCATAACCTGCCCTACTGGAGAAGAATAATCATTTCATGACGTGAGCTGCTGGTTCAATAATATACAGTTCGGGCTTTTAAAAAAAAAACAATGGAAGTGGAGATCAAATGAAGTGGAAGCTTGTCAGAATACAGAGGCTGAGCGGGCATGCAGGTGCTTTTGAGCACGGCAGATGTTTAGCGCATCAGACAAGCTCTTGAGTGAGATGAGGAGCAGGAGCAAAAGGGGAAAACGCATATATACACACATGGCAAAACGCAAAAGGGCTTCTGAAGCGAACAACCCGAGAGAAGCAGCGCTGGGGAAAAAAGCAATTGGGATACACACTTCACAAGGCTGTGGAACCGTCAGCCATGCCTTAGAGACTGTTATGGCAGAGAGAAGGAAAGAGAGAGAGTGCGTGTTAAAGCTTTACCATCGCCTCGGCACCTGGAAACTGTCAAAGCCTGATTCACAACTTCTGTCCTAAAGGAGGGGCAGACACACAGGCACAATAACACTCATTTTCATGCGAGCGCTGTGAAAAAGAGGGTTTAAGGAGGGTCTTCATGCACTGAATGGCTCTTGATGAGAGTCTGAGGCACACTGCAATAGGTTAATCACTGGTAATCAAAAAACAGGTGTTGAATATTTGCAGTTCCTGCACATGATCATCAGAACTCGGGTGTGTGCGGTTTAATTAATAGTGATGTCCCTCTCTCGCAAGTTTTTTCCCCCTCCCTTCTGTTTATTTTTGCTTTTTTTCAGACTTTTTTTTTGAAAGCCATGAAGCACAACTGATTGCATCGGATCACCAAGAGCAAATTGCTTTTCCTCGGCAGAAGAGACAGGCGGAGGTGGGGGTGATGGGGGGATAGAGGGAGTTTGTCGTTTATCAGTGGCTCAAAACATTTGGGTTTTGGAACGGCAGTAAAGACATATTTTACGTCTAAAGCCCAAACACACTCAAAGGTCACTTTTCAAACACAGAGGAAATACTGGATATTACACAAACTGAAGTCTCTGAACGTTCGCAATATATATTTTATATGGCTCTAGACTAAAAACAAAATGACTATGGAGTTATTGGCAATGTTTATGAGCCAAATTACAGATTCACTCAATATCCATTCGGCATGTTTTCCAAAAAAAAATTAAAAAGTATTATGACTCCAACATGTCTCCCTTACAGTTGATTCAAACTTACAATTGGACCTTCTCTAACAATAACCAATATGCGTCTATAAAAATATGAATATCAAAATATCATTATTCAAATCAAAATCAAATCACCTTTATTTATATAGCGCTTTTTACAATGGCAATTGTTTCAAAGCAGCTTCACAGTGTTAACAGGAAAATAATGCAACGGAATTTGATTCGGCTGTACAGCCGCTCTGGTGAAAACGGTGATGTCATCCAGCTCATTTCAATTATCATATAGTGTCAATGCGGGCAGATCAGTATTATTATTATTATTAATGTATACAACAAAAATCTGCTATGAATATCTATCTTTATTTATACACTGCCATTTAAAAAGAAGTCACTAAACAGACTAATTGAAAGTCTCAAAAACTTTATACATCACAAAAATGATTCCTGGTTCATTTCGAATCGGACGTAGCCAACAAATGACTCATGGTTCAGTGAAAGAGTCAGTTGTGAACACCTCTTAATGATTCACACAACTAGTTCAAACTGCTAGCTAAATATAAAAATGATTCATGTAAAAATGACTTAGTGAAATAATTCACCAAACGAATCTGATTCAAATCACTAACTAAAGGCTGTTTCGCGAAACTTTTTAACTGACTCTTCAAAAAGAACTGCTTCATAAGAGTCATTTGTTCACCTGGACATTGCAGCTCATGCACACAATGATGTCTCGATGAAAGGGCATTTTAGTCAGTCTGGAGCCCTGTTTTACAGATTTTTCTGCATAAATACAAATGACACCGTATTTGATACCTAACATGATATCTAATATAACATTTCAAAATCTATTTAAGTTTAATGTATCTGATTATTTCAGTTTAAATCTGTCCTCATCTGTCTCATAATACATCTGCCATCTGCGGTTAATCTATACAAACATAATCTCGCCACCCTTGACATATAACCGTGTGTGTATAATAAAAGCTGGGGGAGGGGGTCCATGAATTCAATCAGCTATGAATAAGACTCTGGATTTATTTAATAAGAGGTTTAATCTATAAAACATGCTCTCGTTGGCAATTTGCACCCATTCATTTTCTGGAGAAGGACAAGACTGAATTAAATTGTAAACCATAATGTGCTTCCTAGAATACCGAACGTGATGTAAAAAAGCGGGGCGGGTAGAGTTATGGAAGGGGCAGGACAAGCACATAAAGCACCATTACACCCCATGCTCCTGCCACGGCCAGAGATTAAAACGGGCCGTAAAGACAAACACGCATACAGTGTGGGTTAAAGGACGAGAGAGCCACAGCAAGGTCTCCCATTTTTATCAGGGCTAATGGAGAAAACAGCAAAAATGGGCAACAACATTTTCAATCCTTTTTTATGTCAACCAAGCACGATGTGCGTGCAAGCGCAATGTTGCACTGCAAAACAGCACGGGAATCATTAGGAAAAGATATAGACTATGGCATATTCAGGTCAAGAGCAAACATAAAGACTAGACTGCAAAAATATGCGCTTTATAATTAGACTCAAGCCTGTCAGACTCCTGGGCTACATTATGCCTTCTTCTCATCCGTTTATAGCCCAGATATATTATAGTACGACGAGTTCAGTAAGGCAATTGCGTTATTTCAATCCCATCTCTACATCTGAACTCCCTACTTTTCCATCTTTACCATCTGGCCTCTGGAAGCCTGACAAAGTCATTGATCATCTCGGTTGCACAGATGTTCAGATGTAGCCACTGCAACAGAACTTCAAATGCTCTTTAAGTGGGTTAGTTACTATATGATGGTAAGAGGTCATGTAGCACAGGAAGTATTGTGTGTGCATATCAGTCACACGCAGTGTTTTTTTATGTAAATTAATGTTCCAGTTACATTTAATGTTGACACATTCTCCAGGTTAAATAACTTTACTTGCACTTTCAAAAAAAAGTTTTAAAATTTACATTTTCAATTTTACATTAATTTTTGGATCATCAGTCATCAAAGCTCTGTAAACACTGCAGGTGTCATGATGGACACACACACACAACACACACACAATTTCAGAAAAGCTGATTATTCACTAAAAAAAACCAACTTACAGGTTGCGTTTTCAATTCATTTCAAGTTTTGATGTGACAAAGCTGTGATATCTCTGTGGATGAGTTGTTTATTTTATAACTAGTCTTCCCATTAACACCTTTATTATATTTATTCATTCAGACCAATGTGCGGATGTGGAAAACACACGACAATGAGAGGCTTTATCACGTGAACAGCGCAATAGCCAATCATAGCGCAATGGAGACATTGCTTCCTCTCACGTGGCGTTTCCCCCATTCATTCTCCACCAAACCCAAAGCACGTACACCGCTTATGTTACATACGCTGCAACTTAAACCACTGGTATCGCTGTTGGATAGTGTTACTTTTGCACTTTCTAATACTATATTATGCGTTGTTTTATTTTTGTACTGTAGATATTCTCCTCGGAGGAAATGGCCATGGTGCGTATGTGCCAGTTGTGCTGACAGCAAGAGGCTGGGCACCCTGGCAGCATCCAGATTTCTCCCAGCAGTACTGTCTGCGGAGTGCTGTCCCAGCTGACCATTCATCAGCATTACAGAAGTGGCAGGTCTGCCAGTCTGGCCGTAGGAGGCCATCCAGCCCGGCGGCCGACTCATTTATCAGAGACGTAATAAAGACTAGGAGAGCAGACGCTCCACCTCATAGCTCCTGCTGAACCGAATGTGTGTGTGGGGGTCAAGGGGTCAAGCTGACAATCACTCCCTCTTCCATCCTTCTTCTCCAGCACTGCCTGGGCCGACACAGGGCACTGATAAATTGCTGATTGAGTGATATTGCTTGAACCTAAAAGACAGGGTGCGAGCCTAATGGCTTATCGGAGCAGGATGAGCTGCGTTGGGAGGAAGTGTGGCCGAACCCTCCCCCTGGTGCTTCAGGTAATGGAGTCAGGCTGTGGCACTCACCCACCTCGAGGGCTGATCTCGGCTGGGTTGACTAGCACGGTGTTTAAGTCGACCCATCACTGACACTCTTATTCTCTCAGTGGAGACCTGGGATGTCTGATCTTACACCCTGCCAGAGCACAGACAGCAGCTCAGACGACTGTGTTGTTACTTAGGCTGCTCTGAGACTGTTCGGCACTATAGTCATTCCTCAAATGTGGATTTTAATGCTGCTGTGTTTGCTAACAAGTGGCTAAATATGGACTACAAGGATGTGAATTTACAGGCTCGATGAATGAGACAACCATTGTAGGACTTATACACTGTAAAAATGTTTTTTTCAAAGTTGTAAATAAAAAATATTGGAGTATGTTTTACAAGAAAATACTATTTCAGTCTTTTTACTTCAACAATGCTGGGCAACGTAGCCCTCTTTTTAATAATTTTATTAGAAATGCACAAATTCAGATACAATACTGGCTGTTATTTTTATGTTATGGCCAATAACCAATAAATGGCCGATGTTACAATTCTACAGTATTTTGACTAAAAAAATTAATTAAATATAAAACACCAAAAAATAAAATCAATCATTTTAAATGCTGATGCCTAAAAAAGTTAATTTAGACATCACAACATTATAATGTGCGGTATGAAAAATGGATATTCATTGTGTATGTTTGAAATTTGCTCAAGATTACAGTTAACATTGTTATTAAATTCTTAATGTAAGATAATGGTAAAGGTAATCTAAATGTAAAAATAAGGGAAATATAAAAGGGAATATATTTTAAATAAAAAAAAACTAATAGCGATCAATAACCAGTATGAATATAGACTACATCTACCACAAGGATGTAAGTTTATATGTTTGATGAACGAGAAAACCGTCGTAGTCCTTAAATAGCAACTTGTTAACGACTTCAAAAGTCATGTTGTAAGTATGAATTTATTTTGTAGAATAAATATGTGCATCCCTAATTTTTATCATCATTATGTCTTTTTTCCATCCTCTGTTCAAATATTTCAAATAAGAGATTTCTGTCAAAGTGTAAATTTGCTGTAAATGAGAGAGGCCATTCTGCAGCAAAGTTTCTAGAACGAAGCTCCATTAGAATCTTAACTGCATTACAGAGAAGCAGCTGGTGAAGCTGGTAAAGGTTCCCACACCATCTTTACACCAGCAGCTCTGTCATGACAATCGCACTCTAGCTTTCTGTCCATTGTGCATGCAAATCAACATTCATTGAATTATACATGGCGCTGCAATAAAAAGTCTTTGTAAATGCACCATATGCTTAGATGAGCTACTGTATGTAGTGTAGAAACTGCTCTACATTACAAATTTAACCATTGCAATCTCATTTTGCTCACAATGCCATGAGGGAGCCGTGAGGGTGTCTATACACCAGTGAATCTCATTTAAAAACATTTGTACTTGCTAATGCACCTTTGCTTTGTTCAAAACATAACATGATTCACATATTTTTTACACATTAACATTTCCTGTGTGTTTCCTGGTGCGCAGGCACTAAATATGTATTTACATCTGCGTCTATCACAGCAGGACAGCGCAGACCTGAGCAAATTGACCCGCTGACCTTCCTGCGTTTCTTGTATAGCCCATCATCCATTTGTGAGTGGTGGGCCCTGCTTTTAGCCTGCTGTCTGTGCTCAGTGTGGAATGATGGAGCTGTGCATTAGTCAGAGTGCTTTTCAAGGTAAGAGCCATTCAGCACGCAGCCCTGAAGCCTCATCACACCCGTCCTGAAGGTGACTGAACACTCATACACTCATAGCATAAGAGGTCAATGTTCCAATCACAAATATATAATCAATACAGCACGAGACGTGATTAGTTAAGACAGACAAGATGAGTCTGAGACAAGAGACGGGATGAAAAAGCTCAGATTCTTTCAATCAGTCTCAACTATGAAGAGCAATTTATATGCTGCCACCTAAAACTATGAAACATATCACATTTGCAAATGAAAGATTCTTCTGGAATCATGAGGAGCTTGTAAGATGATTGCTTTGCAAGTGTCTTTGTAGCAGCAACTGACAGGTGAGTAAAAGTGTTAAAGTACTCTTGAATTGGAAGAACTTCAAGACGGAAATTATGCATACATTTAAAAACAACTTGGTTGGCTTGGCACGCAATCAAATTCCTGTTGTTTCTTACATTTTTAAAGATAGGATATTTACGCAGAAAAAAGAGTGCTGCGCATCTCTCAAAAGAATACTGCATGGAGCTGCTCTTGACAAATAACACAGGATTATCCCTTGTATTGCTCGCAGAGCTTTTTACAGTAAGACAAAAAGAGTGAGGGGAATTGTCAGACAAAAGCTAAAAACAACACAGAGCTCTGAGGTAGTGGTGTACAACAGCTTTGAGTGAAAATGAAGTGCAACATGGACTACACTGTGCCTGAAAAATGACTGTAGCAGGTTTCAGTGAGCTATGGTATATACAGCAAACTGCAGAGCTACAGCATTTAGTATTATATATGTATTGTGTGAATTTAAATCAGTGTTTTAATGATGAACATGCACTACTCTACAGATATAACCTTCAAAATGAATGCAAATCGTGAGATACCAATGTCAAATGGCAATGTGCGTGTGTGATAGTTTCTTATAGTGTTATGTCCCCTCATTTAAGTGACAAATACTAGAAATGAAACATGTAAACTGTACAGAAGATGTCACTCACTTATTCTATCAATGGTGTGGTGTACAGAAACACAGGCCTACAGTTTATACTAGAACTACATAATACTCATCTTTTTTTCTCTGAGATTTAAATAAGATAACTTTACTATGTATGGATTTTTACATTAAGTAAAATGTAATTTACAGCAATGAAGGTGCATACCCAATCTTTATCATCACTGAAAGTATATTCCATTTCTAAATCAGTGTAAATAAACACTGTTCCTTAGTCTCACCACGCTGTGACCCCCAAATTAAAAACCTGTTGAACCTCAAAGTTTTCACCTAGTTGTACATAATCACATTTAATATACTGATGAGATAAATCTCTAACCAAAGATCTGGGATGCGTACTATCATATAAAACTGAATGAGAACAAACAGCTATTACACGTGAAAAATTAAAAATGGAAAACGAAAGACTGAAACATAGAGCCAGAGCTCTATAAAAATAATGCAATGCTTTTAATAAATATGAAATCACAGCGTAAAGCAAATAAAAAACACACTGTCACGCGCTGTGCTGTCCATCCTATGCGTGCTTTATCATAATTACGCCGATTACTTTGTGACTTACGAGTCCATCTGCTGTGCAATGTGTGATGAGAAAACATATTTCTGCTCGCGTGCAAACAAAATACTAGTGAAACGTCTTAAATAGCCTCCTCGACACAAAGATGTTTTCTCAAACCGGAGTTTATTTTTCTCCGCCAACAAATGTGCAATACAGTGAGAAATGGGTCTCGCGCTCACATCATCTACCCGTCGGGGTCTGTGGAGCTGCGCGTATCCTCTACCGCTAATCGCGTGGACAGCAGAACAAGTATTTCTAATGTTTAGAATTTTAAATATGAATTCTTACCTTGCCCTCGTGTCATCCCCACGCCAGCAAATACGGCCAGAATCAGAATGACCATGTTTGGTTTGTAATTTCTTGTCGAGTTCATGCTCGCGGCAGTGGGTTCCTATCACAGAATATGTCCTTGTATTAAAACACTTTCCGAATAATTAAAGAGGAGCAGGACACAAACGTTCCGCGAGACCTCCGCCGCACGCGCCGTGAGGAACAAGGTCGCTGCGCGAGACGGGAGCTCTGGTCAGATTTATAATTGTGGAGGAGAGCCTGGGAATGTTCAATTTCTATCAGCACCTCTCAGACTGAGTCGAGCCGTTTCAGTACCGCGGACAGCTCCTAGCGTCAGCAACTGGAACAACTTCAGGCTTCGCGCAAAGTTTGTACCGTACATAATCTAATAGTGCCCTCAAATAAATGGCTCGAGTATTACCATTTGTATTTCATTCCATCTGCTAACTGAGGCGAAAGGAGGAAGTGGTCGACTGTGCTCTACAAGATCAAAGTGCTCGGATTAAACTGGTTCCTTTCTAAAATAGTGTGCATACGTTTTTGCTCTATTCATTTAGTCAAATATATATTTAATAAATGTAATTCATAAAAAATGAATACATTTTTCATACAAAACATGTTTTTGTTTCTGTATTAAAAGTCATTCTGATATATTTTGTGGGTTGTAGAGTAAAAATGTATGTGTATAACTGTAGAGATTGAAACAAGAAAAGCGTCATTAAGAGGCTTTTTTATTCAATAAAACCATAAAATAAAACAATATATATTATTAATGCTTACAAACTTTTGTCTGCTAAATCAAAGTCAGTGTTGCATAGCAAACATGAAAGTCAAGTTTTTGGGGAAAAAAATATACACGACTACTACCATTCAAAAGTTTAGGGTCAGTAAAAAAAAAATCCTGAAAAAGATGCATCACAACTGTTTTCAACATTGATCATAAGAAATGTTTCTTGAACACCAACATAGCATATTAGAATGATTTCTGAAGGACCATGTGGTACTGAAGACTGGAGTAATGATGCTAAATATGCAGCTTTGCAATCAGGAATAGAAGGGGTCATGACATGAGAAACCAAATTTGCCTTGATCTTTTGACATATAAGCATATAAAACATCCTGCTTTAGAGTTTAAAACATCCTCTTCATTATAAATAAAGCATTTATTTAATCAAGCTCCAAAAACAGCTGGTTTAGATTGTGGGATTTATGATGCAACACAGGCAAATACATTTGCATATGCCTGCCTCCAGGGCAAGACATCAACGAATAGTTTTACATCGTCACACCAGAGGCCCCGCCCACTTGCATTCAGTCGCGTAATGGCAGGCACTTGCCAACACTGGATGCGAGTAGAACACATCATATTCAAGCCCCGAGCACCCAGGGGAAAACACAAGATATTCTCCATTAATTTTATCCAATCAAAAAAAATCAACTGTGATTTTGGAACCTTTCTAATTGGTGGATCTCACATCGGGTCCCGGCGGGTCCTACTACACATAATTTTACCATTATATTTAGCATTACAACATAACCAAAAAAGCTTGTGCTTTCTGTTTCTTGCACAATGATAAATTGCATTTTACGTAATTAACTCCAAAATATATCAGCGAGAAAGCGACTAAATATTTTATGGGGCATTTATTACAAGGTATCTGTCACCTTGCTTAGCTCATTGAGTATGGAGTGTGGGCACACACTGACAGAAACAAATCGGCACCTATGACTGACGCTGTCTACACTGGATACAGATGCCCACTCACTTTCTGATGTACTCCACGTGCTTGAGTCTGCCGACAAGAGGGCAACTGGAAGAGTAAATGGAAGCGCATTGACGTGTCCTGTTTAAACAGCTCATTTGCTAATTTCTGTAGAGACTTCAAAAGGATACCAGCATCAGGAACAAGTGGATGGTTTATGCATAATGATTTTGTCTGTAAATTACAGTTTTGTATGGATAATGTTTTTAAAACACTTACGTGCAATAGCGAGTGGGTGCTGATACTGTTTCCTATGCAATGACGTTAGCCAATCATAACAGCGGCCATTTACTGTCATGCCTTAAAGGAACCGCCCCTTAAAAACAGATCATTTCAGACAGAGGGTCAGAATGAGGGTTGAAAATAATCTTTTTTCACATATATACAGTGGGGAGAACAAGTATTTGATACACTGCCGATTTTGCAGGTTTGCCCACTTACAAAGCATGTAGAAGTCTGTAATTTTTATCATAGGTACTCTTCAACTGTGAGTGACGGAATCTAAAACAAAAATCCAGAAAATCACATTGTATGATTTTTAAGTAATTAATTTGCATTTTATTGCATGACATAAGTATTTGATACATCAGAAAAGCAGAACTTAATATTTGGTACAGAAACCTTTGTTTGCAATTACAGAGATCATACGTTTCCTGTAGTTCTTGACCAGGTTTGCACACACTGCAGCAGGGATTTTGGCCCACTCCTCCATACAGACCTTCTCCAGATCCTTCAGGGTTCGGGGCTGTCGCTGGGCAATACGGACTTTCAGCTCCCTCCAAAGATTTTCTATTGGGTTCAGGTCTGGAGACTGGCTAGGCCACTCCAGGACCTTGAGATGCTTCTTACGGAGCCACTCCTTAGTTGCCCTGGCTGTGTGTTTCGGGTCGTTGTCATGCTGGAAGACCCAGCCACGACTCATCTTCAATGCTCTTACTGAGGCAAGGAGGTTGTTGGACAAGATCTCGCGATACATGGCCCCATCCATCCTCCCCTCAATACGGTGCAGTCGTCCTGTCCCCTTTGCAGAAAAGCATCCCCAAAGAATGATGTTTCCACCTCCATGCTTCACGGTTGGGATGGTGTTCTTGGGGTTGTACTCATCCTTCTTCTTCCTCCAAACACGGCGAGTGGAGTTTAGACCAAAAAGCTCTATTTTTGTCTCATCAGACCACATGACCTTCTCCCATTCCTCCTCTGGATCATCCAGATGGTCATTGGCAAACTTCAGACGGGCCTGGACATGCGCTGGCTTGAGCAGGGGGACCTTGCGTGCGCTGCAGGATTTTAATCCATGACGGCGTAGTGTGTTACTAATGGTTTTCTTTGAGACTGTGGTCCCAGCTCTCTTCAAGTCATTGACCAGGTCCTGCCGTGTAGTTCTGGGCTGATCCCTCACCTTCCTCATGATCATTGATGCCCCACGAGGTGAGATCTTGCATGGTGCCCCAGACCGAGAGAGATTGACCGTCATCTTGAACTTCTTCCATTTTCTAATAATTGCCCCAACAGTTGTTGCCTTCTCACCAAGCTGCTTGCCTATTGTCCTGTAGCCCATCCCAGCCTTGTGCAGGTCTACAATTTTATCCCTGATGTCCTTACACAGCTCTCTGGTCTTGGCCATTGTGGAGAGGTTGGAGTCTGTTTGATTGAGTGTGTGGACAGGTGTCTTTTATACAGGTAACGAGTTCAAACAGGTGCAGTTAATACAGATAATGAGTGGAGAACAGGAGGGCTTCTTAAAGAAAAACTAACAGGTCTGTGAGAGCCGGAATTCTTACTGGTTGGTAGGTGATCAAATACTTATGTCATGCAATAAAATGCAAATTAATTATTTAAAAATCATACAATGTGATTTTCTGGATTTTTGTATTAGATTCCGTCTCTCACAGTTGAAGTGTACCTATGATAAAAAATTACAGACCTCTACATGCTTTGTAAGTAGGAAAACCTGAAAAATCGGCAGTGTATCAAATACTTGTTCTCCCCTTTTGGGGTATTTGGGGGGATTTTTTGTGCAAAAAAACTTTATTAGGTACATACATATTAAAATAATAGAAAATCCATGTCATGACCCCTTAAAAATATATTAAAATTAGGGCTGTTGATTTAACGCGTTAATTACATTAATTAGTTATGGTAAAAAATAATGCGTTAAAATTATTAACGCATTTAACGTACTTGCCCCGCCCCAGACCTACTAGGGTCATTTTCCATTTCATACAGTTGATCAGGGCTGGACTAGAGCTAAAATTCAGCCCTGGCAAACCCAGCCCATCCGGCCCATGAGTTCCCCCGTGAATGTTTTTGCTGGGGTTAGGGCCTTAAATTGGAGTAAATAAATAAAACTAGGACAGGGACAAATAATGATGGATATTATTGAATTTACTGCAAATGCAGATAACAAACTTAATATTGCACTTTTGTCACATAGAAATGCACTTCACAGTAAAGCACTGATTTTGAGCTAGGATGCAGTAAAGTAAATTTACTGCTTTTAAATGCTGTCATCATTTACTCACTCTCATGTCGTTCCAAACCTGTATGACTTTCTCTCTTCCGTGAAACACAAAAGAAGATATTTTGAAGAATGTTGGCAACCAAACTATTTTGGTTAGGCTACCATTGAATATTGTATGGACAAAAAAACTGACTCAAATGCTTTTCTTTTATGTTACACAGGTTTGGAATGACATTAGGGTGAGTAAACGGTCACATTTTTGGGTTGAATTACCCCTTTAAAAACAATAATATTTTTCAAGAGTGTTGATTAACACCTAATTTATGTAAGACACTGATATCTATCTTTCATGAGGTTCTCATTGAAATAACATTTAATTAAATTTCATTAGATCTATTAAAAAGTTCATAAAATATTTAAAGAGAAAAAAAAGCTTTGTCCTTAATTCATGGGATCCAGGCTTTAAAGCTGTTTTGTTGAATTATCCTTTAATTACCCTAATGACATTTTAACTGAGTTTAACTGTAGGCTAGTTTCATTTAACTGTAAGATCATGGTAGCCACATGTAAAACCATGCTCCTCGTTACCATGGGTATATGATTTCTAAAATAAATAAATAATAATAAACTATTGAATTTGTAAAAAAAAAAAAAAAAAAAAGCCTCTATAAAAGTGATTTAAAATCCGCAATATTTAATGTAAGTAGGCTAATAATAGCAACATTTTTAATAAATAGATTTCTTCCAAAACACCATTTCTTCACCGTTAGTAGCTGTAAGGTAAATTGTGGTTGTGCTAGAGTGACAAGTTTGTAGTTGTGTGCATTGCCGTTTCCATTTCCAATTTACCTCGCCATGTATTTACATGCTCGCGGCTGTTTTCAGCTAGATCCACCACAGAACCTGTAATGTTGCCATATCACACGATTGTATAAAACTAAATTCGGAGTCAAAGTGCGGTTCATCACTTCATAGAGCAGCAGAAACGCAGCGTACGTTCGTCAGCGGCAGCGCTGTGCGGATATTCGCCTTTTGCAGTTTCCCATGCGCTCAAATAAAAAAATATATATATAATAAAAAAACAGCGCCTAATATGGACACAGTCTATGAATATAGAGGAGGGGAGATCTCTCTCGCTTTGGCCTGTCAATTCAGAAGACAAACCAATGGGCCGCTGTCTCTGCATGATAGGCCAGTCCGTGGCAAAAAATAAAATAAATAACCTTGTATCGGCCCCAAAGTGCGTCGGCCCACCGGGAAAATGCCCGGTATGCCCGATTACCAGTCCAGCCCTGCAGTTGATTGATGAAGAATATGATGCAGGGCAACAACTCACTGTGTGATGAAGCCTATAGAATGCAGTTAGAATGTCCATAAAATTCAAGATATGAGGCAAAAATGCCCGTTTGAGTTTTAGTCTCAGGGCACTGGGCACGTTTGTTGTGGTCCGCGTCAGAGCGCGATTGTTCCCGCCGGTGCTATGCGCGAATACACTGCAGGCTCACTCTCGCTCGTATCCAAGGTAAATCATCAACACTATCGTATGTGTTTTATTGAACTAAATACATCGTCATCTGATAAAACGCATGCGCAGGTTACTTTCCTTGCGCACCCAAATCCGTGTTGCTTTCACATTCACGTGAATCGCGGCACATTTCGAGCGCAAGTTGCGCAACCGAACTCAGACCACCTCCTTCAGGCAGTCTCGAATTCGGTACCCCTGAGCTCAGCTCACCCGGGTCCGCATGACAGCTTTCACATTACCAATTTTTCATGTGAACTGTGCCCCGTTTCGAACTAAACTGCCAGTGTGAAAACGCCCTCACATTTACATCATGATAGGCTATATAAGCAATATCTCACGAGTTCTGTTTTTCTGTCCAGAATAGCAGGAGTGCAAATGCAATACTGATCTTATACAACAGTTTAATAAAGTAAATAAGTTAATATTGTGTTGTTTTAGACAACATTGTGTTGTTTTTAGTTGTGCTCAGTTTTGCCAACGAAAATATAAAGACAAAGCAGAACTGTTCGTCTCCGATTCCAAGCAATACACAGTGATGTTTCATTTCTGAATCGCGTTTTGAAGGAATCGGGTGAACCAATGATTCAATGGACCATAAAGAGAACCATTTACTTCACTACTGAATGAATGAATCGAATGAATGAATGAATGAATGAATGATTCAATTAGACATATACCGCAACCTACTGGCAGTTTCTTTAGAGTATAATTTCATATTTCCATATTAATAAAAACCCAAAAATATTTTTTTCTGAAGCTACTTTTTGTAATGTCTATTTTATTTTTTTACACAATAATGACTTTAAATTATCTTTTTTATTTCTCAGCCAAATTTCTCAGCTAAATTTGATGTGCGATTAATTTGCGATTAATTCGATTAATTAATCGCCACATTGTGTAATTAATTAGATTAAACATTTTAATCGCTTGACAGCCCTAATTAAAATAGAACACAGTGATTTTAATTTGTAATAATATTTCACAGTATTACTGTATTTTTGGTTAAATTAGATAAAATAATTTATCTTCTGAATGGTAGTGTACATCCCATACTTAAACCTTCTAATCAAAAGGCGACTAGTTCAGATCAGATATTTTGACCATTCTATGAAAAGCCAATTTGTTCAGGTCAAATGGAGTAATTCCAAGAAAGCATCTTGGATGTTCATGACTCAGAAAGTAGTAATATTTATATAAATATTTTTGCCTTGAAAATATGTTTAAAAACAACAATTACTGAAAGTGTAAGAAAAGTATTTTAGTACCTTTTACCTGAGGGTTACACAGCTTGTTATACCTGTCTCTAAACAATAACTTTCCAATTACAGCAATATCACAGCTATTTGCAACAGAGACACTAAGACTTTTTTGTTTTGCTACATCCTTTCCCTTTGGAATGGGTCATTCTGGGGAATAAAAACATCTAATTATAAGCAAACTGCCTCCATTTATAGTGATAATTTAGAGGAATCTAGAGTGGAAAAGGGAAAAATGAAAATCTGAAAACAAGCCTCTCCTAAAAATTACCCATACAATGACCTGCTCATCAGTTCCCAGTATTTGCAGTCCGCAAAGAACTAAATGGTAAGGAAAAGAGCAACACTCATGAAATATACATGAGGTGAGACAGAGGACTTTGTGGCAATAATATAGAAATGTTAAGTGATGCCGCAGAGCGAAGAGTTTTGAACGTTAACCACCAAATGTTAATGCAGTCCTCATCTGCTGGCCAATATTGGAATTATAGGAAGCCATCATCACTTTTTCATTTCATTGTATTTCCCTTGGAGCACACTCATGTTCATGTGGAAATGTCTGTCTGTGAAATAATTACTATTCCAAGCTCAGTGGCGAGACGGAAACTGGTAATTATGATTGCACACTGCAAAAGTAAGAATGCTGAAATTACAACCTGTTTAGACAAACTTAACAAGGAGAAAATGACTGATTTCTTGATTGGAGCAGTGCAGCCTTAACCAGCTACACTGTATGCTGTCTGTTTGAATGCGTATGTTTCACAAGAACGGGGTTATTCCCCTGAAGCTAGACTGGGCCTGGGTTCACTGATGCATTAAGGTTGCCTGTGCCTACCAGTGAGTATCCTGAGGTTAAATCATCTCTGCGTGTCAGTGCTTAAAGGGATATCACTGCCAAAAATTAAAATTCCGTCATTATTTAATCACCCTCATTTCATTCCAAACCTGTATGACTTTCTATCTTCTGTGGAACACAAAGGAAGATATTTTGACAAATGTTTCATTTGTTTTTGTCCATACAGGGTCCAAAACAACATCAAACGCCATTGATTAATTTCATGCATACAAAAAAGAAAAAAGAAAAAAGCAGTAAGAAAAAACAGACATTTTTCAAAATATGTCTTATTTTGTGTTCCATAAAAGTCATATAGGTTTTGAATGACAAGACAGAATTTCAACTTTGGGTGAACTATCCCATTAAATCAACAATCAGTAAAAACTACAAACAAAAGCTGCATCTGAAATCGCATAGTCTCTGAGTAGGTACTACAAGGACTTACTTTGCCACCATTAAAAAAAAAATTCTAGATAGTATTACAAACCCGATTCCAAAAAAGTTGGGACACTGTACAAATTGTGAATAAAAACAGAATGCAATGATGTGGAAGTTTCAAATTTCAATATTTTATTCAGAATACAACATAGATGACATATCAAATGTTTAAACTGAGAAAATGTATCATTTTAAGGGAAAAATAAGTTGATTTTAAGTTTCATGGCATCAACACATCTCAAAAAAGTTGGGACAAGGCCATGTTTACCACTGTGTGGCATCCCCTCTTCTTTTTATAACAGTCTGCAAACGTCTGGGGACTGAGGAGACAAGTTGCTCAAGTTTAGGAATAGGAATGTTGTCCCATTCTTGTCTAATACAGGCTTCTAGTTGCTCAACTGTCTTAGGTCTTCTTTGTCACATCTTCCTCTTTATGATGCGCCAAATGTTTTCTATGGGTGAAAGATCTGGACTGCAGGCTGGCCATTTCAGTACCCAGATCCTTCTTCTACGCAGCCATGATGTTGTAATTGATGCAGTATGTGGTCTGGCATTGTCATGTTGGAAAATGCAAGGTCTTCCCTGAAAGAGACGACGTCTGGATGGGAGCATATGTTGTTCTAGAACTTGGATATACCTTTCAGCATTGATGGTGCCTTTCCAGATGTGTAAGCTGCCCATGCCACACGCACTCATGCAACCCCATACCATCAGAGATGCAGGCTTCTGAACTGAGCGCTGATAACAACTTGGGTTGTCCTTGTCCTCTTTAGTCCGGATGACATGGCGTCCCAGTTTTCCAAAAAGAACTTCAGTTTTTGATTCGTCTGACCACAGAACAGTTTTCCACTTTGCCACAGTCCATTTTAAATGAGCCTTGGCCCAGAGAAAACGCCTGCGCTTCTGGATCATGTTTAGATATGGCTTCTTTTTTGACCTATAGAGTTTTAGCCGGCAACGGCGAATGGCACGGTGGATTGTGTTCACCGACAATGTTTTCTGGAAGTATTCCTGAGCCCATGTTGTGATTTCCATTACAGTAGCATTCCTGTATGTGATGCAGTGCCGTCTAAGGGCCCGAAGATCACGGGCATCCAGTATGGTTTTCCAGCCTTGACCCTTACGCACAGAGATTGTTCCAGATTCTCTGAATCTTTGGATGATATTATGCACTGTAGATGATGATAACTTCAAACTCTTTGCAATTTTTCTCTGAGAAACTCCTTTCTGATATTGCTCCACTATTTTTCGCCGCAGCATTGGGGGAATTGGTGATCCTCTGCCCATCTTGACTTCTGAGAGACACTGCCACTCTGAGAGGCTCTTTTTATACCCAATCATGTTGCCAATTGACCTAATAAGTTGCAAATTGGTCCTCCAGCTGTTCCTTATATGTACATTTAACTTTTCCGGCCTCTTATTGCTACCTGTCCCAACTTTTTTGGAATGTGTAGCTCTCATGAAATCCAAAATGAGCCAATATTTGGCATGACATTTCAAAATGTCTCACTTTCAACATTTGATATGTTATCTATATTCTATTGTGAATAAAATATAAATTTATGAGATTTGTAAATTATTGCATTCCTTTTTTATTCACAATTTGTACAGTGTCCCAACTTTTTTGGAATCGGGTTTGTAAATTAATACACTACAAGTGTAAGCCAAAAGTTTTGGGACGCCTGCCTTTACATGCACATGAACTTTAATGACATCCCATTCTTAATCTGTAGGGTTTAATATGGAGTTGGCCCACCCTTTGCAGCTATAACGGCTTCAACTCTTCTGGGAAGGCTTTCCACAAGGTTTAGGAGTGTGTTTATGGGAATTTTTGACCATTCTTCTAGAAGCGTATTTGTGAGGTCAGGCACTGATGTTGGACGAGATGTTAGAGTCTCCACTCTAATTCATCCCAAAGGTGTTCTATCAGGTTGAGGTCAGGACTCTGTGCAGGCCAGTCAAGTTCCTCCACACCAAACTCGCTCATCCATATCTTTATGGACCTGCTTTGTGCACTGGTGCGCAGTCGTGTTGGAACAGGAAGGGGCCATCCCCAAACTGTTCCCACAAAGTTGGGAGCATGAAATTGTCCAAAATGTCTTGGTATGCTGAAGCATTAAGAGTTCCTTTCACTGGAACTAAGGGGCCAAGCCCAACCCCTGAAAAACAACCCCACACCATAATCCCCCCTCCACCAAACTTTTTTGTTTGCCAGACAGAGACGCATGATTCGTCACTCCAGAGAACACGTCTCCACTGCTCTAGAATCCAGTGGCAGCGTGCTTTACACCACTGCATCCGATGCTTTGCATTTCACTTGGTGATTTAAGGCTTGGAAGCAGCTGCTCGGCCATGGAAACCCATTCCATGAAGCTCTCTACGCACTGTTCTTGAGCTAATCTGAAGGCCACATGAAGTTAGGAGGTCTGTAGCTATTGACTCTGCAGAAAGTTGGTGACTTCTGTGCCTCAGCATGCGCTGACCCCGCTCTGTGATTTTACTTGGCCTACCACTTCGTGGCTGAGTTGCTGTTGTTCCCAATTGCTTCCATGTTGTTATAATACCACTAACAGTTGACCGTCGAATATTTAGTAGTGAGAAAATTTCACGAATGGACTTATTGCACAGGTGGCGACCTATCACGGTACCACGATTGAATTCACTGAGCTCCTGAAAGCGACCCATTCTTTCACAAATGTTTGTAGAAGCAGTCTGCATGCCTAGGTACTTGATTTTATACACCTTTGGCCGTGGAAGTGATTGGAACACCTGAATTCAATGATTTGGAGGGGTGTCCCAATACTTTTGGCAATATAGTGTATGTGTAGTGAAATTCAGATGTTCTACATCCGCCATTGTAATGACTTATGATGACAGTTGTGTCACTTCACCAGAGATGAAGTCTTATGCTGCGTTAATGCCATGTTGTAATTACTGTAATTACGAGATGACAACCTGTGATGTGTGTCTACTCAAAGCTGTTCATGTCCTTGGTCTTGGTTTTTTTTCTTAGTGTGAAGATTTAAAAAAAAAATAATAATAATAATCTTTCTCCACTATAAAGAGCCTTTTGTGGAATGGAAAGGTTTCAGGGATGTTAAAGATTCCTCATGGAACCATAGATGCAAAAAACAGAAACTTTTGGAACATTACTAAAACTTTAAATGAGCACAGGGTTAAGTTGTGCTGTTGTTAACTGCCACAACAGCAGCAATAAACTGAAGAAATTCCTGGAAAATGTTTTTTGAGCACCAGCAAATCTGAAAAGAATGTCCGTATAAGGCGCCATATGCCTGCATTTTATGTCAAAGACTGACAAGAGAAAACGAGCATGTAAAATACTCCCCATAAAACGTATATGTGCACTCTTATCATATTGAGGACATTGTAAAGGATAATTCCGCTGTGAGTCGGGCGAGACATCCACATTCAGGAAAAAGGTGGATAGGTTGAGCTGACTTGAATCTCCAAATTAATGTAGAAACAACATAAAGACAATATATTTTAAATATTTGTTTAATGGCATCTTTTTATGAAAGAAGGTCAGTATCACCGATACCAATACTGCTAGTAAAGTCTCTATGAAATGTTTTTTTCTTTCTCAGTTTTAGCCATTAATCACAGCCATTCAACATTACAGTGTAACTGAAAGAGAAACACGGACAGCAAATACATAACCAACCAAACTAAAACACACATTCTTTCAGCGAGTCGCTCTCTCGCTAATAGATTTTGGAGTTAATTACGTAACATGCAATCTTCATATAAACCCATTATAATAATATATCAATATATCAGGGCTCAATTTTTTCTATTGGCCCAGTCAGATCAGTTCAGATTTTTACTTGCCCTGTCAAAATGCACAAAAAGTTATTGTTATTAACCCATGTAACCTTGTAAACAGTGCTTTAGGATTTTCAGGTAGGTCTAAAAGGTTGGAAATATACAGAAATTGAAGTTATCAAACACTTCACAGTCTTCACTGTATACATTATACATTAAATATAGATTAATCCGTATTAAAGCTACAAAAGTTTTTCAGTCAAGAGCAGTGAGTGATTTTCTCTTTCTTTTGTTCCTTGATTTACATTAATGTCTGACATCACAGCAGCAGGTTTATTAGGCTGCTGTCACTTTAAGACCTCCCACTGTCGCACATGACGTGTATCTAACACACATCATTTGTTTCACACAACTCTTTACGTTCATTTAAAACTTTGTTTAACTCATTTAAGACTGTGCTTACGAGGATAAGTATCAACTTATAGGTGGTTTTCATTTTTCAGCACATACCCCAAGAACTTACCATAGCAAATCATATAAATGAAATACTACTTTGATAAATCTTTTATATGAATAAAACTTGCAAAAAATTCTTACTGCTCCAATTTATCTTGCAGTTCTGACAGAATTATTTAGATAGTCTTATGTGTATGGTAAATTCTTGTGTCGTGGTGATTCATATGTTATTATAGTATGTCTTTTTAATATCTTTCAGTAATGCTCAATAGCTGTGCACCAGTTCTATACAGTTTCACTGTATCTGAATATTCCTACTCGAAGACCTTGACCAAAAATGTATGCACCTCTTGATGGCTCAATTTTTGGTCAAGATCTTGTATTGACAATGCAAGAGTCAAGCACTCTGTAAAGTCTACTCCAGCACATCCCAAACACTTTCAATGAATCTAAGGTCTGGACTCAGAGCTGCCAATTCATGTGTGAAAATGATTCTTCATGCTCCTTTCACAGTTTGAGCCTGATTAATCTTGACATTGTCATCCTGCAATATGTCTATGATGTGTCTTGGATGTGGCTATGCACCTGGGTTCCATTATGAAAACTATTTAAAAGCTAGGTCTATTAATTAATATTTCATCTCTTGCTATAAATCACAGGCAACAACATTTTGCATTTATCTAAATTAACTCAGAAGTCAAACACACCCACACTAATCTCCACTTTGGACAATAATGCATTCAAATTAAATATTAAGGTCATCAAACGGAAGCAATTCTGTGCCCTCACACGCAGCTGGAAGACAAGAAGGAGGTCATGCTTTATGGGCTCTGGATCGCTTCAGGGGAGAATCACAGCAGTCTGGAGGTTTATATTTAGTTGTAACTGTTGAATGGGGTTTTATGTCCATGCTAGTGGCTGTGAGCTTTATCAGAATAGAAAGTTACTCATCAAATGTGCAAACTAATGTGGGCAGCCTGTGACTTATTTAACAAAAGCATGAGATTACTCAGAAGTAATTGTCTTCGCCTGCTGTTTGCAAGAAGCTAATGGCAAGAAACAGTTCAGACTTGTTTTTTCTAAAAAAAGTATATCTGCGTCATTGACGGTACAGTAACTTGGAAACTTTGTGTGTAATTTAGTTTTAAGAGCTGGGTCACTTGTTTCATGCTACAAAACAATATATCTTCCCTTCTAAAAGAATTTGCTTGCTTTTTCGAGATTATAGCTAAACAAATTGGAGAGTTCAGGGTTTAAACGAGTTTAATAAGAGTCTTTTCTACGCCACTGAGCCAACCCAGATAGGATGTGGGCCTCATTTCCTGCCTGCTCATCACCTGCCAATCACCCTGTCGTTCAGGGCCAGGGTCTGAACACCGCTTAAACACCTCCCACTGTTTGCAAAGGAGATGAGCCAACGCAAAAGGACTGAGAGACACTTGACAATTCCCTTTTTTTCTGAACTGTAAATATCTAAAATCCCCCCAAAAATATTAGAAAAGATCACTTTATTTAGAGATTAACTCTAGAGCTACTCTGGCATAGATAGTGTATCTAGTTTCGTTCCTGTTCAACAAAGCTTGTCCCGACATGCCGCAAAAACAAAACCACAATCATCTTTTTATCATCCGGGCTGAGAAAGGCAATAATGTACTTTCTACTTCAATCGTAATGAAATCTGTGTTTCTGATCTCACCACAATAATTGAGAACAGGATCTTGAACTGTCAATGCACTACGGTTCTATACAATCCCAGCTTCGTTCACAGAGCAATAAACTCTCATCAAGCCTGACCACCAGATCTTTCTGTCGAAAGTCACTGAGCTATTTCAATTATTTAAAATGCGTGTCTTCAAACTCTTTCAGTTTATTTCATGCAAAAAGCAGAGATTTCTCTTTTCAATTTTTGTAGGACATAGTGTACCACAAACTGAGTCGATAGCAAGCTTTTCTTGATGAGGTATTTCTTCCCGCACAAGCCATCTGGCAAAGCCACAAAACCAAATACAAACAACAACCTTGCAATTCAAGACTTTGTTTTGTGCATTATAATACACAGTGTGATTCTTTGAATATTTGTTCTTTCTTTATGCCATGAGAAAATGGCCTCTCTCGTTGTTTATGAGACACAAGCCTGCATGCATCTGCATTCTGTAAACTACATTTATTGTCTTCTGGATCCTGAGGCTGATGGAATGACTCACATCCAAAACATATGGAAATAATAATTCCAGTGGCTACTATCTAAATATACTGGATAAATAAAACGTAATTTTGTTTTGAACCTGAATTCAAACTACAAAAAGACTTTAAAATATAAAGCACATTTTAAAATAAAAACATTAACTATAAAAAAAACTATCACTGTACCTTAAATATTTTTTAAATACAATTTCTTTACGATATAAATACATCTTACATAAGAGTGAATGAATCTGAGAAACTCAAATTACACATACACTACAGTTCAAAAGTTTAATGTCAGCAAGCTTTTTTTTTTAAATAAAAATAAATTAATATTTGTATTCAACAAATATGCATTAAATTGATTAAAATTGACAGTAAAAACATTTATAATATTACAAAAAAAATCTCTATTTAATATAAATTCTGTTTTTTTTTTTTACTTCAAAAATATGAAGCAGCACATATGTTTTCAACATTGATAATAATAAGAAATGTTTCTTGAGCACCAAATCATCATCATATTAGAGTGCTTTCTGAAAGATCGTGTGACAATGAAGACTAGAAACTTTGCCATCTTAGGAATAAATTACATTTTAAAATACATTAAAATAGAAAACAGTTTTTTTTAAATTGTAATATTTCAGAATATTTATTTTTGTATTTTTGATCGAATACATGCAGCCTTGGTGAGCGTAAGGGGGCATTTACACAACACTGTTTTCAACTAAAAATTGAAAACTTTTGTGTTTTGGCTGTTCATTTATACAACAAGGGCATTTTGTGAGCCTGAAAATGCAAACTTTTGAAAACGGGTTTCAAAGTGCAAGTTTAAAAAAAAAAAAAAATTATACCAGTATCGTCTCTGTGTAAGTTCAGTTTATAGGCGTGTAGTGTTTCTTTACAAAGTGACATTGCCAACTACTGGCCTGGCATGCATAATACAGTGTTTTTCAGTACATTGTTGTCGTGTAAACATACCCTAAGAGACTTCTTTCAAAAACATAAATTCTTACCAGCCCCAAACATTTGAAAGAAAGTGTACACTATAGGACATAAAAGGCCTCAGTGTAGTACATGTCCTAAGTGCTCAGCAGCACATCTAAACAACCTCATCATCCTTAAGTTGCATTCTGTGCTCTCTGGTAGTTCCCGTAGTGCTGCTCTGTCGCAGTGTGTGGCCATGTCAACAGTACAGACTGAGGCTTGACCAGTCACCGCAGCTTAGTCTGTGGAGCCTTGGTTTGCACTACAAAGAACCCACACACCCAGCGGCCATTCAGCCCCACTGGGCAGGGATCTATCAAGCAGTCCACCTGCGTGCTTGGTCTCACACATAAATGCAAGGGCAAGCATAAAGCATTTAGCTTGAGGGGAAATGAAAGCCTTGCACCATGGTGACATCTGTCTTAAAGAAAAATTGTCGCAAGTGGCATTTCTGTGTGTTTCTGACCACTTTAAAAAAAGACCAACAAAATACAGCAAGTAGGAAATTAAATGGAGAGCAAAAAAAAAAAAAAAGGGGGAAAAGAGAAAAATCAGTGAACCTGCAACTTCAAAGCACAAACGCATGTGTTTACTTCAATATATTAATTCCTAAACTTGCTTCGCCAAGCAGAAACAGACTATCATGCTTCAGAAAATCCCTTTATCTGTGTTAGAACTCAAAAGCTTCACAAAAAGATCTGCCACTTTAAACCTGTCTAAAACAACATTAAGCAGAATTTTTTTTTTTTGAAATTTTAGTGTATGAATATTTGAGAGTAATAAATTCAGCCAAAAATCCCTGGGGCTGCAATAAGAGCGTAGAAGAGAGAACATAAACTGCACATGATTGTATTTCTCAACCCATCAGACTCCGGCCTACAGTATTGAACTGTCAGAAGACTATATTTTGCTTTTCCTCTGAGTCCCTCCCTATTTATTCAAGCAATACATCTGTGAGTAGATAGTGACCCTTAGCTCCTTAAACTGCAGCCAGCAATGCACCAAAACATATAAACCTCGCATCAAAAGTTAAAGGGCAACACTCAGCAGAACAGATAGGAGTGCAGTAGAGTGAAGGGACCAGACACGCTCTTTCACTGCTCAGCCGATGTTGTGGTCATATTCTACAGAAGACAGAGCTTCGGACTGCCCCCGAAGAGTAGCCTCTGGCCCCTGGGGTCAGTGGGACCTAGATTGTCTCTTATCTGAAAAGACTATAGGATGAAGCTGACAATATAAATCAGCGGTACAGGAGATATCGGTGTATGAAATAAACTATTATTAGACTGAAAAGTAAAAAAACAACATGCCAAACTGGACACAAGACAAACGTATGCTAATCAATATCACAAATGTCCAAGCATAATAGTCTGACCAACTGAAGGAAGCTGTGTTGTAAGCTGAAATAATACCAGTCAAAAGTTTGGGGAAAAAAAAGTTTGGATTAAGATTTTTTTAATGTTTCTGAAAGAAATCTCTTCTGCTCACCAAGGTTGTATTTATTTGATCAAACATACAGTAAAAACAGTAATATTGTGAAATATTATTACAATTTAAAATTACTGTTGTTTTCTTATGTTTTAAAATGTAATATATTTCTATGATGGTAAAGCTGAATTTTCAGCATCATTGCTTCAGTTTTCAGTGTCACATGATCCTTCCGAAATCATTCTGATATGCTGATTTGCTGAAACTTATTATTATCAATGTTGAAAACAGTTGTGCTGCTTAATATTTTTCTTTCTTTCTTTTTTTTTGTGGAAACCATGATACACTACCATTCAAAGGTTTGGGGTAAATACTATATACTGTAAAAAATAATATAATAATATTATATAATATTAATAATAATATTTTTATTCCTCAAGGACGCATTAAATTGATCAAAAGAGACAGTAAAGACATTTATATTGTTACAAATGATTTCTATTTCAAATAAATGCTGTTCTTTTTACCTTTCTATTCATCAAAGAATCTAGACAAAGATGTATCACGGTTTCCACAAAAGTATTAAGCATGAAAAAATGGTTTTCAACACTGATAAAATAAGAACCATTATTAACAATTGAGCACCAAAAACAATTGATAATAATTGAGCACAAAATCAGCATTTTACTATGATTTCTGAAGGATCATGCGACACTGAAGACCTTGTATGTATGTACAGTGTGTATATATATATATATATATATATATATATATATATATATATATATATATATATATATATATAGATAGATATAGATATATAGATAGATATATAGATAGATATAGATATATAGATATATATACACTCACCTAAAGGATTATTAGGAACACCTGTTCAATTTCTCATTAATGCAATTATCTAATCAACCAATCACATGGCAGTTGCTTCAATGCATTTAGGGGTGTGGTCCTGGTCAAGACAATCTCCTGAACTCCAAACTGAATGTCAGAATGGGAAAGAAAGGTGATTTAAGCAATTTTGAGTGTGGCATGGTTGTTGGTGCCAGACGGGCCGGTCTGAGTATTTCACAATCTGCTCAGTTACTGGGATTTTCACGCACAACCATTTCTAGAGTTTACAAAGAATGGTGTGAAAAGGGAAAAACATCCAGTATGCGGCAGTCCTGTGGGCGAAAATGCCTTGTTGATGCTAGAGGTCAGAGGAGAATGGGCCGACTGATTCAAGCTGATAGAAGAGCAACTTTGACTGAAATAACCACTCGTTACAACCGAGGTATGCAGCAAAGCATTTGTGAAGCCACAACACGCACAACCTTGAGGCGGATGGGCTACAACAGCAGAAGACCCCACCGGGTACCACTCATCTCCACTACAAATAGGAAAAAGAGGCTACAATTTGCACGAGCTCACCAAAATTGGACAGTTGAAGACTGGAAAAATGTTGCCTGGTCTGATGAGTCTCGATTTCTGTTGAGACATTCAGATGGTAGAGTCAGAATTTGGCGTAAACAGAATGAGAACATGGATCCATCATGCCTTGTTACCACTGTGCAGGCTGCTGGTGGTGGTGTAATGGTGTGGGGGATGTTTTCTTGGCACACTTTAGGCCCCTTAGTGCCAATTGGGCATCGTTTAAATGCCACGGCCTACCTGAGCATTGTTTCTGACCATGTCCATCCCTTTATGACCACCATGTACCCATCCTCTGATGGCTACTTCCAGCAGGATAATGCACCATGTCACAAAGCTCGAATCATTTCAAATTGGTTTCTTGAACATGACAATGAGTTCACTGTACTAAAATGGCCCCCACAGTCACCAGATCTCAACCCAATAGAGCATCTTTGGGATGTGGTGGAACGGGAGCTTCGTGCCCTGGATGTGCATCCCACAAATCTCCATCAACTGCAAGATGCTATCCTATCAATATGGGCCAACATTTCTAAAGAATGCTTTCAGCACCTTGTTGAATCAATGCCACGTAGAATTAATGCAGTTCTGAAGGCGAAAGGGGGTCAAACACAGTATTAGTATGGTGTTCCTAATAATCCTTTAGGTGAGTGTATATATAGATGAAAAATTGGCAATTAATTGAAATTCAAGTTGAAGTAATAAATTTGCTAAAACTAAAACTGAAATAAGAAAAATGAAAAGTAGATTTATTTTTAAAAACCAAAACTAATAAAAATGACAAAATGATTAAAAAATTAAAAATTAAAAAACGGAAAATATAAAAATAAAAGCTAATTCAAATGATTAATAATACACAATATAACAGTATATAAGTAATAATAAAATAAGACTGGATGGAAGTCCGGGAGTCTTGCTATCCTCGGATGGTGTAGTTGTGTGAGCAGTAGGTGATTTCACCCCTGAGATGCTTCTAAACGGTGCATGTGGAGACTGTGTGTAACTGAATAATTGAAGACACTCACGCATTTCATTTAAGGATTTGGCAGCGCAGTATGTGGGATCATGTTACCTCCACTGCATTCCTTACATATAAATGTACATTCAGTACACTGTGAGTCAACTAGATACATATTTACATGTAAGGCCTACATATACACATAAAAAAATACATGAAGATTTATGAAAAAGATAGGCCGTTGTCTGCACACGTGAGAGATGATATATCATTTACAGTGGACTCGCAATCTGCTAATTTAAATACACAGAATCTGTTCGGTAGATTTATCAATAAAATAAATTAAATTAAATAAAACTAATAAAAAGGAGAGACATACTCTCAATATATATATATATATATATATATATATATATACACACACACACTCACCTAAAGGATTATTAGGAACACCTGTTCAATTTCTCATTAATGCAATTATCTAATCAACCAATCACATGGCAGTTGCTTCAGTGCATTTAGGGGGGTGGTCCTGGGCAAGACAATCTCCTGAACTCCAAACTGAATGTCAGAATGGGAAAGAAAGGTGATTTAAGCAATTTTGAGCGTGGCATGGTTGTTGGTGCCAGACGGGCCGGTCTGAGTATTTCACAATCTGCTCAGTTACTGGGATTTTCACGCACAACCATTTCTAGAGTTTACAAAGAATGGTGTGAAAAGGGAAAAACATCCAGTATGCGGCAGTCCTGTGGGCGAAAATGCCTTGTTGATGCTAGAGGTCAGAGGAGAATGGGCCGACTGATTCAAGCTGATAGAAGAGCAACTTTGACTGAAATAACCACTCGTTACAACCGAGGTATGCAGCAAAGCATTTATGAAGCCACAACACGCACAACCTTGAGGCGGATGGGCTACAACAGCAGAAGACCCCACCGGGTACCACTCATCTCCACTACAAATAGGAAAAAGAGGCTACAATTTGCACGAGCTCACCAAAATTGGACAGTTGAAGACTGGAAAAATGTTGCCTGGTCTGATGAGTCTCGATTTCTGTTGAGACATTCAGATGGTAGAGTCAGAATTTGGCGTAAACAGAATGAGAACATGGATCCATCATGCCTTGTTACCACTGTGCAGGCTGGTGGTGGTGGTGTAATGGTGTGGGGGATGTTTTCTTGGCACACTTTAGGCCCCTTAGTGCCAATTGGGCATCGTTTAAATGCCACGGCCTACCTGAGCATTGTTTCTGACCATGTCCATCCCTTTATGACCACCATGTACCCATCCTCTGATGGCTACTTCCAGCAGGATAATGCACCATGTCACAAAGCTCGAATCATTTCAAATTGGTTTCTTGAACATGGCAATGAGTTCACTGTACTAAAATGGCCCCCACAGTCACCAGATCTCAACCCAATAGAGCATCTTTGGGATGTGGTGGAACGGGAGCTTCGTGCCCTGGATGTGCATCCCACAAATCTCCATCAACTGCAAGATGCTATCCTATCAATATGGGCCAACATTTCTAAAGAATGCTTTCAGCACCTTGTTGAATCAATGCCACGTAGAATTAAGGCAGTTCTGAAGGCGAAAGGGGGTCAAACACAGTATTAGTATGGTGTTCCTAATAATCCTTTAGGTGAGTGTATATATATAATGTATGTATGTATAAATATAAACCATACTGTATTGCCAAAAGCATTGGGACACCCCTCCAAATCATTGAATTCAGGTGTTCCAATCACTTCCATGGCCAAAGGTGTATAAAATCAAGCACCTAGGCATGCAGACTGCTTCTACAAACATTTGTGAAAGAATGGGTCGCTCTCGGGAGCTCAGTGAATTCAAGCGTGGTACCGTGATAGGTTGCCACCTGTGCAATAAGTCCATTCGTGAAATTTCCTCACTACTAAATATTCTACGGTCAACTGTTAGTGGTATTATAACAAAGTGGAAGCGATTGGGAACAACAGCAACTCAGCGTAGGCCAACAAGTGGTAGGCCATGTAAAATCACAGAGCGGGGTCAGCACATGTTGAGGCGCACAGTGCGCAGAAGTCACCAACTTTCTGCAGAGTCAATAGTTACAGACCTCCAAACTTCGTGTGGCCTTCAGATTAGCTCAAGGACAGTGCGTAGAGAGCTTCATGGAATGGGTTTCCATGGCCGAGCAGCTGCATCCAAGCCTTAAATCACCAAGTGCAATGCAAAGCGTCAGATGCAGTGGTGTAAAGCATGCCGCCACTGGACTCTACAGCAGTGGAGACGCTTCTCTGTCTGGCAATCCAATGGACGAGTCTGGGTTTGGCGGTTGCCAGGAGAACGGTACTTGCCTGACTGCATTGTGCCAAGTGTAAAGTTTGGTGGAGGGGGGATTATGGTGTGGGGTTATTTTTCAGGGGTTGGGCTTGGCCCCTTAGTTCCAGTGAAAGGAACTCTTAATGCTTCAGCATACCAAGACATTTTGGACAATTTCAAGCTCCCAACTTTGTGGGAAGAGTTTGGGGATGGCCCCTTCCTGTTCCAACATGACTGCGCACCAGTCCACAAAGCAAGGTCCATAAAGATATGGATGAGCGAGTTTGGTGTGGAGGAACTTGACTGGCCTGCACAGAGTCCTGACCTCAACCCGATAGAACACCTTTGGGATGAATTAGAGCGGAGACTGCGAGCCAGGTCTTCTTGTCCAACATCAATGCCTGACCTCACAAATGCGCTTCTAGAAGAATGGTCAAAAATTCCCATAACCACACTCCTAAACCTTGTGGAAAGCCTTCCTAGAAGAGTTGAAGCTGTTATAGCTGCAAAGGGTGGGCATATTAAACCCTACGGATTAAGAATGGGATGTAATTAAAGTTCATATGCATGTAAAGGCAGGAGTCCCAAAACTTTTGGCAATATAGTGTATATACAGTGGGGAGAACAAGTATTTGATACACTGCCGATTTTGCAGGTTTTCCTACTTACAAAGCATGTAGAGGTCTGTAATTTTTATCATAGGTACTCTTCAACTGTGACAGACGGAATCTAAAACAAAAATCCAGAAAATCACATTGTATGATTTTTAAATAATTAGTTTGCATTTTATTGCATGACATAAGTATTTGATCACCTACCAACCAGTAAGAATTCCGGCTCTCACAGACCTGTTCGTTTTTCTTTAAGAAGCCCTCCTGTTCTCCACTCATTACCTGTATTAACTGCACCTGTTTGAACTCGTTACCTGTATAAAAGACACCTGTCCACACACTCAATCAAACAGACTCCAACCTCTCCACAATGGCCAAGACCAGAGAGCTGTGTAAGGACATCAGGGATAAAATTGTAGACCTGCACAAGGCTGGGATGGGCTACAGGACAATAAGCAAGCAGCTTGGTGAGAAGTTAGAGCAATTATTAGAAAATGGAAGAAGTTCAAGATGACGGTCAATCTCCCTCGGTCTGGGGCACCATGCAAGATCTCACCTCGTGGGGCATCAATGATCATGAGGAAGGTGAGGGATCAGCCCAGAGCTACACGGCAGGACCTGGTCAATGACCTGAAGAGAGCTGGGACCACAGTCTCAAAGAAAACCATTAGTAACACACTACGCCGTCATGGATTAAAATCCTGCAGCGCACGCAAGGTCGCCCTGCTCAAGCCAGCGCATGTCCAGGCCCGTCTGAAGTTTGCCAATGACCATCTGGATGATCCAGAGGAGGAATGGGAGAAGGTCATGTGGTCTGATGATACAAAAATAGAGCTTTTTGGTCTAAACTCCACTCGCCGTGTTTGGAGTAAGAAGAAGGATGAGTACAACCCCAAGAACACCATCCCAACTGTGAAGCATGGAGGTGGAAA
This sequence comes from Coreius guichenoti, assembly GCA_039654105.1. Classification (NCBI taxonomy): domain Eukaryota; kingdom Metazoa; phylum Chordata; class Actinopteri; order Cypriniformes; family Gobionidae; genus Coreius; species Coreius guichenoti. Next base: position 25,503,447 of record CM077174.1, read on the forward strand.
CATCATTCTTTGGGGATGCTTTTCTGCAAAGGGGACAGGACGACTGCACCGTATTGAGGGGAGGATGGATGGGGCCATGTATCGCGAGATCTTGGCCAACAACCTCCTTCCCTCAGTAAGAGCATTGAAGATGGGTCGTGGCTGGGTCTTCCAGCATGACAACGACCTGAAACACACAGCCAGGGCAACTAAGGAGTGGCTCCGTAAGAAGCATCTCAAGGTCCTGGAGTGGCCTAGCCAGTCTCCAGACCTGAACCCAACAGAAAATCTTTGGAGGGAGCTGAAAGTCCGTATTGCCCAGCGACAGCCCCGAAACCTGAAGGATCTGGAGAAGGTCTGTATGGAGGAGTGGGCCAAAATCCCTGCTGCAGTGTGTGCAAACCTGGTCAAGAACTACAGGAAACGTATGATCTCTGTAATTGCAAACAAAGGTTTTTGTACCAAATATTAAGTTCTGCTTTTCTGATGTATCAAATACTTATGTCATGCAATAAAATGCAAATGAATTATTTAAAAATCATACAATGTGATTTTCTGGATTTTTGTTTTAGATTCCGTCTGTCACAGTTGAAGAGTACCTATGATAAAAATTACAAACTTCTACATGCTTTGTAAGTGGGCAAACCTGCAAAATCGGCAGTGTATCAAATACTTGTTCTCCCCACTGTATGTGTGCACACATATATACACACAAAGAGAGAGAATTCTTCGAACATAAAATAATCCCGTTCTCCCTGGGTGATCACCGGCACAACATTTTCTTGCAACAGCACAGCCTTTTTAAATTGGCACCAATGAGGCCACGGAGAGATTAAATTGTTTAATCCTACACCAATTCATACACAGCACACAGTCAAATGAAGTCATTAGCTCTGCGTTAACAGCAGGGAAGCCAATTACAAACGGCAGCAAGAGCTCAGAGAAACATTACCTTCCATGACTACGATCTACCACACAAGAACTCCAAATTCAATTCGGTTTACTCTCCAAAGAAGACCTGGAAAATCTGAAGCACCCACAGTAATGCAGCCACTCTTAATGCATTATTTATAGGTCTTAAGTTATTCATTAGACAAGACTGGGCACCATCCCATACTGTAGGTGTGGAAGACCATGAATATTAACAAGGGAGACTTGATATTTAAACATGGCGTGGAATAAATCGCTGCAAGTAAATGCCAAGTAAATAGCACAGCACGTTAGTTACAGTGTGCTGCTGCTTGCCAATGCCTGTTGTTATTCTAAAAGCATGACCTTTCCATTGCAAGATTGCTACTTCTTTCTCTTGGTTTTTGAAACACTTTGGGAGTAAAAAAAATACATTAATAAATAAAATTATGAATAAAAAACGAGCAGACCCAGGCTGAGTTATTTCTCCACAGTCAAACAGTAACAAAAGGCTCAGGCCATAGAGCTGTAGGTCCATATGTTAGCCAAGTCAATGTCCCAAAAATAATGGAAAGATCTCCTTATCTTTAAAGGGTGCAAAAGTCAGATACCAGAAGTAAAAATAAAAATTCCCTTCCATAGAAAAATTACATTTTAACAGCAAAATACAAACCTTTAAAAGAGGCCATATTAAGCCCTTTTACAAAGTCTTGATTTTGTTTTTGGGGTTTACTAGAATAGGTTTTCATGCTTGAATGTTAAAAAACACATTATTTTTCATATATTTTACATTGTTGCAGCACCTCTTTTCTTAGTCTGTCAGTAATGCTCTGTTTAGTTCCGGTCTCTATGAACTGAAGCCCCTCCTTCTGAGAAGCACAATGTGCTCTAATTGGTCAGCTGGACCAGTGTGTTATGATTGCTCAACTGCTTCAAGTGTTTTGGAAATGTCACGCTTCACACTTCACCTCAGGGGAATCCCTGCCATCATTTTGAAGTGAGTTCCACTTTGTCAAGTGGGCGAGGGAAGTTTATGTGGGTAGGCCCTTGTCCCCTCGATTTTGACTGAGGGAGCAAGTCTACTGCGATGTACACTTCAAGCAGCTCTATATCCCACAATTCAACTTGATTGTGACGTCATAGCAGATCGCGCTTAACTGTACTTCATGATATATTAATTATTTTGAGAATTAATCGCATAAGTGTTTTAACCCTCTACAATGTGAGTAAATCACTCGCATATGCAACTAAATCTTCACTCTAGGCAACTAAATCATGTCTATCATTAACCCATTGGCTAATAAATTCATAGATTTTACACACCAGTGTGTGTTAGAGGCTAAGTATAAGTTTAGCATAGATATATTTTCACTCGCTGAACACTCTGACTGAGCACTTGAGTTTCGCTCTCCATCAAGCATTCTGTAGGCCTACTATTTCGATTCAGCTCAATGGATGCACAGCGTACCTGTATTTGAAAAACAGTAAACTCTAGTGTGAAGGCACACGACTCATCGTCGCTTGGCTGAGAGCGCTGTGTTTCTCACACACACGCAGAGACACAGAGACAGAGACAGAGACAGAGACAGAACCTTGCAGAAGCGACACGCTACATGTAAACGATATTCTTTGTTGCATTTTCCTGTCAAAATAATTTGGAATTATGCAGCTTTTATGAACAAGCAGAAGATATGCCGGTTTCTCCGGTAGTGGGCGGAACTAATGCGCAAACGGCAATCTCATTGGCAGGCGCTCATTATTACTGCTCCTGTTTTGATTTAAGCAAATCAGTTCGAGCGAGCGCTGACAACGTGATTAATAATTACGAACCCAGCAGCTCATCAATCTTTAGTGCGTTGTATATTGTTATTAGTAATAGAATTAGTAGTAGAACAAAAAAAGCTGTAATATTGTGAAATATTATTAAAATGTAAAATAACTTTTCTATTTGAATATATTTTAAAATGTAATTTATTCCTGTGATGCAAAGCTGAATTTTGAGCATCATTACTCCAGTCTTCAGTGTCACACGATCCTTCAGAAATCATTCTAATATGATGATTTGCTGCTCAAGGAACATTTATGATTATTATCAATGTTAAAAGCAGTTGTGTAAAACATTTTTTTTTTTAGGATTCTTTGATGAATAGAGAGTTCAAAAGAACAGTATTTATCTGAAATAGAAAGCTTTTGTAACATTGTACTACCGTTCAAAAGTTTTGGGTCTGTAAGAATTTTTATTTATTTTTTTGGGGAAAGAACTTAAAGAAATTAATACATTTATTCATCAAGGATGCATTAAATTGATCAAGTGACAGTATAGGCATTTATAATTTTGCAAAAGCTTTATATTTCAGATAAATGCTGTTCTTTTGAACTCTCTATTCATTAAATAATCCTGAAAAAAAAAATTGTACAGAACTGTTTTCAACATTGATAATAATAATAAATGTTTCTTGAGCAGCAAATCAGCATGTTAGAATGATTTCTGAAGGATCATGTGATTCTAAAGACTGGAGTAATGATGCTGAAAATTCAGCTTTAAATCACAGAAATAAATTGCATTTTAAAATATATTCAAATAGAAAGTTATTTTAAATTGTAAAAATGTTTCACAATAATACTGTTTTTGCTGTATTTTGGATCAAATAAATGCAGCCTTGGTGAGCAGAAGATATATATATATATATATATATATATATACACCGATTAGGCATGGTTATATACATACACACACTATTGATTTTTTTTTTTTTGTTTGTGTAATTTTCTTTTTCCCCAACAGCTCATATACCTATAGAATTTTATACATTTTCTTCAACAACTTATATGCATATATAATGGTGCATAAAACAAATTCATAAGTAAAAAAATAAATAAATCAGCTCCATTGTGAATTCAAGGGCTTAGGGTGCTCCATTTAAACACATTGCAAGGGTTCCGCCAGTAGTGGGCACTCGTGCAACGTAAGCAATGACGCACATCCGAGTCCACGAGACGGAGGGAAGTTAGCAAGTAAAGGGCATAAAACTACTAACGCAACTCAACCAGACCATGCCCTTTTTTTGTGTGTATGCGTTGGGCAGGTATTATTTAAATGAAGAATATTGTGACTTGTACGTTCCTGGAAGAAAACTAAAGACTATAATCGAGGCATTTCAGGGAGTTCAGAAACAGTGCGCACTGATATGGTGAATACTGTAACTTCCTTCAGAGTGGACTTTGTGCAGCAACATTACAAACTAAATAAAGTTGAAAATGTGAAAATGTAAAAAAAAAAAAAAAGATTAAATAGGTCCTCTTTTTAAGACAGACCAAAGAGGTTGTTAATGCATGGTATATGCTTTTGTTGAAGACATACACACTCAGGAGCCAATTTTAAAAAGGTACACCTTGCTCGTACCCTTTGCCTTCAGAACTGCCTTAATTCTCTGGCATAGATTCAACAAGGTGCTGGAAACATTCCTCAGAGATTTGGGTCCAAATTGACATGATAGCATCACGCAGTTGCTTGTCCAATTATTGGTGAGCCTGTGAGAATTGTAGCCTCAGTTTGACAGCTAAGAACGGTGTGGTTTTCTACTGCTGTAGCCCATCTGCTGTATATACAGTATACACCGATCAGGCATAACATTATGACCATTCCTAATATTGTGTTGGTCCCCCTTTTACTGCCAAAACAGCCTTGACCTGTCGAGGCATGGACTCCACTAGACCCCTGAAGGTGTGCTGTGGTAACTGGCACCAAGATGTTAGCAGCACATCCTTTAATTCCTGTAAGTTGCGAGGTGGGGCCTCTATGGATCGGACTTGTTTGTTCAGCACATCTCACAGATTTGGGGAATTTGGAGGCCAAGTCAACACCTCGAACTCATTGTTGTGGTCCTCAAACCATTTCTGAACCATTTTTGCTTTGTGGCAGGGCACATTATCCTGCTGAAGGAGGCCACAGCCGTTTCCATGAAAGGGTGTACATGGTCTGTAACAATGCTTAGGTAGGTGATACGTGTCAAAGTAACATCCACATGGATGGCAGGACCCAATGCTTCCCAGCAGAACATTGCCCAAAGCATCACACTGCCTCTGCCGGCTTCCCTTCTTGCCATCGGACCACACAGTCTAGCCTTCACTCCCCACGTGCATTAGTGAGCCTTGGCCGCCCATGAACCTGTTGCCGGTTCACCACTGTTCCTTCCTTGGACTAGTGTTGTCAAAAGTACCGACCACGATACCAAGTCGGTACTGAAATTTAAAAAATGTGAGGCTTTGAGCGCTGTTTAGCGGAATCGTAAATACCTCTGATTGCCCATTGTGCTCACACGCTCATCAGATATGTCTGTGATTGGCTACAATGACCAGCGATTCAAAAACATGTTGTAAATATACATCAATGACGCTTTTCACAGAGCGCTTACACAGATACACACGGGAGCGTTTGAATGCAGGCGCCTATAAGCCTACCGGTCCGCTGGTCGACGCCTGCTTGTGCTTTCAAACGCTCCCGCTCCCGCTTTCAAAACACTTTCAAACACTTCTGTGCGCTTTCAAACGCTCCCGTGCGTTGACCATTGTAGCCAATCACAGACACATCCGATGAGCGCGTGAGCATAATGGCCAGTCAGAGGTGTTTACGATTCCAGCTCAACAGCGCTCAAAGCGTCACATTTTTAAAATTTCAGTACCGACTTGGTATAGCGGTTGGTATGTTTGACAACACTACCTTGAACCACTTTTGATAGATACTGATCACTGCAGACCGGGAACACCCCACAAGAGCTGCAGTTTTGGAGATGCTCTGACCCAGTCGTCTAGCCATCACAACTTAGCCCGTGTCAAACTCGCTCAAATCCTTACACTTACCCATTTTTCCTGCTTCTAACACATCAACTTTGAGGACAAAATGTTCACTTGCTGCCTAATATATCCCACCCACTAACAGGTGCCGTGATGAAGAGATAATCAGTGTTATTCACTTCACCTGTCAGTGGTCATAATGTTATGCCTAATCGGTGTATATACACTCACCTAAAGGATTATTAGGAACACCATACTAATACTGTGTTTGACCCCCTTTCGCCTTCAGAACTGCCTTAATTCTACGTGGCATTGATTCAACAAGGTGCTGAAAGCATTCTTTAGAAATGTTGGCCCATATTGATAGGATAGCATCTTGCAGTTGATGGAGATTTGTGGGATGCACATCCAGGGCACGAAGCTCCCGTTCCACCACATCCCAAAGATGCTCTATTGGGTTGAGATCTGGTGACTGTGGGGGCCATTTTAGTACAGTGAACTCATTGTCATGTTCAAGAAACCAATTTGAAATGATTCGAGCTTTGTGACATGGTGCATTATCCTGCTGGAAGTAGCCATCAGAGGATGGGTACATGGTGGTCATAAAGGGATGGACATGGTCAGAAACAATGCTCAGGTAGGCCGTGGCATTTAAACGATGCCTAATTGGCACTAAGGGGCCTAAAGTGTGCCAAGAAAACTTCCCCCACACCATTACACCACCACCACCAGCCTGCACAGTGGTAACAAGGCATGATGGATCCATGTTCTCATTCTGTTTACGCCAAATTCTGACTCTACCATCTGAATGTCTCAACAGAAATCGAGACTCATCAGACCAGGCAACATTTTTCCAGTCTTCAACTGTCCAATTTTGGTGAGCTCGTGCAAATTGTAGCCTCTTTTTCCTATTTGTAGTGGAGATGAGTGGTACCCGGTGGGGTCTTCTGCTGTTGTAGCCCATCCGCCTCAAGGTTGTGCGTGTTGTGGCTTCACAAATGCTTTGCTGCATACCTCGGTTGTAACGAGTGGTTATTTCAGTCAAAGTTGCTCTTCTATCAGCTTGAATCAGTCGGCCCATTCTCCTCTGACCTCTAGCATCAACAAGGCATTTTCGCCCACAGGACTGCCGCATACTGGATGTTTTTCCCTTTTCACACCATTCTTTGTAAACTCTAGAAATGGTTGTGCGTGAAAATCCCAGTAACTGAGCAGATTGTGAAATACTCAGACCGGCCCGTCTGGCACCAACAACCATGCCACGCTCAAAATTGCTTAAATCACCTTTCTTTCCCATTCTGACATTCAGTTTGGAGTTCAGGAGATTGTCTTGACCAGGACCACACCCCTAAATGCATTGAAGCAACTGCCATGTGATTGGTTGATTAGATAATTGCATTAATGAGAAATTGAACAGGTGTTCCTAATAATCCTTTAGGTGAGTGTATATATATATATATATATATATAGCAATAAACTTCAGAATACTTATATATAAATATTTGTGTGCATTTGGTTTGGTTTGGTTCATGACTCTATAACTCTTTAACAAAGACCTTTTTAAAATCCCTATGAGAAGAATTAATGGGCAAAATACTTCCAGAACCAAGGCAGCTTAAAAAGTGGGCGGCCACTGTTACACTCTATTAATAGATTACATAGATATAAAAAAAAATTACAGATACATGCTGAATAACACAGCCTATATCACTATTTATTTTTGGTCAACAAATGTTTTCCTATCCCTGCGTGGAATTTGATTTTACCTTTCCACTGAGCTAAGAAAATACTGCAATTCCCTGATGAGTCTGCATCACAAGAAGTGGTGTGACAGCACTTTTATCCCACAGGCAGTAAAATCTTTGCAGCATCATTTTCTCCACTCAAATAGTTATTGATGTTGAGACATGGTAATGTTCGTGAGATTGTCCTGACACTGCAGTTTAAACACTGCTGCCAGGCAGTAAACCCTTAAAATGCTTAAGAAGCCTGTCATACATCATGTCACGGGAAGACTGTACGTGGCCATACCACAAAAGGAAATAAACTTTCACTGCCAGATGGTGATTCTGGGGTCCCAGCAAGGCCTTGGCTAATAAAGAGCACAAGGCACCATCTTATTTCACTAACTGTGTTTTCGCCCAGCTGTGGGCCCAGTCAGCAGGCTTTACGGTCACCGATGTAATTATACAGCAGCTTAGCAGCTCAAACAATGAAACAGCCTGTTCACCATTTACAGCCTCCCAACTCCCACTCATAAAATAATATGCCAAAATCAATAAGCTTCCAGATATGTCTCGGAAGGCTGATACATCTCGGCGAGAGTACCGGTCTGATGGAGCACAAATCCAGACTAACAAGCTGAGGGGGAAGAGAGGGGTTAATTGGCATGTTGGAGCCGTCCTTCAAAAGCTGGAGAGTGAACAGAATCAACTAAAGATGAATGAGACTGAAGGAGTGTCTTGATCACACAGACACGGCGTAACAACAGAATATCTCTCTGTCAGATGCATGTCTTTCTGCCACGAGTTTCCAGTTATGGTCGGCCAATCCTAATTAGCTAAATAAATATCTCTGTAATATGTGGAATTCAAATCAGATCTGATTATATGCAGTTGTCAAGCATTGTTGTATTGGCAAGGAAAAGCAATTGCCGTACCTCCATCAGAACCTGCCATACTGGACTGGGCTGTTTTTAAATCATATCTATAATGCCACAAACAGATTCATAACTATTGAAATCAATATACTATATCTTCAGTAAACCTATTTGCATACCAAACACAAAAAGCACTCTACCAGCATGTCTGTGGGGAAGATCAGACTACATCTGTCCATGACAGGCCTTGGCGGCAGGGGGCAGGACCATCTGACCCTCTCCAGACCTGACCATCCACAGGATCCATCTGGTCAGCCCGCAACTGACTCCACAGTACCATGTTACACACATAGGAACCCAGTCACAACCCTGCCAGACACAGCACTCTCTCTTTGCTTCAGCATGATCTCATATTTATCTGCAAAACAAACTAAATGTACGGTATAACAGAAAATTAGTCTGACCCATTCACACTTATCTTACTCACCTCAATGTCACCTGTACCTGTAAAATCATTCAGTTGATGTTACAAGCCAGTGTTTAAAAACATTTGCTTGTAAAAGTTAACAATACATATGCACACATGACTATTGTTTTATACAGCTGTTTTTAATATACAAAGTATTTTTGAATAAATAAATATAGAGTAGGTTACCTTCAGACAAACAAACAATCCAAAAGCGTTCTGCAGTAACTTCACTCCAGGTTTTCCATTTCTTCACTATTGAGAAAAACTTGCTCCGAACGAAAGCAAACACAGACGCTAGCATTACAAAGGCCGCTCATCGCACTAGACAAACTTAATTCAGTTCCGCTCTCTCATAATTTAGAACACAGACAAGAGGTATAAACAGTGAAACATCATAATAACGAATCACAACAGGTACAACAAACAAATCTGTAATGACTGTCTGCCACCCCTAGTTTCGATTCACTTGCTTGTGGTGTCCGATATGAACGAATCTTTCTTTTCCATCATTGAATCATCTGTTAAACTGATTCAAAAATCTGTCTGAATAATTTGGACCGAATCGATCCGAGCACATCTCAAGTCAAGCTCATAATGATGAGCCGAGAACGACAACTGATAGGCAGGCTACTGGAAATATGTTGGCGAATGACGATGTGATTACGATTATGATACTGTATTCAACAAACATAGAACAGAGTTGGTTTAAATAAATAGCATTTTATTACAACCTGGCCCTGCAAAACATTTTCAGCCAAGAAAGTACACTTTTGAATTATGTAAAATTATATTTAGATTCTAAATTATTTCGTTTTTATTAGTTAAATCAGGATGCAACAAACTAAAATGACAATAATCATCATTATTAATAAAAACACATGTAGGGGAGACTGGGGACGGTTGCAACAGTTTTTGCATTTCTCTCAGTTACTCTGAGACTATTTGGACTAGACCAACCAAATTTGTATATATTAAACTTGCATCTGTCTGCTAATTACCCATACAATTTAAAGATGATTACATATGACATATCGTTCACAGTATTTATTTGAATGGAAGAAGCCAGATGTTGCAACTGACCCCAACCCAGGGGACAGTTGCAACACAATCAGGGACGGTTGCAACATGTTAAAAATACTTTAAATTTCACTAATTAACTTTAGCTTTTTTTCTCATTGAGCATAGAATTCTGAAAATATTAACTGTTTTACTATAATATTATAGTATTATTTATACAATAATATTATTGTATTATTTATTTATTTAGTCATATTTATCAAATAACAGTTATTGAGTTTTGTTTGTTTATGTGTAGAACATAGGCCTACATAGATTCAGTGTGCAGGTGTTACAGATGCTATTCAATCTCTCTATATTTCAGTGTCAGACAGGAAGAATTGAACAATTTGCAATGCAACAAACTTTTATTAAACATGTATTTATTGTACAAAACTGCAACTGTTTTAAAAACTGATTTAACCTTCTGGTGAGAAGTCTTCTGTACCCATCCCAGAGGTTTAGAGGTTTAAATTCATGTGGCTTTATTGTAACGTTTTTTTAGTAGAACAAAGTATACAACCTAGTCCATTCAAAATCTGTACAAAAATGCGTTCTTGTCTTTTTTGGAACGTTTTTATACGCCGCCATGTAATGGGCGTTATTAATGTACGTCATGGCGTACACCGGTTCTTTCTTTGAACTGACATATCTCGACTGTCGGGAAAAAAACAGAACTTTCCATTCACTAAAACTTTTGTGTGCTATAAAGCCGGAAGGCGGTTCTTACATTCAGCGGATCATGGTTACATAAGTGAAACCGGAGAACTTTGAACTAAACGAAAAGTAGGTCACGGCAACTTCATCGTGTTTGTGTGTGAGAAGAATATCACGAGAGAGAACTAAAGCTGGAAATGTCGTCTGAAGTGTACGACTGTATCGTCATTGGCGCAGGGATCCAGGGGTCCTGCACTGCCTATCAGCTGGCCAAAAACAAGCAGAATACTCTACTGCTGGAGCAGGTCGGTTACAGCATGATTTGCAGACATTTTATGATTCATTCCCAAATGACAGCATAAAACAAATGCTAGAAAGTACATGTTTTATCTTGTCAAGGCAGAATACTCACCTAAAGTAAGGGAATTGTAAGACAGCATTAATTTTTGCATATAATATTTGTGACCCTGGACCACAAATCATAAGGATACATTTTTTGAAATTGAGATTTATACATCATACATAAATAAGCTTTCCATTAATGTATGGTTTGTTAGGATATAGGACAATATTTGTCCGAGATATAACTATTTGAAAGCTGAGGGTGCAAAAAAAAATTGAAATATTGAGAAAATCGCCTTAAAGTTATCCAAATTAAATCCTTAGCAATGCATATTACTACTACTAATAATTTTTTTTATATATTTACGGTAGGGAATTTACAAAATATCTTCATGGAACATGATCTTTACTTAATATCCTAATGATTTTTGGCTTAAAAGAAAAATCGATAATTTTGACCTATACTATGTATTGTTGGCTATTGCCACAAATATACCCGTGCGATTTATGACTGGTTTTGTGGTCCAGGGTCACATTTGGACTCTGCTGTTGTGTTTTGTTTTTTTTTATTATTAAAACAAGGCAATGCACATCCAGTGGTATTATGGTGTTCTTTGAATTCCCCCTTTTCGCCAGTTTGTTCTGCCCCACTCCAGAGGGAGCTCTCATGGCCAGACCAGGATCATACGGAAAGCCTATGAGGAACATTTCTACATACAGATGATGCAGGAAAGCTATGAGCTCTGGGCTCAGCTTGAAGAAGAAGCAGGTGTTGAGCTGTACAGGTGAGTGCGTGTAAGCGTCTAAGGAAGAATGATGACATTTTCTATCCCCTATGCAACATGTAGACGCTGTATATCGAAACTTTTCATAGCTCTCACCATAACTTTAAGGGAGCATTTTCATTCTAGTCCCTGAGCATCACCCGCAGACTGTGGGGCACACTTGTTTTTCCAGTGTCTGAGAGGTGTGGATCAAGCCCACTCAGCCTTGATGCAGAATCAGTTGCCTTCCTCTTTCAGTCGCCGCTATCCATCTCAGCTCTCTGACGGATGGGTTCTGATGAGAGGCCACCTGTGCCCTTGAGCATCTCAGAGACTGCTAAGCAGGGACTGAAAAATGTGTGGAAGGTTTTGAAGAATGCTGGATTTGCTCCTTTCTTCTTATATAGATATTTGCACTACTTAGATGGCACCTGCTTTCCAAACTATTAGTATTCACTTAGGTGGGAGTGTCTGTTGTGTGAGGGTGTTATGCAAAGATATTTGTGCTGGATGTGTCTGTCACAAAACCCATTGGAACGTTCAGTGCCTTCCAGAAGTTTAAAAACACTATTAAGCAAAGTGCGGTTTTGGACAATAAATCTGTATAATTTCTTGGAGTAAATGTAATAAAGTGGCTTGCGATTATCATTAAAGACAGGCAGTTAATGATTTTCTTTTTAAATGCATATGGCAACAGTGGCAATCAGCATTATCTTAAATATACACTACCATTTAAACTTTTGGGGTCAAGAAGATTTTTTCATCTTTTTTAAATAAGTATCTGATTTTCACCAAGGCTGCATTTATTTGATCAAAAATACAGTAAAAACAGTAATATTGTGAAATATTATTACAATATAAAATAGTGTTTTATATTTAATATACAGTATTTTAAAAAATTAATATATTTTAAAATGTACAGTCATTTATTCCTGTGAAGGCAAAGCTGAATTTTCAGCAGCTATGCTTTAGTGTCACATGATCCTTCAGAAATCAATTTAATATGCTGATTTGCTGCTCAAGAAACATTTATTATTATTATCAATGTTGAAAACTGTTGTGCTGCTCGATATTTTTGTGCAAACTGAATTTATTTGAAATGGAAATCATTATAAATGTTTTTACTTTCACTTTTAATCGATTTAATGCATCCTTGCTAAATAACAGTATAAAATCTTACTGACCCCAAACGTACACATCAAAGTCAATTGTTTTTTCTGAAGATTAGGCCTATCGATTAATATCAGCACATCTTTATAGATTTACTGTTTGCCAGTTAAGGTTATTATGCAACAGACCAATTAGAATACAGTTTAAAGGTGCTTTATTATAATTATTATAATCCTAGTCATAGTATGTATTGAATTCACTATTGTCATAGTTTGTGTTGTCCATTTATCATTGCAAAGTCCTCACAAAATCATATGGATTTATGCTGATATTGTGCAAAACCCTAGGGTGCACAATATTGCCTAGGACGCTTCCAAATACTACAATATTATGCATATAATTAAGAAATTGAATTAATTAAGGTGAAGATCATATCTGACACTATTACAGTCTCTGTTCCGACTCTTCTTTTTGATTAATTTTCTTTTTACATCAGATGCGATGCCAGCAGCTTGAACCACCAACTGTTATTTTACCCAGAGAGCTGCCAAAAAGGTCAAATTTCATAATAAAGCTGTGACAGACAGCACAATGATAAATTTAGCTTTAGCTAAAGTGTGCAACGAAGGTCAAAATAAATGAGGATTCTGCAATTACAGACATTCCTAACTAGACAGGATTAGATAGACCCCCGAGGTAGTTAAAAACAGGCAATTTTAAGGTTGTGTAAAATAATTCTATGCATGTTTGATTAGGTCAGTATTAAAATGACAAAGTTAAAGTACATTTTTGAATCACTAACCCCCGGTTTCACAGACAAAGACTTTAGTCCCAGATTAAAATGCATGTTTGAGCTGTTTTAACTGAAAGCAACTTGCACTGATCTTCCATTGTTTTGTCTCAAGATGCACACCAGTAATGTTTTTCCCCAGGGCACGTTTATAAAAGCTACTTAAATGTCCTAATTGAACTAAGGCCTAATTTACCTCAGAAAGGATCTTGACCCACCATGATGTAACCTACCCTTTTTGCTAATAGGGACAAAGGGCATTGACAAACGAGTCTTTCTTTCAATGTCCCAAATCAAACACACACACGCAGTGGGGGATTCAGCCATAAAAATCTCTGATGAAAGACTTGGACCTGTGAACTCGTGCTGCCCATGCATCATGATGGCTGGCAGATGAAGCAGGCCTTAAAAAACAGTATCCACAGAAAACAGCACGACCATCTATCACACACTGTTGATTTAAAACCTGTGTTCCCAACCTCTCATCCATAGTGCCATAACTCCTCACAAGACACCTGCATCACAAGTAGGCGCATATGGCACTTTGCACAATTTACACATGCCTCAAAGCGTAAAAAGCCTAGTTCCACCTAAATCAAGGTGCAGCTGTTCAACATGGACATGTAAGTCGTCTTATGCACTTCCCTTCGCAGGCGCACAGGCCTACTGGTTATGGGTCCAGAGAACAGAGAGGGTTTCTCACTCCTAAAGGCCACGATGCAAAGGCACAAGATTCCCACAGTGGTTTTGGAGAAGCAGGAGTTCAGTCAGCACATTCCCAATGTGAATCTTACCGACGGGAACGGTGCGCTAATTGACACCCTTGCCGGCGTGCTGTATGCGGACAGAGCCCTCCGAGCTGTACAGGTCAGCTGATCATATACACTACTGTACAAAAGTTTAGGGTCCATAAGATGTTTTGCAAGAAATTGATACTTTTACCCCCGGTTTCACAGACAAGGCTTAAGCTAGTCCCAGACTAAAATGCATGTTTGACCTGTTTTAACTGAAAGCAATTAGTTCAATTAGAACATTTATGTAGCTTTTTTAAATAGGCCTTAGAAAAAAACATTACTGGTGTGCATCTTGAGACAAAACAATGGCACTGACATTTTAAGATATGTCAGTGCAAGTTGCTTTCAGTTAAAACAGCTCAAACATGCATTTTAGTCTAAGACTAGTCTTAAGCCTTGTCTATGAAACCGGGGGATAATGTTACAAAAGATTTTTATTTCAAAGAAATGCTGTTCTTTTGAACTTTCTATTCATAAAAGAATTCTGAAACAACTTATCATGATTTACACAAAAAAAATAAAAATAATAAAGTAACAACTATTTTTGATATTGATCATAAGAAATGTTTCTTGAGCACCAAATCAGCATATTAGAATGATAAAGGATCATGTGACTCTGAAGACTGGAGTAATAATGCTGTAAATTCAGCTTTGCTATCACAGAATAAAAAAATAAAATGTAAAATATATTAAAATAGAAAACAGTTATTTTAAATTAATATTTCATTATATTACAGTGTTTGGCTGTATTTTAATTTAATAATTAATTCTTAGTGCACATAAAAATCTATCAAAAGCATAAAAAGACTTTTTGAACGGTAGTGTAAAATCTTACTTGTTTTAGTGAATCATATTAATAAAATATTTATTTAAAGAAATCTCTTGGAGGCTGTTGGAATGTTGCACGTCAATCTTATATTTAGCTTGGCAGCTCAAAGCTATCAGATGCTAATCTAATTATGTATGCGAAATGAATACATTTGCAACCATTCCAAAACCCCGCTTTGGACTGATTGTGTTTTATCACATCCTCATAGAAGTATCACTGAAATGTTCTCCTCATAGGAGCCACTACATCAGTTTTAGCTCACTGTAGCAGTTGGCAAAGAGGCATACAGACTGAAAAAGAATAACATGATATGAGTTTTGGGTATTATTTTACGTGTAGACAACACATTTTATTTGACATTTAGATTCTCTTTTTTATAATAAATGCTGTTATAATTACTCAAATTTTCATTTTTGTAGCCAGATAAAAGAGTTCAGCTCCGTTAAAGCAATTCAAGTTGTGTGAATTTCAGTGTACTGTGGAAATAAACCTCTTAGTGTGTGAGACTCCTAAACTTTCAGCATCAGAAAGGCATTGAGCAATGCTCTTTATGTACATAACTGTACTTCAGTGTTGCCTTCACCATGCTTTTTAAAGCTCTCGAAGATAAGATACGGCTACAAACTTGCTTGTTAAAGGCTCCTTACACCCTATCTAGGGAATATGGCCATGCACTTTTATACACAGCGCCTCTCTGGATTCAATAAGCTCTGCCTACAGCAGCTACAGAGTGCAGTGATAAGCTCCCCGTTGGCTCTCACTAAGGAAACTCTTTTATTATCTGTTGCCCGAATCTGACCCGCTTTTTCCAGTTTTAACTGATCCATGACATCTCTCTGTGTCAAACTCAGCCCCTGTTGAATTTTCTGTCATAGATAAGCTGTTTTGAAGAAGCTTTGTCTATGCAGTAAAGTTGCACATACTGTAGTCAGATTGAAGTGATTTAAATCTGCTTCTGCATGTGGTGTTTGTCTGTCTGTGTTCTTCCAGAGGCTCTTTCAGTCCAGTGGGGGTGTGATAAAGGACGGGGAGGAAGTGATTGACATCACGCCTGGTGTCGTGGTCACTGTAACCACAGGCTCTGGAGTCTACAGAGGGAGGAACCTGGTGATCACAGCCGGACCCTGGGCAAACACACTACTGACACACACTGGACTGCAGCTCCCGCTCAAGGTGTATACATACAGTCATCTTCATTCTTTCATTTACTCACCCTTTTCATTCATTCATTCAGCTACTTTCTTTCTTTATTTCATTTACTCACCTACTTTTTTTTCAACCATTCACATTTCATCCATTTTTCATGCGTCCATGAATTATTAAATTACTTACCTAATCACATTATATCTTTCATCCATCCATCCATCTATTTTCTCACCTTCTTTTTCTTTCTTCCTTCCATCCATCCATTTCATTAATTATTTCTCACCTATATAATTTCTTTTTTTGTATCTTTCAATTATTCACCTAATCACATTATTTTTCATCCATCTATCCATCCATCCATCCATTTGTTATATTTTATTCTTCACCTACTCTTTCTATCACCTCTTTGTTTCATCTGTTCATTCATTCTCTTATTTACTCACTTTTCCATCCATCCATCCATCCATCCATCTAATTTTTCTCACCTACATAATTTCTTTCTTTCTTTCTTTAAAGGCATTATGGAACATTATATATCAGTGTGAAATGTCTGGTTTTGGAAAACAGGTTCTGAAAAATGGAAGCTTGGGAATATATAAAGCATATTGTCTACCAGCCATAGCTTGTGAAACACACACAGCCACATATAGATTGATCTGGATTACACCCCTGGGCAGAATGAAAAGTGAGTTATTTGTGAATGTACAGAAACCACCCTATACTCACCTCCCAATCCTATAAACAGCTCCCAGAGACTCCAGTCCACAGAGATCTCTTATGTGTCACATGCCACGAGAGAAGTGATGGAAAAAGTATTCTGTGTTAGTTAAACTCCAAATTGGACCTAGAATTGGAATTGCATTTTTCAGGATAGCACAGGCTTGAAAGTCTGCGCTTGGGTGAGCACGAAAATATATGAGCAATAAATTTGTGCACTGGTGAATTTTTATGGTCTCTGAATGAGAAGACAGGCTGTGGACTATTCTGAGCTACTGATTCCTTACTCCTTATTACATTTACCCTGATGTGAGTTCAATATCAATGTTTATATTAATTTTTAATTAACATGCTCCTGTGCTGTTTTTTTATCTTTAATTTGGATCATTTCTTTCTGTGCAGGTTGTAAAGATTAACGTATGCTACTGGAAGGAGAAGATCCCAGGCACCTATAGTGTCGGCCAGCATTTTCCATGTTTTATACAGATGGAGCCGAAAGAAGGGGAATATGACATTTACGGCCTCCCGTCCAATGAGTATCCAGGACTAATGAAGGTGAGTGACAGGAGGGCTGCTGTTTTTAAAAGAACAGGTTTGGTTGGAGCCATGGCCAAGTGGTTAGTGCTCAGGTTGAAGTCTGGCTTGCGTCATTCCAGCTCCTGTCAGTGTTCTTATTGTATACTAAAACTATTAATAATAGTTTCCATTCAGTGAAATAAAGCTGAAATATAAATATGACATGAACAACTTAAAAAAAACTTAAAAAGAAAATTGGCTACTGAGATATCTTAGATAAGACTAAAACTGAAATAAAAATAAATTAAGGCTAAATAGAAAAATATAAAAAATAACAAAATTAAACTAAAAAATGAAAATAGAAAATTGAAAGCTAATTGAAAATATTAATAAATACTATAGTAGTATATAAATAATACAAAAAATAACCCTGATTCCTGTTTCACTAAAAAAATCTTAAATCTAAAGATCTTAAAACTAAATCTTTAGGGGCCGTTCACACAGAACGCGTTTTTTCCATTGCACTGCGTTACTTTTCTATTGTTTTCAATGTAAACATGCGCTAGACGTGTTTGACCGTTGCACGCACGTCTCACATCTTTTGTACTGGTGTTCTAAAAATGTGGCACTCAAGTTAAAAGTTGTTCAACTTTTAAAAACCTCATCTCAAGAGCTTGTGGTGTTTTTTTTTTTTCTTTTGTTCCACTGACCTGCGTCTCTTGTTTTTAACTACAAAAACACATTCTGTGTGAATGGCCCTTTAGCCTGCTCTTTTTGTTCCATGTCCCATGCTCTATTTGTCCTGTGTTTTTAAATTTAAAAAAGCACTTCTCCTTGGCAACAATAGATATAGCATAAACCACCATATCAATATGTACCACAGACCAGTGCATTAATGTAACCGCCTGCCCACATCTCATGAAAAAGCAGCAGAGATTCAACACCATAGTTTTCATCCTTTGTTAATTAATCCACAATTCCCTCATGTAGCAATACTGTAGACATCCCCACTCAGAGAGCTTTCAGAGAATCAGTGATTCTATAGCTCTCCGAATGGATACACGGTCCTTGATGCTTTTACAGAAGCAGAGAAGCAGCACTCTCCTCTAGTCTATGTTCTCCCGGTACTAATGGCTCTGTTTCAGCATGCGGGAGAGCCCAGCAGGAGTCTTCAGTCTCATCACACTTAGCAAGGCTGAATGGGAGAGCACAGATGGCTGTGTCATGTTAGATGCATTATGTCTGCTCTAGACGCTGGAGCCTGGCTTCTGCACGTATATCTGCTGCTCCTCCAAGCATGCTGAGCAGTGGAGCACAGATCCGTAATGTATCATAGGTCAGTTTGGCTTTATGGATCATAGTGTGCGTGCATGTGTCTGAGCAGGTGTGTTACCACATGGGCAGCGAGACTGAACCGGATGAGCGAGATAAACAGACGGATAGAGGGGACATCGATATTCTCATGCGCTACGTCACCCGCTGTCTCCCTGGGCTGGTGCCAGTGCCTGCTGTGGTGGAGAGCTGCATGTACACGGTGAGTGACTTCATTGCTCGTCCTTAGGTGCCGTCACCGATCTGCCACTGTGTGTCCGAGACCAAACTTTCTTTCTCACTTGAGGAGAGAAGGATATTTGAATGCATGGCTCATATTTTATTCTGACATGGCTTTTGATTGAACGGTTGCTGGAATTGAACCATGCCCTATATTTCAGTTCTACTTGGGTCTGAATTTTTTTTTTTTTTGTCTTCTAGACATTTGGAATTACACTGTCTTAACCAGACACAGCCTCATATGGTGAAAAGTGATAAAAGCTATTTCTTTCATGGAAATCAAACTTTTGTCCTAATCAGACATGACCACGACAGGATATTTTGTGGGATGCTTGATTTCTTTTTCTAAGGCACGTAGCCATATTATAGAGCCATCTCATAGTGAATGCGTTTCTCATAGTGAATGCGTTTAAATCCACAGTATGGACGCGTTCCCGTCACATATCACACATGCGCACTTAAAAGCAGGTTAATGCGTTTACATGCTTGGCAAAATCAGCGTAAGGGGCAAAAATCTAGCTGTGACGATTGGTTTATGCTTAAGCCGTTTATGACCTTACTGCGATAAAAGAAAACGGGTTAACGTATTTACATGGTCACACGCATTGTCAGCTTATTAGGCATAATCGGGTTAACGTGCATGTAAACGCACTCACTGACTCTGTCTACACTGGATTCAGAAGTCATTTAATTTCGGACATTTCTACGCGCTTTAGCCTGCTGACAACAGGACAAATGAAAGAGTAAAGAACATTCACATCACATCATTTTCGCCGCTAGAGGTCGCTTATTCAAAACAATAACAAAGGCGTAGCTTGATGACGCTGTGAATGAGCGTGGAATTTTGAGATTCGTCGACTTTACCTCCACATTTTATTATGCTTATATGCTGCAGTCGGCCGCTGCCGCTCCTTTCGTTTTGTTATGTTTATTTTACAATTAAAGTTGTTTAATGTTTGCCGGTTCCCGCCTCCTTCTTTCCTGAACTTGAACTTTGTTACATTTACGTTTGATCACTTAAATTCATTTAAATTCACATTATTTTATTTAATTCTAATGAAATAGCTGCAAGTGCTGTATTACTACTTATACAGGTCACTTTATTTGACAAATTAATATTGGGGCTGTAACTCAGCGCTGTTTTACTTAGTCAAAACAATCTTACTAAAAATACGTTTGAGCGTGTTGAAAGTTATGTTATAACATTCCTCTACTTGTTGCACATTGCAGTAAGCTAGATCGATATTAGAATATCATATTAATAAAAGCTGGATGACTCAGGTTGCTAAATGGCATGCAATTAATTTTAAAATATATTGTATGGCAGAGAAAATGCTGTATTAATGTTACTACAAATAAAGCTCTTTCTGATTATGCTATGTTAGCAACAAAATAGTGTTGTCTCTGAAGCATGGTACAAACATGGTACTCATGGTAAATCAAGAAAACGAGATTCCAACAAAAAGAATAACCGTGTTGAGCTATATAACAATAATTAGATTTCTCTGGTTTTTAAACATTGTTGGAAAAAATTGTTCACAAAAAGTCAACAAAATATATAACATTGACCTAGTGGGTCTTTTTTTAGTTTAGTTTAGTAAATTCTCTCAGAGCAGGTTTTCAGTTTTCAACATCTGCATGACCAAGCAAAGTGTCCATCCAGATGGGGAAATGAAAAAATTATTAAAACACAGCTTACAATCACATCAAACATGAAAAAGGACAACGATGATGCAACACAACCTAAATCCTTTATAAACTGCCCTTGACTGCCCTGTCAGGATATCCGCAGAACGCCGGTGAGCACACAGAGATAAAGTTCAGTATTAAAGCAGGAAACTGAGTGGAACCGTATAAAGCTAGAAGCATTCTGCACAGAGCGGTCGTCTTCGATACAATCTACAGAACAACATCTGTCAGCCAACCACAGTATCGATTATTTTCATACTTCAAAGGAAAAATATACAAGGGGCTCAAAATGAATCAAAGCAATAATTTCTGCTGAACCAGTCTCTGTTTGTAGTAATCAGAAATTACATTTGTTTAGGATGAAGTGAAAAAACGTCTTTAGAGACAAAACAACTTTTTTACACTACTGTTCAAAAGTTTGGGGTCTGTAAGATGTTTTTTTTATTTGATACAGTAAAAACAGCTGAAATAACAGATCAGTTTTCTGTTTGAATATATTTAACATGTAATTTATTCCTGTGATGGCAAAGCTGAATTTTCATCATTACTTCAGTCTTCAGTGTCACATGATCCTTCAAAAATCATGCTAATATACTGATTTAGTGCACAAGAAACATTTACTGTATTATTATTATTATTATCAATGTTGAATACTATTGAGCTGCTTAATATTTTTATGGAGACCGTGACAATTTCTCTTATGAATAGAAAGAATTTGAATTTATTAGAAATAGAAATCTATTCAATCTATCAATGTAAAAGTCTTTACTGTCAATTGATAAATTTAATGTTTCCTTGCTGAATAAAAGTATTAATTTCTTTCAAAACAACCTTTGAACGGTAGTGTACTGTACGATGAAGAAGTTAATGTTTGTGATTCCTCAGTTAATTTGTTCATTAGCAATTTCAGGCATGTAGTGGCTTATCTCTTAAGCTTTAATTTTTAAGTTCAAACAGCGCTCATAATTCATGCCGTGTGCATGTTCAGAGTACGAAAAGGTCAAATATTTGCAGAAATAATTACAATTTAGTCTTGATGTTTAACATTCCCCTGCTTCATTGTTTGTAGGTCACACCAGACCACCACTTTGTCCTTGATTCCCACCCAACCTACGGAAACATCATCATCGGTGCTGGATTCTCAGGTCAGTATACAAGCTCTAATGAACTCTGTACACTCCTGTCCCTGTAAAACACTGACACACAGTCACATAGACTCAGAGAGGTGTCTTAACTTTTTAATGAGGGAACGGAACAGGGCGCTGGTGAAGGACAGGAAGCGAAGCCCCCAGTGTGGGGGTCTTTTATCGTTTAATTAAAGGCGGTTGCTGGCTCCCCAGGCTCCTGCATGCTCCCGAACCCGCCTCTCAGGGGGCCAAAGGGTTCACCTGGCATTTGTTCCATCTGTTCACATCACCTCCTCCTTAAACTAATTATGGGGCTAATTAAATTCCGCTGGTAATCACTTCAGAGAAGTGCTAGTTAGCAGCACGGGGCGCGGATAGTGGCGTTTGGTGGAAGAAGGGGTTAGGAAGAGAGATACAGTACAGCTGAGCGGTATTGTGGCGGTACTGTGTAGCTATTCATCTTGTGATGCATTGTCCTCAGTTAAAGGAGCTGCTCTGGAAGTGTCACAGGAAGCATTGTGTGGTTGCCTCACTGTACCGGTACCGTCCCATTGCTCTGGCACATCGCACACTAATGATTAATGACATATATTCTTCTGCCTTAATAATACATTACGACTCTGATAGGAGCAGAGGAATGCTCACTATTAACCTCTCCCTGCCTCTTCTCATTTTATTGTCTGCCATAATGACAGCGTTTCGCCTTCCCGCTGCTCTCCTGCCCTCAGCACAGCTGTTGTATTTGCAGCTTGGGAAAAACGAAAGGGTGCGAATTGGATCCGTTTCAGGGGCAAACACACAGAGCACATAACTTGGGTGGGAAGTTGCCCTTCTTTACACTCGGAATTTGTCTCAAGCCAAGCTGTGAGCTCAAGGCCCTCTGGTTGCCATGGATACCCAGTCACATCAGTGGGGTTTAAGCAAGAACAGAAGACCATCCGCGCGCACATCTGCCGGTCAAAGCCATATCCACTCGCAGACTTCAAACAACCACCCAATCCGCAAAGGCAAGAGCTGAGAGCGTCGGAGCAGAATGCAGTGCATTTTAAACATCTTACCCAGCTCCAGCTCCATCTCCATCTCTTTCTTAAAGGGATAGTTCACCTGAAAATGAAAATTCTGTCATTTACTCAAATTTCTTTTAAGGAGCACAAAAAGAAAAGATTGCGCAGGTTGTTCTTTTTCATGCAGTTACAATAAATGGGGACTGAAGCTTTTCCAAAAACATGCTAAAGTATTTTAAAAGCAAACAGACTGAAATCGAATCATTATTCACTCATGAGTTGAATTTGAGAATCACATCAGTTTGATTCATGGCTAGTTTTGTGAACCTAATCAGTTGATTCATTAAGAAAATATGTTTGTTCATCAATAAGATATTATTATTATTACTTTCATTAACTCGCAAAGGGGAGTTAGGATGGAAATAAAGATTTTCAGTAAATATAACTTAAATTTCAGTCTGTTTCTCACAAAACGATGGCTTCAGAAGACTTGGAATACAGTGCATATTTCATATGCACCACTTATTCATTATTTTATTATTGTGCTTTTGAGTTCTTTTAGAAGCTTAAACATGTCTGTTCAGTGTAATTGCATGGAAAATACAGACAAAAGAATTAATACTTTTATTCAGGTAGGACAGATTGATCAGATTAATTAAATGTGAATGTAAATACATTTATAATGTTACAAATTCAATTTCTATTTCAAATACATGCTGTTCTTTTGAAATAATCTATTCATTTTAGAATCCTGAAAAAATGTAAGCCGCATATTAGAATATTTAGCATATTAGAATGATTTCTGAAGGATCATGTGACACTAAAGACTGGAGTAAAAATTCTGCTTTCATTTACATTTTAAAATATATTAAAAAAAGAAAACAGTTATTTTAAATTGTTATAATATTTCACAATATTACTGTTTTTTTTTTTTATAAAAAATATCTTTTATAAAATAACTGCAGCCTTGGTGAACATAAGAGACTTCATATAAAAACATTGAAAGATCTTACTGACCCCAGACTTTTGAACAGTAGTGTACATTATTTCCATTTCTGAAGGAAAGATGGGCATGGAATGACATGTGGGTGAGTAATAATGACAGAATTTTCATTTTAAGCTCAAGCTGTCTATTGAACACAACAGAAAAGCCTGTGATAGGGGCTTTTTCTTCAATAAAGGAGACCAGCTTTCTTAATTTACTGTACCATTTTGCCAAAACCCACCCAAAAAAATAAATGTCCATGATAGCGGGTGTGATAGTGCCAGCATGATTGCGTTTTTCTCTCTCTCTCTATGCTCTCTCATGCAAAGGCTTTCTGAGTCAGACAGTGGACGACAGATAATGGCTATTTATAGAGGGCCGTTGTGCATTCCCGTGAGGTGCATTTCTTTTACCCCAGTGGATTGAATGAATGTAAACTATATCCTATGATGATTCACCTCTCAGTAAATTAGATTTTTTTCCCCCCTCATTTTTTCTCCACAGGCCACGGCTTCAAGTTCGGCCCTATCATAGGGAAGGTGCTCTCTCAACTGGCCATGGGGCAGGTTCCCTCACACGACCTCTCACCTTTCCATATTAAACGTTTCCAGTCCCATGCTAGATCTTCACTTTAAGTTTAAGACCCTGCAATGACAAAGCTACATTTAATATAATAATAAAACAGAATGTTTATGTCTGAATAACTGTGCTATGTTAATTCATTAACCAAGATCACTGTAAGGAGGCATGGTCACCGTGATTTTGCCAAGTAAGACATGTTGCCATATTTTGTTGATCCTGGAACAACATTCCTTTCGAAAAAATTTAGTCCTAACCCTATCCCTAACCCTACCCATAACTTTTCCCTAAAATCACAGGGAGATGCAATGAATAACTGATGTAGAAGCACCTAACTCTGGGTGTAAGCCTAAACTTGACATAAACTGTAAACTTGTCCCTCAAATCTGATTGGTTGATTGGAATGTTGTTCCAGGATCCTGGAACAACATTCCAATCAACCAATCAGATCAGAACACGTACAGTACGTGGTGCAATCACATTCATGAAAAAAGGCGTACATACAAAATACACTTTTTCTAATTGTTCAGTGTCAAGTTAACATGAGACTAAAGATGATCTCAAGTATTCGACTGGTAAAAACACTTTTGCAACTTTGTCGATTACTTGTTCTTTGTGTTTGTTTACTTGACTCAGGGTTCTTATAGTTAACCATTAAAAACATTTTTGTTGCTTGAAATAAATATTAAATGAAATAAAATTAATTAAAAAAAATGTATTTCATCATTACTCATTTTCATCTAGTTTAACTTGATGTACTAAAACAACAAAAAAACTAAAACTGTAATAAACATAAAAGCTACAGACATTAAAAAATATCAAACACCACAATTACTAAAACTTTAAAATTAAAAAATAATTGGAAATATCAATAGAAACTATAATAGTATCATAATTATACTAAAATAACACTGATTCGACTACAAATTTCTCTGAAAGAGATCTGAATGCAAAAATATGGATTATATGTACACCACCCTAAATGTGATTATATGTAATGTGATTAACCATTTTCTAATAAAAATAAAAAACCTGTCTGTCCAACCTCAACTTCTTCTTCTGTATCGTAGTATTATTGAACCAGTTCTTCTGTATGGTGCCATCTGTTTTTTGATATGCTTTCAGTCACTAATAAGAACAAACTTGTAAAACTATTGGTGTTTCAGCTTCCAGTTTATCTGACTGTGTTAAGTCATTCATGATCCGTAAATTGTTGACAATTATACATGATTCTGATCATCCACTTCATCAATATTTTACCCCCCTCCCTTCTGGCCGTAGGTATAGCATACCCATGTGTAGAAAGGTCAGTTATAGTAGAGCTTTGTGTATAGTAGAGTGTTTATGATTTGGTGTGTTTATTATTGTATAATTTTGTATAAGTCTGAATGTTCTACGTGTCTTTGTTATGTATGCACCACTGTGGAAAATAATTTCCCCTTTGAGCACAAATAAATGCATCATCAATTAAAAATGGCTGTTTTCACCATTAACGTTCATGTACAAAGCCTGCTGAGATTCCTTTAACTTTCATGAAAACTCAATGTCTTCAGGAGAAGGATGACGAATCAATAACCTCCAATGCTGATCGCAAGAGTAAGTACGCCATGTTTCAGCATCTGCTACACTGACAAGGGAGCCATTAGCCTCCTGCAATGAGTTTGTACCAGTACCTTCTGATACTGTCTGATTGTGAAGGCATTCATCTGTGGCCAACAGCATTAAAATTAAAGTGCACACTTGTCAGTTTTTATGATTTTACACATTACTCCTCCTCGATGCCTCAGAGAAGGAGGTCTGGTGGCAAACGGGGTGTATTGTTAAAAAGACATCAGCCGTTGAGCTATTTCAGCGTCATTTGTTGACTTGCTGCCTGGACCCATTTTTCCCTGTAAACATGTTAATCACTAATCAGGCAGCCTTTTACTCTAGACGTCCACCAGCACCATCAGGGGGAATGAGGAAATTATACAATGTGACAGCGGGTTACCGGGGGCCCATTCATCCTCCTGGTTAGAAGTTAGCGTGCATTGGTAGTATTAGTGTATTGATGGCCGTATTAAAATGCCATCAAACATGCAGGAGCTAATGTTTATCACCTCTGATGAGAGCTAACCTGATGCCATGAGAGCGTCAGGAGTTATTGTGAAGGCAGAGGCTTTTAATGAATGCAGCTGCAGGCCTTTGGTTCGCTTATGCGTGGAAAGGTCATTTCCATGGCTTGGGTCTAAAGGAGAGCTTTTTTCCTAGAAAAGTCAAAATAGCTCTAATAAGGCGGTTTTTAATGATTGGGAGAGAGAGAATCAGGCTGCTCGCTGGTAGACGTGCTCTCTGAAACAATGCGGGATGCCTGAAAGAAGGCACTCTGCGCACAAAGGAATCCACGGAATCTGTTCATAAGTGTGAGGCGCTTGTATACAGTAAAAACACTTTTGGACACTCATTCATCTCTGTCTTTTCATAACAGATAAAATCCTCCACTTATGGTTTGAGTTGCAACTGGATTTAACCGCTCTTAACACTGACCTCGATGTATTTCCTAAAGGGACCATGAAGTGTCTTTATCTTTAAAAAAGAAAAAGGTGATTTAACTCTTTTGCATGACGAAGGATGACTCAACAACAACAAAAATCTTTGCAAGCACACGATGCACGTGTTGTAAGATGGCAATAAAATGGTTAATAATGAAGGGAAATCTAAGTATAAACCTGTAAAAATATGGTTCACATTTAAGTAGTCTTCATTTACAAACAGTATATATATATATATATATATATATATATATATTTTTTTTTTTTTTTTTTTTTAAAGAAGTCTCTTATGCTCACCAAGGCTGCATTTATTTGATCAGAAATATAGTAAAACTGCAATATTGTGAAATATTATTACAATTTCTAATAGCTGTTTTCTATTTTAATATATTTTAAAATGTCAATTATTCCTGTGATGACAAAGCTGAATTTTCAGCATCATTACTCCAGTCTTCAGTGTCACATGATCCTTCAGAAATCATTCTAATATGCCGATTTGCTCAAGAAACATTTCTTATTATCAATGTTGTTCATATTTTTTGTGGAAACCATTTAGTTTTTTTTCCAGGATTCTTTGAGGAATGGAAAGTACAAAAGAACATTGTTTATTTGAAAAATTTTTTTTTTTTTTTGTAAGCAGTTTTGTACGCAGTTATAATTTTCACATCCAGCGGCAATAGCAAATAGCAAAGGCACTCACGCCCATCTGTTTGCCCATGGGTGTGCTGGTCTGAAAACCAGGTGTGTTCAGGCGCATTGCTATTTTGAAGCAACTGGCGCAGTATTTTTTTTTTTTTTGTTATTTAAAGGGCGCGTTAGTAATATGCGCCTATAGGCAGGTGCACAACACGCATACACTCTGTTCGTTACACAAACATTTTAAATATTAAAAATAAAAGGATTCCTCTCTGGAGAAGCGCTCAGTCTTTCCGCTCGCAAATTCCACCATGTAAATAGCGAATCCGCCATGGCGCGAGCGCAACTGGCTTATAAAGGGAATGGGAGATGAGACTCTGATTGGTTTATTGCACGTTACGCCCAAAACACACCCATGACTCATTACAACCAGACTAGGTACAACCCTTTTGGACCGTCGACCGTTTTTTCCGTTGTTAAACAAGCAAAAGTGAATTTGGTCATGCCCTAAGTGCACCTGCGCCATGCACTTCAGACCATGCACTTAGATCGTTAAAATAGGGCACAAAGTCTATTACACTATCAGTGTTCCTGAATATAACATTCTTTTAGTATTACAGAATTTGTTTCAATGAACAGAAATTTCTTGATGCATGCAATAGAGGGTTTAAGCAGAATTCTGATGCCAATCTATCCAGGGTTTTTTTTTTTATCAGCCACCAGTAGAAGATTTCATTGCAGAGAGGAGGATGACGAAGGCAAGCGTAACTCAATCTCAAAACTGTGTTTCTCAATCTCTCTCAAATATTGCCCTCTCCGGCAAAACGCCAAAAAATTGGCCTTCTGGAAGTTGTCAATGTATCGAGTTGACATGCACAAGGATGAAGAAAAGTGCACATTGACTGACAACAGAGACCGAAAGACCTGTGTTGCTATGGTGATGAGTGATGTTTACCAACCTCTGTAAAGGACTGGCCAGATTGGGCAGGGGGTTTCATTTAAGCACAGAGCTCAAACCTGCCTGACTGTAATTCGTACTTGCCCTTGACTGCAGGGATGCATCATGATATTGCATCATATACGCAACACATCTTCTCAAAAAAAAAAAAGAAAATGAAACAAATTGTAGCTTTATTTTGAGCTGTCATATTTCTCTCTTGCTTGTTTTTCCATCATTTATCATTTAGTAATGACTATGAATTTCTTCACTAAGAAAGCATCAGAAATACAATTGTAAATGTACAACCTTTGACAGCGGTTTATGATTCAGTCTCAATTATCGCCCCTCAAGAACAACTGCAGTGCTTTACAGCTTTAGGACAGGAAGAGCTAAATAAACGTATCATTACACCTAGACCAACTACAAGCTTACTAGTTCAAATACACTCTACTGAAGGAGTTGTTGCCTGCAGAGAGCCCCTTCTCAATATTATTAACTCATCTCTATCTCTAGGTCATGTCCCAAGACTGTTTAAGCTGGCAGCCTCTCATTAAGGAACCACAACTAGATCCAAAAGAACTGGCAAATTACAGACCCATTTCAAATCTTGCATTTATGTCTAAAATAGAAAAAGCTGTGTTCGTTCAATTGTGCTCTTTCGTCAAAAAAAATATTTCAGTTGGGATTCAGGCCCCATCACAGCACAGAAACTGCACATAAAATTACAAGTACTTCTAGCTTCTGACCAAGGCTGCATCTTGATACTATTTTTTTTTTTATTTGATCTTAGTTCAGCCTTCGACACTATAGAGCATGACATACTCTTAGATCGACTAAAAAATTACACTGGTATTCAGGGACAGGCATTAAGGTGGTTTAGATCGTACCTATCAGACACTTACCATTTTGTTTATTTAAACAGGGAATTATACAAGGTAATGTCAGTAAATTATGGAGTGCCGCACTGATCTGTGTTAGGCCTTCTGCTATTTTCAATATACATGCTGCCCCTTGGTAATATTATTAGAAAACAGGGAATTAGTTTCCACTGTTATGCTGATGATACTTCATATATTTCATCACGACCAGACGAAATCTCTAAAGCCCCGTTTCCACCGAAATTCCCCGTAACAATTTGTCCCAGGATTTTTTTCCCCCCAGACCTGTTGCCGTCTGCGTTTCCATCGCGGTCTAAAGTACCGTGAAGATTAGTCCAGTGACATAGGACTGCGCACGACTTTCCATTTCCCGCTGGATTTCGTCCTCTGCATATTTACTTAATAAACTTAATAGGATTAATTACTTAAAGCCTGAACCTCGCTGTCGGTCCATTGGTCGTATTTTTTAAACTCCATTGTTAATTCGAATAGCAAGCAACTCTTACTGCATGCACCGTAAGAGACTTTTAAAAATGGTGGTTGAAATAAAATGCTGTGTGAACTCAACCAATCAGCATGTTCAGCACCCAAGTACCACGCCCAAAAGTTCATGAACTTTGAAAAATACTACCTTGTGAGCAGGGACTTTCTGAGGGGGAAATATTTACCCGGAACTTCATTTAGACCCTGGTCCCTTTGGTCGAAACACACAGTACCACCCTAAGTTCCTAGTTTCTGGGGAAAGTTCCTGAAGTGGAAACGCTTAAATTATCCAAGTTGACAGTGCATTTAAGATATAAAATATTGGATGACCAGTAATTTTCTTCTACTAAATTCGGATAAGACCTTATTTCTTATTGGACAAAAAGCTGTACACAGAATCTCTTTGAATACAATTTGCATCTAAGGATGTACTGTTACTTCATCCTACAGTCAAAGACCTGGGTGTTATATTAGACAGCAACTTGTCTTTTGAAAATCATATTTCATACGCCTTTCATACGCCTTCTTTCACCTCAGAAACATCACTAAGCTATGAATTCATGACCTCTAGACTGGATTACTGTAATGGATTATAGGTGGTTGTCCTGCATCCTCAATAAACAAGCTACAGTTAGTCACATCTCTTTAGCCAAGCATTCACATAATACATTTCATAACTTTGTACTGCAGTTATATCAGATCAAATGCACATGGTTATCTTTTGCTTGAAATAGCAGCTATACTAATTATTTTCCATATGCTTTTCTGTTTTTACCTTGGGATGCCCACCCCGAGGTAAGATTATGCCAGTTCCAGTTTGGATCCAGCCTCTATACGAAGATTTCAGAAGACCCAACACCTGTGAAGAGATGATGCCAACTCCTGCGAAGACTTCAGATGACGCCAACTCTGAATCAACATACACAACTGCCAAATTTTCTATATATTGTAGTCATTATGATCACAACTTATTAATAATAACTGCTTTAATTATATTGTTCTGCCTAAATTAGTACATGATATTAGCTAACTGCCTGATTTGTGTTATCTAGAACTGTCCATTTCTGGACATATAGACATTACTTGGACACAGCCACCTCTGATAACAAATTACTAAATTGTAATGTAGAAACATGCATTTTCTGTCAAACTGCTTTGAAACGATATGTATTGTGAAAAGTGCTTACTACGGTGATGCATTGCTGCCACATACATATTTTTTCCACTCAATTATGTCGTAATAACGAGATGTTATGTCTTTTATGCTGCGTTCCAGGCAGGTTTTTGAGCCCATAAGTTACGACTTCAAACCACGACTCACGACTTTGTAGCGTTCCAGGCAAAGACACGCCAAACTACCTGAGCGCAAGGAATTGTGGTAGCTAGATGTAAACAAAGCATGACGGACCGTACGGGGCTTATGCTCATTTACAATCATTTCTATCGCCAAAGGTGCTTAGCCTACTCCTTGCTTATTTGAGGGAAACGGAGAAGAAAAAACGGCGCATAAGGCAAGAGAAGCTGTTATACCTTTTATTTTACGTTATTTAGACACATAACACTGTAGTACATAATCGTGTGTGTGTTATTTATCATTATTATTAATT
Organism: Coreius guichenoti; assembly: GCA_039654105.1. Lineage (NCBI taxonomy): Eukaryota > Metazoa > Chordata > Actinopteri > Cypriniformes > Gobionidae > Coreius > Coreius guichenoti. Next base: position 25,534,928 of record CM077174.1, read on the forward strand.
TGATTCCAACGTTATATTGCCTGGAACGCGGCGTAAACAACATCTTTTCTCGTAATAACGAGATCTTATGTCGTTAAAACGACACCGGGTTAAAACGACAATTTTCTCGTAATAAGGAGATATGTCGCTTTAACGACATTTTTTCTCGTAATAAGGAGATATGTCGTTTTAACGACATCTTTTGTCATAATAACGAGATATGTCGTTAAAACGACATTTCTCCTAATAAGGACATATGTTGTATAGTGATGTGTACAAAATATGCCTTTATCCACATTAGAGAATTTATATAGCCTATGTGCCTTTGTCACACTTCCATGTTTGAAAAGCAGAAGCAAGCTCAGTGTAAAATAGGCTATCTTCCGCTGCCTGTATCAGTGGCAGTGCCCATAGCACAACATTTTTGTAATTTATTGATGTAGCCTTCAGTTCATAACAGATAGCCATCATCTAAATCAAAATTTCACAAACTTTTTAGGGCCATGGACCGCTCATGATTAGCCTCAGTGGCGTAACTTTAACCTTGTATGACGGACCCAGTGCAGCCACAAATATCATAACTAGCCTATCTATAGGCCTACTGTAATTAAGACATACACTCACCTAAAGGATTATTAGGAACACCATACTAATACTGTGTTTGACCCCCTTTCGCCTTCAGAACTGCCTTAATTCTACGTGGCATTGATTCAACAAGGTGCTGAAAGCATTCTTTAGAAATGTTGGCCCATATTGATAGGATAGCATCTTGCAGTCGATGGAGATTTGTGGGATGCACATCCAGGGCACGAAGCTCCCGTTCCACCACATCCCAAAGATGCTCTATTGGGTTGAGATCTGGTGACTGTGGGGGCCATTTTAGTACAGTGAACTCATTGTCATGTTCAAGAAACCAATTTGAAATGATTCGAGCTTTGTGACATGGTGCATTATCCTGCTGGAAGTAGCCATCAGAGGATGGGTACATGGTGGTCATAAAGGGATGGACATGGTCAGAAACAATGCTCAGGTAGGCCGTGGCATTTAAATGATGCCCAATTGGCACTAAGGGGCCTAAAGTGTGCCAAGAAAACATCCCCCACACCATTACACCACCACCACCAGCCTGCACAGTGGTAACAAGGCATGATGGATCCATGTTCTCATTCTGTTTACGCCAAATTCTGACTCTACCATCTGAATGTCTCAACAGAAATCGAGACTCATCAGACCAGGCAACATTTTTCCAGTCTTCAACTGTCCAATTTTGGTGAGCTCGTGCAAATTGTAGCCTCTTTTTCCTATTTGTAGTGGAGATGAGTGGTACCCGGTGGGGTCTTCTGCTGTTGTAGCCCATCCGCCTCAAGGTTGTGTGTGTTGTGGCTTCACAAATGCTTTGCTGCATACCTCGGTTGTAACGAGTGGTTATTTCAGTCAAAGTTGCTCTTCTATCAGCTTGAATCAGTCGGCCCATTCTCCTCTGACCTCTAGCATCAACAAGGCATTTTCGCCCACAGGACTGCCGCATACTGGATGTTTTTCCCTTTTCACACCGTTCTTTGTAAACTCTAGAAATGGTTGTGCGTGAAAATCCCAGTAACTGAGCAGATTGTGAAATACTCAGACCGGCCCGTCTGGCACCAACAACCATGCCACGTTCAAAATTGCTTAAATCACCTTTCTTTCCCATTCTGACATTCAGTTTGGAGTTCAGGAGATTGTCTTGACCAGGACCACACCCCTAAATGCATTGAAGCAACTGCCATGTGATTGGTTGATTAGATAATTGCATTAATGAGAAATTGAACAGGTGTTCCTAATAATCCTTTAGGTGAGTGTATATTCATGAAATTTATTAAAAACAGAAAGACGCTATAGTTTCAGCCTTACTCAAAGGCCACGGAAACAGGCCAGTGGGTTTGTTATGCACGTCAATCCATTCCCGACGGTTAGCTTCTTATTTATTAAATATACAGGCAATTAGTTGATGAAACATTGATCAAAATTAAAATACAATTTATACAAAACGAAATTCACTTTAAAGAAAGACTTTCTACAAAACAAAACTCAATGAAGTGGTCAAAATCATGTCTGCCCCACTCCATGTCTCTAGACATATTGCGCATCTTATGATCTTACTCGTGCTGCTCACTTTTCATAATCAACATAGATGAAATTAAAAAAATAATATCATAGGGTAATATTTAAACATAGCCTAACTATGAAACTAAATAGGCTACGTTTTCTTTAACCATCTGTCCGATGAAGGCGCCGGCGCGTTCTGATGGATTTTTTCCTTTATGACAGCAGAAACAACTCACAATACTCCGTCATTTTTAGCCATACAGATAAGTGCAAGACATAATTATAAACTATAAATTGTCTACTTTTATTTGTGTACACTCACAATAACAACAAAGCTTCAGGGAACAGATGGCTTCAGGGAACAGATTATTTTGCATGCACTCCACTCCAAATGCTGTCTTCATTTCAAAAATTTATTTTGTTTATTAAACGCAAAGTTTTTAATTTCAAAAACATTTCTAAATTCAGTTCATATTTCCAACAAACGAAATTCCAAGCCAAAATAACGAAGTGGTAAAAAAAAAAAAAAACTTTGTTACCACCATGCAAATTTAAACATTTCGCTCTTCTCCCTTCCTCCCCCCCCCAGGAAAAATGCAGTCAACCAAATAGAAAAAGTTATTTGGCTCAATTTATATTGTCTGTTGTATACAATCGTGACTACCACTCTACAGTGCAATGGTGTTTTTCCAAACACATTTTTGCTCATGTGAATGCTGTTTTACCCAGTGCATACTCAGGTACGACTCAGTGTGACAAAGGCACATAGGCTATATAAATTCTCTAATGTGGATTACAACATATGTCCTTATTAGAAGAAAATATATGTCGTTTTAACGAGAAAAATATGTTGTTTTAACGACATATCTCATTATTACGAGAAAAGATGTCGTTAAAACAACATAATATCTTATTACGACATAATTGAGTGAAAAAAATAATATGTGGCAGCAATGCGTCACCGTACTATACAAATAAATGTGAATTGAATTGAATTTAGGTTATTACAGGTACATCAGCAATGTTTTATTACTTTAAGTCAGCAGTAAACTGAGGTTAATTAACAATTATATTTAATTTTTGGAAGGTTTTTTTGCATCACAACAACACTCCTATGCTTTTGTGAGAAAAAATTTAGATTTAGGCCTATTCAAGTTAGCGCCTTTTTTACTCACACAGACACACAAAAATGCTAGTTGCTTTTAAACAAGTGTGAAGTGTGACATCATAATCTCACCAAAAAAATTTACTTTGGTGCAGTTTTTCAATATAAGCGCTTCTCTCTGCTGCCAGTGTGTTGTTCACTGTAGATGCCACCTTGTCTTACATCCTTGTGTTTTTTATTAACCATCTGAAATACAGAACAAATGATGTTTACAGCACAAACACCTCACTCATTTTAAATCTATGACCCTGCACCTGCTGTGGAGCCTGAAATCGAGTATCATGAGCTCAAAGCCATGATGTTTTTTTGGCCTTCTGTAATTTTTATATCCACAGATGAGTGTGTAATAAAAAGGAGATCAGGCCTTTCTGACCCCTGCCAGTCATACCCCAAGGTTTATCTAATTCTGCACACCCTGCCTCAAGAGACGGGCATTAATTAGTGGCTGTCTACCAAAAACACTCGCTCCTTTAGACTTTGATAGCAAACAAAATGCTCGGTCCCTGGAGTAATCATCCTGCAGCACACTGGCTGCCCGCATAAACCCCAGAGGAGTTCTTTGCGGGAAGACATTGTGAGGGTCAAGAGGGCCAGGATTCATTCCAGCAGAGGGGGATCAGAGAACATGGCAGCACAGACTATGATGACAGCACCAGTAAAGATCAATATCCCTGGGTTATGACAGAGCAGAGTAGTGTGAAGACAGCATATGAGTCCCTTGGGGGACTTTTTTTTTTTTTTTGACAAGTTTGCAACTGCAAATATAAAAAAAATAGTGGATTACTCTGGAAAAAAATGTAAATGGACATAAAAACCTGTTATTTGGTCAACTAAGTTACTATCCGTGATGAAAATATTTATTTATTCATTAATAATGAATTGTAACATACATTGATTTCACAAGACAATACATGCCATTTACTGTAAAAATATTTTTAGAATACACTATAAATTACAGTGATAATATATATTTAAGAAGACAATACGTTGTAAAGTAAAATGATTTGGAAAGTAAAAAGAATGACCAAAGTAAATGTTGTTCCTTAAAGGTGTACTGTGTAATATTTAGGAGGATCTATTGACAGAAATGCAATATAATTTACATAACTATGTTTTCAGTGGTGTATAAAGACCTTACATAATGAACCGTAATGTTTTTATTACCTTAGAATGGAGTCATTTCTATCTACATACATTCCCCTTACAGTGAAATCGCCATTTTGTGCCGTCATGTTTCTACAGTAGCCCTAAACGGACAAACTGCTCTACAGAGCGCTAGCTATTCTCTGCTGTCTCAGACGACATCTTTGTCCTGTGTCGGCCACCGTAGCTTCTCTATTTGCAACCTCACCGATAGATGCCGCTAAAATTTACACACTGAACCTTTAAGCCATGTTTGATTTGATTATCTTTTTTGTAAATAGGTGTTTTACTCGATTCTAATTACACAACTGTTAGTTCTGATGTGATTGGCCGAGCGACTTTTCATTCTGCTTACTCCAGACATTAGTGAAGAGGATTTTTCCACAAGTTATGTCGTTACGCCATTAGTTAGCGAGAAAGTGACTTTATGAGTGAGTCATTGAATCATTTACTTAACTGATTTGTTCAAAACTCTGATTCATTCAGGAACGCAACAATGGGAGTGAATCATTTACTCAACTAATTTGTTTAAAACACTGATTCATTAGTGAATTGCTCACAGCTGCAGATTATTGTCTTCGTTTGGACTATTTGAATTATTTTCAGTGGCCGAACAAAAATAGATGTGTTTGAGCTTTGCATTTGCTCTCATTTGCTCTCTAAAAACACAAATCTAAAATTAAAAGACGTTTAAAAAAATGTCTCTCGTTTTTTCTTATTACACTACTCTGCATCTCGCGTTTTTAAATGAAAAACAGGGGCTCATAAACTTTAAAAATGTATAATAGGCTAAATACTGCAATGTTCCATAAGAAAATAAGAATTGTCAATTTTGATTACATGGTGCCTTTAAGCACTAGCCCCCCAAGAGCCTGACAACAACACCCCACACTCTGATGTCCATTTACTTCTATCACTATGTGAACTACCTGCTGCTTTCTGATCCCGTCATGTCGCAAGTGTGTGTCAGTCTTGGGGACGCTGTCCTCAGGGATATGGGAGAGAGGTTATAGGATGTGTCAGTTGCATTTGGTAGTGTAATGAGCCTGGTGCCAGCACTGCTAGGAGGAAACACAGAGGGCATCACATGTCGTTACAGCCTCTCCTTGTCACATGTACGCTGGGGAGAGGCAACACTTGCATCTTTGCCCACCCTGTGTTTGTACCTCCACCTCTCTTACGACACACTGCAGCCCAGCAGGGTAATAATGGCTACCCATGAATATTACATCACTCCTTTTCATCAGAGGATATTACAATCCAGATATAGTGTCAGACAATTGTATCCTACAGAGTGGAAGTGGCCTCTGAGGAAGGAAACATATAGGCTACCTATAATAAGCAGGGCTCGATTTGAAGGGGTGGGGTGGGTTAGGTTTAGCAATATTCTTTCTCTCTCTCTCTCTCTCTCTCTCTCTCTCTCTCTCTCAGTGCATGCTGGGAGTGTTGGGGTGTTTGAGGGTGCTCACGAGGAGAGGGCGATTGTTTTGGGTGTTTTTTCCGCCCTATTTTTCTTTTTTTCTTTTTCTTTTTCAGTTTCTAACTTTATGAATGATTATTTCTTTCAAAATAATATTTGTTTTTTTTTGTGTGAGTGTTTGAGGTGGCGTCTATCCCCGCAGGGGTAGCGTCACCTGTGTCGCTCCGCCATGGAATCAGGTGTGTAACGGCACAGGGCATCACTGTTGAAGACGTGTTGCTAGCAATCGGGGAAAAAATTGGATATGAAAACATTACTACGGCATCCAGGATGAATAAAGCAGTGGTGGTTTTTGTCGAGAAGGAAGACATAGTTAATCAGTAGTTAATCAATAGTTAATAAGCGACGGAATTGTGGTAGGCTAAGTGGAGATTCTTATTATTTCACCGCTTGTTACTCCGATGACTAGAGTTACGATATCCAATGCGCCTCCTTTTATTCGGAATGATGAAATTGAGAAAGCATTAACACGATATGGTAAAATGGCTAGTGAGATTAGGATGATCCCACTGAGGTGTAAAAACGCTGCTCTGAAACACGTTATGTCATTCAGACGGCAGGTGTTTATGTTCTTAAATGAATCAGAGTTGGATATTTCGTTCAGAGTCTTGCATTAAGGGAAAGCATATGTTATCTACGCAAACACTGGCAGCATGAAATGTTTTGAGTGTGGGGACATAGGGCATAAAAGCCACACTTGTCCACATAAGGCCCAGGTCAGTGAAGTGGAAGTTCGGCCTAGTACTTCTGCTGCTGGTGAGAGTAGTAAGTCAACTTCAGAGGATGTGCAGCCTCAAGCTGCATCACAGAGGAACATCGATAGTGGTGGATTGATTGAAAGTCAGACTTAGAATGTTAATGAAATGGTTGATTCTGGTAGAAATCATGATGTTTCTGAACTGGATGATAAAAGTGTAATGAATGATGATGCAGCTACGGTTAGTGTTGAAAGGGTTTCTGAGGAAAATTCTGGAATGGCTAATTCTGGTGAAATGTGTACTGATGCTGATTTGGGGATGAGAGATGATGATGCATTCTCTGATATATCTGACATTGGATCACAGTGTGGAAATGTGGATGATGTATATACATTGCAAGATATAAATGACTTTCTGGATGTGACCTTCAGTAGAACTATTGAAGTTAAAGATTTTTTCCCCCGATGTAGATAAATTCGTTCATACAGTGAAACTGTTGCAGAGAAATATTAGCTATGAGCCTTTAAGTAAACAAAAAAGGTTCAGGTTGAAGAAGATGTTAACAAAGCTAAGAAGGGATAAAGCAAGTGCCTCACAAAAAAGATCAAATGTTTAAGTCACATGAGGGGAATTTTTTTTTCGTTTTTGTTCTTTTTCTGTCCTCTTTATATTTTCTCTTTTCTATGGAGCTTTTGAGGGTGGGCTCTTTAAATATGAATGGTGGTAGGGATGTGAACAAATTTTTAATGTCATGCTGGCATAGCCATCTTATTTTCTAAAGAAATGAATGTCAATATTTTGGTTGTAGAAGAAATTGTAAAAGGAAGAATATTGCTGTTAAAGATGGAATATGAGGGATCTGTGTTCGTATTGATAAATGTGTATGCACCCAATAATGGACCTGAGTGTGTGGAATGCTATTCAGAAAATTGATGACAATGTTTGTACTATCATTGGAGGGGACTGGAATTGTACTATTGATTTTATTATTGATGGAAATGGAGAAGAACCCCATCATGAATCAAGTGTTGTATTGACAAAATTTTTAAAAGAGTTTGAATTAATAGTTATTTGGAGAAGAAGAAATACAGGAATTAAACAGTATACCTGGCTTAAAGCATCTAATAATAGGGTTATCGGAGCTAGATTAGATAGATTTTATATAGGTAAAGAATGGAATAATAAAATTACTGATGTTTGTATTTTACCTGTTGGGTTTTTCAGATCATCATTTGATATTATTTGTTTTAAATATGAAAAAAAAATTCAAAGCCAAATTATTTTTGGCATTTTAATATTAAACTATTGCAGGATGCTTTATTTTGTGAAAAATTTAAATTCTTTTGGAATGACTGGCAGTTAAAAAAGGTTTCTTTTGAAAGTTTGCATATGTGGTGGGAGGTTGGTAAAGCAAATATAAGAATCTTTTGTCAAAATTATAGTTCAAATTCTACTTCTATGGTGAAAGCAGCAATACACAAACTTCAAATGGATATACAAGCTTTGGAGAATATTCTTGTGAACAATAGTAATGATTGAAAGGTACAAAATGAACATTTGAATAAAAAGAAAGAACTTGGTTCTTTATTACAAGAACAAAAGAAGGGAGCGTTAATAAGAGCAAGAATTTGTTCTATTAAAGACATGGATGCTCCTTCTTCATTTTTTTTTAATCTTGAAAAGAAAAGTGTCCAACAAAAGCAAATGTATCATCTTCGCCAGCCTGATGGGGTCATAACCTCTGACCCAGTAGAAATAAGGAAACTGGCAGCTAACTTTTACACGGACTTGTATGATGCTGAGACTTGTGATCTTGAATGTGTTTCTGATTTGGTGAGTGATCTACCGAAACTGACAAATGAACAGAAAAAATCTTTGGATGGACTAATTACTTTTCAGGAGATTACTGAGGCAATGAGACAGTTATCAAATGGATGTTCTCCAGGAATTGATGGATTGCCAGCAGAGTTTTATCAGACATTCTGGAATGTACTAGGAAATGACTTATATGACGTATTACTAGAAAGTGTAAAGAAGAAGCTACTTCCTACAAGTTGTCGAAGAGCAGTCCTTTCTTTGCTCCCTAAAAAGGGGGATTTATGCCTTCTAAAGAACTGGAGACCTGTCTCTTTACTGTGCATGGACTATAAAATACTTTCAAAATGTTTAGCAAATAGGCTGAAACATATTTTGGAATTATTGGTTCACATCAAACATATTGTATCCCTAATAGGTCAATTATGGACAATCTTTTTTTGTTAAGAGATGTAATTGATTTTAATCAGTTCAATAATGTTGACCTGGGTGTGCGTTAGACCAAGAGAAAGCTTTCAATAGAGTTAATCATACATATCTTTTTGAGGTTTTGAAAAATGTTGGGTTTGAAAAGAATTTTATATCATATATTCAAACTGTTATATTCTGAAGTTTTTGTGATTGTGAAAGCTGGTGGAGGATTGAGAGCACCAATACCTGTATTAAAAGGGATTAGGCAAGGCTGTCTACTTTCTGGACAATTATACAGCCTTGTTATTGAGCCACTGTTGTGCAGGCTAAGAAGGGATCTCAATGGAATTTATGCTCCTGATGTAAACATCATGCATGGAATCTCGATATCCGCTTATGCTGACGATGTGAGAATAGCATCATCAAAAATATGAGAAGGCATCATCAGCAAGGGTAAACTGGGGAAAGAGTGAGGGACTTATTATTGGTCAGTGGAAAAGTGGGCAAGGACCTCCAAAATTACCTGGTGGATTGTTGTGGGAAAGAGACAGGCTAAAAATGCTAGGTGTTTTTTTTTGTTTTTTTTGGAAATGAACAATTTCAGAATAAAAATTGGGAGGGAATGCTGGAAAAGGTGGCTGGCCGATTGGGTAAATGGAAATCCATATTACCACTAATGTCATACAGAGGAAGAGTTCTGGTTGTAAATAATTTGGCTGCCTCAACTTTATGGCATAAACTCATTGTAATGGAACCACCTATGGAATTGATTTGCAAAATACAGAGGACATTTGTGGAGTTTTTTTGGAGCGGAGAACATTGGATTCGTGTAGCAGCATTCTACCTTACCGTTTACGAGGGAGGCCAAGGTCTGGTGGATGTGCGGAGTAAGGTCTGTGCTTTTAGAATACAAGACGCACAGAGATTCCTGTATCATAAGGACTTAGTCTGGACTCAGACTGCGAAAATGATTCTACAAAAAGCAGGTGGTCTTAAATTAGACAGACATCTGTTTTTAATGAAACTGGAAAAAGTGAATCTGTCTGAGGTTACACCCTTTTATCGGTCAATGTTGCACTCTAGGAGAACTGTTTTTAAAGTGGAAATAGATGTTGATGAATCTGGGAGTTGGATACGACAGGAATCGTTGTTTTTCAACCCAATGATTCAGACAAGACTTTTGTCATCTGTAAGCGTGCGTGCATGTTTACAAAGACATGGCATTGTGAAGTTGGGGCAACTTTTGAATAATGACCGATGGAAATCAGTGGAAACCTTGAAAGAAGTAACAGGTTTAAAGTCCTCACGCTTGACGGAAAAGCTGGTGGAAGAAATTGTTAATGCATTGCATTTACATTTATTCATTTAGCAGACGCTTTTATCCAAAGCGACTTACAACTGAGGAATACAGGAAGCAATCCGTCATGAAGAGGTGAAAAATCACAAAAAGTGCCTGAAATACTAAATTTTAGATCATTCCACCAGCAAGGAATGGTGAATGAAAATGTTCTGGAAAGGGATTTCATGCCTCTCTGTGATGGTACCACGAGCCGTTGCTCCTTAGCTGAGCGAAGGCTTCTGGTGGGGGTGTAGACTCGTAAGAGCGAGTCAAAAGTATGCAGGTGCTGGAGTTTGTGATGGATCTGTAAGCAAGCGTCAATGCCTTGAACTTGATGCGAACAGCGAGTGGTAGCCAGTGCAGAGAGATGAAGAGAGGTGTGACATGGGCCCTTTTGGGCTCATTGAAAACAAGACGTGCCGCTGCATTCTGAATCATTTGAAGCGTTTTGATCGCACACAATGGAAGTCCAGCCAGAAGCGCATTGCAGTAGTCAAGCCTAGAAATGACCAGGGCCTGGACGAGAAGCTGTGTTGCATGCTCTATTAGGAATGGTCTGATCTTTCTGATCTTGTGCAGCCAAAACCTGCATGACCGAGCTGTCTTTGAAATGTGGTCTTTGAAGGACAGCTGGTCATCAAAGGTTACTCCAAGATTTCTGACCGACCATGAAGGGGAAATCAAGGATGAACCTAGCTGGATGGTGAAGTCGTGTTGTAGAGTCGGATTGGCAGGGAAGACGAGAAGCTCAGTCTTTGCCAGGTTGAGCTGCAGGTGATGTTTTTTCATCCATGCCGAGATGTCCGCCAGACAGCTAGAGATTCGTGCAGCTACTGTGGGATCATCTGGTTGAAATGAAAGGTAGAGCTGTGTGTCATCAGCATAGCAGTGGTATGAGAAGCCATGTGCCTGTATGATGGGTCCCAGTGATGTAGTCTAAATGGAGAAGAGGAGAGGTCCAAGTACTGGGCCCTGAGGAACCCCCGTGGTCAGTTGATGTGCTTTGGATACCTCTCCTCTCCAGGCAACCTTGAAAGACCTACCTGTGAGATAGGATTCAAACCAGTGGAGTGGAATTCCTGTGATGCCCAGTGATGAGAGGGTGGAAAGAAGAATCTGATGATTCACAGTGTCAAAGGCAGCTGATAGATCGAGGAGGACGAGAACTGATGATTTGGAATCAGCTTTCGCAATCCGCAGGGCTTCAGTGATCGACAGTAATGCAGTCTCTGTTGAGTGCCCCCTTTTGAAACCTGATTGGTTGATGTCCAGCTGATTATACTGTGAGAGGAAAGATGAAACCTGGTTGAAAACAACTCGTTCAAGTGTTTTCGCTATGAATGGTAGGAGAGAGACAGGTCTGTAGCTATCTACCAGTGATGTGTTTAATGTGGGTTTTTTAAGCAGTGGGGTTACCCGAGCCTGCTTGAATGTGGTAGGGAAAATGCCAGTGTGGAGAGATGTGTTGATGATATGTGTGAGTGCTGGTAGGAGTGTAGGAGAGATGGCTTGTAGAAGGTGTGAGGGGATGGGATCTAGAAGACAGGTGGTAGGATGGCTGGAGAGGAGAAGTTTAGATACTTCTGTCTCAGTGAGTGTAGAGAATGAGGAGAGAAGATGTTCGGCTGTGGATGTGGCTGATCTAAACACACACCTGTGTGTGTGGAGGTGAGAACTGACTGCTGATGGTTGTTGTTTTATCAGTGAAGAAATGGGCAAAGTCGTTTGCAGATAAAGAGGTGGTGGGAGGTCATGGAGGAGGACAGAGGAGAGAGTTGAATGTTCTGAAAAGCGTGCGTGTGTTTGAAGTGCTGTTGATTTTGTTGTGGAAAAATTAAGATTTAGCCGCATGGAAGACGGGTCGTTTGATTTGCGCCATTTTCTCTCTGCTGCCCTGAGATTGGTCCGGTGTTCGCGAAGAACATCAGATAACCAAGGGTTAGAGGGTCTTTTTAATGTTGCGTGTGTAGATGAGGTCAAGCTGGCCTAGAAGATAGAGGACAGATACTATCTAGACAAGAAGTTAAAGTGGAACATAAAGTATATGTTGCAGTATTTACATCCATAGATGAGAATTGCATGGATGAGGGAAGAGAGGATGACACAACAGAGGAGAGATGAGAAGGAGAAAGAGAGAGTAGGTTTCGTCTGAAAGTAACCGGTAGAGGGATTGTTGGTGCGCAAGTAGGAAGTTGTAAATTAAATGTGATGAAGAAATGATCTGAGATGTGTAGAGTTTTCACCAAAATGTTATCTGTAATGCAGTTGCGTGTGTAGATGAGGTCAAGTTGGTTGCCAGATTTGTGGGTATGTGTAGTGATGAGCCGTTTGAGATCAAATGAGGCTAGGAGGGAGTGAAAATCTGTAGCATAAGGTTTGTCTAGGTGAATGTTGAAATCGCCATTACCAAGCGGCTATAGGAAAAATATTGGACAAGAATTTCCATCAGACATAAGAAATTAGTTGGACTTTCCAAAAATAAGAGTTGCTGCTGTGGCCGGCGAAAGACAAGAGGATGAATCAGAAGGTTCAATTTTATCTTTTGAAACTCCACAGCTGGACTTGTTTGAAACCACATCAAAGAAAGCCATATATAATACTACAGTTAAAGTTTTGCATCAAGTTTCGCTTGGAGGACAAAAGATCTCAAGGTGGCCAGTTTTGTTGAAGCCAGAATTTCTCGTGAGAGACCGATGGAGAACTCTGTATAAACCGCCAGTAGAGAAGAGAACAGCAGATCTACAATGGAGTAGTATTCACGGGGCAATAGCCACAGATAAACATGTGGCGCACCTGAACCCAGCAGTAGAGGTAGGATGTAGGTTTTGTGGAGAAGAAGAGAATTTAGAACATTTGTTTTTAAAATGTAAACGATTGGAAGGTCTTTTTGATGTTCTTAATAGTTTGTTTTTAAGATTTTGGTGAAGAATTCTCAGAGCAAGTTTTTATAGGGGGTGTGAAACTATAATTTTTCAAAAAGAAGGAAGATGTGTCTGTTAAATTATTTAATAGGAACTGCAAAAAATATGGAAAACCAGAAAAAAAAAAAAAAAAAAAAAAATCAAGGGTTACAGCTTCATAGTATTAATGTTGAAGTGATGTTCATGAAATTAGTAGCTGGTAGACTAAAAATAGAATTTGCATACTATAGTCTTGTGAAAAATTAGATGGGTTTCAATGACCTGTGATGTGTTGATGTTTTGTGTTTTATTTATGATGGACATTTGGCTTTGAATTTTGAATTTTATATTTATAATGTGAATTGTTGAAGATTGTTTTGAAGTGTTGTTTTAAATAAAGTTTTGTAAACCTCTCTCTCTTTTCTTTTTTTTTTTTTTTTTTTAAAGAATTGCACTGTTACAATTATTTGAATAATTAACAATTAAATATTAATGAATTAATAATTAAATATTTGGAGTGTTTGTATCTTTGAAGAATTTCTATAAAAAAATGAGAAAGTGGCAGATGACAACAGTTGCTATGGTAGGATTGGTCTACAAACCCGATTCCAAAAAAGTTGGGACACTGTACAAATTGTGAATAAAAAAGGAATGCAATAATTTACAAATCTCATAAACTTATATTTTATTCACAATAGAATATAGATAACATATCAAATGTTGAAAGTGAGACATTTTGAAATGTCATGCCAAATATTGGCTCATTTTGGATTTCATGAGAGCTACACATTCCAAAAAAGTTGGGACAGGTAGCAATAAGAGGCCGGAAAGGTTAAATGTACATATAAGGAACAGCTGGAGGACCAATTTGCAACTTATTAGGTCAATTGGCAACATGATTGGGTATAAAAAGAGCCTCTCAGAGTGGCAGTGTCTCTCAGAAGTCAAGATGGGCAGAGGATCACCAATTCCCCCAATGCTGCGGCGAAAAATAGTGGAGCAATATCAGAAAGGAGTTTCTCAGAGAAAAATTGCAAAGAGTTTGAAGTTATCATCTACAGTGCATAATATCATCCAAAGATTCAGAGAATCTGGAACAATCTCTGTGCGTAAGGGTCAAGGCCGGAAAACCATACTGGATGCCCGTGATCTTCGGGCCCTTAGACGGCACTGCATCACATACAGGAATGCTACTGTAATGGAAATCACAACATGGGCTCAGGAATACTTCCAGAAAACATTGTCGGTGAACACAATCCACCGTGCCATTCGCCGTTGCCGGCTAAAACTCTATAGGTCAAAAAAGAAGCCATATCTAAACATGATCCAGAAGCGCAGGCGTTTTCTCTGGGCCAAGGCTCATTTAAAATGGACTGTGGCAAAGTGGAAAACTGTTCTGTGGTCAGACGAATCAAAATTTGTAGTTCTTTTTGGAAAACTGGGACGCCATGTCATCCGGACTAAAGAGGACAAGGACAACCCAAGTTGTTATCAGCGCTCAGTTCAGAAGCCTGCATCTCTGATGGTATGGGGTTGCATGAGTGCGTGTGGCATGGGCAGCTTACACATCTGGAAAGGCACCATCAATGCTGAAAGGTATATCCAAGTTCTAGAACAACATATGCTCCCATCCAGATGTCGTCTCTTTCGGGGAAGACCTTGCATTTTCCAACATGACAATGCCAGACCACATACTGCATCAATTACAACATCATGGCTGCGTAGAAGAAGGATCCGGGTACTGAAATGGCCAGCCTGCAGTCCAGATCTTTCACCCATAGAAAACATTTGGCGCATCATAAAGAGGAAGATGCGACAAAGAAGACCTAAGACAGTTGAGCAACTAGAAGCCTGTATTAGACAAGAATGGGACAACATTCCTATTCCTAAACTTGAGCAACTTGTCTCCTCAGTCCCCAGACGTTTGCAGACTGTTATAAAAAGAAGAGGGGATGCCACACAGTGGTAAACATGGCCTTGTCCCAACTTTTTTGAGATGTGTTGATGCCATGAAATTTAAAATCAACTTATTTTTCCCTTAAAATGATACATTTTCTCAGTTTAAACATTTGATATGTCATCTATGTTGTATTCTGAATAAAATATTGAAATTTGAAACTTCCACATCATTGCATTCTGTTTTTATTCACAATTTGTACAGTGTCCCAACTTTTTTGGTTGGGCTTAGCAAAGGGTCAATTAAAATAGAACTATATCACTTAGTGGATTATTCTGATTATTATTAGTAAATGTATGAATCAGTGTCTTTTATCTGTTGCTACCTTATTATAAAAGAAAAGACAATACTCACTTTCACTCTGTGCCTTAAAGACACTTTGCCTGAGGAAAAAAACATCCTCTTGTGGCTCATTTTGTACTGGAGACTTTTGTTTCTGTACACATGGAAAGAATAATGAGCAGGACATTGTAAAGAAGGCCTCAAACAGATTTCATGACCATAAATAATGCACTCACAGGCAAACACTGCACCCAGTCCAACGTGTTTCACACCTCCAAAAGTTTGATGATGATGGTAATTCTCAAATGTTATGGTCTTAAAAGAGGCACAATTTGACCTAGAAACAGAAAATGTGCATCACACTTCCTACATCATCCCTCACGCCATTACACACAGACACATCCATGCTGAATTACATCCTCAGCTCCAGTCACAGAGACGTGCTTGCATGCCATAATTGGAACACACACATAATGCTGTGCCCCAGGACTGCTGGAGGGTGTGTAGCTCTTTGAGTTAGTGTTCACGTTCATGACGCCCATGGGTTATGAGTGGGAAGAGACTGACAGCTGCTGTTTGTTACACAGCTACAAAGGACAAAAAAACTGGGGTGGAATTGCTATAGTGTTGCCACCACAACCATGTTTAAACTTGCTTAAGTTCTTAATTAAATTGTTCCCACATATTTTGACCAATTCATGACTATTGTTTGTTTGTAATTAGTGGATAAAGATTAAATGATAATAATAATAATAATAATAATAATAATAATAATAATAATAATAATAATAATACAGAAATAAAGATTGCCGAGGCAAATTTACTTAGTATGTCAACCCTTGAAATGAATAGATTTTCGCTCTCTTTTTGTCCAATATAAGAAAAAACATAAGAAAAAACACGAATTTAAATTCAGCGTATACAAACACTGTGTTAGCTAGTCACTTGGGTGCCCAAAAATACAAATAATAATAATAATAATAATAATAATAATAATAATAATAATCATCATCATCAATCAATTATAATAATACGTTTAGGGTCAGTGACATTTTTTTATGTTTTTAAAGAAATTACTTTTATTTAGCAAGGATGCCTTAAACTGATCAAAAGTGACAGTAAAGACATTTATAATGTTGTCGAAAGATTTCTATTCATCAAAGAATCCTTAAAAAAAAATAAAATAAAAAAAATAAAAAAATCACGGTTTCCGCAAAAATATGAAGCAGCAAAACTGTTTTCAACAACAGCAAATCAGCATATTGAATGATTTCTGAAGGATCATGTTGACATCACAGGAATAAATTATATTTAAAAATATATTCAAATAGGAAACAGTTCTTTTAAATTGTAATAATATTTCACAATATTAATGATTTTACTGTATTTTTGATCAAATAAATGCAGCCTTGGTGAGCAAAAGAGACTTCTTTCAAAAACAAAAATCTTACTGACCCCAAACTTTTGAATGATATATAGTGAAATTAAAAATTAAAAATAGACAGGTGTTTTACAGACACAGTTTTGATGTGAAGCAAGTGCCATCTCATCTATAAATTCAATTTATCTGCACAGCGGGTGTTTGTGTAACAGAATGCATGGACACTCCTGTGAGAAGGCCGCAGAACTTCTAAATTCAGACTGTCGCTGTGTTTTAAAAGAGCACTATATGTTACGCAAGGTCATATAGTATTGATTTGTACTGCTGTCGTCATTACAGTCCATTATAAAAAATTCCAGCTTACGTTCTGTATTTATGGCTATAAAGGTCTCAGCATGATTCTATAAGTGCTTGTCCCCAAGCACTGCACATAATCCAAAAGGCATAGAAATGTACATTCAAATGTGTGTTAAGGATAGCAATTAATTATTGAATAGGTATAGTTGAAATATGAGAGATTACTGCAAGCATTCCTATTGTGCAAAGGAGCAAACAGCCAATGGAAAAGAAAAGCTTGTTGAATGTGAACCATAGACAGGGCTTTTCTACTCTGTGTAATTTGGCTGCATATTTTGTATTTAAATGCTGAAATTTGAGACTCCATTCAGAGGTTTCTTCTGATCTTTCAGAAATATGAAATACGACACTCAGAACCTGTTGCTCTTATAGATGATGAATATTGCAGGTTTTATCTTTCTACTAACATGATATATTAAAATATAAAAGTTCTGGATAAAGAAAAAATGAAGGCTGCTGTGTGTAATTTCTTTGCACTAAAACGACATTAAAATGGGGTTGAGCAGAACGTTTTTTATGCTTTGTGCTTTCAAAAATGTTTGATTAGCGACAGCAATGATGGTTTCTGTTTTCAAAACAGTGGAACATATTTGAAAAATGCTTTTATTTATTGCAATAAATGTATTCTTTAGGATAAACCCCTTTATGTTATTGTTTATTATTGAAACATTATTTTTGGAAATCTATTTGGTGCCACCTATGGTGCAAAAATTATACACTGCAGCTTTAAAATGCAAGACAAGGGTGTGTTGAACATGCCAAAAGTCTGCTATTTAAAAAATAAAAAGATGAATTATGAAATAAGCATATTGAAACATGTCTAAAACAATCACCAACATTTATTTACAATATATTAAACTGTAATGCAAAATTATTACTTATATCAAGTGGTCATTTATTCAATAAAGAAAATAAACATTAGCTATTTTGAAAGCTAAAATGAATCATACAGATATTTATATATTTTTATATTAATGTGTACAGCCAGCAAATGTTATGTATCTTGAAGCAATGTGATTTAATTCGCCAGAAACATCTTTTTTTTCATATTAAAATCAATATTGACTGCATAGAAAAGAGGATAAAGTGGTTGACCTTTGCAGAGGGTCTATAAAACTAATACACATGTAAAATACACACGCTGTCTCCCTTTAAAAATCAAAGAGAAGCAATGAGATCCTTTCATTGCTATTATGCTGTTGTTTTATATTTTGGCAGCTTCGCTCAATCCATCAATGCTAGATCATAAATACTACAATGAAAGCAGAACACCAAAACAACAACGGAAGGCAATAACGGAAATCGGAGGGGTGCGTGTCCGACTGTCCGTACGGGTTCAAGTGAGTCTCAAAGCCATTAGGTAAGGCCAAAAATACTGATGAATCCAATGTGACAACATGCTGTAGGGAAGCTGGGATTTCACAGTATCGGTTCTGTCTCCATCTTGTGCTTCTGGTTGCATCACATCAGTACGAAAAGAAACTTTGAAGCTGTTTGTTTATCTAGTATCAGTGGAGTTAGGTGAGAAATTACCACAATGCCCCATATACCCAAGAATATAGGCATTCCTTTGGGAAATCCAGACATCCACGATAACCAAAACAAAAAAAAGCCTGAGAACAACAACAACGACCACAAGAAAGTGTGGGGGGAAAAAACGCTGAGCCATAACACCTACTATGAGCAAGCACATAGTTAATAGTCAGAACAGAAAAAGACAAGGCATATTATGGAAAAAAAGCTTTGAGAGTCCAGACCGGAACACCCCAAACCACTGCTCACTTCTCGTATCATTGACCTGATCATCTTTTTTCCTCTACACATAAAAATTCAAAAAAGTAAAGACAGAGAGGAAAAATGGGCTCTATTTTCATCGCAAGGCATGGCTTCCTCTCTCACTTATTCGAGCAAAAAACATGAATCCTTCACTGTATGAAAGCGAAGAGGCAGAGAAAGATACAAGCAAGTTTGTGAGAAAAAAAACATGCGTGTACAGATGGAAAGGAAGTGGTCTTAAATCAGTCCCACCTCAACTCCCTTCTCTCCTCTGACTTAAAGTCAAGAACGAAAAACTAATTTGCTCATGTACCCAAAACAAAGCTTCTTTTTTTTTGGTAATACAATATTTTCTTTGCCTTTTTTTCTCTTGGTTTTCTTTTCTTTTAAATCTAACACATCAGTAAAACCCAGGCATTTCTCGTTTACATAATGCGATGTATCTTTGGCTCAGCCCTGACCATGCAAGAGGCTGTAGCACGTTGCCCCAAGCAATATCCATTTACTGAATCCTGACCGGGGTAAGAATGCAAGCATAGCGTTTGCTTATTTAGAAAGGAAGAGGAAGAATGTCAGAAGTAAAAGCACACAAACAGGAAAGAGTCAACAGTGCTGTGATTCATGATGCTGTACAAACCCTTTAAAGCTCTAAACACAAAGCACATGTAAAATAATAACACTAATAACAAGTCAAAAGAAATGAGGGGTATATCTTTGCCAGAGTGCGTCCCATCATGCTCCTCCTCGCTGAAGTCCTCTCATCTGGATGCAAGTTTATGGAAGACACTGATTTGAACTCAAAAGTCTTCCTTTCTGTGAACGTGAGTGCATGTGAAAGTGTGTGCGCGGGGGCGGCTACGCGGTGGTCTCGCCATCGCTGTCATTCAGGTAGCTGCTGCGTTTGTAACGGGAGCGGTAGGTGCTTCGGCCCGCACTCCCTTCCTCTTTTTCTTCTTCCTCTTCCTCGTCAGATCTGTCAAGGCAGAAGCGTCTGCGGCTGGAGGGTGGGCTGGAGGGGGGAGATAAAGAAGCTTTGATTAGGATCAGCATGTGGAAAGAGGAACCAAAGAGGATAATCTCTGAAGGAATGTTGGGCTATCAAACTTTAGATGGTGGGGTAACAATATTTAACAGATCCTATAATTCAGTATCATCTTTGGTGATGCGTTAGTGGTGCAATACACACAAATCACATCCAAATCACACCAAGAGTAGTGCCATGAAACATCACCTTATTGGATAATTGTTAGTGAAGTTGTACAAGCAAACAACAGTTTCATTAGATTACTAAATTATCATTTGATCAATACTAAAGAAAATGTTGGATGCGCATCAATATTAAAATGGGTGATAATTATTTTCATGGTATGGCCGATAATTGATACATGGTTAATGTTAAAATTTGTGACCCTGAACCACAAAACCAGTCATAAGTCGCACTGGTATATTTGTGGCAATAGCCAACAATACATTGTATGGGTCAAAATGATCAATTTTTCTGTGTTCAATGTTCCATGAAAATATTTTGTAAATTTCCTACCGTAAATATATCAAAAATGTATTATTAGTAGTAATATGCCTTGCTAAGGACTTCATTTGGACAACTAATTAAATTAAAGGTGATTTTCTCAATATTTAGATTTGTTTTGCACCCTCAGATTCCAGATTTTCAATAGAATAGTTGTATCGCGGCCAAATATTGTCCTACCATAACAAGCCATACACCAATGGAAAGCTTATTTATTCAGCTTTCATATGATGTATAAATCTCAATTTAAAAAAAATCGCCCCTTATGACTGGTTTTGTGGTCCAGGGTCACATTTGATAATATATTGTCTAAATTATTTAAAAATGAAAGAAAACTAAAATCAATCCTTATAAATGCTACAAGTGAATTTAGGCATCACAGCATTATAATGTACAATATGATAAAATGGATATTCAATTTGAGATTCGCTAAAGAATACATTTAATAGTGTTAAATTAATTGATTAATTAACTTTAGATAACAGCAAAGGTAATCTAAAAGTAAAGAAGGGGGAAATGCGTATGAACAATTAAACATCCATTATCGACTAATAGCGGCAAAGCAAAATCATAATAATTTAAATCAGATAATAACCAATATAGTACTGATATATTATGAATCCTAGTACTGACAGTACTGGGTGGGTACAGAAGCGTTTTGCATAGTCAAGTCAGTACAGAGTTGAATGCAGATAAAAGCATAAAACTGTCTTTAAAATATCTACTGCTATAAAAATCTATGGTTCATTTTAAAACAATTTGTAATATTCTTGATGTCTACTCATAATCTTATCAGTGAATTAACATGAACTGTGTCCTCTAATTATATAAGAGCAAGTAGAGCGATGTAGAGAAAGCATGAATACCTCACCGTCTTTAAAAAGTCAACGCTAACTTTTCGCGTCACCGAGTCTTATCTTCCCTTTGTCATAATAATACAACTTCAGGTTAATTGCTGGCAAGCAGTCCTAATCGATTTTCCGTTTAATTGCGTCTAAGACCAGAGAAAGAATTTTAAACTGACTTTAGTTACACCACTGTTATATTGAGTTACTAAATCACAAAAACATTTCAGTGAATGATAGAGAACAGTGGTTCTCAACCAGCGGGCCGGGACCCACTAGGGGGTCAGGGCAAACTTGTAAGGGTGCGCCAAAAAGTCTTAAAATGATTTATATTTAGTTATTTTAACATATTCTTTATGAAAATGGTTAGCAAGATAGGAGGGCTTTCTAGTATTGGCCTTAGAGACAAAAAGGTTGAGAACCACTGTTATAGATACAAAAATGACTGAAAATGTGTGCGAGTAAGAAAGTGAAAGAACACCGTGTAAAGAAAAAGTAAAGTAATGGTAAAGTGCAATGAAAGATATCACAGTACTGAGGTACTTGAGTATTTAAGGATTAATTTAACACCATGCTTGTAGCATTCCTTCACTCCACACCAAGTATCACCTACTGCCATCTTTAGTCACTGTCAGGCCTGTACAGGTACTTCATCATGAGATTGTCTACTTTCTTCTTCCTCTTCTTCTCTTCTTTCTTAGACCGTGGTGGAGCTCCTTCAGAGGGGCCTTCAGGCTCTAGCTCGTCCTCAGAGCCTGAGGCCTGCCTGCCAGGGGCTTTCTTGATACTGCTGGAGCTTCTGTAAGAAATAGTGGATGCTCCTGAACTGGAGTCCGACTCAGTGCTAGACTCAGACTCCGAGGATGAGGAGGAAGATGAAGACTCTTTCCTGGACTTCTTCTTGGATTTCTTGCCCTTCTTCTTGGAGCTCTTCTTTGTGCGGTTGTCGTCAGAGCTGTCAGATTCGGAGCTGTGGCTTTTCTTCTTCTTCTTACTCTTGCCCTTTTTGCTGTGGCTGCTGCGTGTGCTGGATCTACTGCTGGAACGCATGAAGTCCACAGCTGAAGCAGAGCGGCGGAGGCTAGAGGAGCGGCCGCTGTCTCTGCCAGACCTAGAGCTGCTGACGCTCTTCTTTTCATCCTCAACCTCGCCCGGCTTATCTTTCTCCGCTTCAGAGTCTTCCAAGCTGGTGCGCTTGAACTTAATGGGTTTGAAGCTCAATACTTCATTGATGGCAGCCTCCAGGTCAGGGTCCAGGTAATTGCGGTGACTGACTGGCTTGACATCTGAGATGTCAGGTGGGCTGGAGTCAGTGGTCCGGGCTTGCGGAGGCATGGAGAAGCTTCGGCCAGAGGTGGAGTGAGGACTGTAAGCGCTGGAGCGAGCCTCGCTGAATGCTACGCTTCGGGCGTCATCGTCCACGTCAAATTCACTGAGGCGACAGCTACGAGACAGTGACATGCGGGAGTCGGCACGACTCATGCCGCCTGGGCTGCGGCGACTCAGGCTGGGGCTGACGGCTGAACTGTATTCACTCTGGCGATCATCGAGACGAGGCATGCTCCGACGCCGGCTTACCGAACTCATGCGACTCACGCTGGAAATAGCATCGTCATCTAGATCCATCGCAGTACGACAGGTGGAAACCCGGCTCGGGGCTATAGACGACACAACGGACTCCTTATCAAACTCAGACCAGCGGCTGTCCATGCCCTTCCTTGCCCGACTGGCTGCCTCCGAGTAGGCCTGAGAGATAACAGAGCCCCGATCGTCAAGATCATCTCCTGCCTTTCTCCAGGAGCTGACAGAGTAGGAGTCATCCTCAGCTTCTTGCTTGGCTTTGTTCTTGCGGAAGGAGGAGAGGTCCTGGGAATCGGATTGTTCTTTGAGAGTGTTGAGGAGCGAACACTCGTCTCCCTTACCTCCTATGGAGTCCTTCATGTTGGAGCGTTTCCTGTAGCTGAGGGAACTCATGACAGATACAGGCCTGCTGGGTTCTAATTCTTTACCTTTGCCATTGTCTTTCCATTCTTTACCCTCTTCCCACTCTTTTCCCTCCTTTCCGTCAACATTTACAGCATATCTAGATGGAGGGGCAGACAGGGTGTGCACAGCGTAGAAAGACAAACAGATGGAGGGAGGAGAGGATAGAGATGGAAATATGAGAATGAAAATGAGAAAAAAAACATGAATAAAAACTTAAATGATGACTGACACCCAAAAAGAGAAATAGCAGTAGAGGTATATCCAAGCAGAGAGGGCAGAATATAGATGAAAGTTTGATGTGACAGCAGAGAATACAAGGCACTTAAGACAGACTATAAAGCTTCTGTGATTCAAAAATCAATAGTTAATCCATAAGCTCAGGTATCTACATATAAATGTAGACATAAAGATCCTTTTAGCTGGAAATATTTTAGGTAATTGCACAAAAACTGGTAATGACACTGACTATAATTCCTAGCAGGGTGATTTATACTAGGAAGAGTGCATCTTACAGATATGACTGAAATTATCAAAATGATGACTAAATAGTTCTTAAGGTTTTAAAGGCACACAAACCTCAAGAGCCAAACTTAAATCTTCTAGTAAAAAGAATAAACAGAAAAAAAAAAAGTGTCCACTGGTGGGAAGACCTATTCATCTTCAGCAGAAAGGCACAGGTAGGCATGCCAACTGGCCAGTGGGCACATCCATTAATCTGCCTGTGAAGCCATTTCCTTCTATAGAAGCCTCTGTAATCAAACTGCTGACAATGGGGAGAATAAGCTAGACAATACCAACAGAAAAGTCCCTTGGCTCTAGCTAATTAGCTTTTCCAAACACCTTTTTCTTGCTTGCTGCATTGGGTTTCTGTTAAACCATTCTGTGGGGTAACAGAGGGAAATGGGATTGCAGTACTGACCTTGAGCTCTTCAGACTACCATCATCTGACAGGTTCTTGGCAGAGCCCTTGTTTTTGGACAGCCATGACTTCACCCCATCAACACGGTCCTCCACCTCAGAGTCGGTATCAGAGGCGCCCTCACTGTGCAAGAAGAGGAGAAGGGATATCAACAAAATTAACAATCCGAATCTGTACATAAACAGTGTTAGTAAGAGGAACACAGGGTTTTACGGTGGAGACACAACAGTACAGATACATGCGCCCGATCTCTAGTAACCTGGAAAAAGCCTTTGTGTTAGTAAGTCAGACTCATAGTCCAACAACAATATCCTGCAGCGAGCTGGCTCTGTATAATGTGTGAGGCATCCAAAAGGGTGAGTTCAGTACAACTCCAAGCCAAACCAGAAGAAAGGAGAGCGTTGAAAAGAGAAAACCATTCAGACTGTAGCTAAGCAGACAATAGCTCTGTTCCAAAACCTGGGTGGCTGCCTGCGCAGGCAGCATTTTGAGGGACCATCGACCCACTTCCAATTCGAAGGTGCTCAAAAAAGGCAACTTGAAATGCCTAATTTTAGCCACCTATAAGGCAGCATTGTATCGTAGAAGGCAATCCCACGATGCATTGCGACAAGCTTCATTCAATGCTGAAAAGTATTTATAAAAATTTTGTGTAATTAAACATTATTCTACCCATAATTAGTTTGCTATGTATTTTTATGCTAATTAGACTATCGTTCTGTTAGCTTAGCAACATGCTAACACCAAATTCTATTAAAATCAACCATGAGACAAATATGTTGGTTATAGTTGCCAATTTAAAGCACACTAAAACAGTAATTGATGAAACTGCACAA
Source organism: Coreius guichenoti (assembly GCA_039654105.1). NCBI lineage: Eukaryota > Metazoa > Chordata > Actinopteri > Cypriniformes > Gobionidae > Coreius > Coreius guichenoti. The sequence continues at coordinate 25,559,810 of CM077174.1, forward strand.
TGGGGCCTGTGCCAGAGCTAATCTCTTTAGTTACCTTTTATTATAAAAATACTGTTATTTATAACTGAACAAAATATGAAAAAAAAAATAGGTAGTGCAAAGCTTGTGAAAGATCCTTCCTTAACAAAAGGAAATGCTTCAGGCTAATTTAGCCTTCGACGACCATGTTAAAGAACTGCATGAAGGAACGGGCCATTTTGGGACTGTAATTAACTTGGTTCGCCATGCTAGAAATACCATGCATCTCTGGATACAAATGGGTTTGGTAGGGAAGTGTTGCGCTGTCAATAAGAACGAGTAAACACAGGCCGAACGTCCCTGGGAGCAGATGCATTAACACCTCACACAGAATGCAGCGCTGTGAATCCCAGCCCTGTTTGCTCATTTCTCTGGACCAGATAAAACCATTGAATTTATGTTTGGCTGGATTTGCAAGTCAATGCTTCCCTGCCTCTTTAGATTAGTCTTATCCTTCACTTATCGCAAAGCACACCGCACTGAATAACTATGAATTGCCCTTCAAGGACCTAGAGAGCTAAAACATCTCCAAATATGCACAACAGAAGACCTTTAGAGAAGATTTTGTGACTACGAACTACGCCTTTTTCACAATTTTGTTTCAATTTAAATTGTAATAATCATAGTTATTGTCCTCCAGCACTGCAGGAGTCAAATATCTCCCAATGAAATTATACAACATACAGTAGCTCATTATCCCAGGCACAGAAAGAAGGTTAACTCTGAAGAAGCAGCTGCTTTTCTCTGACATTAGAGTTCCAGTCTGCTTAGCTCTCCGTTTGTGGTTTTATGCATATGAGAATATTATATATGCATGGACCCACGAGATAGCACAGATGTCACTAAACACTAACTGTACGCTCACAGTCAGGGTGCTGGAGAGGGTCTAAATCAGAAGATCTGATACACTAAAGCGAATACACTCGGTACAAAAGAATTTGTTGTCAAATGTGTAGCGCTCTGACGATATGGGTAGGCAACTTACAAGTGTCAGAGTGTGTATTTCTTCAAGAGCCCTTTTGGCTCTTGTGTAAGCCCCAGTGCCCTGGAGGTAAACTGAGGTGAGAACGTTGTGTGAATAAGCCTTGAGCTCTGCTAGCTGGCCCATCACTAAACAGTGGGACAGCAGGGTCTTTGTAATGAAGCGCTAATGCAAAATGTCACACACAATTTATGTCCTTGACCATATACCATTAGTTAAGCTGCACCTAAGCCCAGGGGAACAAACAAACAACACAGTGAGGGAGGAGAGACATTAATTGTCTGTGACAACGTGCCTCCATTGGCTCTACATCTCTGTTACAGGCTATTACATTTATCATTAGCACCTACAGAACTCTCTCAACCCTTCTATTTTCCTCCCTAGTCTCTGTCTCTCTACAATGTTTTCTTTCTCTATCCCCACTCTCTCTTCTTGGCTCGTAAATGGGCAAATTTGGACTTTTATATAGTGCAACAGTTTCTTGGCTTCAGTTCAGCTCTGACTATTTCTGAAACTATAGAAAAACTATAGAAATGTCTATAATCTTTAGGATAAATATAAAAGAAAAAAGGAATAGTTATTTACCCTCATGTCATTCCAAAACCATGACTTTCTTCTGTGAAATACACATTTTTCATGGCCACACTTTTCAGTGCAATGGCTGTTAAGCTCCAAAATGACAAAACAGAAAGAATTTAAAAAAAAAAAATTAACAATACTTGAAATATTTGTGACTTATTGCAAACAATTTGATTAATTAATCACTTAATGATAGAAATGTTAAACTGACTGAGAGCTCTACTTGAATATACATAATGTAAAAAAAATACTTTGACACCAAATTCCTCGTCGCACACAAGTCTGACCTCTATCTACACCAGGGTTATTATCGTTATCTAAAATCTAAAATTCTATTATTATTATTATTATTATTATTATTAATAAAACTATTATACAAAATTTTGTTAACTGAAAAACAGCTGAAATAAAACAAATATTATATGAAAAACTTAAGCTAAACGAAAATGCGAAATTATACAATGAATAAACCTAAATAGTAATATTAAAAAAAATAATAAAAATGACAAAAAGCACATAATATTTCTAAAAATATAAAATAGAAACTAAAAATAACAATAAAAGCTCATTCTAAAGATTTAATAAAACTATTAAAAAAAATATATATATTAAAACAACACTGACACAAAAAAGCCTCTTATTCAGTTAGAACAGAATCAGTATGTTTATGTTTAATGACACTTACAGTTAGTCACTAAGACACAAAACTTTCCTATCACTGATTAACTAGAAAATCTTCATAAATATTTCAAATAATTCATGATGTATTGTAAACAAAGTTTTAAAATGATGTCACTAAATAAAATATACAAGTAATGGTCATGAGAGGGAATGTGGAATAACTCCCCTAATTATAGCTCCTTTCAAAATATCTGCTCTTCTCATTTGTCATTCGTTATGCCCTGTCTATTCTCTCATTCTCTGGGAAAATCATATAGGTTATAATAGGTTCTCTACTAATGTTCTGCACTAAGGTTTGTATTTAGCTAACAATCCTCTCAGCTAACAAGTCTCATTTACAACAATGCAACATGAACTCCCCAATAAAATTATCCAGCCAGAAGGGTCAACATCTCTGCGTGAAGTCCGTGCATCCAAACAAACACTTCTGGAACACCATATCCATCTAAACCTGATAAGTAATGCACAGACTGTCCATTAGCTTTTAATACTTTCTCACATGATGTAATAAGTGGTGCTTAGAACTTAAGGGTTTTTAGAACTGGAAAATGCTCTAAGTGGTGTACAGTGCGGACCAAGGACTATTGACAGGGGAATGAAATGGCTCGACGCCAATGGCTGGTACTCTGTTGTAGGCCATTGCCAGATGAGTTGGGGGGCTTTTTGTAGGACATTTGAGGGTTATTCATTATTTAGCTCTCATGGTTGAAAGATTGATGAGGAACACGCCTTTCTTTCCTGCCTTAAGAGGCTGCTAAGTCCCAAGAACAGAAGTGTGAATTATTCAAAAGAGTGAGAGAGAGAGAAAGAGAGGTAAAGGAAGGCTGAGAAGGGGGGGGGGGGGGTGCAGAGCAACCCCCTCGCAGATGTTTGTACAAGGCCCTGCAGCATCCAACAAGTCTGCATGTGGAACCTTCTGGCTCTTGAGTTAGACAGCCAGGGGATTGCCCATGGTCTGGACCCTGCGGAAATGTAACTACACCTGACCTGCACTCATGATGGTTCTTACCTGTCACTGGACGTCAGTCCCACAGGTGAAGCATAAAGTATCCAAAGGTTCAGTGTTACAAATCAGGGGGTCAGGGTGGGGGAAATCGCCTCTGGGGAGGGTAAATGATTGGGAACCATGCTTGGCTTGGAAAAAGCATGCAGTTTGTAGTATGCATACATTATGAGACATTGTGCATAAATAGGAGAAAACCATATTTGTGATGTTAGTTGTCATGCCCGGAAGGGTGATGCAGTATCAACATAATGCTTCCAATCTTTTCTTGAGTCAAAATCGAGATTTACAATACAGAATATTCCTTATTCTGTATTACATTTCTCCAAAATTACTGCATGTTTACTGCATCATCTTCCTATGAGGGCAAAGGCGAATCAAAATATATCAAACTTTAATTCCTCACAGCTTGTTCTTTCGTTTCTGATACTTAGTCACCATGTCTTGTAAACTGGAGGTAGGAGGGGAATGAAACAGAAACACACAAACAAGAAGCAGAAATAAGTGAGTTTCAAATGGAAACTAAATAAACATGAAAAGAACAATGGCTGTATGAAAAATAAAAACAAGAAGTCATGGTCTTAAAAACACAGCTTGTGATTGAATATTTATCATATCTGGTGTAAAAGGTTTCTAGGCTAGCGCTACAAATTGCTCAAGATGTTTACCCAGAATCCTGACCTTTTTCTAACTTCTGCTCTGCGTACGCTTACGGAGTGTGAGTGCGGCGCTATTTACTGTTATTAGGATGACTGGAATTCTTCCACGCACATAAGCAAGCAAATAAACTCAGCTCAGTAAGGTGCGGGTCACTAAGAGAAGCAGAACGACGCGGAATGAGGCTGAACGGAGATGACTCCTCTGACAGATGAGACCAAGTACATAAAAAAGGAGCTCCAAATTATGTGCGGCAGTTTTCAAGACATAAATATTTAAGAGAGTGTGAATAAGAGATGACTGAGACTGAGACTGGCTCACTGATTGCCATCTCCAAAAGCTCAGTGAACAGTGCATTCATCCAGATAGTGTCTTCCCTCTCCTTCTATCTCTTTTTTTACCCACTTATGCACATGGAGAAGCTCTCCTGAGGTCTGCATTAAATAAAGAGCCCTCAGAGCAGCAAGTGTTACCTGTTGATGAGATCCTCATTGTCGTCACTCTCCATCTCATCCTCGATAGCAGCCTGGAGGTCTCCAATCCTCTTAAAGGCCAGCTTGAGGTCCGCCTGGAGACTCTGGTTGGCTGCTTCCAAACTCTCAATATCCATTTCCTAAAGAGACGGTTAAATTTACAGCCCAACTAAGGAGGTACTCATTTCTGCCTTTTTCTTTACATTTAGATTACCTTTACTACCGTCATCTAATGCTCACCTAATGTTAATATTTAAAAACATTATTCATTTATATAATAACACTGTTAAATGTAATCTTCAGTAAATCTCAAAATAAATATCCATTTTTTTCATACTGTACATTATAATGTTGGAATGCCTAAATTCACTTGTTTTTTGTAAACAAAATAAAATAGAATTTTAATACAGACAATTTATCGGTTGTTAGGGACAAAATTAGCAAAATTAGCAGCTAGTCTGTATTAGCCAGAATGTGTGTGTGTGGGTTTGTTTGTTTGTTTGTTTGTTTGTGTGTGTGTGTGTGTGTGTGCGTATGTGTGTATATATACATATATATACATACACATATATATATATATACACACATATACACTCACCTAAAGGATTATTAGGAACACCATACTAATACTGTGTTTGACCCCCTTTCGCCTTCAGAACTGCCTTAATTCTACGTGGCATTGATTCAACAAGGTGCTGAAAGCATTCTTTAGAAATGTTGGCCCATATTGATAGGATAGCATCTTGCAGTTGATGGAGATTTGTGGGATGCACATCCAGGGCACGAAGCTCCCGTTCCACCACATCCCAAAGATGCTCTATTGGGTTGAGATCTGGTGACTGTGGGGGCCATTTTAGTACAGTGAACTCATTGTCATGTTCAAGAAACCAATTTGAAATGATTCGAGCTTTGTGACATGGTGCATTATCCTGCTGGAAGCAGCCATCAGAGGATGGGTACATGGTGGTCATAAAGGGATGGACATGGTCAGAAACAATGCTCAGGTAGGCCGTGGCATTTAAATGATGCCCAATTGGCACTAAAGGGCCTAAAGTGTGCCAAGAAAACATCCCCCACACCATTACACCACCACCACCAGCCTGCACAGTGGTAACAAGGCATGATGGATCCATGTTCTCATTCTGTTTACGCCAAATTCTGACTCTACCATCTGAATGTCTCAACAGAAATTGAGACTCATCAGACCAGGCAACATTTTTCCAGTCTTCAACTGTCCAATTTTGGTGAGCTCGTGCAAATTGTAGCCTCTTTTTCCTATTTGTAGTGGAGATGAGTGGTACCCGGTGGGGTCTTCTGCTGTTGTAGCCCATCCGCCTCAAGGTTGTGCGTGTTGTGGCTTCACAAATGCTTTGCTGCATACCTCGGTTGTAACGAGTGGTTATTTCAGTCAAAGTTGCTCTTCTATCAGCTTGAATCAGTCGGCCCATTCTCCTCTGACCTCTAGCATCAACAAGGCATTTTCGCCCACAGGACTGCCGCATACTGGATGTTTTTCCCTTTTCACACCATTCTTTGTAAACTCTAGAAATGGTTGTGCGTGAAAATCCCAGTAACTGAGCAGATTGTGAAATACTCAGACCGGCCCGTCTGGCACCAACAACCATGCCACGCTCAAAATTGCTTAAATCACCTTTCTTTCCCATTCTGACATTCAGTTTGGAGTTCAGGAGATTGTCTTGACCAGGACCACACCCCTAAATGCATTGAAGCAACTGCCATGTGATTGGTTGATTAGATAATTGCATTAATGAGAAATTGAACAGGTGTTCCTAATAATCCTTTAGGTGAGTGTATATACAGTGGGGAAAACAAGTATTTGATATTGCCGATTTTTCAGGTTTTCCTACTTACAAAGCATGTAGAGGTCTGTAATTTTTATCATAGGTACTCTTCAACTGTGAGAGACGGAATCTAAAACAAAAATCCAGAAAATCACATTGTATGATTTTTAAATAATTAATTTGCATTTTATTGCATGACATAAGTATTTGATCACCTACCAACCAGTAAGAATTCCGGCTCTCACAGACCTGTTAGTTTTTCTTTAAGAAGCCCTCCTGTTCTCCACTCATTACCTGTATTAACTGCACCTGTTTGAACTCGTTACCTGTATAAAAGACACCTGTCCACACACTCAATCAAACAGACTCCAACCTCTCCACAATGGCCAAGACCAGAGAGCTGTGTAAGGACATCAGGGATAAAATTGTAGACCTGCACAAGGCTGGGATGGGCTACAGGACAATAGGCAAGCAGCTTGGTGAGAAGGCAACAACTGTTGGCGCAATTATTAGAAAATGGAAGAAGTTCAAGATGACGGTCAATCTCCCTCGGTCTGGGGCACCATGCAAGATCTCACCTCGTGGGGCATCAATGATCATGAGGAAGGTAAGGGATCAGCCCAGAACTACACGGCAGGACCTGGTCAATGACCTGAAGAGAGCTGGGACCACAGTCTCAAAGAAAACCATTAGTAACACACTACGCCGTCATGGATTAAAATCCTGCAGCGCATGCAAGGTCCCCCTGCTCAAGCCAGCGCATGTCCAGGCCCGTCTGACGTTTGCCAATGACCATCTGGATGATCCAGAGGAGGAATGGGAGAAGGTCATGTGGTCTGATGAGACAAAAATAGAGCTTTTTGGTCTAAACTCCACTCGCCGTGTTTGGAGGAAGAAGAAGGATGAGTACAACCCCAAGAACACCATCCCAACCGTGAAGCATGGAGGTGGAAACATCATTCTTTGGGGATGCTTTTCTGCAAAGGGGACAGGATGACTGCACCGTATTGAGGGGAGGATGAATGGGGCCATGTAGAATCATACAATGTGATTTTCTGGATTTTTGTTTTAGATTCCGTCACTCACAGTTGAAGAGTACCTATGATAAAAATTACAGACTTCTACATGCTTTGTAAGTGGGCAAACCTGCAAAATCGGCAGTGTATCAAATACTTGTTCTCCCCACTGTATATATATATATATATATATATCAGAATGCAATGCTTTGGGCATAGATTCCCTAATGTTATATGTCTGAATTGATTAAATAAAATTCTGCATTCACCAGCCATGGTGGCCGTGGGCCAAAAAGTTTTTTTTTTTTGACCCTGATCCATGAGGTCAGGCAATAATGTCGGTAGTCCTATTCATCCAAATGGGGTTTAGGTCTGGACTTGAAGGCCGATCAATTTCTTTCTCACCTCATGTCATGTTGGAAGAGAAAAGAGACTTCCTAAAACTGCTGCACACCATTTTTTTTTTTAGAATGTCATTGTTTGCTGTAATATTAAAATCTGTCTGGAATTAAGAGGTTTAATCAAACCAGATAATCAGAAGGGGGTGTCCACATTTAGTCAAATTTGTGCTTTAATCATATGCTTAAAGGGATAGCTCACCCAAACATGTAAATTCTGTTATCATTTACTCACTCTCATGTTGTTCCAAACCTGTATGACTTACTTTCTTCAATGGATTGTTTTTTTTGGGGGGCCATATAGTGGAAGTCAATAGGCTCCAATATTACTTTGTTCCCAACGTTTTTCAAAATATATTCTTTAATGTTCCACAGAAGAAAGGAAGTCAAATCAGTTTGGAATGACATGAGGGTGAGTAAATGATGACATAACTTTTATTTTTGGGTGCACTATCCCTTTAAGCCACTTCAGAATGAGAACATCAGTGAAGCAGAACAGCAGATCAGCCCTCACCAGCTCGTGTTTCTTGCGGCTGGCTTCAGCTTCCTTCTTGGCCAGCTCTGCCATCTCCTCCTTGACGTCTCGAATCTGCCTGAGGAGACGCTTGTTCTGCTCTTTCTCCCGGTTCTCACTGGCACTGCGTTGGTCTCGTTCCTCAGTCAACTTCTCAAGATTCTCTTTCAGCCTCGCTACAAGACTCTGAAGAAGATACAATCATTTATTTGCCACATATATGCAGCAATAACATGCATCTCTTAAGTGTTTCTGAAGCCACTGTGGTTGTTTACCACATACAGCAAGTCTAGCGCTGAAATAATGCAAGATTGTCAAGCTATGCATATGGTGTGAAACTCCAAATAACTTCCATAGCAACTTTTCTGTGATTTTTCACACCAAAGGTGGGCTGCACTGGCATGGAAACACAGAAATAATTAAATATTAGGAAAACAGAGCTACGGATGGGCATGGTTTAAACAAGCTGCCCCTAGAGATAACATTGCTCAAAACTGCGCTGAGTTATACGTCCAACAAATCAGTAATAATAACTCTTTTTAAAGGGCTTCTGTTGACAAATTTTGCTGTGGGCGCAGTAGACGTTTGTAATTTGTGCAGAGTGCCAATTGTAATTCTCTAGGTGAGCAGGAGCATCCAACAGAGATGAACGATGAAGAGGACTGGCTGCTGGAAAATGTCACTTAAGGAGCAAAAAATCCATCAAATCAAACAAAACACTGAAAAAATGTGCATTAGAGAAAACACATTTTAATTACACTAGCTGTGTGCAATGCAAAAACAGATGACCTGCTGCCTCCAGCAACAAAATATATCAGACATGAAATGAAATGTAGATTTCCTCTCTAAAAGGACTGACACTGTTGATTCGAAAAACACAGAGAGAGGGCAAAACATTCAATTTGTATTGCCATTTTTTTGTAGAGAATTGTAAAACACTTCTAGTACAAGGGTTAAAGGTCTATAAAGGCCAATGGGGAGGGGCCTGGTGGGTGTGTAGATTAATTTCATCCTTATCTGACACTTCAATGCCTGCGCCCTGACCTTTTGAAACTTCCAGCACCCAGCCTACTCAGCCCACATAAGCACATGCATCCTGCCAACTTACCTCCAAGCGTTTAACCTGTGTCTTCTCGAACTCCAGCTTGGTCTCCAGCTCACGGATCTTAGCCTCCTGCCGGCTGACCAGAGACTTGTCCACCATGGACTGCTCTTGGAACTCTAGCTGACTCTGCAGGGCCGTGAGCTGCCAAACAAACACATACAGAGTGAGAATTTACACACATACACTGAGAAAAACGAAAGCAACTGAATACTAACTTGAACGGCTAAATATAACTATTATCTGCTAAGAAAACAAGGCCTACCTGGTTTATCAAACCTTTGAACTAGCTCTGCCGCTTTACATTGAGTGATAAGTCCAACCCAGTTCGGACCAGTATAGAGGTTCTGATACTTAATTACACAGGTCTCAAATCCATTATTCAAACCCCATCACCATATTTTTGAATTTCTCTTCTCCATTTCTGTATACAGCCACAGTAGTTTCAAAGAGTGAAAATATTCTGTGCTAAAAATAACAATGTTTTTTCTGAATACACAGGTGGCCAGATAGAATTCTTGAGCAAATTACTCAACTTTGAGTTTTGTGAGGGGGAAACCAAATCTTCCCTACAGTACTGGATTTGGGAAATTTGGGAAAAACTGTGTAGAGAGTGCAAAGTCTGATCCTATTATTAAAGACTCAAATGAAGAGAGGGGGCAGAGTCTGGTCCTATTATTAAAGACTCAAAGGATGAGAGGGGGCGGAGTCTGGTCCTATTATTAAAGACTCAAAGGATGAGAGGGGGCGGAGTCTGGTCCTATTATTAAAGACTCAAAGGATGAGAGGGGCGGAGTCTGATCCTATCATTAAAGACTCATTAAAGAGTAAAATGATGAGAGGGGCGGAGTCTGATTCTATCATTAAAGACTAAAATAATGAGATGGGGCGGAGTCTGATCCTATCATTAAAGACTCATTAAAGAGTCAAACGATAAGAGGGGCGGAGTCTGATCCTATCATTAAAGACTAAAATAATGAGATGGGGCGGAGTCTGATCCTATCATTAAAGACTAAAATGCTGAAAAGGGCGAAGTCTGATCCTGTTATAAAGGACTCAAAGGATGAGAGGGGCGGAGTCTGATCCTATCATTAAAGACTCATTAAAGAGTAAAATGATGAGAGGGGCGGAGTCTGATTCTATCATTAAAGACTAAAATAATGAGATGGGGCGGAGTCTGATCCTATCATTAAAGACTCATTAAAGAGTCAAACGATAAGAGGGGCGGAGTCTGATCCTATCATTAAAGACTAAAATAATGAGATGGGGCGGAGTCTGATCCTATCATTAAAGACTAAAATGCTGAAAAGGGCGAAGTCTGATCCTATTTTTAAAGAGTCAAATGCTGAGACGGGAGGAGTCTATTTCTATCATGAGGTGCAGAGTCTGATCCTATCATTAAAGAGTCAAATTCAGAGAGAGGCGGGGTTTGATCATATCTCATTACAGAGTCCAAAGCTGAGAGGGCAGAGTCCGACTTTGATCTCATGAAAGAATAAACTGTTCAAAAAGGAAGCGTCTGAATATTATCTCCATATTGTAACTTTGCAGAGCAAACAAACTTGACCTTAAGCACCTTAGCTCACCGTAAGCAGAAATAAAACAAAACAGGAGCTACTTCAATCCACTTGCAAGTAACAAGTGTTGACTTTGTGAATATTCATTTCTGTTTGGAAGCCAAAGTGAATTCACCTTTTCCTGGACATCCTGTTTCTCCTTCATGGCCTCCTCCAGCTGGGCTTGCAGGTCACTGATCTGGGCCAGGTTCTGTGAGGACTGTACAAGAACACACCCAAGAGTGGTCAGAGTCTTCCACACACACACACACACACACACACACACACACACACACACACACACACACACACACACACACCGTAGGATAATCTGAACCTACAATTCCTTTATTTTTATATAATTGAAGTGATCTAAACATATTTTTTATGCTATATACATGATCTGTGAGTATGCACTTTTTCTGTATGTATGAAATATTTAGATGATTATATACAGCAAAATTCACCACAACAACTCATCTTCTATTTCATTGTTTATAAAAGGTGGACATTCAGTATTTCAAACAATCAGCAAAATGGTGTATTATCCTTCATTTAACTGGTGTATACTGTCCTATATACACAGTGGAAGTGGGAAATATGCATGATGGCATGTTATTTTGGTGATATATCTTACAGCACATTGCAAATCATTTAGCTGCTGACAGACAAGCAATCGTATGGTCTGTTAATGACATCTCACAAAAAATGGCAGCAATAAATGGCATGCTAACAGAAGCATGAGTGAAATGTAGCCTCAAATGGAATATGAATGCCTCAAGTATGAATGTGACCGCATTTTAAAACCTGATATACCCATAAATGAACCATAGAGCTGGTGAAGTAAACCCAAGGGAACAGAGCTGTTCCATTGGAGAGGATCTGTTTACTTAGAATCTGTGGAGACACATCACTCATCTGTACATTGCTGCCATAGCAGCAAGCTGTGTTTAAAACACTCTTAATGACAATCAACCCACACACTCAAATAAATGACAATCGCTCCAGTGACATTTTCCCACTGGCACGAACGACCAATCAAAGGCAGAAATACAAAGTGGCCCATCTGCACACACTAAATGACGCTGTAGATTTGATTTGCATGATGAAAGTATGTTGCTGAGAAACAGCAATGAATCATACTGGAAAATGTCAGATATGTTGGAATGATGTAGCATGCAATACGCTCAGTGTCAAAAAATAAATCATTGAAAAGGACAACACGACTGTGAACAAAAATGCTTTTTAGGCCTGTTTCACGATGCTGAGATTGCTGTGAATGCTGTAACCCAGTGGTCTTCGCAATTTTTTTCAGGAGAGCCACACTGATAGGACAAAATCAATAGGAGAGCCACTTTTACCGCAAAGTATCCAAAGTTACATCCAGTCATAAATAGCATGTCTGCTTACCAGTCTGTCATCCCTGAACATACAATACGCAATGCAATAAATACAAAAGGTAGATAGATAGTGGGTATGCATAATATATTTTTAATGTAAACTTTCTTTTAGTGCTGTCAATCGATTAAAAAAAATAACTAGATTATTCACACATTTTTCTGTTTAAAACACGTTTTTAATATATTTTATATTGTAATAATTTCACAGTAAATCACCAAATTAATGTAGAAAAAACAAAGACAGTATATTTTAAATATTTGTTCAATGGCATCTTTTTATGAATGAAGGCCAGTTTCACTGATACTAATACTGATACTCTCTATGAAATAGATTTTTCCCCCAATTTTAAACAATAATTATAGCCATTCAACATTACAGTGTAATTGAAAGCTTTTTAACATTTATTAGGCTTCAAACTTATTATGAATTAAATATAGATTAATCTTTATTAAAGCTACAAAAGTTCTTTAGTCAAGAGCAGTGAGTGATTAACATTAATAACAGACATCATTAGTGGCTGCTGTGACTTTAAGATCTGCTGCTACCGAACATGACACGGATCTGACGCTCTGTCACACGCGTCCCATTTCCTCACAACTCTAAGTTCATTAGACGTTATTTAACTCATTTAAAACTGTTCTTATGAGGATACTCAAGAGCGAAAGAGAACTCGATTCTGACGCGCTGTCTGATTATGATGCTGGCGTGTCCCACACCACTAATCCTAGTTGACAATGCGTATCATATGCACGTAAAAAGTCATTTTGGCGTATAAATCGCACAATAACAATTCGTGTTATAGATACGCATTTCATGAGAACGTGTTGATTTATAAGAGCACATTCGACGTTAAAAGCTGGAAAGACAGCCAAAACTAGCAACTCTGCAGTGAGTTATGGACGTAAGGGCAGAGCAAGTTTAAATATCCTTTCTAGTCTATATTTCCATCTTGTAATGCCGCTGTTTTGGGGTATTTTTTAAATATAAATTATTAGCAATAGAGCAGACACTTTGAGTTTTTAACGGGTTATAGCCCTGCTTGTTTTTATGAAATATATGTATTGACTGCATAATCATTTCACTGTATTTACTGCCATGCGAGCCGCAAATTAAGCTGGGCGAGCCGCAGGAGGCTCGCGAGCCGTGCAATGAGTAACACTGCTGTAACCTGTTAAATATGTTCACCACAATAAGTACACACTGCTTTTATTTTGTAGCGTGCAAATACTTTATTATTGATATACTATGAGATCAATAGAAATAAAACTGTTATTTAAAATATTATATACATATATTTTTTTTTTTTTCTTAAAATACTATTTTTTAACAATTCTACCCAATTGGGTGCAATTTTTAATATAACATTCATATTGAATTTCCATGATACAAATAACAAAAACATTTAAAGGTGTACTGTGTAAATTTTAGCGGCATCTAGCGGTGAGGTTGCGAGTTGCAACCGTCCACCGCTCACCCCTCCCTTTCGAAGCACAAAGAGAAGCTACGGTGGCCGACACAGGACAAAGATGTCATCATCTGAGACAGCAGAGAGTAGCTAGAGCTCTGTAGAGCAGTTTGTCCATTTAGGGCCACTGTAGAAACATGGCTGTGCAAAATGGTGACTTCACAGTAAGGGGACCCGTGGTGTATGTAGATAGAAATGACTCATTCTAAGGTAATAAATGCATTTCTGTCAGTAGATCCTCATAAACACTACACACTGCACCTTTAAATGTACATGTACAGACACATCTACTCTGTGTGTGATGATGAGAGAAAGGCTCTGTTCAGCTCTCTGACAGGCATGAGTGCTGGAGAGAGTTACCTGGGCAACGGCGGCTTTGTGTTTCTTCATGAGTTCATTCATGTCCTCCTGGTCCTCCTCCATGCGAGACTGCAGGTCATTCTTCTCCCTCTGCAAACGACTCAGCTGTTCCTCAAGCTGCACGAGAAACAAACAATAGAATAAGACAAAATGAAAATATAATGCAAATTGAAATGAAAAAAAAAAAAACGTCTGAGAAATAAAAAAAAAAAAAACTGATAGAAATGCTTGACATGTTGGCAAATTCACATATATTTTTTTAAGTTAACATTCAAAACCCATTTTACTTTGATAAAATTAAAATTAACTTAATTTGTAATAACGATTCAATAATTGTTTAGGTTAACGGACCACAGACTGTGATGACGTGTTTCCACAGTTATCAATATCATAAATATAGTAATTTTTTTTTTTTTTTAATTTTATACACATTCAATACACTATACTTCGTGTTTTATTTCTTTGGCAGTAATGATGAATTTAACAAAAAAAAGGGACAGCAAATTTGACATCTTTCTGTCTTCTGTCTGCTGTAATCAATATCTCGTTTTTTCCCCCTTTTGGGAAGTCATTGAAACGCTATCTTTTTCTTTTGCTACTGGAGCAAATGGAAATACAAAGACTTCTGCTTTCTGACCCCAGAAATATAAAAAGGGTCCATTTTAGTTATTTTTATTAATCAGAATCAGTCAGAATCAAACCTCATTTTTAGTTTGAAACTGAAAGCCCGTCTCCTAATTCCTCAGAGATAATTTTCCTGTCACCTTGTCACTAAACAGTAGCTGCTTGCATTGTATAAATCCCTGAGAACACAGCACCGTCTCCCAATTAGAGACGAACACTTCACTGCCTGCTCTGTCAAACAGTATCAGAGGTATAATTCTATTCAATAATAATTACCTCAACAATACAAGCAGCTAATCTCAGAGGAATAACTTTCAAATGTGTTAGTAAAAGCGCAAAATGTAGACATCACACATTACTAATGAAGTAGTGAGCATAAAAGAAAGAAATTAAATGATTTTGTAAAAACATCCCCATGAAGGCAGCTCGCATTTTCTTTCACACTCCCTCTCTTTCACACATCAATGCAAATAAATTAATATTAAAGGGGTTATATTCTACAATTTTTACTTGTTTCCATGATATGCACCAAAAACAAGACAGGTTTTGTTTAAAGTTTAGAGTACTGTTTCTTTAAGAGTTCTATATGTAAATGACTTCTATTGTGATTGGTTAATCTCTCTGAAAAATACAAACCCGATTCCAAAAAAGTTGGGACACTGTACAAATTGTGAATAAAAAAGGAATGCAATAATTTACAAATCTCATAAACTTATATTTTATTCACAATAGAATATAGATAACATATCAAATGTTGAAAGTGAGACATTTTGAAATGTCATGCCAAATATTGGCTCATTTTGGATTTCATGAGAGCTACACATTCCAAAAAAGTTGGGACAGGTAGCAATAAGAGGCCGGAAAAGTTAAATGTACATATAAGGAACAGCTGGAGGACCAATTTGCAACTTATTAGGTCAATTGGCAACATGATTGGGTATAAAAAGAGCCTCTCAGAGTGGCAGTGTCTCTCAGAAGTCAAGATGGGCAGAGGATCACCAATTCCCCCAATGCTGCGGCGAAAAATAGTGGAGCAATATCAGAAAGGAGTTTCTCAGAGAAAAATTGCAAAGAGTTTGAAGTTATCATCATCTACAGTGCATAATATCATCCAATGTTCCAGATTCTCTGAATCTATCTCTGTGCGTAAGGGTCAAGGCCGGAAAACCATACTGGATGCCCGTGATCTTCGGGCCCTTAGATGGCACTGCATCACATACAAGAATGCTACTGTAATGGAAATCACAACATGGGCTCAGGAATACTTCCAGAAAACATTGTCGGTGAACACAATCCACCGTGCCATTTGCCGTTGCCGGCTAAAACTCTATAGGTCAAAAAAGAAGCCATATCTAAACATGATCCAGAAGCGCAGGCGTTTTCTCTGGGCCAAGGCTCATTTAAAACGGACTGTGGCAAAGTGGAAAACTGTTCTGTGGTCAGACGAATCAAAATTTGAAGTTCTTTTTGGAAAACTGGGACGCCATGTCATCCAAGTTGTTATCAGCGCTCAGTTCAGAAGCCTGCATCTCTGATGGTATGGGGTTGCATGAGTGCGTGTGGCATGGGCAGCTTACACATCTGGAAAGGCACCATCAATGCTGAAAGGTATATCCAAGTTCTAGAACAACATATGCTCCCATCCAGACGTCATCTCTTTCAGGGAAGACCTTGCATTTTCCAACATGACAATGCCAGACCACATACTGCATCAATTACAACATCATGGCTGCGTAGAAGAAGGATCCGGGTACTGAAATGGCCAGCCTGCAGTCCAGATCTTTCACCCATAGAAAACATTTGGCGCATCATAAAGAGGAAGATGCGACAAAGAAGACCTAAGACAGTTGAGCAAGAATGGGACAACATTCCTATTCCTAAACTTGAGCAACTTGCCTCCTCAGTCCCCAGACATTTGCAGACTGTTATAAAAAGAAGAGGGGATGCCACACAGTGGTAAACATGGCCTTGTCCCAACTTTTTTGAGATGTGTTGACGCCATGAAATTTAAAATCAACTTATTTTTCCCTTAAAATGATACATTTTCTCAGTTTAAACATTTGATATGTCATCTATGTTGTATTCTGAATAAAATATTGAAATTTGAAACTTCCACATCATTGCATTCTGTTTTTATTCACAATTTGTACAGTGTCCCAACTTTTTTGGAATCGGGTTTGTACTTTAGCTGTATGTGCGCTACTGTTCAAAAGTTTTCTGCTTTTTTTTTTAACTGTATTTTTGATCAAATAAATGCAGCCTTGGTGAGCATAAGAGACTTCTTTCAAAAACATCTTACTGATCGCAAACTTTGGAATGGTAGTGTAAATTGTTTGTGGTCATATGATAATATACTTGTGCTTATGGCATCAATATTATGATGATTTCTCAAGTTTTCATAAATGACCTACATGGACTGGCTTTGCAGAAGTATGTGTACAAATGAATTAAAATAATTTTCCATTATAAGTTAACACAAGACACTGATAAAAGATATTTCCTTTTATTCTGTACACTTCGATTCCACACCTTTAAATGCTGTCTGGCAGGTGTATTGTATCAAACCTATGTGTCACCTTCAAATCCTCTAGTGGAAATCCATGATCTCCCAGGGGGGAGGGTGGGGGTGACAGACAGACCTGAAGCTAATCAGACGGTGATCATGAACAGACCATTTATCACGGTCTTGCTAATCAATGACAATATTCAGAAGAGACGTTTTAGCAATAGCCACAAAAACACTCGACTGCACCAAAACAATGCTTCAGCATGGCTACGGCTTTATAGAAAATTAAAATGTTCACTGCACCCTTCTGTCAGAGTGTCTCTTGCTCCAGAGAGCTGAGCAAGTATGACAGGCGGCGATGACAAAAAAAGAAAACAATATGGAGACAGTGTCAGGGGAACAGCATCTGTAGAATTTGGCTGCAACCGTCTCTCCTGATATTGCTTCATAATACGCTACAGTGAGGACACAATTACACAATTTTCTCCACGCTGAAATAATACTGAATCAATGTCAGAATTATTAAAATGTAACGTATTTCACGGCGATACATCCTGTTTAAATTAGAGCCGGGATCGGAAACGTGCCATTAAGGGCGGAAATCATTTCCCCGTGGTAAATAATTGAAATGACATCCTGGCTGCCACCTATGGTGGATGAAGACAGGTAATGTCTGTGTCCATGCATGCCTCTGACTAATGTAAAAAGTATTAAAAAAAATTTATATTTTAAAAAAATTTCCAAACACAGACAGGCTTACCGTCTGCTTGGATTTGGATATGTCGTCCATTTGGACATGGAGGTCCTCGATCTCTACTTCCATTGACTTTCGGGCTTTGACTGCAGCAGCGCATGTGAACTCTGATTCCTCAAGCTGTAAAGAGCACACATGCAAACATGCATAAATAAAATGTATGTTTACTACTGGACCTCATGTATGATGTGTTATCTACAGAACCCAAGGGAGCTGAGAAACAGACTTGGTTCTTGAGCTGAGCGATCTCTCTCTTGCTGGGAGCGTTGTTCTTCAGGTGGTCAAGCATGATTTGGGCATCAGCCAGCAAGGCTTTTGTGCGCTTCAGATCCTTCCTCAGACGCTTCTCTGTCTCCACATCTCTGTGGCTCACCTGAAAACACCAAAGACAGTTTATATACTCTTTAAGGGTGTGTTCACACTTGGCATGTTTGGTTCGATTAAAACGAACCCTGGTGCGATTGCTCTGTTAGTGTGGTTCATTTAAACGTGTAAACTCTGCCATCTGAACCTTGGTGCACACCAAACAAGCGGACACCAAGACTGCTGAAAAGATTATCGGTCCGCTTCCAAACGAACTCTGGTGCGGTTCGAATGATATATGAACGCAACAAGGACCAAAGACATGTAAACGAACCAAAAACAGGAAGATGAGACCCTAAAAAGGACAGAATGCTCACGCATATTGTTTTTTTTCTCGTCATAGGTTTTTTTTTTTTTGGTCCAGACCAAACGAACCAAGCAAACCGAACTACAAGTGTGAATACACCCTAAATGTTTTTCACACTGAAAGCTTAGGAATGACGATTTTTGGATGAGGATGAGATTACATGAATGAATCAAGCAACACACTTATGTGAGTAAAAAATGTTTTTTATATGTGATAGTATTGCATTGTTACAGATCGTTTGATATCTATTGATTATGTGTATGTGTCTAACTGAACATAACTTAGCACACTGTCACAGGCTGGAGAATCCTTTATTTGAGGTGTTGTTGGTTCATTGTGCTGCAATTCGGGATCAGACTCGGACATGTATGGGCCAGGGCTTGCAAAGCCCAATGTCCCGGGGCTATGTGTTTTCCAGATGGGCTACCAAAACGTATCACCGGATTGCCGACGGGCTATCTTAAATAGTGAAATAACATTTCTTTCTTGATGTGTGTTGTTCACTCTCTTGACTTGATATTTGAAGGAAAAATAAAATTGCGGAAGTTTTGATCATGCTGATTTGTCTGACTCTGCAGTGAGGCTTGCGTGTTAGTGATGCACGGTTCGCGGTTATATCCACCGTTCGGGCGGGCCAAGTAATAAAAAATAACATTCCAATTAATTGCGGGTGGATGAGAGATAAATCATCGTGTTTGTTTGATAAAGACATTTTGCGAGCCCTGTGGGCGAATCATTCCGGTTGCCGTTTTCCCACATGCTTTCAAAACAATCCCTCATGTGTACTCGCGGGGGAGCCGAAGCTCATTATAATATGCAAAGCTTATCCAATCATAGCAGTGGGTGTTTACTTCCAAGTCTTCAGTGCGGCACGCCCATAAAAACCGAGCGTTCCAGAAGAGAGGCTCAAAACCAGGGTAGAAAATAGCCTATTACTTATTCATTATGATGTTTTTGAATGTAAAAACCACGCAAACGTTATAAGTTGACCTCAGACAACAGTATAAAAAAATAAAAAAAGCCAGTTCATGACCCCTTTAAAAAAAAGGACAAGCCAAAAGTCAATCAATAGCTTTTAGTTTACGTCATTAGCATTATTTTCTATCATTATTTGCTGCTTACATCTGTTTGTCTGTTGCATTTGGTATTAGAGGAAGGGACATTTTCATTACAGGAGACATTTTATTATTTTTATTTAAAAAATTAGATGTACCCAAAAAGAGTGCAAAAAAAAGTAATTAGCATTTTTGGTCCATGATTTACAGAAAGATGTTAAAATTTAAATGTCCAAAAATGTCAATGTTTTTGAAAAGTCTTTTATGCTCACCAAGGCTCATTTATTTGATCGAAAACACAGTAAAAACAGTAATATTTGAAAATAATATTGAAATTTAAAATAACTTTTCTATTTTAATATATTTTAAAATCATTACTCTAGTCTTCAGTGTCACATGATCCTTCAGAAATCATTCTAATATGCTGATTTGCTGCTCATGAAACATTTCTTATTATTATTATCAATGTAAAACTGTTATATTGCTTAAAATTTTGTGGAAACTGATACAGTTTTGAATAGGATTCTTTCTATTCAGAGTAATAGAAAGTTCAAAAAAGCAGCATTTATTTAAGATAAACATTTCATAATATTATAAATGGTTCACTGTCAATTTTGATCAATTGAATGCCTCCTTGCTGAATAAAAGTATTAATTTCTTTTACAGACCCCATATTTTTTGAATGGTACTGTATCTGCTAAAAGGAGCACACTCATACATGACTAAAAGCTACAAAAACATTTCAAAGGCATTTCATACAGCATATATTAAATCATATTTCAAACCTTGACTAGTTATAGAGCAAGTTTCATGAGTGCTGTACCTGCTCCTGGGCGCTCATCAGTTTGGCTTCTAGGTCTCTCCTCTCACGCAAGACCTTCTGCTTGTCTTCATACTCCTCCTCCAGCTGTACCTCCATTTGCTTGAGCTGCTCACACACACACAAAACATAGTAACAGAACATCATGGAGGGCTTAGTGAAGTAGGTTTGCCCTGAAGAGTCAATCCAATTATATACCATCATTCCAGACATATAAACACATTCCCTAAATGTGTCTTTAGATGCTTCTGAGCACCTTCAAGTGTCAATCAAGGGACTCGGTCGTGAGAAAGAAGGGTAATTATAGGATGCACTGTACTGGCAGCTTGATTGGTTAAGTGGAGAGGAGGGAAAGGTGAAATATACGTGAGGAAAATAAAACAGGCCCATGAATTATACATCAAAACAAAACTCAATGAGTTCAATGAGTTCAGCTTATCTGCACCTCCAAAGACACTCCACAAATGCGAAGTCGCTATCTGCAACATGAGCTAGTTGAACAATGCTGAATGAAAATTCTTATTCAACACATGGCCGAATATGTCTTGTTTATTTATGTTGTACAGGAAGCAAAGCGAGCTCTGCATAAGAACTGAACATCAGCAAATAAAATGTTATAAACTGAACATGCTTTAACTTCTGAAACCAGTTGTAAAGTATTCTGGGCATGTACAGTGGGGAGAACAAGTATTTGATACACTGCCGATTTTGCAGGTTTTCCTACTTACAAAGCATGTAGAGGTCTGTAATTTTTATCATAGGTACACTTTAACTGTGAGTGACGGAATCTAAAACAAAAATCCAGAAAATCACATTGTATGATTTTTAAATAATTAATTTGCATTTTATTGCATGACATAAGTATTTGATCACCTACCAACCAGTAAGAATTCCTGCTCTCACAGACCTGTTAGTTTTTCTTTAAGAAGCCCTCCTGTTCTCCACTCATTACCTGTATTAACTGCACCTGTTTGAACTCGTTTACCTGTATAAAAGACACCTATCCACACACTCAATCAAACAGACTCCAACCTCTCCACAATGGCCAAGACCAGAGAGCTGTGTAAGGACATCAGGGATAAAATTGTAGACCTGCACAAGGCTGGGATGGGCTACAGGACAATAGGCAAGCATCTTGGTGAGAAGGCAACAACTGTTGGCGCAATTATTAGAAAATGGAAGAAGTTCAAGATGAAGGTCAATCTCCCTCGGTCTGGGGCACCATGCAAGATCTCACCTCGTGGGGCATCAATGATCATGAGGAAGGTGAGGGATCAGCCCAGAACTACACGGCAGGACCTGGTCAATGACCTGAAGAGAGCTGGGACCACAGTCTCAAAGAAAACCATTAGTAACACACTACGCCGTCATGGATTAAAATCCTGCAGCGCACGCAAGGTCCCCCTGCTCAAGCCAGCGTATGTCCAGGCCTGTCTGAAGTTTGCCAATGACCATCTGGATGATCCAGAGGAGGAATGGGAGAAGGTCATGTGGTCTGATGAGACAAAAATAGAGCTTTTTGGTCTAAACTCCACTCGCCGTGTTTGGAGGAAGAAGAAGGAGGAGTACAACCCCAAGAACACCATCCCAACCGTGAAGCATGGAGGTGGAAACATCATTCTTTGGGGATGCTTTTCTGCAAAGGGGACAGGACGACTGCACCGTATTGAGGGGAGGATGGATGGGGCCATGTATCGCGAGATCTTGGCCAACAACCTCCTTCCCTCAGTAAGAGCATTGAAGATGGGTCGTGGCTGGGTCTTCCAGCATGACAACGACCCGAAACACACAGCCTGGGCAACTAAGGAGTGGCTCCGTAAGAAGCATCTCAAGGTCCTGGAGTGGCCTAGCCAGTCTCCAGACCTGAACCCAATAGAAAATCTTTGGAGGGAACTGAAAGTCCGTATTGCCCAGCGACAGCCCGAAACCTGAAGGATCTGGAGAAGGTCTGTATGGAGGAGTGGGCCAAAATCCCTGCTGCAGTGTGTGCAAACCTGGTCAAGAACTACAGGAAACGTATGATCTCTGTAATTGCAAACAAAGGTTTCTGTACCAAATATTAAGTTCTGCTTTTCTGATGTATCAAATACTTATGTCATGCAATAAAATGCAAATTAATTACTTAAAAATCATACAATGTGATTTTCTGGATTTTTGTTTTAGATTCCGTCACTCACAGTTGAAGAGTACCTATGATCAAAATTACAGGCAAACCTGCAAAATCGGCAGTGTATCAAATACTTGTTCTCCCCACTGTAGTTCTGAGTGGTGTTAGCTGGTGACTTGTACTTCAAGTAAAAAGTTGCTCTGGCTGAACGTGCATGGGAGCTTTAGAGGCCAGCCATTTTTTTTCTGTCTTGGTTTGTCATAATTGTCAAATTTTCTTGTGATTTTGACATCATAAAAAGATTTTTCTGAGATATCAACAATTTTGTAGTGATCTAAACATAACAAAAGTTGTTTTGACAAGACTGTGACTCAAAAGTTGCTTTACATTTATGCTATTACAATAAAATAATTTTTTAAGTTTTTTTCTTAATATAGTAATGCATTATTTTACAGTGTACGGTGTATATAATTTCCCTATATACTTATATTTACTGTACTTTAAGATTGACATTAGAGTATACATATATTACCTAACAATAATATTAATTAGAATATTACTATTATTATTTTTATGAAAAACAATAATAGTCATCATATTTTTGTAAATATTATTTTAAGACCTAAAATCCTCACTGTGCATTTTTAGTAGAGCTGCATGTAAAAGAAAATTATTAATAATAGTAATAATAAAAATGTACATATAATTTACAATAATATTTACAAGCAGCTCTACAAAATAATTGCACATTAAGGATATTAGCTAATTAGTAAAGAAAAAAAGAAAGAAAGAAAGAAAGAAAGCTCTTATTTATATAAAAAAATTAGTGTAAAATAATGAAAATATCATACAGTGATGCTAACATGCCAAAGGTTGCATTGACTATTAGCAGTTGTATATTTGTTGTATAGTGATTGGTGGATGTATCGTACCTTTTTGCTGCAGGACTGTCTGATCTCCTCCACCTCGTCGTCTTTGCTCTCAATCTCTTTTGAATGCGTCTGTCTCAGTCTCTCCATCTCCATCTCCAGACGGAGCTTGGCCTGCAGGTCACAACATCAACATCTCATTGAATACAAATCTACACCTTCTGCAAGCACACATGCATTGAAACACAGTTGAACATACGACATGTGCATACAGATGCATATGCAAAATATCCCTGCCGCACAGGCCAATAAAACTCTTCTTAATTATTATTATAATGTATGCAGACTGTGAGTATTGACAGTTTCTTCATACCGACGCATCAGCGGAATCTACATGAATTAGCATATTACGCATGGCAGGTGAAAATTGTGTGCATGGAGAATATGCATCATTCCAAGAAATAATACATTAAACATCAGGCAGCTCAATCCAACGTACTGTATATATCCTTATGAAATGATGTATGGCTGGTCCGAGTGTGGCTTTTGTTTACTTAGATACAGTGTGTGAAGACAAAACTGTTGCAAAGGTTAGGTGAAGTTAAAGTCCCCACCAAGATAGAAAAAATTTGATCGTGTATGTGTGTTTGATTACCTGCTCCAGCATCTGAATGGTTCCAGCCTGCTCATCGAGTTCTTCTTCTTGATCTTTGACCTTAGCCTCAAGGTCACGAAGCTGCTTTTTAACCTTGGCCAACGACGCCTCGTCCTTTGACTCCTGTGAGTTCAGATCTTGAAGCTCTGCCTCCAATTGCTCCAGCTTCAGATTGACAGCACATATCTCCAGATCCTTATCCTGAGAGCAGAGAAAAACTCATTTAGAACAACATAGTCTGGACTCGGCACACATAGACACATGTACGTCACAGCCAGGAAAAGTCTGTGAGTGAGAGACAACAAAGGAAGAGGTTGCTGACCTCCAGTTGTTGTCTAAGGCTGAACACTTCCCCGGTCAGCATGTCTTTCTCTCTGCTCAGCTTCTCCCGCTGACTCTTTTCTCGCTGCACCTCCTCCTGAGCCTGAGTCTGCTCTGAGTCAAACCTGCAGACATTGCATGCATATAAAAAACACACCGTCAACAAGTTTAATCTCAGGAAAGAGGAAACAAAAGTACAAAGTCGTTTTCCAGAGGCTTTACACTCTCTGTTCCTATGTGGTGGAATGAGCAGCCATCTTCCACCCAATCTACTTGATTGTTTGAGATGGTCCTCATTTATATGTCACTTAGTATAAAAAAAGGTAAATATTAAATGTAAAAATCTACAAAGATTTTTCTGTAATTAGATGGTAATAGCCATGATATTTGCCACTTTGACATTATTGCACCAGCCAATAACGTGACAAAAGTAAATGGGATCGTTCACCCAAAAGATAATTTATTCACCCTCATGTTGTTCCAAATTTTCTTCTGTGAAAGACAAAAGAAGTTATTTTGAAGCATGTTGGTAACAGCTGTTTTGGTTATACAATTAACTTCCACTGACATTTCTCAAAATATCTTGTTTTATGTTTCACAGAAGAAAGACAATCATATGGGATAAGAATGACATGAGGGTGAGTAAATGATGACAGAATTTTTTAATTCTGGGTGAATTATCCCTTTAACCAGACAAGCAGACAGTTACAAACTCTTCAGAAAACAATGTCAATTGATAATTCATTTTAATATTATTATTTATCAAAGAAATAAATACCCCCCACGTACTTTGAATAAAAATCAAATTAAAAAAAAAAAGGAAAAAATACTGTCAATGCTGGCAAATCTTTATAAAAAAAACTATGTTTTGGCAGTGACAGTGTATGGGATTTTTCCTAATTTTGCTTTTAATAAAAGTGTATACTATTTGCTGCCATTAAACTGCATTATCTGCATATCTGATTTCATGATATCGGTGTTAATTGAAAAATCCCATATTAGTTGACCATTAGTCAAATTACTGTATGTACAATGCAATAACTAAAGGCAATCGCTAATTTCTAATCACACTAAACACTATAATTAAAGCACAAGTCTAATGACAAAAAACATTAAAAAAAAAATATATAAATAAAACATACCTCCTTTTCCTAAAATTGTTAAGCATAGCAGAGTGTTGAGAAACTAAAACTCCTCTAAGCCTTACAGTATTGTGTGTGACGTGCGTGTCAGGAGGGGCATTAGTGGAAAGCGTTCTGATTGGGTTAACTAAGTGGGTAACAATGTGTGAGGAGGGGGGAGTCGTGACGCTTTAGGGCAAATCGGTTCATTCTTTTTCTCTTTTTCTAGTTCTCTCTTTCGTTCTCCACCCCCTCCTCTCAAAGGCCCTGTTATGATCTCGCAAATGAGTCTTATGCAACTCTTCGTGGTAATCCTAGCCTCACTCTCCTTGCCCTCCCCCATCCCTCCCAGTGGCTAAATTTGCCGTCACCCTGAGTCTCAGGCCGATCATTACATTTAGAGTGGACTTTCACACATCCCATCCGCAGTGACAGGCACAGCCTCCGCCTGTTTACTTGAGAGTCTAGAATGGCTTAGCTGCAGCACCTTCGCACATTAACCACCATCGCTCCGTTTAGAGCATGCCGCTAAGAGTAATGATAGTCATACATATTTCATTTTGAGGTTACTGAGGCACTGGTGAGCTACTCTTAAAGGTTTGTTCACACCAAGGACAATAACTATAACTACTAAGTTTTATTAATCATTCTAATTCTATGAGAATAGGGAAGACCAAACCACAACTATAACGACACAGATGAGTGATATATTTGAAATCTTTTAAAAACTTATTTTTTTCCATTGACAGACAATTAGAATCCACCCGGTGTTAAAGAGCCGGGTGGTAAAAAAAATAGATGTTATAATTAATCGTGATCTTCATTTTTTTATATGGATTCTTAAAAAGAATCATATTATAAGATAAGAAATCATATTTTATCCGAGGTGTGAATGTGAGTTTGCAGTCTGTATAGAATGTGATTCAATAAAAAGATTAAAATAACGGCAAGAAACGTCTTTGTATTGTTTAACAAACATACAACACGACCAGCGTAGTCCACTGGTAGCAAAATAAGGTAACACTTTATTAACACTTGTTAGGGTTAACATGTACTTACTATAGTAATAACAGTCAATTTTGCATAATTACATGTAACTAACCCTCAACCAAACCCTAATCCTACCCTAACCCTAAAGTAAGTACATGTTGTTAATTAATATTACTCAGTACTTAAATATATAATTACACTGTAACAATGACACCTTAAAATAAAGTGTAACCCAAAATAAATGCAACTTACATAACCTCCGTGTGACAACACAAATTCTTTTTTGCTATTGTTTTAATAGAAAAACAGTTTTCATAATGTAGAGCGTGTTTATTTATGTGAGATTATAAATCAGGAAACTAGATGAGTAAATTAATCAAATAAACCATGTGTATGAGCTGACATTGTCTTGATTTGTGCTTATAGGTGAAAATTCTCAAATGACAACTATCATGATTAGTTTTCATTGACTAAAACTACACTTTTTTTAAATTCAACACTACTACACATCATGCCATGACAGAAATAGACATACAACCAACAAAATATCTTGCTGCGCCATAAAGTGCTCCATAAGAGGTACAATTATCCATTATCTGGTCTGACTCACTTGCGCTGTTTCTTCTCCAGGTCGTGGTTGCGGCTCTGCTGCCCCTCCAGGTGCAGTTTGGTGTCCTGCAGCTCGGCTGTCAGTCTCTGGCATTTCTTCTTCAGCTGCTGAGCCACACGCTGCACCTCTTCATTGTCCGCCTGCAGGTCTGTCAGCTAAACACACAGATTCTCAGTGAGTCTATACAGGTGGATCTGTCCAGCCAGTGTGCGTCTTGTCTAGATGTGCGAGTTTCAGCTAATACATTCATTTTTTAGACAGTACATGCTGTTGTGTTGGACGACACTGACAATACGAGTGAAGTCTGAGTCTTTATGAGGTGTGTGTTAGTTTGGTAGAATAATGTCAACAGCAGAGATGCACTTTTATTAAAATTCTGTACATTACCAATAAGCTGATAATTATTTTCATGTTATGGCTGATTACCGATAAATGGGTGATATTTTTTGTCTAAATAAAATTAAAATAAAACATGAAAACTAAAATCAATCTGTTTCGAAAACAGATATTGTGCGTCCCTATTTGACTTGAAGGCAGTGGCAAAGTGACCTGAGCTGTTAGCATTTAAGTGCAAAAAAATGTTTTTGAGTTTGTATGATGTCATTACCTTTCTCTCCAGCTGCCTTTTGTTTTGCTGCTCCACCTCTAGTTTGTCATCAAACTCTTGCTGGAGTCTCTTCTTGGTGAACTCGATCTCTCTGATGGCCCTCTCATACTTGAGCCTCCATTCTCCTCCTGAACACAGAGTCAGTGATGATTAAGGCCGCACAGTTCATTGTGAGATGGCCTTGTGTGATTACTAAACTGCAAATTGCAGTGATTTCATTAAATAAATCTGTAAGTGCTTCAAAGTGAAGTGGCAGCACTCTGTTTTGTCTATTGCACATAGTCCAAGCACTATCTCAACTGGTTCAGTGCACTTGAAGTTCATGGTGCAATTTGAGATGTCATATGTTTTTCATAATGCAGTTAAAATTACATTATTTGGCATCATAAATTGCAATATGATTTTCAAGGTGAAACACCATGGGCCAGATTAGTCTGTGGTCATTCACTTAAGAGAGCCAAGGTTCAAACTCTGGACCTCTGCCAGGGAAATTTCACTACAATCCTTTTGATTGTGGCTCACAGTGAATTTATAAGATATCTGATAAACTGGAAAAAAGTTTTATATAATCAAAGCAGATCACTGAAATGCTCTGAAAATATACAAACCCGATTCCAAAAAAGTTGGGACACTGTACAAATTGTGAATAAAAACAGAATGCAATGATGTGGAAGTTTCAAATTTCAATATTTTATTCAGAATACAACATAGATGACATATCAAATGTTTAAACTGAGAAAATGTATCATTTTAAGGGAAAAATAAGTTGATTTTAAATTTCATGGCATCAACACATCTCACAAAAGTTGGGACAAGGCCATGTTTACCACTGTGTGGCTTCCCCTCTTCTTTTTATAACAGTCTGCAAACGTCTGGGGACTGAGGAGACAAGTTGCTCAAGTTTAGGAATAGGAATGTTGTCCCATTCTTGTCTAATACAGGCTTCTAGTTGCTCAACTGTCTTAGGTCTTCTTTGTCGCATCTTCCTCTTTATGATGCGCCAAATGTTTTCTATGGGTGAAAGATCTGGACTGCAGGCTGGCCATTTCAGTACCCGGATCCTTCTTCTACGCAGCCATGATGTTGTAATTGATGCAGTATGTGGTCTGGCATTGTCATGTTGGAAAATGCAAGGTCTTCCCTGAAAGAGATGACGTCTGGATGGGAGCATATGTTGTTCTAGAACTTGGATATACCTTTCAGCATTGATGGTGCCTTTCCAGATGTGTAAGCTGCCCATGCCACACGCACTCATGCAACCCCATACCATCAGAGATGCAGGCTTCTGAACTGAGCGCTGATAACAACTTGGATGACATGGCGTCCCAGTTTTCCAAAAAGAACAAATTTTGATTCGTCTGACCACAGAACAGTTTTCCACTTTGCCACAGTCCATTTTAAATGAGCCTTGGCCCAGAGAAAACACCTGCGCTTCTGGATCATGTTTAGATATGGCTTCTTTTTTGACCTATAGAGTTTTAGCCAGCAACGGCGAATGGCACGGTGGATTGTGTTCACCGACAATGTTTTCTGGAAGTATTCCTGAGCCCATGTTGTGATTTCCATTACAGTAGCATTCCTGTATGTGATGCAGTGCTGTCTAAGGGCCCGAAGATCACGGGTATCCAGTATGGTTTTCCGGCCTTGACCCTTACGCACAGAGATTGTTCCGGATTCTCTGAATCTTTAGATGATATTATGCACTGTAGATGATAATAACTTCAAACTCTTTGCAGTTTTTCTGAGAAACTCCTTTCTGATATTGCTCCACTATTTTTCGCCGCAGCATTGGGGGAATTGGTGATCCTCTGCCCATCTTGACTTCTGAGAGACACTGCCACTCTGAGAGGCTCTTTTTATACCCAATCATGTTGCCAATTGACCTAATAAGTTGCAAATTGGTCCTCCAGCTGTTCCTTATATGTACATTTAACTTTCCGGCCTCTTATTGCTACCTGTCCCAACTTTTTTGGAATGTGTAGCTCTCATGAAATCCAAAATGAGCCAATATTTGGCATGACATTTCAAAATGTCTCACTTTCAACATTTGATATGTTATCTATATTCTATTGTGAATAAAATATAAGTTTATGAGATTTGTAAATTATTGCATTCCTTTTTTATTCACAATTTGTACAGTGTCCCAACTTTTTTGGAATCGGGTTTGTAGATATGTAAGGTGGCTTTAGTGATGGCATGCAGAGTGGAGCCGGTCCATGCCATGTTACCATTACAGAACGAACTGTAATTGCTGGAAAGTGTAATAAATCAAATGTTCATGCCTTAGCATTAAGTCTCAGAGATCAGCTGTGTGACACAGAGGTGAGAACAAACCGTCACCAGTCTGACATGTGCATTAAAATGAGTTCTGTTCATGACAGCAGTGATTCTAATAAGAGCACTACTGAGTATTATCATGCTCAGGCTTTCACAGAGAACATGTTGCTCACCAATAGAAGAAATAAGTAACTATTTATCTTTTTCAATAAATTCATAGTGAAAGAAAGTGCTCAAAATATTGATCATTGATCATCAACCTCAGATAATCAAGGTAAACTGAAAACAAAACTGAGCCAGACAGTTTTGTTTTCTATTAATCGTCTATTACATTTGCCATTTTATACCCTATTTCCAAAACAAAAAAACATTTTAAACTAAATACTATAATAAATACAAAATAAAAATAATAATTTTTAAACTGAACCCTGTGATGTCAAAGCTGAATTTTCAGCATCATTACTCCAGTTCTCCGTGTCACATGATCCTTCAGAAATCATTCTAATATGATGATTTGGTGCTCAAAAATCATTTATTATTATTATTATTATTATTATTATTATTATCATTATCAATGTTAAAAACATTTGTGCTGCTTAATATTAAATTGGAAAATAATTTTTTTAGGATTATTTGATGAATAGAAAGCATTTATTTAAAATAGAAATCTTTTCATATACTAGGTTCATTTTTTGTTAGATAATAGTTTATATACAGTATATAACAGTTCTCAAAGCAAAGCAAGGAACATGGATTTGTCTCTAAAACTTTTAAAAAAATATTGAGACACCAGAAGCGGTGTCCCTCTTCATGGAAAGTTCCAGAAGCAGAAGAGACGGAGAGAGACGGAGAGAGAGCGCATGTTTGGTGTTTTCACTGCCCCCTGGCATTTCCATATAAACAGCTTAATGAGGAGCAGCAGCTCTGATGCTACAGATTATTTTCTCATTTGTCTGGAGGTGCCACGCTGAAACGCTCAGCACACCTGAAGCTCTACCCCTCACCAGAGAGTCATGGGCCATCAAACTCATGGAAATCCTCCCAGATAACCCTTCAATTCTGCCAAAATGATTCGGGAAGGCTCTGATAGTTTTTGCTCAAAGCTCAGCTATCATAAGGGAATACCTTCACTAAGATCCCATTATGCATTTTATTCCAATCTTGCTCTGTCCAGGAAGTGATGTCACAAACTCACCGGTGTCATCGTCATCCATTTCCCCGTTGAGCTCCGATGCGCGTATGAGCCGTGCCTCCATCACTTCCATCTCCATAGACTCCATCTGCTTCTTCATAGCGTCAAACTTGGCCTGAAACGCAAACACACACAGACGCAGAGCACATCATCTCTCTGTTCTGCAGGGAAATGCCCAGACCATCTGCTCACACAGGCAACCCTGAGCCTAAGAGACACATAAAAACACACAGTACACACACACACACACACACACACACACCAGGCATACAGAGACAAATACCTGTAGTCTCTTGCTCACACACACAGTCTTTCACATGGATATTTAATATGAGATGACACAATTTGTATACGGCTCACGCTCTGCTGCATGGACTGCATTGTCTATGCTTTAGTGGAAAATATCTATTTCAGGCATGAGGAGATTCCTTACAGAAAACCATCAACTCAAACTCTATCTCTGTTCAGAAGTGTGTGTGTGTGTGTGTGTACAGGTTTTTTTTACATTGCGGGGACCAAATGTCCCCACAAGGATAGTAAAACCTGAGATCACCTACATTGTGGGGGCCAGCAAGCAGTCCCCATGAGGGAAATGGATTAATAAACATACTAAATTATGTTTTTTTGAAAATGTAAAAAAGCTGAATGTTTTCTGTGATGGGTAGGTTTAGGGGTAGGGGACAGAATATACAGTTTGTACAGTATAAAAACCATTATGCCATTGGAGAGTCCCCACAAAGATAGCGTAACCGAGTATGTGTGTGTGTGTGTGTGTGTGTGTGTGTGTGTGTGTGTGTGTGTGTTACCTGTAGATCTTTCATGTCTTTCTCTAGCCTCAGTCTCTCTGAGGTCTCGGACTCCAGCAGCTGCGAGGCAGACTCGCCTGTGTTGCGCTCATCAGCAAGTTCTGATGACAGTTCTGTGATCTGAAATGTACATATGATGAGCAAACATGAAGCGTACGTCCACTAGATGTGGCACACATGCTCTATTCAGACTTTAGAGTAGTGTATGAGCTCATCTAACAAACATATGCAACACTTCACATCTACATCATCACTAACATATTTCACACAAGGATGATAGCTTTTTGCTATTGTGTTAAGATAGTTATAGACACCCAGACCTCACACCGTCACCGTGTATGTGAAGGTGTGATTTTGTACACTGATGTAATATTAACATACATATAGTACCAACTTTTTGCAGAAATGTATTATGGATGCCTTAAAATGGACATATATAAATGTAGGAATGTATTATACTTCAGTTCAACAGGAAAAAACCCTAGATATGTCAAAATATTGATTTGCACATTAGAGAATGATGCATGAAGCATGAATGTATTCTAAGATATATATCCTTTAAGATATATAATCTAATAAATCATACACTTGATGGTGCCAGTCGTTTAATTTAGTAATCTAATCTCATTTACTTTACTTTTTTTTTGGCTATTGCTGAATGTTTACTCGAACACACTATTGCTTGACATTGCTGTAACCTTTTACAAAAAGTTCATTTTGTTTACTTGAATAATTGTATTGTATAAAAATATTATATAATTTATACATTATACCAATTATATATTAAATGTTATTACATCAAATATATATTATATTATTTAAATATATATTATTGTATAAAAACTATTTATTATTGTTTTCTTTAATTCATTTTATGTCTGTTTTAATTTGTTCATATTTATAATATGTAATAAACAAAAGAGGTATGTTAATTAGCGTAACCCCATTCGTTTTTTGCTGTTATCTCAAATTTCTTATTGAGAATCATGAATTTTCATTGGCATCAATTACTGAAACTTTGGTATGGATCACCCAACAAGTATGTATGCAACTGTTATATGCTCAAATGACTTGAGCATGATAATTATGTGTAAACAATAAAGTTTCTATAAATTGATTCTGAACTGAATTCAAACACTAACCTTGCTTTCCAGTCGGTCACTATTGAGTCTCAACTCATTCCTCTCCTTCTCCACTTTCTCCAGCCTCAACTTGAGCAGCTGAATTTCCTCCTAGACAATCAGAAAAACACAATAAGACAGACAGAAAGACAGGATGACAAGAAATTTAGCCGATATGTAAAGGAATGACCACAGACATTTACACATTCAGACACAATGACAGCTACTATATTTAGCGAAGTATAGAGATAGACAGGTGAGATAAATTAGAAACTGTAACGGAATGACAGACAGGTAGAAAGCCTGCCCTCTTTGGAGTCTCTGCGTCTCTATTACCACAAACCTCCTCCTACTTTCCTAAACTTTTCTTTTGCTAGCTTGAGAGAACTGCAGGCTACAACCAATCGGTTGCAGCTCTGAAGGCTGTTTGTGCAGAGGAGATAGTGACTCTGTGTTTGTTTTTTAAAAGCAGGCTGTTTGGAGGCAGTGTCAGCACCCTTCTGTCTCTCGCAGGAGCATGCCTGACTGCATGGCTACACAGCACTCAGCGGGATGCGGCCCAGCGGACGAAACGCGCATACATGCGCACACACTCTGTGACATGCTAATGCACTCCCCCGCGGGAAGCAGAGTTGCTTTTGATCCAGCATGGTACATAGGTAATGTATGCATACACACAGCCCTGCCACTCTCCACACACACAAACACACACAGGACTCTACAAACACTTGGATTGAGGTGAAGCCGCAGAGACAGTAATCGAAGAGACGGGCGATTTGGGTGCGACTGAGAGCTGCAGCTGAAATTGAGAGGTACCCCGCGGGGCGGAGAAACCGAGAGGGGCAATAAAAGCTACACAGATGGGCTTTGAATTCAGCTGTACTATTGTCAAAAGGCAAAATCTGTACATGACATGCCGAATTACAGCATTTGAAGTAGTTAGTGAAGATGACAGGTGCTTACGTCTTTGCCGCGGATCTGTTCCTCTGTCAGCTGAACCTCGATGAGTGGACGGACGGTGGTGAAAAGCTTCCACCACGGCCAGCCCTTCACACCCCGGTTCTTCTTGATGTTTTTCTGGATGCAGCGGATTGCCAAGTCCTGGATCTGAAAAACAAGGACATTGTGTTTATGACTGTGTGTGCTTCCTACCGCTGTGCTACTGAGAAATTGTCAGGTCTTTAGGTCTTGAGCTTGTGAAATACAGTGGTTCAAACCAATCAGAGCCCAGATGGACAATAGCAGGCCTGTGTTTGGAGGCCCAGGGCCCCACAGTCAAAGAGCTTCCCTTGGGGGAACCAGCTCTGAATGGACCTTTTCAACCCCGGGACGTCCACAGTGCGGTCCGCAATAAGCCTGAGGGTGGGACTCTAAACTTCAGGGGATCCTAATGTTTACATTCTAAGAACCACCGAGAGAGGTATAATCAATCTGAAGACCCAACAAAAGTTTGGTAACACTTTACAAGGTCCAATTAGTTAACATTAGTTAATGCATTAAATAACATTAACTAACAGTGTGCAATACATTTGTTACAGTATTTATTCATCTTTGTTAATGTTAGTTATTAAAAATACTGTTCATTGTTAGTTCATGCTAGCTCAGCTCCATTAAATAATATTAACAGATACAACTTTTAATTTTAATAATGTATAAGTAAATGTTGAAAAATCAACATCATCTAAAATTAATAAATGCGTCATTGTCTTTTCATTGTTAGTTCATATTAATGAGTGTACAGTAGTTAACTAATTGTTACATTGAGACATGTAACTTGCAGTGAGTCATGTTGATACAATAGCGAAGTCTTCGTCAGGCTGATTCAAACTGGAAACTCTTAAATCTTTTTGAATGATTCAACAAAATAATCGACACATATGACACAGATATTATTTTTAATTTGAGAACTTACATTGGTAACACTTCATTAACTTACATTGGTAACACTTCATTTTGATGGTCCCTTTTGAACATTTTATTGACTATAACTTTGCAACTACATGTCAACTAACTCTCATTAGAGTAGTAGTAGACTGTCTGACATTCTACTAACTATAAGTAACTTTGCAAGTACATCAACTTAATCTAACCCTACCAGTCTACTAATACTCTACTAACAATCTAATGAGTAAGTAGACATGTAGGTGCAACGTTACGTATAGTCAACAGAATGTGTGACCATCAAAATAAAATGAAACCCTTACATTTTTCATATTTCTGACATGGCATGAACACACATCTCAGTGTGCAACCCACTTATTGACACTCGACTCAAAGTTTGAATAAACGCTGCTCTACTTCATCAAGCGGACGTTAACACAGCTTACATACTCAACCTTAGCAAAACACTCATTACTGGTGTTGATCACAGGAAGAACAAACATATTTTGTTCAAAGAGGCTGTCAGAAGGCTATACAGAGGAGGGATTCTGGAGTCGTACCAACTGTGTAGAAATGCAGCTAGAAGCAAAAGCCCCAAGCTCCTTTGAGTAATTCAATTAAACTTCAATACTACTTGGCAGCTGATTTAAACCCTGCATAAGATTTACATGCTGCAGGAACAGGGACGATTCAAATAATAGAGGATTATGTGGAAACCCAATTAGACAGGCCCAATTCAGCACATTAACAGGGCCGAGTCTTCGGACTGAATGTTTTCGTTCGGACTATGTCTAATTTGTCACGGTGAGAAAGCTTCGGCACAGAACAGAGGCGGCGCGTGGCCGACATATGCACTGCAGCTCATTTGCTACGCTTTGACCATAACAAATGCCACAAACAGCCATCTAAACAGCTTGTAAGAGACGGCGAAATCAGGAAGAGCTTCCTAATTAAAATGGCCGTCTGGAGGAAATGGTGCCTGTGAGCCCTGGGGCCTGGCAGGAGGAACTAAGTGTTACGTACGAACGGATGCGACGCCAACAAAGTCGGCCACAACCCCTCCAACAGGTGTGCGGTGTGAATTTGAATACGGATCAGCAGGTGGCATTCATCCGCACGTATGAACACAAGGACATTTGAGCACACTTCACACTTGGAATGAAACTTATGTCTTAAGGCAATGAGTTAATTAGACACACGATTGGCATTTGTGAAATTCCCAGCTCCCTCTAGTGTCGTTTCCATTGAACGTCAAAGAAAATTTGGAAGGAGCAGGCCGGCGTGCTTCAAAGGAGCCCACGTGGAGTTCTGTGTTCAGGCGCCCCCCAACAGAGACAAACAGAAAGAGGGAGAGAGGAAAGACAGAGAAATCTGGGGGGACTAAGGGCTTAGAACACATAGTCTAAAACTGGAACAGACTTCAAGGTGCTGAGATCCCTCAATTATCGATCTGAGAGAGAAACAAGCAAATTGATTTTGCATTGTGGCAACTATGGTCTGCAAGAGGAAGTCTGGTCCCACTTGTCTGTCTCTCAGGGATCTACCGTAACGATTCAACTCAACACTTCTTGTCTTGACATTGTTAAATACATCCTACAACACAAATGACTTCAGCTCACGCTTGGGTCTTTCCACTTCCACTTTCCACTTATTTTTTTAGATCTGGAAGAGGATATGATACTGAGATTCTGTTCAAGACTGTTTTCATCACTAGGTCAGGGGCCATTGTCTCACATAACCAGACATTTATTTTTATGACAGTTCTTTTTGTTGAAATCAAATTAACTTAAAAATAAATTAAATAAATACTATAAAATAAATAGTACATATGTATTGTATATACATTACCATTCAAAAGTTGGAGTCAGATTTTTTAAAGATGTTTTTAAAGAAGTCTCTTATGCTCACCAAGGCTACATTTATTTTTTATTGTGAAATATTACAAACTAAAATAACCATTTTATATTTTAAAATATAACATTTAAAACGTACTTTATTCCTGTGATGTCAAAGCTGAATTTTCAGCAGCCATTACTCCAGTCTTCAGTGTCACATGATCCTTCAGAAATCATTTTAATATGCTGCTCAAGAAACATTGATACTTGTGCTGCTTATTATTTTTTGTGGAAACTGAGATACATATTTTTGAGGCTTCTTTGATAGAATGTTCAAAAGAACAGCATTTATTTGAAATAGAAATCTTTTTTCCATTATAAATGTCTTTACTGTCACTTTTGACAATTTAATGCACCCTTGCTGAATAAAAGTATTTTGTGGATTCAAAAATCTTACTAACTCCCAAATGTTGAATGGTAGTGCATCAATAATAATAATACATATTTTAAAATATGTAATTAAATAATAAAAAAAGATTTAAACTATTAGACAGATGTCAGTTTGTGGCAGGTTGCAAACAAAAAAACCTACAAAATTAAATGTACCAATTATTTCACCAACAACTTAAAAAAAAAAAAATTCTAAAATTCTATTTGTGGACATTTAAATTTAGCAACAGACTCAAACAAATCCCTTGAATATCTTTAAAAAATCTGATGTCACTTTGACAAATGTGATTATTTTATTCTCAAAAACACTTGCAAACATTGACTGTTGGTACTGTAAGTGCATGGGCGTCTGAGGTTACGGCCCATGAGGAGACTTTCTACGGCAACAGTCCAGTACAAATCCCTAGACGGATTTCTCAGTCTAGCGTTAAGCATAGGTTTCTGACAAGCTTGACAAAAGATTTCTTTCTAAGGAAATAAATTCCTCTGGGGACAGGTCGCTGTGATTCAGAGGCATCCAGACAAGGCTCTTTGTGGGGACAATAAAGTAGAAAATAACAGTGAACCCGGTCCCACTTTATATTAGGTGGCCTTAACTACTATGTACTTATATCAAAAAATAAGTACAAATGTACTTAGTGTTCATATTGTATTGCAAAACACTTTTGCTGATATTGGGATACGGGTAAAGTCAGGGACAGGTGGTGGTATGGGTAAGTTTAAGGGTAGGTTTAGGTGTAAGGTGTCAACAGTGTAATTATAAATGTAACTACAGAAATTAATTACAGATGTAATTACATGCAGGTAATTTTTAAAATGTAAGTAATATGTAGAAACATGTATGTACACAATAAGTGCATTGTATCATATGATTAATTTAAATGTTAGTACATAGTAGTTAAGGCCACCTAATATAAAGTGGGTCCGTGAACCCTTCAACAAATGGCAAGTTGCAGTCCAACTTCGTCAAAGAAATCAAACAAAACCAGAAGTACACAAGACTTCTTTTATGGCTCACCTACAAATCAGTATTACAAAAGACGCCTTACAAGGAGCCCTGCTAAACAACAGAGACAAAAGAACGCAACACAGGATCTAAAGCAAGAAAACAACCCCTACTAACATCTATGATACCAACTACAGCCAACAAGAGCAAAAAGACCTTATTCAAACTCCTTTTACTTACAGCAAAACATCCAGTAAACAGTCTTGACTCCTGTCAGGAGCTCTGAGGTAAACTGAAAACAAAGTCTCGCCAAGAAAAGTCTTCTCTGTTTGTGTGCAATACTGAAAGAGGAAGTGGATGTTGATGAAGTTGTATTGCCAAGGCAGCTGACCACCGAGGGCCAACAGCAGTGTGAGGAGTTGCATCGAGCCCACCTCCTCCCTTCACATGAGTTTTACTGAGACAGGGGCCCAGTCTTCTCAGGAGAGAGAGACAGAGTCACAGGCAACTGTAGGATCAGCCCTCACATCCTGAGCCAATCCCACTGAGGGTAGCATGAGTGTGAAAGTGAGAGAGCAAGAAAGAGGCACAAAGGACCAGAGATTGAAAGGAAGACACCGGGGCAGAATAGAAGGGCTTAAATTCAAAAAGAGACAGAGTGAGTGGCAAAGCAGAAATTAATGGACAGAGAGGGGGCAGGCGAGAGTGCGGGGCAGGCGAGAGTGCAGGGCACGCAGTGGCAGGAGAATCGATAGGCCTGTGATGGAGGGCAGTGGGGCAGGTGGCTTCTTCCCCGTAGATGCGCTGATTGAATGTTATCTGTCAGCGGAGGCCACAGCCAGAGGGATTTTTTCAAGACAGCAATGACATTCTGATGGACTCTGAGACAAACCTCATGACAAATGAACTGAAGTACGGAGAGCTCTGATTGAGAAAGGGACAGACGCTCAAAAACACAAAACATTTCCATTAGGTGGGACAAAAGGTGGCTTACAATGTCTTAAATGTTCCAGGGGTATGCATGTTGTAAATTATTTACAGTATGAATTCTTTTTTATGAGTTACCTTCCTCTTCTTGAAGGCCTGTCGAGCCAGGTAGCCTCTGCACGCAGCCTGAAACAGGGTAATGTTGCGTCTGGTCTGGATATCTCTGTGCTCCTCCAGCTTAGGCAAAACACCTGCTCTGAAGAACACCTGCAAACAGACCACTGCTATGAGATATATGGAAATACAACAAACTTTCTCATAATGAACATTCACTGAATTCATAACATTTGGTTAATGGCACACTGTTAATAACAATAATAGTAATAATAATAAGTATAATATAGTGTATTCAAAATTGAAATAAAATAATTATATGTATAAGATTAGTTTTAATTTTTTTTATCTTTTTTATTCTTGTTTTACATTGTTTTATACATGTTATTTAGACAAATACATACATGTATATATGTAACATTCATAGTCATAGATTTTCCATTCTGCAGTCACCCTGTCTGAAAGCGTGAGGAGTTCCTTTAAACTGCTGCCCATGCTCTGTTTACTGGTAATTTTCCGCTCTGTGGTGGGGGTGTCAAACCGAGTTGGATTAACACTTCGGAATCCTACTCCATTAGGCCATTTAATCAGAGAAATTTGAGGGAAGTGGACCTTGCGTTTTTTCCAGATGTGCATTCATCAAAGTCTGTGGACATGGTCTAATTGCATTAGCATTCTATTAGTTTTAAAGATGGATTAATCTAGATGAACAGAATCCTAATTAAAATGGCACCGGATTTGTGGTGTACCTAAGAGGCTGTGCTGCTTTGGGAAATTGTTTTGAGATATTTTTATATATATATATATATATATATATATATATATATACACCCATTCTTTCACAAATGTTTGTAGAAGCAGTCTGCATGCCTAGGTGCTTGATTTTATACACCTGTGGCCATGGAAGTGATTGGAACACCTGAATTCAATGATTTGGAGGGGTGTCCCAATACTTTTGGGTATGTATATCTATTTATATCTATCTATCTATCTATCTATCTATCTATACACTCACCTAAAGGATTATTAGGAACACCATACTAATACTGTGTTTGACCCCCTTTCGCCTTCAGAACTGCCTTAATTCTACGTGGCATTGATTCAACAAGGTGCTGAAAGCATTCTTTAGAAATGTTGGCCCATATTGATAGGATAGCATCTTGCAGTTGATGGAGATTTGTGGGATGCACATCCAGGGCACGAAGCTCCCGTTCCACCACATCCCAAAGATGCTCTATTGGGTTGAGATCTGGTGACTGTGGGGGCCATTTTAGTACAGTGAACTCATTGTCATTTTCAAGAAACC
The DNA here is from genome assembly GCA_039654105.1 of Coreius guichenoti. Classification (NCBI taxonomy): domain Eukaryota; kingdom Metazoa; phylum Chordata; class Actinopteri; order Cypriniformes; family Gobionidae; genus Coreius; species Coreius guichenoti. The sequence goes on from CM077174.1 coordinate 25,600,381, forward strand.
AATTTGAAATGATTCGAGCTTTGTGACATGGTGCATTATCCTGCTGGAAGTAGCCATCAGAGGATGGGTACATGGTGGTCATAAAGGGATGGACATGGTCAGAAACAATGCTCAGGTAGGCCGTGGCATTTAAACGATGCCCAATTGGCACTAAGGGGCCTAAAGTGTCCCAAGAAAACATCCCCCACACCATTACACCACCACCACCAGCCTGCACAGTGGTAACAAGGCATGATGGATCCATGTTCTCATTCTGTTTACGCCAAATTCTGACTCTACCATCTGAATGTCTCAACAGAAATCGAGACTCATCAGACCAGGCAACATTTTTCCAGTCTTCAACTGTCCAATTTTGGTGAGCTCGTGCAAATTGTAGCCTCTTTTTCCTATTTGTAGTGGAGATGAGTGGTACCCGGTGGGGTCTTCTGCTGTTGTAGCCCATCCGCCTCAAGGTTGTGCGTGTTGTGGCTTCACAAATGCTTTGCTGCATACCTCGGTTGTAACGTGTGGTTATTTCAGTCAAAGTTGCTCTTCTATCAGCTTGAATCAGTCGGCCCATTCTCCTCTGACCTCTAGCATCAACAAGGCATTTTCGCCCACAGGACTGCCACATACTGGATGTTTTTCCCTTTTCACACCATTCTTGGTAAACTCTAGAAATGGTTGTGCGTGAAAATCCCAGTAACTGAGCAGATTGTGAAATACTCAGACCGGCCCGTCTGGCACTAACAACCATGCCACGCTCAAAATTGCTTAAATCACCTTTCTTTCCCATTCTGACATTCAGTTTGGAGTTCAGGAGATTGTCTTGACCAGGACCACACCCCTAAATGCATTGAAGCAACTGCCATGTGATTGGTTGATTAGATAAATGCATTAATGAGAAATTGAACAGGTGTTCCTAATAATCCTTTAGGTGAGCGTATATATATATATCTCTCTCTCTCTCTATATATATATATATATATATATATATATATATAAAAAGAGAGAGAGAGAGAGAGAGAGAGGATGAGTCCACTGCTGCAATTACTACTCATCTGAGGGAATGGCAACAAATGCCTCTTGATTGAGCCTTTATGTGGAGCTGCTCTGCGGTATAATCACATCAAAAGGCAGCCAGAGCCTTTCAGTGATGTAGAGCCTCAGTTATTGTTATTACAGGAGGCAATCTCTCTGAGCTCCAAGCATCAGATCATAGGGGAGAATGGAGTGTTATGAAATGATTTCATATTCATGTAGTTTGACAGCTTTCAGACCCTATGGCATTCGCTGCCAACCCTACGGTACCACAAATAAAAATAAAGGGCAATATGTTTACCTGAAATGCTCCCTACAAACCCTTTACAACCTCGCAAATTAGAACATCAGGGCTGAGCTACCTGCTGGGCAGCCAATACACACACACACTTATCTGCTTTCAGGCAGGTGTAATATCAGAGTGGGACCTCTCCACCTCAGGAGAGTAGCCAGGGAAAATTGAGTTTCATTTCTCAATGTCAGTGAAGATGTGCTGGAAAAAAAGCCTGATATCACCCGAACGAGAACTTCATTCATGGTCCTCTCGAGTCAAATGTAAGATTAGGTGGAGATGCTAAAAGACTAAATATATTATCCACAGCATCACAGAGCATGTGTGAAACACTATTTTAATACATCATCCTAAGAGACTCCGTTGGATGTGTTCATTTGAAGAACATGAAGATAGTTCTGTGTTAGTAGAAATATCTGTTGCGTGCAGCTTCTTATTAGCCATGTTGCCCCTTGACATTCACCCAGCAGGCCTGTGATTCGCCAGTCTTTTCCACACAAGACCACCATAGGTCAGCATGGTGGAAAGGTCTTTTCATGGGGGTCAAATGGCAGCATTTTCCATGGAGACCAAGAGAATGAAATTCCTCACAAAGAAAAGGGGAAACAAATGGCAATGGAGGAGTGCAAAGAGAGGAGCTTGTGTCTAAGTCTGTGGGGGAGTCTGTGATTTAGACGGATGTATTGTACTAAGGTGGCAACTGAACAATGACTTGGTTCAATAAGCAGCAATGGGAGTTCATGATTGGTTAGGATCTTGTTCCATCTACACTGGCTTCAAAAAAGTATTTGGACACACAAGACACGCTTGAAAATGTTGAATGTCACTGCATTAGATAGAAAACATCAAACCAAGTGACATCTGCAAACAAATTAAATCTGTAAAAAAAAGATTTTATCCAAACTATATTTATTTTTCATTTGTTTTGTTTTTTTACTTCATTATTTTTTTATGTAGATTTTAAAAATAAATAAAATTTAAAAAAAATTATAAAATAAAAGGTGAGCTACATATACAGAATATGACCACATATATGACATATACATAAACCATATATATTACATATACAAACAAATACATTTTTATTTTACATGTATGTGCATTTTATTTTATTTTGTAAAAATTAAGTTAAAAAAAAAAATAATAATAATAAATAATAATAATAATAATAATAAATAAAATAAAAAATAAAAGGGTGCAACTGTATATCAGAATCACCATCAGTGGTGTGAATCTCTATACTACATATATAAAATTATGGCTGTCAACTAGTCATTTGTGTATTTCCTGGACACATTTTTCTCTATTCCCATTTATGTAATCAGCTATTTATCAGAATGTGATTATTTTGGCTCTCTCTCCAGGCTGCTGTTCTTTGTCTGAAAGCACAATATCTTGCTGTGCCGATTGGTGTTTGTAGTGAGTTATCGGCAAGCACCAAGCCAGTGTAAACCAAACAAAGCAAGCCAGTGCCTCGCCAGAATCAATCTCTCGTCTACAGAAGATGCACAAAAGGATTTCTGCTTTAATCATTTGAAGTGTAGTGAAGAGACCCAGAGTGCAATGGGGCAACCTTCCAACAGAGCTCATACAATCTCAGAAAACCTCACAATAAATGTCTTCCTCGCTCCAACATGCCCGCCAATGAGGCCTGCCAGCGGTGCCAGCCATGTCCCATCTGCAGCTAAGCATTCTGGGTAAAGCATCGGCCCAGAGCAGAGAGTGCTTTACGACAGGAGAGGAGGAGATGAGTCTTTTTGGCCGAAGCCCACCCTGCCAAACTTTCCGTCCAGATGTGAGCACAGCGGCAAAGCGGATTAAAGTCTGTCTGTGTCTAAGAGATGTAGAAGAAGCGAACGTTTCGGCAATCTAAATGGAAATCATGCCATCTGTTTGGAACTGATCCTCGTGACTCAGGCCGAATCTGTATGCCACAAACTGATTCAATGCACTGATCCATAACATAGAGGGACTGAAAAAGTGAAGTCTTTTTTTAGATGACGTTACAGCTTTATGATTATGACATGAAAAACCGAATTGTCAATTTCTAACCCTGATATTGTAAAAGTAATTAATTAGATTAACAGTTCAGCATGAGCGCACCAACTGTCCATTCACAGAGTTCAGGACTCCCACAAATGCTCCCATTATAATCAATGAATGAAATGCACAACAAATCTTGCTGTACTGGCTGGGAGCATTCTAGTTTTGTTGACTCACTCGCTTGCAGTGTGTTTTTGGGTGTCAAACGAGCAGCCCAAAATCTAGCAAACTCAAAAATAATTCAACATTTCCAATGATACTTTTTGTTTCAGTTCTGAAGCCTCATTATGTTAGATCGTGTTTCCTTAGCGCTCATTTTTTGTTGTACCACGAACAAAAGTGAAAACATGCACCTATAAATCAGGCTTAAATACTCTTCAATTGGCTCAACATTTCACCATAGCATTCGTGCACTCAACAGACATGTCTGTGATTGGTTACAATGCTCACCCAGTACAAAACATGTTGTAACTGGATGCAACAAGAGTAGACCTACATGGAATGTCTATCATCACTTTTATGAAATCGCAATCTTGGGAAAGCTGCATTGGGATTGGGATCCCGTGAGTCCCAACGCAAATCTCATGGGTGCAAGGAGTTTTACCTTTGCTGTGGGTGGAATTGGGCGGTCAAAAAATATAGCGGGGGTCCCGGGATTTGGCTCTTAATGAGAACAAATTAAGTTGAATGGAGGATGTCAAACAGAGAACGATTTCCTGCGCTCTGAAAACTTGCATGTTTTATTTTGAGTATCCCTGCATCCGAGGCTTAAGCACCTACGGAAATGGCAGAGCACCCAAGGAAAAACCCAAGATATTCTCCAATCTCCATTCATTGTAACCAAATTAACTGCAAAATCATCGAGTATATCTGCGAGAGAGCGACTCAAGACAACACTCATGGTTTTGTTATGTTGGTAATGTATTTGCAGTCCATGTTTCTCTTCGCGAGACATGAATAACTTTTGTGTAATGAATTAATCAAGCGCGCCATCGAATGGGGAAAAAGACAGTACTCTTGAAAAACTAACACCAATATAATTAATTATTGAGTAATGAGCATGTTAAAATGTTTTAAGGGCATTTGCTGCGTATTTTTTTTTATTTAATTTGCTTTTTATTTGTTTAATATTTATTTTATGTATTTATTTATTTTATAACTAAATTAAATATTGTCCCTTGTTAGGTTAACAGAATTATTGTTAGGTGTGTATTGTTACACAAATGTTTAAATATGTTTTTTAGGCTCCGCTAGTTATGATGTTTTAGAAGGCTACTAAAAAATAGGCCAACTGTGTTTGTCATGTGTGGTGCTTTACATTAGTATTACCTTATGGTCAGTTTAATTAACCACATTTTATGTTTTATGTCTGTTATTCTGAACGTTTAGCATAGCCCTAATGTTTGGAGTGGATACAAACATTGCAGGTGCAGGAACACACACATTGCGGGAGAATGTGGTAATAGTCAGAAATTATTGCTGCAATACCGAAGGCTGCAGTTTCAAGACCTAAGTTCTAGGACCGCATTTCTAGGACCCTAGTTTTATGTAACAGCACCATCTAGCCATTCTACTCCAACAGAGGAGACCAGATTCAAACTTCAAACAAACAGATGCGGGCGCAGTATTTGTTTTCAAATCATATTTGTTCAAATTATTTATTAAATGGACTAATACAGTGTTTCCCAACCCTGTTCCTGGAGGCACACCAACAGTGCACATTATGGATGTCTCCCTTATCTGACCCATATATTGGAGTCTCTGCTCATGGGCTGATGAGCTGAATCAGGTGTGTTTGACTAGTAAGAGTTTGAAAATGTGTACTGTTGGTGTGCCTCCAGGAAAAGGAACCAGAAACACTACTAATAAACACACTAGTTTGTAGAGCAAGTTTTACCATTTACTTAACTTTAGTAAGTTAGTAGAATAGTAAGTGCTATAAAATAGTATAAACTGCGAATATATATAAAAAAACTAGGGTCCTAGAAATGTGGTCTGAAACTGCAGCCTCCGGTATTGCAGGAATACCCTACTCAAGCAGTACCCAAAAACACTTGAAAACAATCGGTTTGGTGAAAATTAACTGTACTCCGTTAATAAATGATGAGAAAACTTAATGAGAAATATACTTCGCTTCAATAAATAGAACAATAATTACATTGTTAATGTAAAAATACAAAATAGAACTGTTTTGGTTGTTGTTGTTTTCTGGATAGCGTAAGTAATGTTTATTTATTCAACCTGAAAATGTGTCAACATGTGTAAACATGAATTTATATATTAAAAAAAAAAACAGAGAACCTGCCTCCTCATTTCAGAACACCACTGTACACCACTGAATTTGAAAAACTCTCCAGAGTGAATAGCTTGAGTAATGCAGCTAATGAGCCTTTTCTAGGTCTAATATTGCTAGCTACATTATCATTTTTAAGGTTTAGTTTAGAGGGAGAATGTAGATATTACTTACTCTGCTCAAGCCCATGTGATAGCTGCTTTTTTCCAGCTCAAGGGACTCCAGCAGCTCTTCGACAGCCTGAAACACACAGAGAGACAGACACACATGTATAAAACAGTAAGACAGGCATAAAGATCTAGTGTGCCATCCACTTCAGAGCACCAAGAGGACAGTATGCTGACTGGGGCACTCTTTCTGTCCAAAAGCTAACCCAGCTTGGGGAAACTGGGTCACAAACAACTGTCTTAATGTCTGACCTCTCTCTTCTACTCACCCATGAGTGCTTTCTTCCTGACAGGATGTCAGGCAAATAACAACATGGCAGGGGATTAAAAAAAATCTCGGTGGACTGATGAATAATGGCTAGAGTTTGAGTTAAAAGCACAGGGATGTATTGAGTGCTCTCTGCAGGGACACAGGGCCCGACTGGTGAACAGGTTCGGTGAGAGATGAGCGAAAGGCCACGCCTCAGACTGAGCAGCTGCAGATAGATCACAGGTCTAATGGGGAATCTGCTGATGTCTGGTTACCACAGCGTGACCTCGGTAAAACATAGCTAAAGTAACATGCAAACAAATATAGTTCTCCTGAGATACATTTATTTGAGCCATGTTTGTATACTGAAAAATATGAAACTATTATCTGTGACAAACAGATATATAATATATATACAGTATCAGTCAAAAGTTTGAACACGTTTACTCATTCTTTATTACTATTTTCCATAGTCTTCACTGTATAAATTAAATATAAATGAAACCTTATTAAAAGTTACAAAAGTTATTCAGTCAATAGCAGTCAGTGATTTTTTTGCAGCGAGTCTTTTGTTGTTTGATTAACATTAAAAACACAGACAGCAGCAGGAATATTAGGCTGTTGTCTCTTTAAAACACAATGCACGGATCCAATATACTGGTTACACATGCATTGTCTTTCTCGACTGTTTATGTTCACTTAAAACATAACCAACTATGTTTACTAGGATACTCGCCAAGATGAGCATTTTGACATATTTTTGTGTGACATTGTTAGTTCAAGCGCAAGACGACACGAAAGAGAACTCAATTCAGTTATTCGCTGTCTGTAAAGCAGCTTTCTGGGCGCATGCTTCGGATGTGTCCGCACACAAAACTTTTCACACAGCGTGCGAGTACTGAATTGAGTTCTCATTCGGGTCTTTACCCGAACATACATACATAAATACATATACGTGTGTGTGTGTGTGTGTGTGTGTGTGTGTGTGTGTGTGTGTGTGTGTGTGTGTGTGTGTGTGTGTGTATGTATGTATGTATGTATGTATGTATATATATATATATATATATATATATGTGTGTGTGTGTGTGCGTGCGTGTGTATGTATGTATGTATGTGTATATACACACACACACACACACACACACACACACACATATATATATATATATATATATATATATATATATATATACACACATATATATAAAACACACATTTATATACACATGAAGTTGACATTAAGCCATTACAGGTCTTTGTAGACTCAATAACAGAAGCGGGGTCAGTGATAGGACAAGATGCCACTGATAGAGTCGTCACTCTGGGCCCTGATTAAAGCCTTTATTGCCCTGTCACCAGAGCAGAGCCGAGATTAAGAGGGAAAAGATGTGTACTACAGCCCATTAATCAACAACACAGCTCTCTGCCCTAAGCACTGTCATAATCAATTACATGGAAGAGCAGCTCATGAAGGAGGAGCCAAACAGCACTCAGAGAAACAACACACTCACAAACACACACATAAAAGAACACTCACCCTTCTCTCATCAGTTACAATGTAGTTCCGCCCATGTTTCTTCGTCAGGTGGGGAGTCAGCACATCAAAGCGACGGCGGAACTCCGAAAAGACCAAATGATCAGGATAACCTTGAGGACGGGGAGAGCCAAATTACAGGAGCATTACAAGAGAAGGACGTGTGAGATTCTAGAAAGCTACAGGGCTTGTGTAGGTTCAGCAGAGAGCAATGATGAGGGCATTGGTCAGTTGCTTATCTTAAGAATGTTCTGCTTATTCAGGGCTTTGGGCTGAAATGTGCCAAAACATTTTCCAATGACATTTTCACTGAACAAAATAAGCCCATGAATGTCTCCAAAAAAAAAAAAATAATATATGACACACAGAACACTAGGCAGTTCCTGACCACATAAGCCCTAGAAAACTCCAAAGGTCAACAAACCCTGGGAGAAAAACACGTTATTCGGAAAAGTCAAACCTGCATGGTAAATTTGAACTTTCAAATCTTTACTATCTTCATAGATTTTTCTGCATTCTTTTCAAAATAAAGGTCACAGATCTATAACGAGGGTCGTTTACTGTCTTTATTTTGCGTTTTTAATGCCTGGCTTTTTAAACTCCAACCTTGGCGGTAGATACGGAGGGCGTCGAGCAGTTTGGAGCCACGGAGCTGTGCCCGGAGCAAGCACACATCCAGCTGCATGAGGCCGTTGTCACAGCTTTCTCCGTGTGCCTCGATCTCCCCAGAGCGAGGTGAGGGTCCTCCTAGCACCTTCACATCCCCAGTCAAAGTCTCTGCTTTAGGCAGCAGACAATGCACAAAGTGCACCCTTGACCGCCTCACTGTGTCTATCAGTGCATCCTATGAGAAAACAAACAACATACTCACATTAAGTTCAAAAAAGCTTTTATTGTTTGACCACATTATATTTTCTGATGTGAGGACCTGTACTAATGGATCATGATTAGTGGTCAGCAATATAAATCGCCAAGGCCAATATATTGGTTGATATTTAGCTTTCTTTTTTTTAATTATTGGACGATACGTTTTTCAGTTTGGCCGATAAGTGGAAGCAGGACCTTTATTTTGACAGCGCCATTCTCCATCTTCACTAGTTTACCATTTCTGCTTAACAGTTCTGTTTAATAAATTATTAAATCTTAAAGAAAGTAAGCGCTATTGGAAAAGTATGATGTGATATATCAGCTTTATATCAGCCACCCTGCACTCCAAGATATTGCATAGGCCATCAAAAATATCCATATTGGCCATAAACTTGTTCTACATATTGTAGTGGTGGTGCTTTTAATTAGCATACTGAGTTTTAGTTCTAGAGTCTCTTGAGAACCCTGCATTCTGTTCCAGTCAAGGGGGTCTATAATAGGTTGCGCTCTGTCTAACTCTTTTGAATGCACTAGTATATGGATGTAATATTCACATTTCAAGTACTCACCACTTGTAGTTTAATCTGGATGCAGAGGGACTTCTTTTTAACAGCGGCCACGCCAGTGGTGAAGGTCTTCCTCATGCTTGTGGCCCTGCGCAGGGCGAGCTGTGATCCGCCCTCAAGCCCAGCAATAGAACCTGACAAAACCGTGGCTCCTCCTGAACGTCCCATAAACAAGCTACTGATATTCTTCCTGCAGAGGAAGAACCAGAGTATACACATTGTGAGCTGGATCATTTAACGCCTCCACATGTAAAACATGCAACAGTTGAAAAGAGTAAAAATTATTGCCATTGCACATAATCAAAGCTCACTAATTGCAATACAAATTTATGTCTGTCTTCATTTCTTTGCTTTTAAACATTAAACCATAGAGCTTTTATTTTAGTGGTAAAATGCTGGGAGACATTAAAGCCTCAGATTTATTACTGACTTATCAATGTTTCACATTACAAACTTACAGTGCTTGCAGAGATGGAGTAAATTTATGTAACAGCAAGCAGATATTAGTAATTATTTAATTATCAGGGTCTTACTTCTGAGAGTCCTGCAGTAAAATGGCCGCATTCTGAGAGGCAGGGTTCTGTTTGGCATGGCTCAACCATCCCTGAGCATCATACTCCACCCAGTCAGTCCCATGGCTGTGACCCAACAGGAAGTGATGTATCTTCTCACTCTTCAGCAGCAAGGCAGGGCCTGAGAGATGCATTGAGCACATGAGGTTGCATGAACATATATATAAGAAATGGTATGTTTGTGGGTAGGCATGTGAGAGGTGTATTGTGTTCTGACCTTTGGTTTCTCCATCCACAGGGCTGTAATAACTGAACAGTCTTTTCAGCAGAGTTTCCTCTGAGCCCCCGGGCTGCAGAGCTTCTTCCTCCATCAGCCACAGCAGGCCTCTCGCCTCATCTGTTCTGGCCAGTGTCCGTACCTGAACCACATGGACATAGATGCACATGCGACTGTAAACTGGGGTCTGTATATAAACTGGGCACATACCCGATTCAAATCCCGGACGAGCCCCCAATTTAGGACAGGGTATAAATCATTTTCCTGACAGCCTGACAAAATAGCCAGACAAATGGAACAGTTTATTCAACCTTTAGACAATGTTTTTGTTGAGTATTTTATTTGATACATCATACTTTTATGGCTCATATAGTATGATATAGTGAGAATACGGAGCCCATACTGGAGGAGAAAAATGTTTAGCCCAAATTGGCTAAATATGCAAAAATATGCAATTTGGTGCAATTGAAATTCTGAAAGCCTGTAATGTAAATCAATGAGAACTGTATAGCAGACTACATTTATAAAATTTAAAAAAATATCTAATATGAGATATTTAAAAGTTATGATCAATCATCATGATTTTAACACAATGTTGTATGGATAATCAAGTAAACCTAAGTTGTTTCAGTCCAGTAAGTTTTCATCTTGAAATATTATTACCAATAAGTTATTCTTATATTTACTTTATAAAAAGCAGTATAGATTTCATTGCAGTGTACTGTGAACTGAAGGGCAACTTTTTATACTAAAAATAAACTATCAATCAGACAACAGAAGGCATGTAATATATTGTACATTTTCAGTAAAGTTTTGATCATGTTGATCATTTAGAGGCCTTAGAAATTTGTGCATCAAATATGATACAGCAGGCTTTATCAATGGAATAAAGAAACCTTGTCAATGTGTAAGCAAGCATGCACACACACAATGTACAAACAGCATTAACACATTTAAAAAGCACCTTCAAACCTTATGAAAACACTACCAACTCATTCCTCTCATCACTCTCGGCAAGGCTACGCCACATTTTTGGAGATTCTTTGCCAATGACATTGTTCAAATGAGTCATAAGTGCGACTAACAAGACGTTAGAGTCTTATGCACATGCTCAATCTCTCTCAAGAACTTTGTTTACTCACAATTCAAGCCCATTTCATTCATCAAGGCTTGTTTCATCTACTTTTCATTTCATATTTCGATAATGACCTCAAACACAACATTAGTCATTACATGAAAGCAATTACTATCCTTTATACAATAAGAGAGAGAAGGAGAAAACGAGGGGGGAAAAGATGAGCTATTAGTCTTGGGCTCCTCATTAAAGGCCTGTATTAAGTAAGAGCTCCAGGGCAGTCAGGCAGGCATTTTTAAACCTTACACTCTGCCTGTCTACTTAAGCAATTAATACCAGTAATGGCTTCTCCCTTGTTCTGCATTACTGCACTGACACTTTGCAGGCTGCGGAATAACTGCGGATGAGACCAGTGCAAAAAAGAACTTACAGCAATTACGTAGGCTTATGAATATACTTAGAATATGTCTTTGAATATTACTTTTCACACTGATGAGACCTTCATCACTATGCCTCAGTACTATTTCCATCAGGCACAGACTGGCTAATTAACTCTTCAGGGTTGTTTTAACGAGTGCTTTCAATTACTTAATTTTTAAAGTGCTCATTTGACAATTTATGAATTTCTTTCAAAACTTATTAAATTGAAAAAGCAGGGAAAGATTATATGACTGCACAGGCATGTGTGTGTTTGTATATCTACTATTGTATATCTAAGTCGCAAATCTGTAATTGCGGTGACCGCAACCACTGGGGGCACTCGAAACACTTTATAGTGATACTTCTTGTCAGAGCTTGTTTTGAGCTCATTTGATGTCCATTTGTAACAGTCTTTGCAAACGGTCATGTATCACTGACCCATTCTAATATAAAATCCTTTTTTAAAGGGGTCATGAACTGAGAATTCAAATTTTCCTTGATCTTTTGACAGTTAAAGGGATAGTTCACCCAAAAATGAAAATTACCCCATGATTTACTCACCATCAAGCCATCCTAGGTGTATATGACATTCTTCTTTCAGACGAATACAATCGGAGTTATATTAAAAAATGTCCTGGCTAATCCAATCATTATAATGGCAGTAAATGGCAGCCCAAAATTTGAAGCCCAAAAAAGTGCATCCATCCATTATAAAAGTACTCCACACGGCTCCGGGGGGTTAATAAAGGCCTTCTGAAGCGAAGCGATGCGTTTGTGTACGAAAAATATCCATATTTAACATGTTATAAAGTAAAATATCTAGCTTCCACCAGACCGCCTTCTGTATTCAACTTACGAAAAAAGCGTAACTGCCGCGACTTATGATGTCGGACGTAGCGCAAGCGTTTTGAACTGCGAGCTTTTTAACTTTTCTTTGTCTCAAAATCGTTCAATACTGTTTATGCATCCGTAAATCAAGCAAGTGACTATACGATCAACTTCACATAGTTTCTCTTAGTAGCATGAAAATAATCTGGTTATCTAAATTGTGATTTAATTATATATAGAAAGCGATCAAAGAAGGCTCCCTTTACAATTGCTGAAGCTGTCAAATCACAGCGCAAGTTTATCTGGACACTTGTCAAAACTTCTGTTATGTAATCAATGACGCGGTTACACTACACAGTGAAGCTCTTGCATTTACATCGTGTTTGCATTATTTATGGTGAAAGCATTCATGAGAGTGCAGTAATCACATTGCAATGATGAGATCACTGCATTCACACGATCAACAGACTGTCATCTGCTCAATGCACATCACTGCTACCTTTCATTTAATGGGAATAGATCTAAATATAATGCAATAATCAACACTTTTCACGATTCGTTAATCTCGACAGCTGTAATAGTAAAAACGAAGTAAAAGTATTCGAGAGGGTTCCACATGTAATACTTATTTCATATGCAAAGATGTTAGCCAATCACAGCAGTGGGTGTCTACACTAAAGTCAGACACGCCCCTTCAAACAGAGCGTTCAAATCAGAGGTCTAAAATCGGGGTAGAAAATAGCCATTTATTTCTAAATTGTGATTTTTTTTAATATATATATAAATCATATTAACATTGTAAGTGCACCTCAGGAAACATTATAAAATAATTTAATTTAATTTAAAAAATCCAGTTCATGACCCCTTTAAGCCGAGGATGCCTGTATAAGTCTATTAATTCAATCTTTTTAAGTTAAGATGTTTGCCTGAGATACTAATGGAAATTGGTTGCTGCAATTTCTAGAAAATGACTAAATAAAATTCCCTATCCTATGAGGGTATTTAGTATAAAGCTGCCAGTGCTGAGAAAAATACTCATACAGGTTCGGGCAAGAATACACACTACAGTTACTATTTTGCACTTAAGTTAAAGACATTTATAATGAACAGCATTTTCCATTATTAAAAGGATCCTGAAAAAAACCCATCACAGGCTCTACAAAAATATTACGCAGCTGAACAGTTTTTAACATTGATAATAATGACCAGTCCAAAAAAAAAAAAAATCATCTAGTCCACCACTCAGAACTCTGTATTTCATAACTGACAAACATCTGCAGATGCATTTCCACTCATGCATCACTAAATCTCACATTTAAACATCATTCTACGGTGACTGTGCCTTTATTTCCCATTGTAGCTCATTTTATGTGCTATGTACATTTTACACAACTACATACAAAGAAGAAATGCGGCCAAAACTATAGTTTCTATTGTCAAATCAAAGCTATAAACAATATCCAAGCTAGAAATATGCATAAATCCTCATACATGTGTCTGATGCCAATACGCTTCATATTTGACGGGACTACTAAGCAACATCCCGACACAGTTTGTGAGAGAGACAATGTCATCAAAAGTGCTTTCATTAACAAAGATCCTGAACGCTGTGCTTTAGGAAGAGGAAGGGCGCTTCCCACTCAATACCCACCCCCACACATACAGAGAAAAAGAACAGCATCTCGGGTCTCATTAACATCCCAGAAAGCCACGTTCCTGACATGTTGCTCCTGCAACGACTGGCTAGATATGACAATATAGTAACTTGTCGCCACAGATAACAACTTTAAGGTAGAGTTCACACTCAAATGACAAACTAAAGGACACAAAAGTCACCGACTAGAACTTTCAAGCAGTCAAAATGAATTTTCCCTAACGTTGTGGGAGACAAGGGAAAACATCAGCAATTCAAGTCAGTGCAGAGACTGAAAAGCACACATTCTCCAGATAAGGCCCCTTTGGGGACAGGCTGGGATGCACTACAAAAACCTGAAGAGGTAAGAAGAGATGAGGGGAGGAGAGAGTTGCTTACCAATGCTTGAGTTGAGGCTTGGTCTATAGCTGCTACAGACAGTGATGTACTGGACTCTATGTCATCTAATGCAAGCTCTATGTTCTCCTAAATAGAAGGATAGAGGGAGTGTTAGTCAGCTATGATTGCAAACTGATTTTAGGTTCAAAGTTTCTATTTTAAAAAAAAAAAAAAAAAAAAAAAATGCAAGAGGCTTAAAATCAGAATCGATCAAAACTCAAGCATGAAAATTGATCATTTCAAGACTTTTGATTAAAGGTGCTGTAAGCATTTTGTATGGAATGGCACTCAGACATCTCACTGAATTCAGTGTCCTGAAATGTCAGGCTGGTCTGGTCTGAAAAAAATATATATGACAGGGACTTTTTCTATTCATTAGTTGATTGGATTTTGAGATGTGGGTGCTGCACTCAAAAATGAATGCGAGATTGCAGTCGATTGTGAAGGGGCGGGGTTTAAAACAACGAAATGATTGGTATATGTCACCAAAGAGAAGTCTGCCATCGTCCCCAAAAGAGTGAGCTATGACATTAATTAAAAACTACAAGGTCAAAAAAATTTAAAAATGAAACCTACATGGATAAATCATTCACGATAAGATCTATACCATGCATTTACAAAAATAGATTTATTTTTAGCATAGAATTTTGATTTCATGACAACTTGAAGTCTGTTGGGAGTTCCAGAACATTGCTTACAGCACCTTTATCTCTATGGAATCTATGATTCACAAGGCAAGCTAATTTGATTATGACAGCTTAGACAAACATGTTAATAAAATCAACATTGATTTAACTCGGCCGAAATGAATTGAGAGTATAATTTATTTAAGAAAAAAAAAGGAATAATTTGATGGGTGTAACAGAATGGACAGTTGCACCTCCTTGTAGCGCTCCATCTCCTGTACAAAGGTGCGTTCGTGGAAAAGCGTTTGGAGACGCTCCTGGGCGTAGTTGTGGCACAGCTCCTCGAAGGTGGCGCCACGGTCACGCTTTGCTAACTTTGGGTTCTGGAATCCTGGAGTGTCCACAATAAGCAGAGAGCACAGGGAATGCTGACTCGACTTCAGCGCTCTAAACCAGCAGAAACAAACAACAGATACATATTTAATGTAGGTTAGCGTCCTCAAACTATACAGGTCTCCTTTTTCACAATTGAACCTGGGATGTACTGTAGACAATTTAGTATTCCTACTACTAATATTTATGCTCATTATAGGGAAAAGACATTATTTGGCCTTAAATGTGAAATAGTGTGCACAACTAGTGCCAACAAACAAAATTATAGTAATTTTTTTCATCAAAACATTGTTTTTTATCATTGATAACAAATGACAGGCAATCAAGGGACAAATGTTCTTTTAATTTATTTATATTATTTCATTATTTAGCTTGTTGTGTTTTGCTTTTTTTCATTTGTTAGACCTTGCACTAATGCTTAACCCAAAACTAAAACATCTTTAAAAGAAGAAAAAAAAAACAAAAAAAAAACAAAAAAAAAACTATAAATGTCAAATTTAGTTGAAGGGAACAATGGTCTTTTCAGGCACTTGATGCTTTCAAATATATAACATGTTTTTTAAAATGTGCAAAACAATAGACTATGCAACTATTTCATATATTATTGAATAGTGTCTTATATACAGTGTTTATTGACTGTCTAAAAAAAATGTTTTATTACAGAAAAGGACCATTTTTTGAGAACGAGTCAACTGTTTGACTATTTTCAAACATGTTTCCCTATTACCCCATCTGCCACTGGTTGGGCAAACACATTACGTTGGTTGAAAATAAACCAGGTGACACATACAGTGGTGGTCAGAATTATTGGCACCCCTGGTAAATATGATCAAATATGGCTGTAAAAAATAAATCTGCATTGTTTATCCTTTTGATCTTTTATTAAAAAAATTCACAAAAATCTAACCTTTCATTGAAGTAAAAGAATTGAAAGTGGGGGGTAAATCACATTATGAAATAAATGCTTTTCTCCAAAACGCGTTGGCCACAATTATTGGCACCCTTTTATTAAATACTTTTTGCAACCTCCTTTTACCAAGATAACAGCTCTGAGTCTTCTTCTATAACGCCTGATGAGTTTGGAGAACACCTGACAAGAGATCAGACCATTCCTCCATACAGAATCTCTCCAGATCCTTCAGATTCCCAGATCCATGTTGGTGCTTCTTCTCTTCAGTTCACCCCACTCATTTTCTATAGGGTTCAGGTCAGGGGACTGGGATGGTCATGGCAGAAGCTTCATTTTGTGTTCAGTGACACATTTGTGTGTTGATTTTGATGTTTGTTTTGGATCGTTGTCCTGATGGAAGATCCAACCACGGCTCATTATAAGATTTCTAGCAGAGGCCGTCAGGTATTGATTTTTTATCTGTTGGTATTTGCTAGAATCCATGATACCATGTATCTGAACAAGATGTCCAGGACCTCCAGCAAAAAAATAGGCCCACAACATTAAAGATCCAGTGGTATTTTTAACCGTGGGCATGGGGTACTTTTTATCCCTGTTTGCACCAAACCCATCTGGTGGATTTTCTGCCAAAAAGCTCTTTTTATAGTTTCATCTGATCATAGAACCAGGTCCCTTTTGAATTTCCAGTCGTGTCTGACAACTGAATATGCTGGAGTTTGTTTCTGGATGAGCAAGAAGGATTTTTCTTGAATCCCTCCTAAACAACATGAGGTGATGTAGGGGTTGTTTGATTTTTATTTTTTTTTTTTTAGGCTTTCTGACCCCAAGACTCAACTAATCTCTGCGATTCTCCATCTGTGATCCTTGGAGAGTCTTTGTCCACTCAAACTCTCCTCCTCGCCGTGCATTAAGACAATATAGACACACGTCCTCTTTCAGGCAGATTCGTAACATCTTTAGTTTATTGGAACTTCTTAATTATTGCCCTGATGGTGGAAATGGGAATTTTCAATGCTTTAGCTATTTTCCTACAGCCACTTTCTATTTTGTGAAGCTCAACAATCTTTTGTTGCACATCAGAACTATATTCTTTGGCTTTACTCATTGTGATGAATGATTAAGGGAATTTGGCCTTTGTGTTTCCTTATATTTATACTCCTGTGGAACAAGACATCATAGCTGGACAATTTCATGTTCCTAGTTACCCTGGTGTGCTAAAAAAAATTTAAATATTAATGGGAATATACTTCAGAGATATTTTACTCATAAAAAATTCTAGGGGTGCCAATAATTGTGGCCAATGTGTTTTGGAGAAAAGCATTCATTTCATAATGTGATTTACCCCCCACTTTCAATTCTTTTAGTTCAATGAAAGGTTTTTGTGAATTTTTTGAATAAAAGATCAAAAGGATAAACAATGCAGATTTATTTTTTACAGCCATATTTGATCATATTTACCAGGGGTGCCAATAATTCTGACCACCACTGTATGTCTTAGTACACTAATAAAAATTAAATGAATGTCTGGACCATGCAAGGAAATAAACGTTACCGGTTAACAAGTGAGATGACCAAAGTAAAGAGCTCAGAGTACAGCCCAGCAGCCATGGCCTCCAGACACTCCAGAGCTGTGATCTTTGGAGCTGCGAGAGAAAACATCCACACCATTTTCAGTGTTAATACTGCCAAAGCCTTTTCATTTGTATCAGAGCTCTTGTATTATAAAAGATATTACCGGAGTTGTCTCCTGTCCCAACATCATCTGGTCCCTGGCGGAATGAGGTGGATCTCTGCAAGGTTCCTTTGGGCTGGTGTTTGAAGATAGCAGATGAGAGCTCTTCGAGGGTGCAACCCAAGAGGTAAGCCGCCTTTTGGGCCCACTCATGACGTGCAAATTGCTTCCGGCCCGCTGTGAGATGCACAGGGACATGATGAGTACCATGTCAAGTGAAGCAGCACTGATGACAGTTGGGCTCTTATGGTATCTGAGGGAAGTCTTACACAATTTTGCTGATTATATAAATTTATGTAGTTATAAGGGAAAAGGGAGGAGAAACTCTTCCCACATATTTTGTCCAGTCAATCTCTGTGGTATTTTCATGCAAATCCATTTGTTACTTGGTAAAAACATTTATAATTTATAATTTTTTTTACATTAAATGTCAAGATTATTAATTGTGCATATCATTAGCCATATACAGCTCATGGTAATATTAATAAATACAATTATTTGACTTTTTAAACATAAATATCAGATTAACATTTGGATTAAAGGGATAGCTCACCCAAAAATGAAAATTACCCCATGATTTACTCACCCTCAAGCCATCCTAGGTGTATATGACAGTCTTAAATCATGACAATCTGAGTTATATTAAAAAATGTCCTGGCTAATCCAATCATTATAATGGCAGTAAAAGGCAGCCCATAATTTGAAGCCCAAAAAAGTGCAGCCATCCATCATAAACGTACTCCACACGGCTCCGGGGGTTTATTAACCCCCGGAGCCGTGTGGATTACTTTCAATCTTAAAATTTTGTGCTGCCATTTACTGCCATTATAATGATTGGATTATCCAGGACATTTTTTAATACAACTCCGATTGTATTCGTCTGAAAGAAGAATGTCATATTCACCTAAGATAGCTTGAGGGTGAGTAAACTATGGGATAATTTTAATTTTTGGGTGAACTATCCCTTTAATTTAATCAAAAAATATTTGGTTGAATAAATTTAAATGTGAAAAAAAACATTTTGGTACCATACTGTTGATATTCAGTGTAAATTTTGAGAACCATTGTTGAGAACCACTGACTGTAAAAAAATCAGAACTGTCAAAATTGGTCTGATGATGTCTGTGCATTTTAATAGACATCACAAAAATGTGTCAGCTTTTTAAAATCCTTTGAAGGATTTTCAAGTGTTTCCAGCGGATATTGCTCCGACTGACCCCAGAGCAAACCACAGAGTTATACACAAAAAGAG
The DNA here is from genome assembly GCA_039654105.1 of Coreius guichenoti. NCBI lineage: Eukaryota > Metazoa > Chordata > Actinopteri > Cypriniformes > Gobionidae > Coreius > Coreius guichenoti. The sequence continues at coordinate 25,619,470 of CM077174.1, forward strand.
TGACACGCAAGCTGCAGTGAAGTTGCCGCAACCAGAAGAGGTCGCAGAGAGAGAGAGAGAGAGAACACAACGCAGGCCTCTGGTGGAATAGATGAATGCCAAAAATAAACAAGAACTGAGAGCGAATAGGCTTTTTATTTGTGTTTGCGTCTTAACAACAGAAAAGCACTGCAGAAATGAAAAGTCTACAACATCAGAGAGCCTGAGCTTTAAAAGACAACAAAGTTACGATGCTCCCCACCCTCACCCGCACATATTCCCACCAAAGTTTTATCTAAGCTTCAAGACTAAGACATGGTTATAAACCTCTGAAAGAAAAGAAGCCCAGTAGAGAAATTAAAGTAGAAAGAAAAGAAGACAGTAAGAATGCAAATGGAAATGTCTGGCAACCATGATAACAGCATAAAACCACACACGCATACACAAATGAGGTGTTTGCTTGTGCTGATATATAATATTCATGCTCTTTACCTTCATCAGTCTCTGCTTTGTAACAGCATGCAACATGCAAGTAGAGAAGAAGAGGTTAGAACATGAAAGACATTTTTCAGTATTGTACAAACAGGGAACCAAGAATGCAATGGTTAGCACAAACTCTCGCATATACATACATATTATTGGCTCTTCCATGCATTTTCTCATGACACATTTCCACTTTAATTAGTTGTCAATTAGCAATCGACCGATGCATGCTTTTCCTGTCTGATGCCTATTGCAGATGATGTCTATAGAGCAGAGTGGCCAATGGATGATATAATGCCATATATCAGGGCTAGTATTAGAATCAAACAATTCATATATTGTTATTATTACTGTAAATTCTTGTAAATTTGTATATATTTTATATATTACTTATATAAAATAAATATAATTTAGATAAATCCAGTATTATTATTACTAATACTATTACTACTTCTAAATGACATTAGTAAGTAGTTACTGCTCTCTGTATTTGGTTATTATGTACACTACCATCCAAAAGTTTTGGGTCAGTAAGATTTCTTTCAAAAACTATATATATATATATTTATTTATTTTTTTATTTTTTTATTACTGACCCCAAACCTTTGAAAGATAGTGTATATCAAGGTGCTATGAAATAAATATTTTACAGTCTTTTACCAGTACGTACTTGCCTGTATTGAGAAGAATAACAACAGACTTGACCAAAGTAAATACAGTTCCAAAACAGAACACAATAAGCCAGAACAACACTGCCCCCTGCTGTATGAACAGCCAAGTACAACTGAGTGACAAGACAAAGACGTCTTATAAACATTTAAAGCAGTGTCCTGGACCAGTTGCTAAAAAAAAAGCTTTACCATGTATTACGTTTAGTGTCAGGTAATGTTAGTCTTCAGTACCAACTCAGGGCACTGAAGCAGTATTAGTAACTCCTGTGAGAAATAAGGCTTTCCCGGCCGCATTTGTCTGAAAGAGATACAGGGGAGGCATGCAGGTACAGGAAAAAGTACCAGACTAGAACGAATGGATGCATTGCAGATACTGAGGAATTCAGTGACTGCAGTGGCAATATATCAGCAAAAAACTAGAACACATCGCATATAAATCAAGACAGACAGAAGGCCGTGTATTCAAATTCAAAAATATATCTATATCCTCTATAGAAATGTCCATGATGTTGTAAATTAATTAATTTCCAGGAAAATTCCCTAGCTATTTCTGAGTTTGCCATGACTGTGGACTAGTAGACAGCATGCAGATAGTACAGTTTGGAGTCTGGTGATTAAAAGGTTCATTAATACATCATCCTCTGACTGCATGAGGGGGAAGTGATATCACAGACTGTGAACACTGAGCCATCCATCCTCATTAGAGCTAAAGAAACGCACATATCTCTAAACTCCTCAACATCAAACTGTTTCCTGAGCTGCTTGTCTGTTCTCCGTTTGAGCTCAGTAAGCAGACAGTAAGTCGGCCTTAATTAATAAACTCTGTTTCTGTGCTTGTTAGGCGCTTTAAATGCTTTATCTCATTAATGCTCTCCAGTTCTGATGTGTAAAGAGAAAGCTGACGTAGAATCAAAGCAAGAAATTAAAATTTATAAGGGGGGTTTATGCTCATTGGTGACTTGGGTTTGCTTGAAAGTAACTCCATGATGCACCACAGTCTGACTGGGTTAGCATTGCATTACCTTTGGTGGCCCCTGCTGCTCCAAGATGATATATGGCCCCAAGGATGAGCCACAGAGCTTTCTGTTCATCAGAGGAAATGCCCAGCACCTTCATAGCTGCCTGCAGTTTAGTGAACTGTTGTGATGCCTTTTGCTTGTCCTCAGGCTTTGTACACACACACACCAAAAAAAAAAGCATTTTTTTTTTAATGATTTTGTTTCTGCTGCTGGCAAACTCCATCTATTTAAAACTAACCTTAGATTGAGGCACAATCCCAAAAGCACTGTTCTCTGCAAAGTGGTTAAAATGCAACTCCGTTCTGCAGGAAAATTGAAATACAATCAAACTATTAAATCATACAGTCATTATACAGATGTCTTCAATAGTGCAAGCTTTCTGAGAGCTCTGAAAGCTTTCTCATTTATTTTGTCTGGGTTCCAGACAAAACAAATTATCAAATTAAATAGCAAAAGTACACTGGTTTCAATCTGCATAAAATTATCAGTTCACCTGAGTGTGCTGTCTGCTCCAGACATCATGTAGTAAAAGACATTAAAAGTGGACTCAGTCTCTGGTCGTTTCACCACCCTCAGCTTCTCCAGCAGCATGGTCTACATATAAAAGAAAGAAATGCATGAGTCCTAAAATGTGCAAAGTTAACAGAACTTTACAACTGAACAGAACAAACAAATGTTTATATAATTAAACATTTATAATTAATTAATAAAAAAAGGGTGATTTTTAAAATATTAATACTGAGATTATTAATAAAACTATTAAGGTTATACTATATTATGTTTTAAATCAATTTATAAGACTACTAATTAATAAATTGCATTGTGGGAAATATATATATCTACCCACCCTGTCACCCTTGGTTAAGTAATGTTCAGTTGTTAAAGTAATGTTTTGTTTGTTTGTTTTTTTTATAAAAATGTGCATATTTATTTAGATATGACCCAATACTAGGTATATCCACAAACCTGGATGGAGGCAGAGGCCACCTGACCAGCCTGGTCAAAATCCAGCGAGACAATCTGGGAAAAGCGGCTTGCGTTATTGTTCATGGAGGTGGCACTGTTTCCAAAGGCCTCTAGGATTGTGTAGACCGCTTGCCATTTCTCAGCTGGAGGAGACACACATTAATATTTAACCGTTAAGGACTCACTCCTTAATGTGACCGCACTAGAAGAGAGGATCCCGCATTGAGAGTTGAACACATGCAGATAACATCACGGCCTCTTTAATGGTATAGTTGATGAGCACTGTAGTCTTCATTAGGTCATTATTGACCAAGCAGGGGCTGAGCAGGCCTTGATGATGGCTAATTATCAGAGTGCTTTAGTGGGCATCATTAACACAGCCCTCATCTGTCACCCTCTTCCCAGCTCTCTCACTCTCTCCATGCTGTACGAGCTCATTTCCAGTGACCACATGACACCCTTCCATTCACCCTTTACACAGGCTGTTCAAGCTTTTCAAGTACATGGTGAAATAATATTATGATATTATATTGGCCAATATTAGCAATTCTTAAAGTATATTGTTTTTCTAAGCTCGGTCACAAAAAACTAAACAGTTACATATGATTTTTACTCTAAATTCTAATGCTTTTACACCTGATTTCACTTAAAATGTATAAAAAAAAATCCAGATTAGTGAGTGAGTGAGTGATAGAGTATGAGTGAGTGACAGAGTGTGAGTGATAGAGTGTGAGTGAGTGACAGAGTGTGAGTGACAGAGTGTGAGTGAGTGACAGAGTGAGTGAGTGACAGAGTGTGAGTGAGTGAGTGAGTGAGTGACAGAGTGTGAGTGAGTGAGTGACAGAGTGTGAGTGAGTGACAGAGTGTGAGTGAGTGACAGAGTGTGAGTGATAGAGTGTGAGTGACAGAGTGTGAGTGAGTGACAGAGTGTGAGTGAGTGATAGAGTGTGAGTGATAGAGTGTGAGTGACAGAGTGTGAGTGAGTGACAGAGTGTGAGTGAGTGACAGAGTGTGAGTGAGTGACAGAGTGTGAGTGATAGAGTGTGAGTGACAGAGTGTGAGTGAGTGACAGAGTGTGAGTGAGTGATAGAGTGTGAGTGACAGTGTGAGTGACAGAGTGTAAGTGAGTGACAGAGTGTGAGTGAGTGACAGAGTGTGAGTGAGTGACAGAGTGTGAGTGAGTGACAGAGTGTGAGTGAGTGACAGAGTGTGAGTGAGTGACAGAGTGTGAGTGAGTGACAGAGTGTGAGTGAGTATGAGTGATAGTGAGTGATAGTGAGTGATTGATAGTGAGTGATAGTGAGTGATAGTGAGTGAGTATGAGTGATAGCGTGTGAGTGATAGCGTGTGAGTGATAGCGTGTGAGTGATAGCGTGTGAGTGATAGCGTGTGAGTGATAGCGTGTGAGTGATAGCGTGTGAGTGATAGCGTGTGAGTGATAGCGTGTGAGTGAGTATGAGTGAGTGAGTATGAGTGAGTGAGTGTACCAGTAAAAATCTTTCCGGTGCTTCCGGCGATGGACACCAGGTACTGGACTAAATGCTGGCAGTTTGTGGTCTTCCCACTGCCGCTTTTTCCCAGAAGAACAATGGACTGGTCCTGTCTTGTTGTCAAAAGGTTTCGGTAGGCAGATTGTGCCACTGCATATATATGAGGGGCTGTGTCCTCCCGTCGACAGCCTTTGAACATGTGCATTACCTTAAATAACAGGGAGAAAAAATAAACTTCTAATACACTCACAAACACATTAATTTTCTTTACGCCTCTTACCCAAGAAATGTGGACAAGCTTAATGAAGATCATTGTGGGAAAAACAAAAGCAAGGAGCTTAGAGGCCAAGCTAATCATCTAAGGATCGTAATGTGTTACAGTTTATTTTCTGTACAACAGAAAAGTCAATAATGAAAGCCTCAAATGTAAACCCACAAACATTAATTTACCAATGAAGGGAAATCAATAGCTGTTCATTTGAAAAGAAAGTTGGTGTGAACCGTCTCTCCAGCACAAGTGCAATTACATTTTCATATATATCATAGTTTCAGCTTTAGAATGCGCAAAACACTCATCATGGCATATAATCAACTTGATCCATAATGAAAAATCACTTAATTAGGACAGATGACCGAAAGAAATTCTTTTCTGGATTGTAATTACATTTTATGGCTAGTACTTTATCTTGCATGAAATCCAATAAAGCTCATTAGCAGATTTCAGTTGCCCGTTTCCTATTGCGTTTAACCAACGAAGGGACAAGTTGTAGAGTTGTATAAAATATAGTACCCATAATGCATTGCATTGCTGCCACAGTGAATAGCTCTGTCCATAATAGCATACTGTCATATAATTAACTGCTACTGAGTATGTAATGCATTTGATGAAGAACTAGGTGGTTATGTTAGTGTTTTCCACCTCCTGTTTCATGAATATTCTGTATTCGGATACTATACAATAGAGAAGTAAAGGCCTGGGTATACTTCATTTTCCGCGTCCGCCCCATCTCGTGCACAGTTGAGCGTCCAAGCCTTTCAAAGTAAACTCCTTTAGTGAGTTGCGGAAAGATGCGTTCGACGGAAAATCTAGTGGATTTTGTTTTCAAACACTCAAGTCACTCGCATATGCGTTGTTGCACGTGCAGTGTCCGCACGGACACAAAAATCAGCAGACCCTACTGATGACAAAAATTAAGTCACTCAGACAGGGCAGGACTGTCACGGAACACGGACGGCTGAAGTATACTTTGGGCTTAAGCTAATTTAGATGCGAAGAGTGTGAAATATAACATGCAAGGGCTCTCACCTTCTCCGAGTACATGGAGGGGGCGCTGATAGGGTTGATGATCACCATGTTGGGCCCCGCATGTGTGTGGATGAGGTTTCCTCCATAGCGCTGGCGCAGAGAATGCATGACACTGGACTCATTCAGATAGAGCAGAGCTGCCAAGTCCTCACAGCGGTCAAATGACGGCGGGTTCGCCTGGGTTGAGGGAGTTTAAAATGTTAAAGGTCATAGAATGCAAGAAATCAAGAATATGAAGAGTGGAAAAAAATCCTTAATATGGCAAGAAAAAGAGAGTGAGAGGTTTTAAATTGAGGTGCCTCAACCATAATAGCTTCAAGACTTCATTGCCAAGTGTTTAATGCAATTTAAAACTTGTCAAGCTCAACTCTGGATCCAGATTTGCAATTCCCTCATCAAACAGATGGTTCAAAAGTTTGATTTGAGGTCAGCCTTTACATTATGGAAATCATCAGCTCCGAGCTGCCCTTCACCGGGAGGTATGCAATTTAACGACTGCGCCAGGCAGGAAGTGAACTGATAATATCTCCGAGCATATGTCTCGTCAAGGCCTAATGGTACAAACTCTGAAAATGGCAACGCTGACCTGTCAGACTATTCTATTAGACTTGTATCTGTGTCTCTATTAGTCAATCTGTCCGTTTTAAAAACTGGGCCAAATCCCACCTGTTTCTCTATGACCCATATCCTGGCTTCAGTTTCTCCCACCCTCTGCATGTACCCAGGGCCCACCTGCGCATGCCTAACCCTCTGGATTAAGGCCAGACAGAAGGAGAGTTCTGCAAATAATCCTGTGCACGAGCCCTGCAGACCTCAAGATTCATTAAAATACATCTATCTATTCTTCTTCTGAATCCACAGTGCCACGGTAAAAGGAATCATTGTTTTCCATTGTGAGTCTGCAATCTGAACAGTAAATGATGAAATTAGATGAGATCGTGCAGTGCATGTTTTCTACTCTATTTCCTGGCAGCACTCAAAAACCAGCACAGCATGACTAGTATAGTAAGCAGTTTGATTAAGTCTAACAAATCACACACTGAATCTCTTCAGAGTTAGAATCAGGTAGAATCTTCTAAATGATTCCAACTCTGAATTGGTTAGAATCAGATCTTTGACTGAATCAGAAGTCATTTTCAACACAAAATGAAGCAAGAGCTGTTTGTTTGTGAAACAATTCGTAATAAATTCTATTTTAATTATAATAAAAACATGAAATGGAAGTAATGAAACATGCATGGAGGAATTGTTCACAGTAAGATCTGTAACATGCATTTAGAAAATAATTTCATTTCAACTTTACACTATAAATAAAATATTTTATTTGCACACACTGAGATGGACATAATCAGCCTGTACAACTCACCTTTTCTACATCATCCTCGTCCACGTCCAGTACTGTCCCATCATGCTCCAGTTTGATTTTTACTTTCCCCTCTGGTAGACTGCCAGTTTCCGTCTTCACCACAGTAGCTGTGAGAAAACCAGAGAACATTGTGAATGTTTTTATTTCTGAGTAATTGCACAAAACATTATTGTGGAAAAAATTACAATTGACTTCTAATATTGCAGTGCCATTAAAGCACTCCTTATTTTAATAGTAATGAATCTTGCAAGTTAAAAATGACAGAAAATCAAAACGGGCCCTATATCCTTTTGTAATAAACGCCCCTGGTGTTATTGTATGCGAAACATCAGTGCACAATATTCTAAAAGAGAAAATGTTTCCATAATCTTTCATCGAAATGTAATAATGTTCTCCATCTCTAAAATGACTTTCTCTTCCACTCTAGCTCAATTTTTTTTCACACAGGAATAAGTCAAATTACAGAAGATAAATGAGCAGAGAATGCCATGTTGTCTTAAACATAAAATAACACAGTTTGAGTGATACAGAGTTCAATTTTCATGGCTTTTGTACTAACCCAGAGAGAATCCATCCTTGTGGACCAGCCACACTTTCTCCGAGCCATACCATGCTTGCTCTGCAGCTATCTGCTCCTCTGTTTTCACCTGTGAAGAGAACAACACCAGTCATTAATGGTACACAACTCATTATTTGTGACTTTACACAGGCCTTTGACCAGAAACATCACTGACACGCTTCAAATCCACTGCATGCATTAGTCCACACTTATGGGAAAAGGACCGCTATCATTTAATGACATAAAAATGGTCTGATGTCTGAGACATCTGCTAACAGATTAACAATCAGGGTACAAACAGTTCCCAGATCAAAAAAAAGCATTGCTTCCCAACATCTATAGTGGGAAATGAGCTTGAAATGCTGTGGACTGTCATGCAAGATGGGGTGAGTTGAACTGCAGGTGCAGATGAAGCCAACTCAGGCTTCAAATGATGGACGGGGTCAAATTACAAGCCCGATGTTCTGGTTGTCTGGGCATGTCTGATTCCACTGCACTCATGCTTGACCTACACACACTGGTCTGAACATGAACTCTACCGCTGTGAAGGGCTGACAGGGAGAGATAGTACAGTTGCAAGAAAAAGTATGTGAACCGCTTGCAGAATCTGTGAAAATGTGAATAATTTTAACTAAATAAGAGAGATCATACAAAATACATGTTATTTTTTATTTAGTACTGTCCAGAATAAGATATTTTACGTAAAAGATGTTTACATATAGTCCACAAGACAAAAAAAAAGCTGAATTTACTAAAATGACCCGTTCAAACGTTTATGAACCACTGACTCTCAATACTGTGTCGTTCCCTGGATGATCCACGGCTGTTTTTTTGTTTTGTGATGGTTGTTCTTGAGTCCACTGTTTGTCCTGAGCAGTTAAACTGACCAACGTTCTTCAGAAAAATCCTCCAGGTCCTGCACATTCTTCAGTTTTCCAGCATCTTTTGCATATTTGAACCCTTTCCAGCAGTGACTGTATGATTTTGAGATCCATCTTTTCACACTGAGGACGATTGAGGGACTCAAACACAACTATTAAAAAAGGTTCAAACATTCACTGATGCTCCGGAAGGAAACACGACGCATTAAGAGCCGGGGGGTGAAAATGATGAAATGTTTGAACCTTTTTTAATAGTTGTGTTTGAGTCCCTCAATCATCCTCAGTGTGAAAAGATGGATCTCAAAATCATACAGTCACTGCTGGAGAGGGTTCAAATATGCAAAAGATGCTGGAAAACTGAAGAATGTGCAGGACCTGGAGGATTTTTCTGAAGAACATTGGACAGTTTAACTGCTCAGGACAAACAGTGGACTCATGAACAACCATCACAAAACAAAAAAACAGCCATGGATCATCCAGGGAACGACACACAGTATTGAGAATCAGTGGTTCATAAACTTTTGAACGGGTCATTTTAATAAATTCAGCTATTTTTTTGTCTTGTGGACTATATGCAAACATTTTTTTATGTAAAATATCTTATTCAGGACAGTACTAAACAAAAAAATAATGCATTTTGTATGATCTCTTTTATTTTGTTAAAATTATTCACATTTTCACAGATTCTGCAAGCGGTTCACATACTTTTTCTTACAACTGTATATCAGTGATCCATTGATGGGATGGAGTTGTGTTCCAGTTCACATGCTTCTATCCTCTGGTGTTTGGTTAGTATATGATGTTATGATTGTAGATAAACCAGTACACTCTATAAGTACAGTGGCACATGAGAAGGAAGGGTAGGAAACACTACAGCACAACCACTGTCAGTGCAAGTTAATAACAATCCAATGCTATTGAAATGTTAGTTGAACCCATATTACTATTTGCCAGATTGTCTGTTTTGCTATTATGTTATTCCATCTCTCATAATTATGGGCTCTACGGCTGGGGTCTTTGTGTTGTCGATGAAATGGGATGGGTGCGAACACAACACTCCACAACACAAGGGCAAGTTTGACACAATAGGTCAAGGGTGGGATTAGGCAGGTGAACTACAGTAAACACACAGCAGAAAGCAGACCTTAGGATGGGCGGCAGCAGCATGGTCTGCCTTTAGGATTGCCACGGGATCCTCCTCCACCTGTCCCTGTGAGACGGCAGGTCAGCATGAGGGGGCAAGAGCAGCGTTAGACATCGTAACACTTTATAATGTGCATCTGTCAAAAACACACTCATTTATCAATTTAATAGCCTGCCTCAGCTCCACACACAGAGCATCTAAAGCATCCTGTGAATAAAAAGGATTATTGATTATGTGATACAAGACACTGGTCACACTCTGGGAGGTATTGGGTATGAAATAAACATTCAGCAGTGAGAATCTCATAAAACCTGCCAAGAATAGGTCATAATTAACCTAAAAATAAATACATTTATATATAATAATATATTTGTTATATTTATTATTACAAACCCGATTCCAAAAAGGTTGGGACACTGTACAAATTGTGAATAAAAAAGGAATGCAATAATTTACAAATCTCATAAACTTATATTTTATTCACAATAGAATATAGATAACATATCAAATGTTGAAAGTGAGACATTTTGAAATGTCATGCCAAATATTGGCTCATTTTGGATTTCATGAGAGCTACACATTCCAAAAAAGTTGGGACAGGTAGCAATAAGAGGCCGGAAAAGTTAAATGTACATATAAGGAACAGCTGGAGGACCAATTTGCAACTTATTAGGTCAATTGGCAACATGATTGGGTATAAAAAGAGCCTCTCAGAGTGGCAGTGTCTCTCAGAAGTCAAGATGGGCAGAGGATCACCAATTCCCCCAATGCTGCGGCGAAAAATAGTGGAGCAATATCAGAAAGGAGTTTCTCAGAGAAAAATTGCAAAGAGTTTGAAGTTATCATCATCTACAGTGCATAATATCATCCAAAGATTCAGAGAATCTGGAACAATCTCTGTGCGTAAGGGTCAAGGCCGGAAAACCATACTGGATGCCCATGATCTTCGGGCCCTTAGACGGCACTGCATCACATACAGGAATGCTACTGTAATGGAAATCACAACATGGGCTCAGGAATACTTCCAGAAAACATTGTCGGTGAACACAATCCACCGTGCCATTCGCCGTTGCCGGCTAAAACTCTATAGGTCAAAAAAGAAACCATATCTAAACATGATCCAGAAGCGCAGGCGTTTTCTCTGGGCCAAGGCTCATTTAAAATGACCTGTGGCAAAGTGGAAAACTGTTCTGTGGTCAGACGAATCAAAATTTGAAGTTCTTTTTGGAAAACTGGGGCGCCATGTCATCCGGACTAAAGAGGACAAGGACAACCCAAGTTGTTATCAGCGCTCAGTTCAGAAGCCTGCATCTCTGATGGTATGGGGTTGCATGAGTGCGTGTGGCATGGGCAGCTTACACATCTGGAAAGGCACCATCAATGCTGAAAGGTATATCCAAGTTCTAGAACAACATATGCTCCCATCTAGACGTCGTCTCTTTCAGGGAAGACCTTGCATTTTCCAACATGACAATGCCAGACCACATACTGCATCAATTACAACATCATGGCTGCGTAGAAGAAGGATCCGGGTACTGAAATGGCCAGCCTGCAGTCCAGATCTTTCACCCATAGAAAACATTTGGCGCGTCATAAAGAGGAAGATGCGACAAAGAAGACCTAAGACAGTTGAGCAACTAGAAGCCTGTATTAGACAAGAATGGGACAACATTCCTATTCCTAAACTTGAGCAACTTGTCTCCTCAGTCCCCAGACGTTTGCAGACTGTTATAAAAAGAAGAGGGGATGCCACACAGTGGTAAACATGGCCTTGTCCCAACTTTTTTGAGATGTGTTGATGCCATGAAATTTAAAAAAATCAACTTATTTTTCTCTTAAAATGATACATTTTCTCAGTTTAAACATTTGATATGTCATCTATGTTGTATTCTGAATAAAATATTGAAATTTGAAACTTCCACATCATTGCATTCTGTTTTTATTCACAATTTGTACAGTGTCCCAACTTTTTTGGAATCGGGTTTGTATATATAATTTCACATTATTCACCCATATACTAGATTTTTACATCTGCATTAAATTAAATTATATTATTATTAATGTTCCACATGGTGTAGTATACATATTAAAAATGAAATAAGAATCACTGAACATACTACGATTGATGCGAACAGCAGCATGGTTTCACAACACACAGAGGTGATGCAAGGACTTAGAACTATGTTAGTGATATGAGGTAATGCATACATGAGATCAGAGCCTGAGGCATGAGACAGCAACAGGCAGTACTCATAAATCAAAGTCTTCAATCAGAGAGCATATTCACTGCTATTCACTTAAGTTGATCAGCTGGATAGCAGAAGCAAATTCACTAACATATTGCCCTAATTTTTTTAATTCAGTTACAGCTAACCCTGAGTTACCATGTACTGCAAAAACAATGGCTTAGAATTATCATTCATAAGCAATAAACAAGCAGGCAATCCTTATATCAAAGATATGATATGTAAACAATGGGGTTCAGTTAGCCAAACTACCAACATATTTATCATTAAAATCATAAACCTTGATAGAAAATGTAAACATCTCTTTTTGGCACAAAAAAATTGATAATGCAAGCACAGAAGTCATGAATGAGGGTGGGGGGTGAGTTAGAAAGAGGAACAGAGGGCTTACACTCCAACAGGCCACACGAGCACACACTCCGGCCAAGCCATAGAGGGGCGCAGTGGGGGAAGAGCCGCCCCCAGAGGGGCCCTGTACCTGAGACGACGCAGAGGCACTGGCCACAGGTTCCAGCTACACCAGCCAGCCAAACAATCACAGCCACAGGGACAGCAGTGGATGAGAGAGAAAGAGGTAAAGATGAGACACGTACCCACAGATGAAAGGACAGCAGGCACATGGAGGTGAGATGGGCATGCCTAAACCATAAAAACCTATTTGCTAGATACTAAAGTTGTACTGCACCACATGGCAAATGGAAAAAGTGCATGAAATTGTGATAAATAGGACAAAACGGGTTATAAAAACAAGCATGGGGTTTAAGAGACTTATCAAAAAACAACAACAACAACAACAACAACAACAACAACAACCACCTCTAAGCTCAGTAGACATCAGAGCAGAAGGCTGAGCTACAGTGTTTCAGAAGTACAAACCCGATTCCAAAAAAGTTGGGACACTGTACAAATTGTGAATAAAAAAGGAATGCAATAATTTACAAATCTCATAAACTTATATTTTATTCACAATAGAATATAGATAACATATCAAATGTTGAAAGTGAGACATTTTGAAATGTCATGCCAAATATTGGCTCATTTTGGATTTCATGAGAGCTACACATTCCAAAAAAGTTGGGACAGGTAGCAATAAGAGGCCGGAAAAGTTAAATGTACATATAAGGAACAGCTGGAGGACCAATTTGCAACTTCTTAGGTCAATTGGCAACATAATTGGGTATAAAAAGAGCCTCTCAGAGTGGCAGTGTCTCTCAGAAGTCAAGATGGGCAGAGGATCACCAATTCCCCCAATGCTGCGGCGAAAAATAGTGGAGCAATATCAGAAAGGAGTTTCTCAGAGAAAAATTGCAAAGAGTTTGAAGTTATCATCATCTACAGTGCATAATATCATCCAAAGATTCAGAGAATCTGGAACAATCTCTGTGCGTAAGGGTCAAGGCCGGAAAACCATACTGGATGCCCGTGATCTTCGGGCCCTTAGACGGCACTGCATCACATACAGGAATGCTACTGTAATGGAAATCACAACATGGGCTCAGGAATACTTCCAGAAAACATTGTCGGTGAACACAATCCACCGTGCCATTCGCCGTTGCCGGCTAAAACTCTATAGGTCAAAAAAGAAGCCATATCTAAACATGATCCAGAAGCGCAGGCGTTTTCTCTGGGCCAAGGCTCATTTAAAATGGACTGTGGCAAAGTGGAAAACTGTTCTGTGGTCAGACGAATCAAAATTTGAAGTTCTTTTTGGAAAACTGGGACGCCATGTCATCCGGACTAAAGAGGACAAGGACAACCCAAGTTGTTATCAGCGCTCAGTTCAGAAGCCTGCATCTCTGATGGTATGGGGTTGCATGAGTGCGTGTGGCATGGGCAGCTTACACATCTGGAAAGGCACCATCAATGCTGAAAGGTATATCCAAGTTCTAGAACAACATATGCTCCCATCCAGACGTCGTCTTTTTCGGGGAAGACCTTGCATTTTCCAACATGACAATGCCAGACCACATACTGCATCAATTACAACATCATGGCTGCGTAGAAGAAGGATCCGGGTACTGAAATGGCCAGCCTGCAGTCCAGATCTTTCACCCATAGAAAACATTTGGCGCATCATAAAGAGGAAGATGCGACAAAGAAGACCTAAGACAGTTGAGCAAGAATGGGACAACATTCCTATTCCTAAACTTGAGCAACTTGTCTCCTCAGTCCCCAGACGTTTGCAGACTGTTATAAAAAGAAAGGGGAAGCCACACAGTGGTAAACATGGCCTTGTCCCAACTTTTTTGAGATGTGTTGATGCCATGAAATTTAAAATCAACTTATTTTCCCCTTAAAATGATACATTTTCTCAGTTTAAACATTTGATATGTCATCTATGTTGTATTCTGAATAAAATATTGAAATTTGAAACTTCCACATCATTGCATTCTGTTTTTATTCACAATTTGTACAGTGTTCCAACTTTTTTGGAATCGGGTTTGTATTTCAGAGAGGGAAAAACATCTATTTGGTAAGTCTTGTATCAGAGCAGCCCTTAATACATAATACAATACAAGCTCTATTCCAAAACCTAGTGAGTTGCCTTGTTGTATACTCTCAACATAGCTACCCTCTAAGGGAGCATCCTAAAAATATGCAGTCTTGAAATTGATTGAATTGAAACCTTCTATATGGGGCAGCAATGGTCACTCAAACACAACATGCACATAAAGAAATAACAAATAACAAATAGCACATAAAGAAAACATAGCTTGGCATCACCAATTGTCGCTAAGCTAACTATGCTCTATGCACAAAAAAATACATAGCATAAATACTGACAAAATATTAAATATTACATTTTTTGTTAAACAGGGATCAGAAACCATTGGGAGAGAAAAAACTACACAAATCAGCAGACATTTTTGTCTTAGGCTAGCTTGTTTAAAACAGTGCCTACAGCTATTTTTAAAAGTGATTTTTGGAACTGCAATTACAGTGTCTAGGTAGGCAGTTCACTAGAGTTTGGAATGAAGCCATAAATTATTTCTAAAGAGAACGAGTATAGAATCATTAGATCTGAAGGCACTATCTAGTCGCTCTGCTCACATTAATGTCCTTAAAATCCCTTTTCTTCATTAACAATGTAGTGTATTAAACTATTTTCCCATGAGCACTCAGTCAACGTAAGCGCTGTAAGGCTTTAAAGTGCTTTATTTATTGGCCTACAGCCAGTGCAGTGAGAGCCACATACTGTAAAACTGGATAAAGCATTTTAGCACCAGAGAGAGAGAGAGAGAAAGAGAGAGAGAGAGAGAGAGAGAGAGAGAGAGAGAGAGAGAGACAGACAGAGACAAGGAAGCAGGAATGAAGACAAGACAAGAGAGGAAGAGGAGTAGGAATGGACAGGTATTACAGATGCAGCGAAGATCCTCTCCAGCCGTCTCTGTGCTTCTTCAGTGGGACTCAGTGGCGGACTCTCCTATAAGTCAGATCACCAAGAAGAGGTGAGTCTAACTCAGACTATGCACATGGCTTTGTTATTGAGAAATGTTATGTAGCCAACACCAATTTATTCAAAGGATAAATTGTAAAAGCTCTACACAGAACCTGGTTGAAAGCAAAGCAAAGTCACAAGTGTTTATGTTAGCCATGCTGCATTCCCTTCCTGGAGAGCTAAACAGGCATGTCATCTAACCACTGCAGAGTGTGAACACACACCTTTTTGGACAAGGTTGGTAGAGTGGGTTTAGAAATGCTTCCAGGAGAAGGTCTCCCTGCTGGAGTTGGTGGCATACGTATGGCCGTCTTCACCTTCACATATCACGTCCAAACCACACACAAAGTCACAAAAGTCAAGTTGTTTATGGGATTGAAGTCAGTAACCATGCAACCAAACACATTAGTCCATCAGTTTCTTCGGGTCTCAAATTCCATGCACAGAACCAAACCACTCCAAACCAACCATCCAACGTCCACAACACTATACAAGTTCAAGTATCTAATTCATCTGTGTAAATTGCTCTGTGGGTCTCTGAGGTGACTTGGTCTAATAACGGCCTTCATCTACACCCTTGATTTGCAAGATCAGCATATTAAAGCTGGTTTTCCAGTGGTAACATCCAGGAACCATAAGTCGTGGCCTGAACGGTTTCCAGAGACTAGAAAGGCAACTTAGAGAGAGTAAGAACCTCAGGAGAAGGGTGCTTTCACACAACTAAAAGCCCAATTTAACAACACTTCAGAGAGCTACAAACTACAAGGAAACATGCAGATAAAGTGTTTTGAGCAAAAAAGAAACAATGTAACCAGCTAAAATTTGAGCAACTTGCGCATTTACAGAGAATATAAGGTGGAACATAGTAGTACTAGTGGTACACGGCATACACGTTAGTGCACTCCTCACACAGCAATCCATGCAGCCAAGTAAACACTGTGATTAATACCTCTGGTTTCTTCATAGACATCTGTTTATGGGTAGGAATGAACCCTGTTGGAGGGGCAAATGGATCTGTTTTGAGGGCTGGGGGGTTAACGGTGTTGGATTTACCAGGAGCGGTTGGAGCAAAGATAGCAGCTGTTTTAGGGACAGCAGGTGTAGAACTGGAGATAACAGGCAATGTTTTGGAATCTGGAATAGGAGCTGAAGGTGGAGAAACAGTAGGAGCTGTAGGAACAAATCCAGCAGTGGTCATAGGAGAAGGTTTTGGAGCAGGAATAAAGCCTGCTGAAGGGGAAAGAGTAGGTGGTTTTGAGATTGGGACAAAGGGTTTTGGTGTAGGAACAAATCCCGATGGGGGAGAGAGTGTATTGGGTTTGGAGGCTGGGATGAACCCTACTGGTGGTGAAACAGGAGACGTATGTGCTGTTGAGGTAGCAGAAGCTGAAGTCTGTTGCTCTAGTTTTAGAGTCTGGGAGGCCTCTAGTTTCAGCACAGTTTTATTCTGTGCTGGTCCAGTAATGTCCTTCTCTTCAGACTTTTCTACAGGCTTCACATCCTCTTTTTCAGCAGGCTCATCATTGCGGATCCGATGACGAGGTTCCCTGGTCCTGCCTCGTGTCATCAAGTTGGTTAGTCCAGCAGAGATATCATCTCTTTCTTCCTTCTTTATAGTATCATGTTTGAAGGAGAACACGGGCACTTTCACGACTTTTGGTACAGAAGCTGGTTCCGGTTTTGGTGGTTCTAAAGCTGGTTTAGGTGGTTCCGGGGACATGGTTGCAGGGATTGTTGCCGTATCTTCTTCAGTAGGAAGTACCCTCCTAACCACTCTGCGCACCACCTTCACCACCTTCTTACGGGTCCCACCCTGCAAGTCCTCTGTGAGCTCTGGCTGGCTGGCACTTGCAGTAGTCTTGACACTGCCATTGAGAGCACCATTCACTTTGCTTTCTCCATTCAAAAAAGCTTCAGGACTCAAGGGAGCTCGGGGAGGCTCAGGGCTTTTGAAGCGCTCTGGCATCTTGGGCACTTCAGACAACCTTCTGGTCGCCATCTTGTCTCTGTTGGGTGAGGGGCTCTTGACCCGCCTGAATTGAGACTGAGACTGGACCTCCGTAGGTGTGTCCATAGGCTGAGGACTCTTGGCACGTAGTAGGCCTCTGCCAGGTTCCAGGCTGGGTACTGACTGGGAGCGGCTACTCAGGCTGCCATCGCTGTCAGACTACTCACCCGACAGATACATGTAGAAAAGTCAGTGAGGAAGGATAGAAAAATATTCAATCATTGAGAAGACAAACAGATTGCTAAATCAATGTATAACACTTTAAATTACATATGATCTCAAAACACTCAACCAGCAGATCATGCAATGCTGTCTTGTTGCCATTTACATATTCCTGATTCATTTGCTGTTCTATGACTAGGGCCACTTGGCACCAATGATGGTAGAGTAAAAAGATCTCAGAATCTCAGAACTCTCTTAGGAAATGAAACATCTCCAAATGTTTCAATAGTCAACTTAATGCTGTAAATATTGTATCTTTAAAAGACAAAGCATTTTGCTACCAAACACAAACTAGGTGAAAGGGAAGTAGAATGCTGGTTTCTATTGTTATATTATACAATCGCCTTGTATGCAGGAGAGAACCGAGATTGCAAAGGTGAACTATCGCATAAATACACTTCCTCACTTTTTGCTCTTAAAGATTCTGCACGCAGCACTTCTCCAAGCATGCATTTGTACACTAAGACTGAAAGTACACCCCATCTTGCACCCTCCCATGCTGTCTCTAATACACACTAATACACACAAATTCCCAGTAGATTCCGTCAGTGTATTATGAGATATTCTGTATATAAACAATGTCTATCTGTCAGCAGGTTTTGCACATAGCTCACTGCTGCCCAAGCCATTTTAACTCTACAATATAAACACCATGTACTTTACCAAAAACCTGCTGCTTTCAAATGAACAAATGTCTATTATTAAAAGAGAACACAAATAAAGCCTGTTGTAAAAAAAAATCCACTCTAACACAGCTGAATTTTGATTAAGGTGCTTTACTGATATTTAGTAACTTTACTTAACCACCGACCTCCCACTCAAAGCACAGCGTGTGGTGTACAACAGCTGCACGTCAATCAACAACAAAGAATCGAACAAACTGTCTCCATCTTCAAGCCAAGATAACACCATTTAGAGGCAAATTACTATGCAGCAGGTGTGATTGTAAGGAATCAATGGTCCATATGTGTTAAATAAAAGATCTGCTAGGAAATTATTTGGCTATTCTTAAATACTCTCTCAAAAGTGGTATACTGAAGCAGCCACTCAATCAGGCTTCCTGTGACAACAATTCTGCATCCTGTGTCAAAACACGGGACTTGTAACTGACAGCATATTATTCTGAAAATATCCGAAAATATGCAATTAGACATGTAACTAAGCACAAATAAACAGAGTGCTTTTCAATTTGCATTTCTTCTCTGTGAGAGCATTATAAAAGAGCTGTAATACTTAATTTGTTAGTATGCACAATATCTAGGCACTTACATTGTCTTTTGAACTCTTGGAGTTTGGCTTGTTCTCTTCTTTGATCTATAAAGGTCCACGTAAAAAGGTCATTAGCGATTGATTTAGGACAATACGTTTATGCTGAGGCTATTATGCAGATGTATCCAACACATTTCATGCAGGACATTTTTAAGGACTAAGTTCGACAGAAAAACATAACATCTTTGAAGCCTAATAAGACACCAATTTACAGTGCTTTCCATTTTAAGCAGTAGCATTAGTATACTGCTATGTTCCAGCCAGTGGCAGCTTTTCAAAATGTAATCAAAAGAGCTATGGCAGAGAGCTGGTGAACTACATTCTCCCATGACACTGAAGCACACTGATCATTTTCACACAGTGATCTGTGTTTTCCATCTGCCCAGAACACACAAATGCACACACATGCCCTGAACAGAGGCCATTAGCAACTGTGCGGTCATGAACCGTGCACACGGCACCCCAGTGCATTGCTAAAGATAGATATAAAAGTGAGATCAATGGTGCATTTCATGCACACCACCCAGCTGATGTCACACAGTGCAGAAAGATGAGAATGGAGAATGGAACATCACTTTCCTTTTGCTCCCAGAAGGAAAAGCGTGATGAGAATGCCATGCTGGCAACGCTGCTGTCATGGGCTGGGCCGGGTAAGGGTTTGATGAAGGAGGGAGGGCGGGATGGAAAGATGAGTGACAGATGGAGGGACCAGCAGACAAGAAGCTGCCACAATGGATGCTGGTCTTCACAGTTATGTTATGTGAGGTCACAAACTTCAGGTAAACAAGACCCACAATGCTGGAAAGAAGAGGATGTTCTTGGCTCTGTTGGGTAGAAAGAGATGATTAAACACTCTGGATCTGCCTCAAGTTGCATATTAAGGTTATTTATTTAAATATGACATTAAAAAGGATCCTAAAATGAAAATAATTCTTAACTTGTCGGCATATTAGAACAAGAGACATATAACAGACCTATGGGGGGTCAAAAGAGGGCTCATTGTATGGCTGCAGTCTGACTTCTATCCAACTGAAGCCATTTGAACTGAAATATGCCTATTTACTATGGAACAATTAAATTTAAAATGCAATAAAAACACAAAACTACATCAGTGATATGATGTGCAAGTCAACTATGCCCCAATCCTCTTAAAGAAACCATACACCCTCCGCAAATTCATATTTGCATATATTCGAATGGCGCATCATTTGCACACAAGCACAAAAAACGAATATAGTGCACAAATCATACTGACTATTTTATGGTGCTTATTTGTTCTTTTGGAAGCTTGAAAGCCCCTTAAACACTTTCATTTTTAAAAATGTTTCCTTTTGAGTTCCACACAACAAAGTTATTCAGGTTTGGAACAACATGAGGATGAGTAAATGACAGAATCTTCCTTTTGAATGAAATCTTCCTTTAAAAAAATTTCAGAGAGCTTTTGTTTGTAAACACAAAGCAGTTTCACTTCATTGTCACATTGTCACACTACCACATTGTACAGCATCAGCTGTATGGATTACTCTGGGATCTCCCACTAGGCCGGTTGAATGTAGCTGCCGTCCTCTAACTCTATATCCAGATCCCCACGCTGAACTCCCCTAAAGCCCCTCATGCCACCACTGACCCTTCACCAGGCCTTCCAGCCATCAGACACACTGCATCTATAAAAAGTTACTCATGGCATGCTTATCTGTTAACAGAGCACTGTGATACTGACAGCACAGACTTTTTTTAAAAGCAGACACATGAGCAAGAAGCAGCCAACATTACAATACACACAACAGGCTAGATGTGCAAACAGTAACAAAACCAGAAACAAATTGAAAACGTTGGGTTATGAAATGGATAAAAAAAAATGGCCACAAAAATATTAACATTAAATATGACCAATATGATGTTTCGTCTTTTTGTAAAAGCAGAAACAAAAGGATTTAGATTCCCTTAAAGGAACACTCCACTTTTTTTTGAAAATAGGCTCATTTTCCAACTCCCCTAGAGTTAAACAGTTGAGTTTTACCATTTTCAAATCCATTCAGCCGATCTCCGGATCTGGCGGTAGCACTTTTAGCATAGCTTAGCATAGATCATTGAATCTGATTAGACCGTTATCATCTCGCTCAAAAATGACCAAAGACTTTCGATATTTTTCCTATTTAAAACTTGACTCTTCTATAGTTACATCGTGTACTAAGACCGACGGAAAATGAAAAGTTGCGATTTTCTAGACCGATATGGCTAGGAACTATACTCTCATTCCTGCGTAATAATCAAGGAACTTTGCTGCCGTACCATGGGTGCAGCAGGCGCAATGATATTACGCAACTTTTAATTTTCCGCCGGTCTAAGTACACGATGTAACTACAGAAGAGTCAAGTTTTAAATAGGAAAAATATCGAAAGTCTTTGGTCATTTTTGAGCGAGCTGATAGCGGTATCTATAACTTGAAATATTCTATTCTCATATGCAAAAAAAATCTGTCAAAATATATAAATAATAATAATAATAATAATAATAATAATAATGGTTAAAAGAATACATTATTATTCTTATCATCATCATCATCATTATTATTATTATTATTATTATTATTAATAATAATAAAATTGTACTGAAAACCAAATAAAAAGCAAACAGCCCTATTTTTTTCCCAACAGGAAAAAAAAAATGCAACTGGATATACATTTCTAGTATTAAGTATTAAATTGGAATTAACATTGTTATTAGGATAAAATACATAATTTGTCCATGTATAACAAGACTACCCATAGCATATATAAATTAAAGTGGTCTTATCACTCAACACAGGACTGGTAGACTCAAACAGCTCTCATTCTAGATGTTTCTCGAGGACACATACAGTAACAAAAGGATGGAATTAATGCCATGGCCAATTTAGGCATTTATGGAGATTAAACGCAATTCAGCTAACAAAATTAAATTCACTTTCTGAAACTAATTATAATTCAATTGAGAAATGAAGAAGCCTAAACTGAAACAGAATAAATACAAGCCAGCAACAGCAATTTAGCTCAACAAAAGAGACATAATTGAACAGCTGAAAGTTTATGGCCACATCAATAAAAGCTTCTGCAGACAGACTGTGAAGCATATGATCCAATGACTGTATACACAAAATAACCCACTGACTTCATCTATCAAACACTTGACAGTCATAGAATAGTTCAAAAGCGTTAGAAAACAGCCACAGAAGTCCAAATATAAGACCCATTTGAAACATTTATCTCAACTCTCAAGAGTACAATAACCAAGACATAAATGGCACTACCTTTTTCCACAAGAGCATCTCAACAAAAGCCTCTATTGAGCTTGATGGACTTCAGCACTTAATGTCAGAAATACTAATCCAGCGCTCCATTCTAGTCTCAAAATACCAAATTGCACAGCACAATCCAAACAAACCAGCCATGTTAACACACAACAGTACAAGAAAACAGTGAAATTGTAAAACTCATGGAATTTAGCATTAGCACTAGCTAGCCCGGTCATTGCTCCCGGTGTGCCATCACACTCAAGCCTAAAAATAGGTGACAGAGCAGGCCCGAGCCCAGACTGCAGCAGAACTCCGAGCCAACTGACTCCTCCACAGGTCTAGATCTACAGATTCCCCCATCCAAGACCATGAGCAACGCCTGCCGCCTTACCTGAGATCCTCTGCAGCAGCTCCAAACAGTTACCGTCGCTCCCTTACCAAGATCAGAGATGAAGTAGAGCAGCAGGCGAAAGCAGCGAGTATGTGTGTGTTCAAGACAGAGAGACAGTCCTGAGAACCAGCAGTCTTGTGTCACACTAACCGGCAGCCCTAGTTTTGAGAGGTGCAAAGCAATAGGCTATTCCTGACACTGCTCTGTCAGAGAAGGAGGAGGAGAAAGACAGCTGTCGTGGTAGAGGGTCAGTAAGAGGCTAAAAATAAAAAAACCAAGTACCACCGCTGCAACACTCCTGCTTTCTCCCCACCCCCAAAAATGTAGGCTGGGAGATGGACAGCGCCACAGTTGCTTCTCCTGCTCAGCTGCTCCAGAGCAAACGTTGGTCCAGTGGAGGCATGCACATGTGAGGGTGTCTGCTGGTTTCAAAGAATGCAGGTTGTGTCGAAGCTCTCAAACTTTTGAACGAAGGTGTAAACTTTGTTGTTGGAAGATGTGGAGCGAGCATCAAGGCCTTGAGTGCTGGCTTAGCGTTTTTCTCTCTACTGAGAGATACAGAGGTGTAGGGCGGAGAGGGGAAACAGAAGAGAAAAACAGAAGTGCTGAGAGAGAAGGTTGAGGAAATGACGCAAGGCCTTGGCACTTCCTACACAGAGCGATTTCAAAGTGCAGAGCACACTGGAAATAAAAGCTGCCGTGGCTTACACCTAATGAACAGATATATATATATCAGTGTGAGAGATGAGCACCAAAGACTGACTCCACCAAAGACTCACCATGATGTCATTCCAAACCCATGTGCCTTTCTCTCTACTGTGGAAACATAAGAAAAGGTAAAGTTTTGAAGAATAACTTTCACTCTTTTATGTGAATGGAGACTGGAGCTGTCAAACTCCAAAATGACCAAATAATAGTCCACGACCACGAGACTTACAAGTTTGGGGTCAGCAAGGATGCATTAAAATGATGAAAAGTGACAGTAAAGACTAACATTGTTACAAAAAAATTATATTTCTACTAAATGCTGTTCTTTTGAACTTTCAAAGAATCCTGAAAAAAAATGTATCGGGTTTTTCACAAAAATATTAAGAAGCACAACTGCTTTTAACATTGATAATAATAAGAAATGCTTCTTGAGCAGCAAATCATCATATTAGAATGATTTCTGAAGGATCATGTGACACTGAAAACTGGAGTTATGATGCTGACAATTCAGCTTTGCCATCAGAGGAATAAATTACTTATTTTAAAATATATTCAAATGTAAAACAGTTATTTCAAATTGTAATAATATTTTGCAATATAACTGTTTTTACTGTATTTTTGGTAAAATAAAAGCATCCTTTTAAGTTTAAAAACAGCTGAAATTACATTACATTACATTACATTACATTACATAAATTAAATGGTTTAGTATATTTTAGTTTTTTTTTTTTTTTTTATAAAACATATGATACCTTTGTGTAGGGAACAGAGCAAAACCTTCTTCCCTCTGAATTTTTGTAAAAATTTAGTTTCATTATGTGGTAGAAAGTTGTTGAATTAAAAAATAATTGATTGTTTTGATATTATTTTGTATGTTTGTCAAAGTAAGATGAGAAAATAAAGAAAAGGTATGATTCTCTGTTCAAAGTGTTTCTTCCTAAAGCAACAGGAAACTGCAATGCACAGCTGAGCTCAAACTGTTCTGCACCATTCATGGTCTTAGCCAAGAATCACAGCCAAAATCAATAATTTCCTCTATGGAGAGAGGTGGGGGAGTGCCTTTTCATAGCTGTAAAGTCATAATGTGCCACTAGGAGGGGAAAATTCCTATTTCAATTCTCGCTATATTGGCATTCACGCACAAGAGGGCGCTGTAGCCCTTCTTAAAAGTAGCCTGAAGCCAGCAGTGGTCAACACACCCTGTCAAGGGAGGCTGATTGTTTTCACCTCTTTTCACTAGTGTACTTTTCACTCCCACTATCATTTTCCAGGTAGTGCAGACAATAGCCTGGAGATTCGGTGTCGTGTCTCGCATATAGAAATCGCCCTGCAGGAAACAGAGGAGGTGATAGCACAGGCTCTGCAGATGGTGTTGGTACAGGCCTGTGGCGGCTCGGGGTGTGGTGAAAGGAGTCTATGCTACGGCACGTCCTGAAGAGGACACAGCATGCCCACATGTGTCTGTGTGGTGGATTAAAAGACCACTATGGCAGCATGCACGGCTGTGTGGGAGAACACGATGAGGGGGAGGGAGAAACAGACCTGAAGCAGAGCTGACACTGCAGGCCAATCTGGGGAAGAGACAGAGAGGAAGAGGAGAGGAATGTGAGCTATGAGGCTGTCAGCCGGGGATAATGAGAAGAGTATGCAACACAGAACAGCCAGGAACAAACGAGAACACTCTCACCTCTGCCCAAAACTGTCACACACTCTATTAGCACCGGCAGGACAATGACAATGTCAGCATGCACTCTGATCCCTGTAGACCTTAAATTTATTCTGCATCCTGTCCCAACCAGAGATTCCGCAGAGCATTGAACAAAATTGTAATGTTACTTGGATCACAGATATTGAGATTTTATTAATATGGTATCAAGTGCTGAAATGCATTTACATTTATCATCATTGTCTATATTACCTATTTATTGATTCAAGTATGAAAAAGTATATGAAAATAAGATATAATATAATAAGATCTTTATATTGTTACAAAAGATTTCTATTTCAAATAAATGCTGTTCTTTTGAAATTTCTATTCAAAGAATCCTGAAAAAATCTATCATTGTTTCCACAAAAATATTAAGCAGTACCACCATTTTAATAATAAGATAATTAATAATATTTAATATCATATAATTAATAGACATTAATAATAAGAACAGCTGTTTCTTGAGCAGCATATTTGAATGAATTCTGAAGTATTATGTGACACTGAAGACTGAAGTAATGATGCTAAAAATTCAGCTTTGCCATCACAGGAATAAATTACTTTTTAAAATATATTACAATAGAAAATAGTTATTTTAAATTGTTTTACTGTATTTTTGAATAAATAAATACAGCCTTGGTGCCAAAAGATACTTCTGAAACATTTGAAACTTCTGAACGGTAGCATATATAATATATATAGGAGTTATTAAATCTTAACCATTTACATTGGAACGCTAAATAAACCCCTGAACTTGATTGGAACATGACTCCTGCAATGCAAAAAATGAGGACAGACTTGCAGTATTTTTTACATTCTAATTACAGAGTTTTTGTTTATAATTAATGTTTTTGCTGCTGATAAACTTCTATGCTAGCCAATGCTAACTAGAGGCAATACTATTAGAACCAAACAGAATAGGTATTATTTTAGAAAAGTACTAATAAGGCAAATCAAAATGAACCGGTACTTTCATCAGATATTTTTGATGAAACAATATCTTGAAAGATATTGCAAAGGTTCACGTGTAAAAGATAGACATGTCATTTTATGTAAACTCTTGGGATCAAGGCCTTGGAAAACCAGAGTGAATCCTGACACAAAAATCAAAGCCAAGACTGACTCTGGGCAGCAGGTCTCAGTCCAGCCATCAAGCTGAGCAAGCTTACAGGTCATGCTTTATGTTAAATGCTTTATGGTACATTATTTGCTACAGAGCAAACAAATACATTTTCAGGGACAGTGTCTCCCCAATGAAGGCCCTGACTGAGATCATCAAAATGAACATGTTCAAGAATTAATTTAAGCTTTAGGTTTAGTACAGAGACTGTATAATTTACTGTATAATCTTGCATAACGCCCAGAGCAATTACAGTGGCACTAGTAAAAACCACAAAAGTGGATTATGCTCACACAGACACACACACACAGCTGCATGCAAAAACTCTACCACATCCAGACAAATCCTCTATATCATAAATGCAAATCTTCCTGTCTCCAGAAACAGAGATAAATGCATTAATCACAGCCCAGACTGTACACAATCCCCTCAATGCAAGAAAACACACGTCCACAAAAAAAAAAAAAGTATCATAGATATCCTGAGTCCCTAAATCAATGACGTGATGGCCAGTCCAGGGTGTGACTGTACAGAGCTCAGCAGACCTTGTCAAAGATGCTGACATGAACCTGGGTCATGCAAGAGCTGCTTACAGCCAGAAATAACTCTGTAAACCAAGATCAGTAAAACCCCTGTGCGGACACACAGCAGAGTTAGCGGTTAGGGATGGGGGAGGGGGGAGGTAGAATAGGAGGAAAAGTACCTGCTGCAGCATCAGTCCATAAAGTGAGAAGAAAGAGTGCATGTAGAAAAGACAAGAGCATCTGACAGCCCAGTCCAGAGATGGAAAACACACATACCACCCACCCTTACATAACCAATGCCAACATTGGCCTCATTTTCCCCGATCATTACTGCTGGACATCCTCATTACCAAAATATTCCTGGAGGAAGTGAACTCAAGACTGGGCAGCAAGGTAACACATCCATCTTCTCTTCTGCTGTCCCAGCAAAGGCAAACTGAAATGTGACCTCAGAACACAACTGGGTCGAACACGAGGCACAGATATCTTACACTTGATGAATTTCTAATCCTTCTGATCTTATCCTTAGGTGTTATTTGACAACTGACCAGTGTAAACCATCCATTTGTCATCTAAACAGACACATTTTCCCCAAACAGAGACTGAGTCATTCCTTTTCCCTATATTGCCACAAACAGAGTAGAATGAACGGTTCTGCATGCATGACATGAATGCTGTAAAATGAATGAGGCATTTTTATATCGCTTTATTACGTACTACTGTTGCCTACATTCAAATCGCTTTACAATCATATTAGGGGGTCTCTCCTCAACCACCACCGGTGCGCAGCACCCACTTGGAAGACGCGATGGCAGCCACAGAACAATGGCAGCAGCGCGCTCACCAACCACCAGATAGGTGGAGAGGAGAGAGAGTGATAGAGCCAACTGAAAGCATTGGGATTAATATTAGGATGCCACGATTGATAAAGGCCAATGGAGGAAATCTGGCCAGGACACCAGGGTTACACCCCTACTCTTTTACGAGAAGTGCCATGGGATTTTTTAATGACCACAGAGAGTCAGGACCTCAGTTTAACGTCTCATCCGAAGGACGGTGCTTGTTACAGTCCCCGTCACTATACTGTGGCATTAGGACCCACACAGACCACAGGGTGAGCACCCCCTGCTGGCCCCACTAACACCTCTTCCAGCACCAACCTAGTCTTCCCAGGAGGTCTCACATCCAGGTACTAACCAGGCTCAAACCTGCTTAGCTTCAGTAGGCAACCAGTCTTGGGCTACAGGGTGATATGGCTGCTGACAAAAAAAAAAAATCTATCTACAATCGAAGCCACATGACTGAAGCCATTTACTTTCCCGGAATACAGTTTAACCAAAGCCCACTGCAAAGCATTACTACAGGCATGCAGATGGGAGCACAATATAATTAGTGGCCTGATCAGTCACAAGGCTACACAACCTTGGGGGGGGGGGGGGGAAAAAAAAACAAAAAAACAAAAAAACACACACACACACACACACACACACACACACACACACACACACACACAGAGTAACACCTCTTCATTTCTGTTCTTCTTTTCTGACTTGTGTTTTGTTTGTATTTTATTTTACAAAACAAAGATAAATAAATAAATACAATAAAAACCCAAAAACCAAAACAATAACCATCCAAAAACCAAAATAAAAAAGTATGAAATAAGCCCTCATCCCTTACCAGCTACTAAGGCTTCACAAAGGCTTTGTTTTCAGGTGAACCATTAAAGAACGCGACACACACGTCTCCCAGAAATCCTGTATAATTCAACCAATCAAATGATGACAGAGTGTTTCCCAGTTTCTATGCCATGTGCATTAGATGTTCAGCCAACGGTCTGCGGGCGTCACATCTGAGGCTAAGACTACATTACGCCTAACCTAAGCATACAATAAATGGAGTGGAAGCTGAGTATGAGTGTCAGTGAAGAGGAGAACATGAGCAGCAGTATTGAACATGTTCAGCTTCTCTTCCCTCCTCCTTCTCAGATGCCTCCTGCCACTCCCTTCTTAAACATGGAAAATGGGCAGATTTCTGTTTATCCATGAGTACTTTATAAGGAAACTGTTGTATGAGTGTTAATGTGCTAGCAGAACCAGGTTAAACACACCTCACTGAGCCAGTCATGTCTTGGCTCTGCTCAAGGGTACTGGCTGGAACATCAGACCCTCCTCCTTCATCACAGGATGTGACTCAAAATCTTGGATGCCTTAAGACAC
Source organism: Coreius guichenoti (assembly GCA_039654105.1). Lineage (NCBI taxonomy): Eukaryota > Metazoa > Chordata > Actinopteri > Cypriniformes > Gobionidae > Coreius > Coreius guichenoti. The sequence continues at coordinate 25,648,462 of CM077174.1, forward strand.
ACACACACACACACACAAACAGAAGTAATACCATCCATTTATAAAAACCTGTTACCAGCTGCTAAATTAAGCAGTTAATCATTCCCATTATTCAGATGTTGCGATTAGTTTGAGATAAGAGGAAATTATTATTATATATAGAACAAACTTTAGATGTTACAATATGTTCTCTTTGTAAACAAAAATTATATTGTTTCTATACTAACGTTCAAAAGTTTTGGGTCAGAAACATTTCTTAAAAATAAATGAATACTTTTATTTTGCAAGGACATTAAATTGATCAATCTAATCTTTTACACTGTTATTTTACATTTTATAAACTGTTATTTTAAATTGTAATAACATTTCACAATATTGCTGTTTTTACTGTATTTTTATCAAATAAATGCAGCCTTGGTGAGCATAAGAGACTAATTTAAAAACATTTTAAAACCTTACTGACCCCAAACTTTTGAATGGTAGTGACATTCCAAGTTACATCAGGTGTTTTCAAACTCTCGATGCAAAGGCCCCCAAATATGATGATGCTTAAAATACAAAAGGCAGTTATAGTACGTATGAAGTTTCGCAGCAGAACATTCCCCAAAGCATCACACTGCCTCTGCCGGCTTGCCTTCCTCCCATAGTGCATCCTGGTGCCATGTGTTCCCCAGGTAAGCGACACACACGCACCTGGCCATCCACGTGATGTAAAAGAAAACGTGATTCATCAGACCAGCCAGGCCACCTTCTTCCATGGTCCAATTCTGATGCTCACGTGTCCACTGTTGGCGCTTTCGGCGGTGGACAGGGGTCAGCATGGGCACCCTGATTGGTCTGCGGCTATGCAGCCTCATACGCAACAAAATGCGATGCACTGTGTATTCTGACACCTTTCTATCAGAACCAGCATTAACTTCTTGAGCAATCTGAGCTACAGTAGCTCGTCAGCCTTTGCTCGCCACATGCATCAATGAGCCTTGGCCGCCCATGACCCTGTCGCCGGTTCACCACTGTTGATAGATAAGTGGTGATCAGTGCAAGTGACCACTGCAGACTGGGAACACCCCACAATAGCTGCAGTTTTGGAGATGCTCTGACCCAGTCGTCTAGCCATCACAATTTGGCCCTTGTCAAACTCGCTCAAATCCTTACACTTGCCCATTTTTCCTGCTTCTAAAACATCAACTTTGAGGACAAAATGTTCTTATGTTCAAAATGTTCTCTGTGCTTATTATATATAGTTCCTCAGATCCCAGTTTGAATGTCTTCAGTTCAAGTTTGTTCATGCCAGTTCTAAGAGAGATTCACAAATCACCAGGTTGAGCGTCAGCACAAGAAACGGTGTATGTGTGCCTAACTGTGAACTGTGAGTCTGTGCCTATAGGAAGGGCCTATGAAGAGTGCCAGACTCTTTTCCTGGGCACTACATTAAACAAAGGCTGTGTACAGTGTGGATTATGTGATGAAGAGCAGATCCGTGTAGAGCTGCTTGACAGTAGCCATTAGAGCTGACAAGTATAAGACATTTAAAACCCACCATAAAGGTCAAGAAAACTCTGCCAAGGCTGCCACAATTCATCGCTTCACCTTGACCCACTTTACAGTTCCGGTTTGATATCTCAAACCAAATTAAACATAACTGAGACTTGGTTTAGATTTTGTTACTGTAGAACATGGTCACCAAACTTGCTGAGTCGCAGCACTAGAAGTGTCCAGGCCTGCATGGCAAGCCTCTTTACAGCCACAATCAACATTTGTTTAGCAGCCAGGCTAATTATGTCTGTCTGTGCTAATCTTTGTGGAATGCAGAAGAAATACGGCTGCATTTACACAACTTAAGGAATTTAGCTGGCCTTTCACCCCCACGCCGGGTCGAAGGTCAGGAATGAATTAATGAGCGCATCAGGAACCAATCAAAAGTTACATAGAGCATGGTTCTGCCTGTAATGGGTTTACTTGAGTACCAAACACTGTATCAAACTGACAGTCCATCGACTGGAAACATATTGAACTTGTGGTATTACATAAATGCCTCTAAACCAGTGGATCCCTGTGAAGCATGCTAGCACATGTGAATTCCTGTTCAAGAGCTTTCGTTGGACTCAGGAAACGTCCGCTTGGAAAGAGTTCTTCTGTTCTAGGAAAGAATCTTCCCAATGTTTTGAATAACAAAGCATAATTGTATTACAATGTTCATATACACATCGTTGTCGAAAGACCATATTCACTCAAAAGTGCCACAAGTGTCATTGTTTGTGGAGTAGCTTTTGCTCCGAATGTGCCCTCAGATGAATAAAGAGCATTTAAACTGTTTTGGCTAGACTTAAAATGTCAGGCTTCTGAACTGGCACTGGGTCCAAGATGACAACACTGTTTTTTGAAGCCAGGGTCAGTTCCACTCTGAAGCTAAACCACACCACAGTGCCCTGTGCCTGGAGCACATTGCATTCTGGGACACATAGCTGTGGTTACAGTAATAGAGTGAGACATTGCAGAGCTCTACACTTGAGGTCTACAAGCTAGAAACACACGGTTCATGTCCTGGCAGTTCATCCTAAAGATGTTCAATGGGGTTGAGGTCAGGGCTCTGTGCAGGCCAGTTCTTCCACACCAAACTCATCCAACCATGTCTTTATGGACCTTGTCTGTGCACTGGGGCACAGTCATGCTGGAATAGAAAAAGGCCTTCCCCAAACTGTTCCCACAAAGTTGGAAGCATAGCATTGTTCAGCATTGTCTTGGTATTTTACCTTCACTGGAAGTAGTTTTTAAAGTTTTTAATGACTGGAAGTAAAACAACCCCATACCATTATCCCTCCTCCATCAAACTTTACAGTTAGCACAATGTAGTCAGGCAGGTAACCTTCTTCTGCATGGCATCTGCCAAACTCAGACTGCCAAACAGAGAAGCACAATTCATCACTCCACAGAACACGTTTCCACAGCTCCATAGTCCAGTGGTGGTGCTTTACACCACTCCATACAACGCTTGGCATTGTACTTGGTGATGCAAAGCTTGCATGCAGCTGCTCACCCATGAAAACCTATTCCATGAAGCTCCCACCACACAGTTTTTGTGCTGATATTAATGCCAGTGGAAGTTTGGAACTGTTCAGCTATGGAATCAGCAGAGCGTTAGTGACTTTTACGCATCATGCACATCAGCACTCGGTGACCCCGCTCTGTGACTTTACGTGGTCATCCACTTTCCAATAATACCACATTTCTTACCCAAAATTAATTGAACATTTTTCACAAATGTTGTACATGCAGACTACATGGCTAGGTGCTTGATTTTATATACCCGTGTCAAATACCCTAATACTTTTGTCCATATACAGTAGTGGCCAAAAGTGATGTCCGGAGAGGCTATTTGTTTTTAATGACCCTATACGTTCAATTAAACCATCAACATACGAGGAAAATATTTTATATTTTTTAAATATTTTAACTATGAGAAAAGAACAAAACACCAACTTGGTTAAGGTATTAATCTGACTATAAATTATTTTGCAAAAAGGGCAAACTACTGCTACAGGTTTTATTTTACTAGGCAAAAAAGTTCACAGGAAAAAGCATTAACTGACTACAAACTCAGTTATTAATATTTTGTTGGTTCTCTCTTGTTTTTTATGTGTTCATAATTTCTTTGTCTGACATCCTGGCTAAAAAGTATGTCCACACAATTTGGCATGTTTCATTGTGTTATCACAAATAAAACAATTGACTCCAAGCACAACTACTCAATGTGCTTACAAAATCTTTAAAGGGGTCCTATAATGCCCCTTTTTACAAGATGTAAAATAAGTCTCTGATGTCCCCAGAATGTATATGGGAAGTTTTACCCCACAGATCATTTTTATAGCATGTTAAAATTGTCACTTTTTGAGGGTGAGCAAAAACATGCCGTTTTTGTGTGTGTCCCTTTAAATGCAAATGAGCTGCTGCTTCCGGCCCCCTTTCAAGAAGAGGGCGGAGCTCGAGTTAGCAGCTCCGATTACCTCATGCAGACACACACTGAAAATGTCAGAAACTGTTCAGCCTTTTATGTTCAAACCGGAGTCGGACAGTGATGGAGAGACTCAAGAAGAAGTGACAACATGTAGAATGCAATAGGACGTTTCTGAATGATTAGTTGATGAATTTATGTAGCTGATGTGGAATTAACTATCTTCAAGTCATTGATTAGCATATTCTGTCATGATAATCCATAAATCGCTCGTGTGGAAACTGTTGTAAGATGCCTTCAGAGCCAGGGAATATATGCTGCATGAAGATAGACAAGGTATAGTTTAATTACCGTTATAACTTATGGTGTCATCATGCTTTTATTACATGCTATTGCATTTGTGTTACGTATTGTATTGCAATAAATGTGAAAAGACGGATGCGACAGCTTGAACAAACTCCTAAATGTGCTCTACTACAACAACTCTTCCTCTTCTCAACATGGCCTCACCCCCTTTGTTGCGTGTTCCCGGGGGCAGGGAATATGTAAATTTTAGGGTTAGTGATGTCACTAACCCGTGAATAAGCTTGTTGTAGTCCCTACCAGCCGTTTGTTGTAGTCCTTAAAAATCGATTTCTTTAAAAGAAAACATTTCCCTTTGCTTTGAACTTTGAGCATTGTAACTTTGCAGATGTTGTTTATGCTCAAACAGCAACATTACACACTAATAAAAGTTAAAGTGAAATCAAACGATTACAATTTTTAATAATATTTGAATAAAGGGTGAAGATGTAAATTTTCCTAGGCCGGACATCACTTTTGGCCACTACTGTGTGTGTGTGTGTGTGTGTGTGTGTATACAGAATGTTTGGATTTCCTTGTGATGGAAGCAGAAATTACATAGAAAGTGACAGCACACAAACAACCAGTGGCTTACCGAAATGCATGGCACATCTCCATTTCTCTTAACCTAGGAACAACCATCCTCTACACTGATCTGCAAGGACCTTTCGAAACACACCCATCAAACCTCATTCAAACTGAACAAAGCCACAATTACCATTATAATTACATTTCGCCACCACACGGCCACCAACCATCTACTTATTGTGAATAGGCTTTGAGAAAAAGGATGCCTTTATCAGACAGCAAACACAAGACTCCATTAAAGAGAAGCCTTGCGTCATCCCTTTTCCACAGCATCTCCAAGCATGACAGAAGCTTTGCGCTTTAATCCATCAGTAAGACGACACATGGTCTCTTTTCTTGCTCAATGACAGCCTTTTGTCCACATGTAACCGACTCATATAGCAGCCATCTGGCATTCATGGGTGGTTTCATGTCAGCGTCTGCTTAGGCAGAGAAATTGGCACTGAATCTAGGCATAACCAACCACTTCAGGCTTCACATTCCCGCAATGAAGAGCTGAAAGGCTCTACAGAAGCAGTTCTCATAAGTATTTGAATAGCAGCCATCAGAACGGAAATTGCAAAAATGTAATTATTGAGTGCGTTTACAAGCACAACTGTAAAATATAATATAAACAAAAGAAGAAAGAACAAAGGAAAGGAAAACAAAAGCATAAATGAATAAATAAAAAAAAACATGAAAAAAAGAATAGATAAATAAATAAAATAGCTCTTAAATAAAGGCAAGATATAGCAGTAAACCGAGATCACAATGATATCGAACTTCAAAACAACATGCTATTTTGTTCTCAATTGATCACACCGGTGGATCTGCCGTGAATGAAAAGAATCCTGCGGCGCAGTGCCATCAGGCATTAATTGATTGGCCTGGCTTGCTATGCCAACCACTGTGGTGACCGCAATATCCAGCAACTGAGTAAACACCAAATATCAGCATGACCCCAGAGCCCTTGGTGCAAGCTACTGTTGCCAAACAAACACTGAGGAACTTTATTTGTTTTCCATGAGAGGGAAAGTGAATTTGTGTGCTCTGTATTCCTCCATTTGAAGTTGCCCTCAAGTGACCTCTATGGGCTGTTAAGGGTTTTGCTTTGTAACCATTCCAAGTTATGTTACAGTGGCATGCCGGTGTCATAAACACGAAGAACACCTGCCGGTTTCTCAATCCTAGACGACAAGCATCACAGCCAGAACAGAGGAACTTCCTGCTCAGGCTGAGATATAACAGCCAACACCATTCGCATAAACCAATCCACTCTCAGCTCCTAAACGGCAATAAAAATAAATGAATACTGCCAGAAATTTAATAAAAATTCATTCAGGATAAAGGCGGCCCATTAATTGCTGTTTATAGATAAGATTGAATAAAATAGAATAAGATGATCCAGGGAATACCGTTTCCATGAAAGGGTATACATGGTCTGTAACAATGCTTAGGTAGGTGGTACGTGTCAAAGTAACATCCACATGGATGGCAGGACCCAAGGTTTCCCAGCAGAACATTGCCCAAAGCATCACACTGCCTCTGCCGGTTTGCCTTCTTCCCATAGTGCATCCTGGTGCCATGTGTTCCCCAGGCAAGTGACACACACACACCCGGCCATCCACGTGATGTAAAAGAAAACGTGATTCATCAGACCAGCCAGGCCACCTTCCATGGTCCAGTTCTGATGCTCATGTGCCCACTGTTGGCATTTCGGCGGTGGACAGGGGTCAGCATGGGCACCCTGACTGATCTGCGGCTATGCAGCCGCATACGCAACAAGCTGCGATGCACTGTGTATTCTGACACCTTTCTATCAGAACCAGCATTAACTTCTTGAGCAATTTGAGCTACAGTAGCTCATCAGCCTTCGCTCCCCACATGCAATGAGCCTTGGACCCGCCCATGACCCTGTCGCCGGTTCACCACTGTTCCTTCCTTGGACCACTTTTGATAGATACTGACCACTGCAGACCAGGAACACCCCACAAGAGCTGCAGTTTTGGAGATGCTCTGACCCAGTCGTCTATCACAATTTGACCCAAACTCGCTCAAATCCTTACGCTTGCCCATTTTTCCAGCTTCTAACACATCAACTTTAAGGACAAAATGTTCACTTGCTGCCTAATATATCCCACCCACTAACAGGTGCCGTGATGAAGAGATAATCAGTGTTATTCACTTCCCCGGTCATAATGTTATGCCTGATCGGTGTATATACAAATAAATGTTATATTAATTTATATAATATATAACAGTGGGTGTCTGCTCCATCCATCAGTCCAAAAAGGATTTCTTGGTCTGAAAAAGACTGAAGACTATCTAATTATCTAAATGATAATTAAATTTTATGATTAAGAACAGCACAAACAACAGTTTGAATGCCACACAAGCACATAAACATCATGAGTAAAGTAAAAGCATTAGCCTGAGCAGGTAACAAACAGCAAAAGGGTAAGTGTTCGTGTTTTGGCAGTCCCATTCATTACTGTGCCGTGTCATGTATCAGCCGGCGGAGAGCTGCTCTCAGCACACAAAAGCCCTTCATTAAAGACGACCGCCCCATACTCAACATGGCGGCAGTGTTGTTGGGCGTCAACAAAAGCTGAAGTGGTCCTACCGGAGAGACCATTTACAAGAAGTGGTTAATTACACACACAATCCTATAACTCATGTTCCTAATTTCCATAAGTCCAACTCTTTTCCACCCTGTTCCTCATAATTCAGCATGCATGCCCAGACTAGCTCTTTCATTATTCAGTTTGCCTGTAGCAGGTCTCTTTAAATAATTGAATAATAACTGGCAAGGACAAAAGCATTACGTTAGAGACAAAGCGAGATCCTAAAGGAAACTACAGTGCACCGCAACACCCCATAACCCACTTCAACCAGACCACCAAGCCTCACCCTCGTTCAAAAATGAATCCCGGCTACAGATGCACTGCCAGACACCCTTACTGAGATATGCACGTCCCCATAATGACAAAACCCAGCCCCTAAAGCTCACATGGAGAATGGCAGGTTGATGGAGTACATCTGACATTATTCGGTCAGTGGGGACGGTTGGGTTTGCGCTGGTAACCCGGTCTGCCTTGCGGAGGTTGGCGACTCACAGTGTGGGTAATGGCTAGCCTGTGTGAGGGTGGTTTTTCCTGCACCCAGAGTGCACTCGTTCACCCCCTCCAAACCTCAGGTCTCACCACTCCAACATAGCATTTTAAGTTTTCCAGCTGAATTTAAGGAATTTCACCATCAAGAGTAGTTCATGAGAGTGATGCACCGAAATGATTTTTTTTAACAAACAGAAAACAAAAGTTTATTTAATAATCAATTAATGAAATTTATTTAATAAATCAACACTCAAATAAAAGCTTAGTTGAATATAATCATTTAAATTGCAAGGCAGTTGTTATATCAACTTTTAAATCTTTCTATTCCAATTCGGTATTGAACTATAAACATTTAAACAGACTTGTTTTCATGGCGGATTTATTCAAACATACATTAAATAATGAAGACAACAGGTTAAGTAAAAATATAATGAACATGTATAATATGGTGCATATATTTATCAAAATGCTATTTTTTTTTTCTAGCTAACTATCGAGCTATGGTCATTTAATGGCCTTCCTGAGGTAAATGTAATGCGACATTGTTTACAAGCTTTTCTTTCTTTGTTCTTTTTTTTTTTTTTTTTTCACTGACTGAGCGATTACATAAGACATTATACATTTCAGGAAGTTGTAGTTTCTTTCAACACACCTTCTGATATTCATTTTGTGCTATAACTAGCTTATCCACATTGTGTGTACAAAAAAAGTCACTGACAGAAACGCTAATTAAACATCATAGTTTCGTTCAATGATTTCGGCCCTCCAAAACTGTTTTGGTCGAAATCAAATAAATTTTTTGGCACTGCCATATATAAATTGCTATACAAATTATGAATATAAATTATATTAAATATTGAATATATAAATAAAAATATTTTACATACTGAATATATACATAAAAAAAATATATTACATATTGAATACATCAATTAAAAATATTATATACTGAATAAATTAAAATATATTGTATATTAAATAACTAAATATAATATATTTTAAATAAAAGAAAAAAAACGTGTTGCATAGTTTCTGGGTCAGGCATGAGCATGTTTCACTGTGAAGTGGCCTGTACAGTCATAATAAACACTTAGTCAGCAGTACTCGTTGTCTATAAATGCTTAAATGAGGATTTCCCGACTCGCAATCACTCTCACGGTCAGTGGAACATCTGGAAGATAATCCAAATAAAGCTCGTTTCCGTATTAAAACTGCTTTACGGTGGCTTATCTCTGTGGGGAGGGCCTTCCTCGCTTACAGATTGTGCCGTTTTCCAACTGTGATGATAAAGGCCTCTGTTACTGGGGTAGACTGGTGGAGAATGGTGTTAGAGAGATGCCAAGACTCACATCGCTCCCTCCCTCGGGTGGACATTCTGATAAAAGGACTTTTTCAGGCCTCTCCACAGTCCCATGATCAATGGTAAGGGAGTGATGTAGTGAGCAGCATCCATAATAAGCCATTGGAGTCAGCACAGGATATCACTGACATGCAGTGCGTTTAATTTTAACCAACACGGCCAAGCGTATGAGTCTTGGAACAACATCCAGAGAGAAACAATAAACCATGAGCCATCAGGAATCATTGGTATTTCAGCCCAGACCACAACCACGCTGGACTGCATGGAAAAGAATAAGCCCAGGGCAATGAGCATTCCTTTCTCTACGCTCTCTTCAAATTGCTTCTATTTCCAGGGGGTTATAAATTACAATTTATAGGACAGAGCGTTGGTTAACAATCCATGAGGCTTTTTACATCAAATTAAGTCATGACTGTATGGGGTTGGATTCGGATTCTGTGTATAGGGTTGCTAAATACACATTCTGTCACTGATACCCAATTCGTTGCCAAATGAAAATGCATGTATGGCGTGCTGCTGGATAAACCCCCTGAGAGCCTTTAGAGATATATATTGCTGTGAGAAACCACAGCTTTAGATGCTGAGAATGGTATGATCCGGCAGTCTCAACTAAATCCAGCCTGCAGTAAAAACAGCTGAGCTGATACATGAGAGGTTGTGGGATGTGGAGTGGAAGGAAAAAGAGGGGAATTCTCCTCGTAGAGCCGTACAGAGAGGCCTTTCTCTGGGCTGGGGTCACAGCCAATCAGAGCTGTTTCACCAAGGCCCTGTGCTGAGTGGGTCTGACCATGCAGCACATGCAAAATGTTAATGTCTATAAAGTGGGCTTTCAATGGAGCTCTCTGTTGCTTTTTATCTTAGGACTGGGGGGGGGGATTCTTTTTAAGAATTAAGATTATTCAGCAAAAACACATTAAATTGCTGGAAAAACAACAGTATATACACATTTAAAATGTTAAAATTTTAATTAAAATACTATTTTTTCAACTGTCTATTAGTCAAAGAATCCTGGAAAAAGTATCATGGATTCCGCAAAAATATCAAGCAGCTCAACTGTTTTCAAAACTGATAAGAAGAAATGTTTCTTGAGCACCAAATAAGCATATTAGAATCATTTCTGAAGGATCATGAAGACTGAAGTAATGGCTGCTGAAAATTCAGCTTTGCAAATCACAGGAATATATTACATTAAAATTAAAACATTTAAATAGAAAACAGGTTTTTTCAGAATTACTCTGAATCTACATTTAAAAAAAACTAAACTAAATTCAAATCTTTAAGGGTTTGTGAGTTCCCATATGAATTGCAGTATGAATAAATTTGGCTTATTTATTGGCACTATAGAATTTTTATATTTTCATTTTCATATTTTTTAAATTTGAATTGACTGAACAAAATTAAGACTTAGACATAAATATTACATTTAATGTCATACAATTCTTATTTTGCATCAAACAAATCTTAATGCATTGTATTGCCTTTGCTCACTTCCTGCAGTGTTGAAACTGGAAAGAGGGTCGACATCATGGGAGGGGTCTTACTGCAGCAGACCACTGCGAGACCACTTTCTCATGACATCGATGAAAGGTCCATCCTGACAGGAAGCATCTCAACTCTAATGAGCCCTGAGCCAGGGTTGCACAGCTCATCTAGTCTGCCCCATTCTGCTCTATCCCCTTCCTCTGGAGACTTCCTGTCTAATTGTGACTATGGTGAGTGAAAAACCAGGTGGCATGGACATCGAGAGCATTACGTGTTAACATGTAAACAATAAACAAGGAAAGTGGGTACCAAATTACAAAAAAAAAAAAAAAACGCATTAGAGTAATCTTCGAATTATGGATTTAGAGGAAACTAGGGTGTAAAATACCCAGTCACCCTACAGATTCTAATTGAAAGCATCGCTACATCCAACATGGCAGGGCTGTACTGAATCAACGCAGGACAAATGCAATCGGTTGAAACATAGCTTGATGTTATGTAATCTATAACTGTTAGAACAAAAATCCATGGAACTGAACATTCCCATAGAATGACCTCAAGCGTAAAGATTAAATATGCCGTTCTGGCCCCACCTCTTTCAAATGGACTCTGCTTTCTCCAGAGACCCAGTCAGGAAGTGTCATGTTTGTTCCAAAGCAAATTCCAAAAATACCAAGAATGGAACTTTAGGGAGGAGAAAAAAAACTCCAAACCCTTCATAGAAACAAGGGACCTTAAAGGGACAGTTCACCCAAAAATAAAATAATTTACTCACCCTCATTTCATTCCAAATCTATACAAATCTTTCTACTGCAGAACACAAAAGAAATTATTCTTAAGAACGTTGGGAAACAAACAACTTTGGACCCCCCCAAAAAAAACACTCAGATATTTCTCAAAATATCTTTTATGTTTATAGAAGAAAGAAATTCATATAGGTTTGGAATGGGAAAGTAAAATGACAGAAATGTTAAACAAAACATACAGACGTGCTCAAATTTGTTGGTACCCTTACAGCTCATTGAAATAATGCTTCATTCCTCCTGAAAAGTGATGAAATTAAAAGCTACTTTATCATGTATACTTGCATGCCTTTGGTATGTCATAGAATAAATCAAAGAAGCTGTGAAAAGAGATGAATTATTGCTTATTCTACAAAGATATTCTAAAATGGCCTGGACACAGTTGCTGGTACCTCTTAGAAAAGATAATAAATAATTGGATTATAGTAATATTTCAAACTAATTAGTTTCTTTAATTAGTATCACACGTCTCCAGTCATTCAGTCTATTTAAATTGAGAAAAGTAGTCACAGTGCTGTTTGGTATCATTGTGTGCACCACACTGATCATGGACCAGAGAAAGCAAAGGAGAGAGTTGTCTGAGGAGCTCAGAAAGAAAATAATAGACAAGCATGGTAAAGGTAAAGGCTACAAGACCATCTCCAAGCAGCTTGATGTTCCTGTGACAACAGTTGCAAATATTATTAAGAAGTTTAAGGTCCACGGAACTGTAGCCAACCTCCCTGGGCGCGGCCGCAAGAGGAAAATCGACCCCAGACTGAACAGAAGGATAGTGCAAAAGGTAGAAAAAGAACCAAGGATAACTGCCAAAGAGATACAAGCTGAACTCCAAGGTGAATGTACGGCAGTTTCTGATCGCACCATCCGTCGCTTTTTGAGCAAAAGTGGGCTCCATGGAAGAAGACCCAGGAGGACTCCACTTTTGAAAGAAAAACATAAAAAAGCCAGACTGGCATTTGCTAAAATGCATATTGACAAGCCACAATCCTTCTGGGAGAATGTCCTTTGGACAGATGAGTCAAAACTGGAGCTTTTTGGCAAGTCACATCAGCTCTATGTTCACAGACGGGAAAAAAAAAAAAAAAAAAAAAAAAAAAAAAAAAAAAAAAAAATCAAGCTTTCAAAGAAAAGAACACTATACCTACAGTGAAACATGGAGGAGGCTTGGTTATGTTTTGGGGCTGCTTTGCTGCATCTGGCACAGGGTGCCTTGAATCTGTGCAGGGCACAATGAAATCTCAAGACTATCAAGGCATTCTGGAGCGAAACGTACTGCCCAGTGTCAGAAAGCTCTGTCTCAGTCGCAGGTCATGGGTCCTCCAACAAGATAATGACCCAAAACACACAGCTAAAATCACCCAAGAATGGATAAGAACAAAACATTGGACTATTCTGAAGTGGTTCATAATTCTATGAGTCCTGATCTGAATCCTATCGAACATCTATGGAAAGAGCTGAAACTTGCAGTCTGGAGAAGGCACCCATCAAACCTGAGACAGCTGGAGCAGTTTGCTCAGGAAGAGTGGGCCAAACTACCTGTTAACAGGTGCAGAAGTCTCATTGAGAGCTACAGAAAACGTTTGATTGCAGTGATTGCCTCTAAAGGTTGTGCAACAAAATATTAGGTTAGGGGTCCCATCATTTTTGTCCATGCCATTTTCATTTGTTTTATTATTTACAATATTATGTTGAATAAAAAAGCAAAAGCAAAGTCTGATTTCTATTAAATATGGAATAAACAATGGTGGATGCCAATTAGTTTTGAAAGTTTCAAGTTATTTCAGAGAAAATTGTGCATTCTTCGTTTTTTTGTTTTTTTTTGTGGAGGGGTACCAACAAATTTGAGCCTGTCTGTATATCAACAGATTTCACCAGTAGGATTTCAACATTAAATTACATGTAATAAGTGTTTTATTTTAAGTGTTTCTTTAAATATGATGGTGTGGTAACTGCAATCTATAGCAAATGACTTTACATTGGTAATCAAGGTCTTTTACCCCCAGAACTTAAATAGAAATGTGCTAGACATGTATGACTTTTCCAAAGATAAAAAAAGTTTACGGAGAGACAAAAAAAAGATACAAATCTTAAATGCACACCACTGAGAAAAGAAAATGCGGAAGGACTACTGTAAAGGCAACACGTCATTTTATTCACATGGGATGAATGGATGAATTTAAATCACTTAAAAGCTTATCTCAAATGATGTGACAGGCCCAGTAAGTAAAAACTGGCTCTTTATCCCAGTTCCTGTGCTAGGACTTCCTGAACACACTCAATTACTTCCCTCATATCACACTCCTGCCTGGCACACCCAGCATTATGACACATGGCACTCTGCCCTAAAGGTCAGCAGTCAAATTATAACAGTATTACTGTTGGGGTGTAACTAACTGAAGTGTGACAAAATGCTACATCGCCTTTTTCTGACACACTGTATTATGCACGCAGCTTTACAGTTAAGAGACCTAATGCAAACATGTTCCTCTTAAAATATATGTAGCTTTGGGATATCCAATTAATTTGTGTAAATCGCTTCATTTAAATAAAAAAAAAAAAAAAAAAGTAAGTCTCTGCGCAGTGAATATTTAATTAAATTCTGCTGTATCACCATTTTTTTTTTTAACTCATTTACAAACTGGTTCATAGTTTAATTAGTTAATTGCATTATTATTAGTTCTCAGTTGATATAATAGGCATCATGAACAAACAATGACTTTTTTTTACTCAATCTAGGTTTATTTATAAATATAATATTGTTTATAATTAAATATCCATTAAAATTTGTGTTAATTTAAACTTTTAAATGTTAATAGTATTTTTGTATTAATAATATTTAAGGGTACTATTATTATTGTTGTTGTTCTTGTTATTGTTAATGTAGGATTAACATTAATGTAGATTAATAAATGCTGTAAAAATGGTCGTTGTTAGTTTATCGTTTATGTGGTTTTGGAGAGGAGGAAATAAAATGTTGCAGAGGTCCAGAGAAAACGAATGTTTAACTTCAGAGATCAGAGATGTTGAAAAGATTGAGATAAAATGAGAGCCAATCAAATCAGAACAGCTTCCTGAACAGAGCTCATGGTCTTGTGGAGTAAAATAATACTGTAAGGGCCAAGAGCTACAGTGCCTGTACACTCTGTGGAGGGGTATCAATCATGAGGTGTATGTGTGCCTTCCATATCATAAAATACATTACAATAAGGCCGGTTCGGTCTCTAAAATATGGTAACGTCTGGACACATTCAAAGCCAAAAAAAATAGCCAATACATGCTATTCATGCACCTGTGACTGCATGCTGAATTCACCAAACTACTTTTTGCAATTGTAGTCACGGTTCATACAGACAAGCCAATTTTGTGATTAGTAGTAAAACTTACTATTATGCACAGCCTCTCATGGCTTACTGCTTTAGTTGAACCGTCAACACTGAGAGCATCCACAGTGAGGCCAAAGATATTTTTCTTACAAAACCCCATTGATTCGCTTCAGAAGGCCTTTATTAACCCCCGGAGCCGTGTGGAGTACGTTTATGATGGATGGATGCACTTTTTTGAGCTTTACTCAATGGACCCCATCACTGCCATTATAAAGCTTGGAAGCGTCAGGATATTTATTAATATAAATCCGACTGTGTTCATCAGAAAGAAGAAAGTCATATACACCTACTACTCCTAAAACTATTCCTTTAAATCTTGTTAAAATTCTGAATTCAGTTTACACAATAAAAAAGTCATATTATCCATGGAGTGGTAACTATCATCGTTGGTCAAGGGCCAATACAGAGTTGAAGATTTCCAGCCTCTAGGATTTCTGAGGTTGTTATTTTACATACACTTACATACACATATGAAAAACCTAACTTGGTAAAATTGCTCACAGACTGTTCAGAAGCAATGCCAAGGCTACAGAAGTACCAGAACCCACAGGCAGAGAGAGAGAGAGAAAAAGAAACAAAGAGAGGGAGGTCATAGAGGGAAGGTTTCAGCTGAGGAGCAATTTCTCAAGTTAAAATGGATGTTACTAAATGATAGATGGGAAAAAATAGCCAAACTCACTTAAATTTATCACAGATGACTCCATTCAAGCACACACTCCAAATCCAAATAATCCTCCTGTTAAAATGCCCATTTTTAGCACCTAGTATGTGATGCAGAGGTGTTTGTCAGGGATGATATTCAGAATTGAACTGAAAATGCCTTTTAAATTCCAATTCAATCTGAAGTGAATTTGAATTGAAGTACCAAACAAGATTGTACTACAATGAACCGAAATTCATTGTTAACTAGAAAAGTTAAGTTTATCCATGACAGACCAAACAATAGCCTGAAAGACAGACAGACAGACAGACAGACCGGCTGACCAGATGGACAGACGGAACAACAGACAGAAAGGCAGATGAAGGTAGACTGATAGGATCTACAGCAGACGAGAGTCTGGTTAAACTGGATTGTGGGCGGTTAGTGCGCTGAAATACAACAACCAAAAGTGCCACAATCGTTTAGTGAACAGTTTTTGGTAGAAAACAATAATTTACTGACATCTCTTCCACTTAAGACTTTACTCTAAGCGGAGAAGAAGGGAAGTACAGCAGTGTGGTGCAGAATGTCCCTGGGGTGCTGTGGGCCAGTCCTGCGGCAGAGATGGAGCCAGTACGGCCCTGTGTACAGAGTGAAAAAAAAAACTACAGTACAATCACAATGTGCTAGGCATTGCGGCTGGTGATTACAAAAACATACTGCAAACCTGACATTTAGGATTGTTTATATATTGTGATGAGAAGTACTGTAATTAGCCAACTACAACTTATTTCAACATTGTTAGAAGTGTGTATGCGGGAAAGACTCCTATACGAGACTAGTATGTTAATGAAAGCATATTTGTGGTCTTGATGCAGCCTCCACAGTGTACTGGTAATGATGGACTTCTGAGGTTTGTTAACTGCAAAGTCATGCTTTCACATTGCCTGTAAAACAGCATGATGGCACATTGAGGCTGGGTGTCAGAATGTCTGCATCAATCTGTGCGTGTATGCGGGTCTGGGGGCATCTGGTGCACAGCTGTAACTATTCTGCAGACAGTGTCGTGGAGTGCAACCTTGCTGGAGGTCAGTCAGGCATTATGAGTTGCCACCCATGACGATGCCTCCACAGTCAGCAAGAGCCTTTAGTGCTGAAGATGCTGAAATACCTGTAATAATGGCAGACCTATTTACCTCAAAGATTTTTTCTAAAATTGTTGATTATACCACAAAAAAATATTTTGACTCCTCTCTCGTGCCAAGGTTACTGTGAGGCACTTACAATGGAAGTAAATGCATGGTCCCATTTTTGGAGGATGTAGAAGCAAAAAAAAAAATGTGAAGCATATATATAAATTTGTTTGTTTAAACTTTGTATTATACATAATAAAATTAGTAGTAGTAGTAGTAGTAGTATTTAAGTTTATTGCCATATCAACATCACTGGCTATTACATGGCAGATACATATTAAACGTTTAACAACATCATTTCATAAATACAATATAATAAAAACAAACATTTTATAAAATTAAAAAAATAATAAAATAAAATAAGTACATGTACAAAATTAGTACAATTTTATAAAAAAAATATTTAAATGTACTTGTGCTAAAAATTGTAAAAGATTTTCTGGATCACATATAATAAAATAAAATAAAACAAAACAAATATTATAAAATTAAAACAATGAAATTTATTAGAAGTGTACTATTCTATTACATTAGTGTACTTAACATTACTAATATTACTAAAACTGAAATAAAAATAAATGGTAAATTGAAATTGAAAAAAAAAAAAAAAAAAAAAAGATTAAAATGACAAAGCACATAAGTAAAAGTAAAATTAAAATAAAAGTGAACATAAAAATAACAGCCGACTTAAAATATTAATAAATACAAAAATATAAAAAAAGCCAATTCAAAACGCAAATAAGTACTTAATAGCATATAAAATACTAAAATAACACTGGTTAACACGAATATCATTTATATCTTGCAGCTATTTTATTGAAACAGTGAATATTTTAACATTTACAAATTGACCCCATTCACTTCCATTGTAGGTTCCTCACTGTAACACAGATTTTTGCTTTTTTTTTTTAAATAAAAAGGAAGGACAAGTGGAAAAAGGTCATTGTTGTTAATCAACATTATGCCACACATGCTGTCAATTGAGTTTAACTGTACTGATTTCAAAATATATCAATGATACTAACCTAATAGCAAATAACAAAAGATATTGCCTCAGTTCACTCCCTAGTTTTGCTGTTTACAGTGGGACAGCCCTAAAAAATGTCTGACTCTTTAGGAAGTGCACTAACTACTCAACTAGAGAGCTGACTAAGGCACACCCTATGTGTTGGACTTAGATGTCCAAGACTCAATAACCAAAAAAAATGTGCATCCAGGCCTAGTCTTGTCTTGGCCGAGACAATCTGACTAGACCAAGAGCAGCCTGTGTGCTGAAAATAGACAGTTTTACCTGTTTGTTTCAGCAGGGTCTATAGTACTGTCTCTATTCTGGCGTCCTCACGGCCATCTCAGGACATCCTGACTACACTGGTCAATGCCTAAAAGAATAGAGGGCTTCCTGCATGTTTGCTGTGCTCTCTTCTAAGGAATAGGGAACAGCGGGAATAACATACCATTCTTCAGCCACTCCAAAGACATTCCTGCAATGAAGAGGAAGTTCCTATTTGCGAAGTTCCTATTCTGCCAAACTCAATCACAAAAGGACGTCAAAAATATTTCCAACAATCAAAATAGCATGCGTATATAATTTGTAATCAAGTTACCAAACAAGAATAAAGAAAAGTCCATTATAAAATGGCAAAAATACTGTATACTTAAACCAAAGGAGACAAAGTCATCTGTATAAATATCATTGAGACTTGGGGATGGACTTTTGACTTGGATCAACAGCCACCTAGCAACCATAAAGCACCCTAGCAACAAATTTCTTCTGTAGTAAAAAAAAAAAAAAAAAAAAAACCTTTTCACTATCAAAGCAGTACCTAGGTCACCAAACTTTGTCCTGAAAAACAATGCTAAATCTAAGACTCAAAAACTGCACAACTGAGCCACAAGCTATAGAAAGTAAAAGGTCAATCAAGATGACTTTCAATGAAGCAGCAGGCCCCAGCTGTGCCTGACTTCATAACATATGCCTGCTGGAGGAGACCGTCATGGACTCCTTCCGCTTGGCTTTTGTTTGCACTGGGACATGATCGTTTTACAGCTCTTCTTTATTCGGATTGATGATAAAGCTGTTGCTATTTGTGTTCTGAGACAGTGGGGCCGAGAATGGCTCCCGCTGCTCAGTGAGGCCCACAAATCAGTACAGCACTCCAGACATCACACAGGCAAACATAGATCCTCCACAGACACGTGCTACAAAACACAACTACCCAAGACCACATTCACACCAGAACAAAGGTCCAGCTCTCCACTTCCTGTTTGTCAAATATTCTGTTCCACACTTACTTTTATAATAGGAATGCATTCAAAAATAGTTAAACTTTAGGAAACATGTTAAGACTTGTTCCATTCACTGTTTAAAAGAACTCATCCTCTAAGCACATTCCCCAAACACTCCCTAAACATTGATGCAAATTGCTGTCTGACAAATCAAATTGCAAGGCATCACTAGAAATGACAAATCACAAAATTAAAAAATGAGTCCCATTTATGGCACTTTTGCATTGAGTATTGCTTTGCATTTGAAAAAAGTCAAATGCAAATTAGTAGATGACAGTTATGGATTTCTCAATGGCCAGCAGTGATATGAAAAGCTAGGGTGGTCAATATATTTTTATATACATAATACAATTCAATAATCACACAAGATGAACACAAAAGTCCAGTCCATATAGAGATTGTGTCTCTTCAGAAGACTTAGATTAAACCACTCGATTCGTATGGATTTCTTTTACAATCTCTTTATGAATGTCTTGAAACGTCAAATGTTTTGGTTACCTGGACTTTCAACTGAGGGACAGAAATTTCATTAAAAATATCTCCATTTGCATTCCAAAGATGAAGGACACCCGTTGCCTTAAAATTATTAAATAAATAAGCCATGCGTAATTGAAAAAAATAAGTTATGTGGAATTGTCAAGTTCACATAACTTAAATTTTTTCAATTACGCATCACGTTTATTACTTAAGTAGGGATTGGCAGAGAACTATCCCTTTAACATTTACTCAGTTCACAAAATTTAAAAAAAGAAAGAAAAGAAAAAAATAATCAATAGAAATTTGAAAACAGAAATACTATCCATTGACAACGACAAGTGTCAGTAGAATTTGGAAGTGATAAAGTGAATAGAAGAACACTTCTGTTATTCGGCAAAGTGGACATGGTTATCGGCTGATAATCTCAAAATGTCCAAATATTGTCTGAATAATCTGATTGACCTATATATCCCACAAATATTGTGTTTTAATAAACAATCACTGCTGTCACTTCCACGTACTAGATTACTTCCTGCCCATCTTTATTTTAAAACAGCTCCAAAACAAAAGAAGCCCAAAATTAATACTCTCAGAGGACATATTAGATGTTCCAGACAATGCCTGTAGCATATCTTGCCAAAAGACCTAACAGATTATGATCGCCGTCTGAGAGAGAGATAGGGGGGCGAGAGTCAGGGTGACACAGGCTGCACAGAATACTCCCACTGACCTGAGGCCATGTAATGAACCATAATGAGTACAACGGGAGGCTGACTAAGAACTATGCAGCAAAGTAAGCCCCTCTTGTTTGTTGGTAAAAACCCAAAATAGCACAGCAGACCCACTCTGGTATGAGATGGAGGTGCTCACCAATGACCAATTTGCAGAAGCACATGATGAACTGTTCTAATTGTTACGAGATGGTCTGTCACCAAATGGGCAAAATCACTCAAACCTAAAAGTTAAACAAATCTTATATTTCCTGAAAGTGCTTAATTTATGATGCTGCCACAAAGTTAAAACCGTTCCATAGGAAAAACCATTAGGGAGTTCTTCACAAACATGTGGTTGCATCAACAGGCAGGGCTGATGATCGCTTTATTTTTCTAAGCC
The DNA here is from genome assembly GCA_039654105.1 of Coreius guichenoti. Taxonomy (NCBI): domain Eukaryota; kingdom Metazoa; phylum Chordata; class Actinopteri; order Cypriniformes; family Gobionidae; genus Coreius; species Coreius guichenoti. Next base: position 25,669,152 of record CM077174.1, read on the forward strand.
CATTACAGCAGTATAGTACCATTAGCCTGATGTTAGTGCTTGAGTTAAGATTTATTATAGACACAAATGCTGAAACTGAGAGGCAGCTTTCCTTACTCTAGGCTATACAGATCATTTACCATCATGTAAATGTAGTAATGATGAAGATGAGAAAGATGAGCAAGTCTTTGTGCTGTCAGGCACCTGTAGGTCCATACGGCCTGCAGGAGTACAGCTGCTCTTCACCTGCTCTAGGCCAAGACTGACTACAAAGAGACCAGGGTCTGTTTCAACAAGTACAAAAACACTTAGAACTCCTCTTAACACTCTATATTCCTCAACCCAAATGTTCCTGAAGCCAATACATCACAAAAGTCTAGGCCTGGGATTCATAACTTTTTCTCAGCCAAACCATACAGCTTTTTCTGTAAATACAACAGAATTTTTCCATTTAGAGGTTTTGATTTAACCATAACTGCTATTTCTTAGCCATAAGAATAGCAGTTTGAGCATGTATGTGTTAAAACGCTCTGACATAAGAAGTCTGCTGTCAAAAAGTTTGAAACAGTCACAAAGTTCTAAAGGAACTGACATAATTACTTAGCACACCATTTAGTTTGCATTAAAAATTGTGATTATCTGCGGTTGTGAAAAATGTCATCAAATTGGATAGACGCTGAAACAAATAAATAACGGATTAACAGCTGTCTGAATGGTAGCAATAAAGAAAAGAAAAAGAAAGCAGTTACACGTGTAAATAGCAGATCTGTTTACTGGAAAAAAGGTTTAACAAGTATTATGTGAGAAAACGGCTATCACCTACAAATTGTAACGCTAAACTTTCAAAAAAAAAAAAATGTAAGTAGCTTCACATTTAATTAATGTAATTAAGAAAAACTAATAATTTAAATTAAATTATTTGAGGAAAAAAAAAATAATAATAATAATAATTGGAATAATTTAATTTTGAATCCATTTAATTGAGCGTTGCATTAACACAATCTCGCTAACCCACGGCAGTTTTCTAATGAAGCCCTCAAGGATTGTGAACCCCCAGTTGGGAAACCCTGTTTTAGGCTAATGAAAAATATAGTAGTTGCAAAGGGACCATTTAAATTTGTATTTGTCAGCAAGCAGCAAACTAAAGGAAGTAATTATTAAATGGCCAACACCTTTTTTCCTACACAAACACCATTTAATGATTCAAAACTCTGATTCACTGTTTCAAAACTCACTTGCGTGTCACACCTCTTTGTTGTCCGCTCTAAAGTTTAACAGATGGCTCATTATTCAGCTTCAGAATACCTTTTTACAAATTACTGAGGGCTCCTAACTGCATGTTACAGACCAGACGAGTATGTTAATTGAATGTACTGCTCTCCAAGCAAGTAAACAACATTGCTAAATTCTAGGAATCCAATGAGTGTAGTTATCAAGGAGTCTTGCATAATGTTCTCAAGCAGTTACTGTAGGAAGAAGCCTTGTGAGTCGTCTCAGCATCAACATGTGCAACTTGGCACGACAGCACCAGATTGGATCCAGACCAGTAGTGGCACACATGCTAGTTATTGAAGACACAACCTCCGCCCATTCTAAAGGAAATAAAACATTTACGCAAAAGTGCCATTCTTATCTGTTATCCAGCAGATAAGTTACTGGTTTCCCTCTGTCAAGGAAAAAAATGAAAGAGCTTTTCCACCCATTCATCACACTCATCTCACACAAGAAAGTGTGCCTGACCAGCCTCTTTCTCTTTTACTATCAAGTGCAATTTATAGTTGCATACTAAATGTAAACTGCCATCTGTGTGCTGTAGCATGTGAAATTTCCATGGGGAAAAATCTGAATTTACTGTCGCACTGTGTCTGCACAGCAAACTGTGAAGAAAAACACAAACAAATTCAAAGCCTGTCATTAAAATCATCACTTGTGGAAAGCTGGAGGAAGAAAAGATTCCGTTAGACACATTGTGACAGATGTTCATCCTGGAAAGGAATCCGCTTCCTGTTGCACAAGAACATGTTCATCTTAAATGATGTGCTTGTATTCTCGAAAAGAGCCAATTGGCTCTACATGTGTAAAAGCTGGGCAGGCTTGTGGGGAGTTGCCTGGAAAGCCTGTGATCATGAATGAGAGAAGAAAAGAGAGACAAAGTATGGACTTACGTCAAATGCTTCCCGCCGCAGCCCCTCGGTGTTCCTCAGCCAGCATCGGTTCAGCTCGCTTAACTCCAGAATGGGCTGAACTTTAAGGCGAACCGTGTCACCTGACTGCCGAATCATCTCCACGATCTCATCCCTGCTCTTGTTCTCCACATTTCGCCCGTTGATCTCCACCAGCCTGTCTCCGGGAACCAAACCAAGAGCCAGATCCTTGGTGCCAGCACCTGGCTCCGCAAAGTGGACTACTCTGCGATAAACCTTTCCATCCGTGCCGCGGTCCAACATGGTGGTGCGCCGCAGGGAGAACCCAAAATCTCCAGTGTTCCGCCTCTGGAGAACCAGCTCCCGAACTTCGGGCGTCTGCGGTGGCACGACAGCAGGCAAGCGGAGGTCCGCAGGAAACGTCTTATCCACAATCTCAGGAATCTGCACCTTTTTCCCAGCAGGAGGCTGCTGCTGATGTTGTAGACTTGGCTTACGTTGGGGGTCAAAGATCTTGGTTTCTACCTGTGGTGACGGGGCAGCAGAGTTCTGCCCAGAAGGTGTGGAACCTTCGGACGGACTTTCATCTTTATTCCTCTGAGAAAAGGAGAAGCGCTTCATGATGGAACCCATTTGTGAGTTTTGCATGGCGAGGGAGCCAAACCTAGCTGCCCGCTCCTTGACAGAGCTCCGATGGCCATCTTGACTATAATCACCTTTCAGATCATCACTGGAACTGGCCGCGCTGAGCTGATCTGCATCCAGGACCATGCTGCTGCGGTTACTGAGGCCATCCGACTCAATGTCAGTCAGGTTGAGCTCAGTGCTGCTGGCAACTTTAATAGGGATCGGGTTCGAGATCTCCAACTTGTTCTTGGAGTCCCGCTTGGAGCTCCGGTTGAGGTTGAAGAAGCCCCGCCTCATGCTCATCTCATCGAGGCTTCGGAGCTCAGCTGCAGACATCCGTTCCCTCCGGTCTCTCTTGTCCTTTTTCTCCTTCCTAACTCCATCTTTCTCCTTGTCTTTTTTGATCAAGTTGAACATATTGTCCCCAAAAGTAGTCTACGTCCCACTACAGAAGCACCAATGTTTTCAAAAGAGAGATTTTTCCATACATAGAGTGGCTTCTGTACATCCAGAATGGATTAATTATGGCTCCCTGGAGAGAGAAAAATATCATAGCATCAATAATTGTATCATTTTTCAGGTTTCTTTGCACAATGAGAATATTTTAGATTCCAGTCATGTCATAATTTCCAACTAAACTATTACAATTACTATTGCAATTACTTTGTGAAACGGTAAAGCTGTGTTATGTAGTTGAAATCACTGACTGGCCTTCACACAAGAAAACTTCTGTACCATAATGTGGCATGATAATATTCACCGGAACAGCAAAATTGACTGATTTTAATGTAAGGAAGACACTGTATCATTATTTCACTATAAGGATGTGAAACAAACAGGGTTTAAGGCATTAGGGAGGTGCTATGAAAGCCACGGGCCTCTAACATTCCTATTTTCCCACCAGCAGGAGACTTCATCATCCAAACAAGTTCCATTAACAAGGGGCCAAATTCTTCCCTATAATACAGGAAGGCAATTCTTCCCCATAAAAGGCTTGATTTAGGCTTAATGCAATAGTAAATGATACCACCTAATACTACCACTATTTATAATTTGAGTTCAATAATAATATAAAACAAATACTAGTAAACCCTAGCTAGTATAAACAATATAAAGACAGTAACATTATGATAATTATTATTAAAAATGAATTATCATGAATATAAATGGACATGGTAACCAAGATAAAGACATTGCTTGAGCCTGAAAGCACTAAAGATGTCAGACTTTTCAATGCATTAGTCCAACGAGTTATTCTCATTTTCGTATGCATCAGTCTCTTCATAGCACAGAATATTAGCTTGAATTTTCAAGAGGTTTTCACGAGGTTTTTGAATATGCTCAGCATGTTTGAACAAGCATATAAAAGTTAAAGTCTTACAAAAATGTGCTCAGGTAACCAGCTTCCTCCAAAACCCAACCGTATTTGACATGACATGTAAAGCAGTGACATCAGTGTCCTGCAATGTGCATGATATAAACTTTATATACATATAAACTTTTTCTCATTCATTTACGATTGTTATACATACAGTTTTGATGGCCTCATAATAATAGAGGCATTATGTGTTTACATCCATTACATGACAGAAGTTCATAATCTGAGAATAGTGCCTGACAATGTATTGTGTAACATTAGTACGCTAGTATGCTATTAATTGCATTACTGTTGTTAATAAATTGATAAACCCCCATATGCACTTGACCACTGACATGAAAGGAAAGTGAGGGCGGCTCTGAGCACTGTCCTCCTTCACACCTATAATGCTACGATATAATTAAGCGTTCTGTTACAACGTAGCTTTTAAACCTGCGGTTTTTGTACAATGTATCATTGACGCATTAAAGGCCAGAGAGATGAAATCCAGGCGAGAGCCGCATAAAAAGGAAACACGTTAGGACAAGAAACCTTATATAAATTGCCCGATCAGTCAACCGGAGCGGCGAGAGACTCGTCAGTCATCGGCAGCAGGAAAGCCAAACGCTAACGCTTAAGATCAGCCTCTAAGCCTTTAAATTAGCTGTTACTGTTAAACACAGACCACCAGAGTATACAAATTTCAGCGTGAAACTACCAAACCTATAAACCCGTAAGGTAGCTAATGAACAGTGAATGTAACAATCCTCCGACTACAGTTAGCAGGTCAGTTAGCATGAGTAAGTGGCTGATAAGGGTCCTTTCTTCGCCTCTATATCCAGCAGCGGACTGCTGTTGATCCCATGCTCACATCCCTGACATGGGATTTTACCTCCTGAAAATAACTGGATGTTATCTTGTTTACAGAATTAAAACATAAATAGATATATACATAAAAGTCCGCTGGACTCACCGTTGTGAGATATCCAGGTTTTTGGTAGGGAACGGTATTGTTTCTGTTCGTTCTATCCTCTAGATGGGTGCAGCTGAACGTGAGCAGGCGAGCGCTGTTGTAAATATATAGTGATAAAGGCGGTAGGTTGGCCTCATGCTGCTTATTGTTCAGTGAGAAGAAACGGCGACATCTGCTGGCTGCGTTAAGAACTGCAGCTGCAGAAATCAATGACAGACCCGTTCAATGGAATAATAATCTATTGTCTAGTTTTGCTTTTGGTGGCCGTCAATTGGTACTTTAAATCATGTCAGAACAGGTCTAGAGAGATATAAAACTGACACTGAAGGGTCTCAGTTAGATCACAGCTTTGGTATGGGTCACAGACTCACAGTTACTATTGTTAACTAAAAACATTTTTGTTAATTGAAATAAAGCTGAAATAAAATATAAAAATTAGATGGAAAAAGTAAACTACATGAAAATTAGAAATGTTGCCTTGGTAATTAACTGAAATAAGGTTTTTGTAGCACTAGAAATACAAACTGGTAATAAATAAAAAATAAAAATGAACTAAAAAAACCTAAATAGTAATATTTAAAATTTGTATTTATTATGTATTTATTTATTTATATATATATATATATATATATATATGTGTGTGTGGTTACACAAGTTTGACCACCTGTGAGGACTTTTCCTTTATAAAAAACCTCACAAATATAGTGACACATTTCAAAAATACGTTTGTGAAGCCAAAATATATTTTGTTTTGTACTTATAATTGCTTTTGATCATTAGTATAATGTGTTATTAATCATAATCATGTACTATATTTTAATCATAATACTCTTTGGTCTACGGTTACATTTATTTAATAGGAGAAGTAATTTGTGATTTTTGCTTGGTTAACCATTTTAATTTTTAAAGTACTGAAAAGCCTGTTTTTATAATAGAAAAAAAAAAGAGAAATTATACACAATTAAGAATATAATACTCAGATAAAAATATAAAATAACCATGTGTAGGATACATCAGGGGTTTTCAATTTTTTTGATGCCACGGACCCCCAAATTTGATCATCCTCGTGTGAAAGACCCCCATCCTAAAATTTAAAAGGCATCTTTTATAAACACCCAATTTATATTCTGAAAAATGTATATTATAAATCTAAAATTAGTTTCTATTAAGTTACACATATATTTTTTAATATATTAAATGTATTATATATTTTTAATTTTTATTTATTTATATGAATCTAATTTGATCTATTTAATTGATTAATAACCTACTATTTTTTTTAAATAGTTTACTATTTATTTTTTAATCTAATTTATTTATGTACCGGTACTTATTTATTTTAATTATTTATTTATTTTTTTACAGTTTTTCTCTAGACTTTTCCACAGATCCCTGTCACTCTCTTGCGACCCCCCCCGGGGGTCCCAGGACCCAAGTTCGGAAACCCCTGGGATACATGTTACTATATGTGGCACAAAGGAATACATAATCTACATTATATGAGGGAGATGGTTTGAAATCTAGTCAGATAAATATAATTTAGAGTAATGGGGTGCAACAACATGCAACAACTGAGATTTTTAAAGGATTTTCTTATGCTACTATAAAATGGATTCTACTAGGCCAGTAGGTGGTGGCCAAGAGCAAACTTCAATTCCTACTCAGCAGATGGAAGTTCGGAGCCATGGGTGTACAGAATGCCAAAGCTGCCGAAATAAGAAATAAATAAACACATAAAAAATATTTAAAAAATGTAAAAAATAAATAAAGAAATATATAAAGAAATGTAAAACAAAAATAAATGTGTATTTAAATAATAAAAAAAAAATTCATGTGTAAATATGTATTTTATTTCCTTATTTATGTGTAATTGTTAATGCTGGGCAATCGATTAATCGCGATGAATCGCATCCAAAATAAAAGTTTGTGTTTACATAATATATGTGTGTGTAATGTGTATAATTATTATGTATATAAATACACACACATGCATGCATAAATTTAAGAAAAATATGTTATATTTATATATAAAATATGTATATTTATATATAAGATAAATTATATAAATATATATACTTGCAAATATTTCTTAGATATATACATGAAGGAGTGTGTATTTATATATACATATAATTATACACAGTACACACACATATATTATGTAAACACAAACTTTTATTTTGGATGCAATTAATCGCAATTAATCGATCTGACAGCATTAATAATTGTATTTTTTCAGATTTATTTATTTTTTTGTGTATTTATATATACATTTATTTATTTTCAGATTTATTTATTTCTACATTTCTTTGTCTGTATGTAATGAGGGGGGTGTGTTTTAGCAATCAAGCTCAGAGTGGGAAGGGCAAAGCTTTGAGGCCACAGTGGCACATTATGGTGTGACCAAACAAAATGCAAGAGGTGTGCAGACAAGTGGAAATAATTAAATGTATAAATAAATAAATTAATTAAAAAAATAAATAAATGTGGGAAAAAAATACAATTATACATAAATAAGGAAATAAAAATATAAATACACTTTTATTTATTTTTACATTTCTTTGGCTATTTATTTATGTATTTATTTATTTGTTTTTTCGGCAGCTTTGGCATGCCATACCATGGATGGTACAAGTAGCCTAGGCTATCTCACAATGGAAGGAACATTCACAATGCATCTCCTTCTATTCTATTATATTCTAAAATATATTTATATTAATGCAAAATAATAAATATTGACTCGTGTTCTCTGACCCTGCAGTAGCCTATGATGGACTACGTAATATAACCGCGAAAACGTGTTAAACAAGTACATTTTATAGATTTGGAGTATTTTAGATTTGGAGTAGTATTCCCAAGGGATTCCCAAAGATTGTCAGCCGAACCCTTTTGACCTTAAATATTTACTTGAAGTAGGCTACCCCCTCAGATTTTAAGTTCATATTTCAAGAATTTTCACGGTTCTCTGCGTATGACGACGTGCAGGTAAACGAATACAATATTTCATCTTTTTTTAGTAAGTGTTTTTTTTTATTGTTGATTGCTTTTATTTTTTTAATTTTTTTTAATCATTTTATATTTTTATGAACTTTTGACAAAAATCTGTTTAGTGCAGGATGAGTTATCAATCTTTTCGGTCCATTTTCCCAGAAAAGAAAGACTGTACATTTTAAATGTGTATATCTGCTAAAGGTTACTTTTGCTTACTGACACATTAATACCACAAAAATTTGATTAGCCTACTCTTGAGAGGTTTCCGTCGTTCTCCCAGCGGCCGTTATTTTGAACTACAGTCAAATGCGCGTTCACTGAGTTCGAGCGGAGCTCTAGCGCTACGTCATTGCCTAAAGTGTCATAGAGTGGGCGGGGCATCTCGATCGGGATGAGCTTTAAACATGAGAGCATAACCTTAGGGTTGTGTTCACTACAACAACAGTCCGTTTCAAACTCAAAAAGCGCTTCCAGCTGCGGGGGTGCATGAGTAGCATCAGAATAAAGCGTTTTACCTCGATCAGGTAGCGAAGGAGGTAAAAGTAGGAGTGGAAGAGGGGGGCTGTGGTTGGATTTAGTGAAAGAAAACAATATGGCCGCAGTGGAGCTGGAATGGATCCCTGAGACCCTGTACAACACCGCTATCTCAGCCGTGGTGGACAACTACGGCCGATCGCGACGGGACATCCGCTCTTTGCCTGAAAATATACAGTTTGATGTGTATTACAAGGTAAGAAGGACAGTGTACAGAGTTTAGTGCGGAACAAACGTCAAAAGCATCTGACACTTTTCACTAGCAGCTCGGCTAACAAAAACTGAACCAACCAACCTCTCAGTGGAGCGCTAGTTAGGAGAGACTCGAGCTACGAGACGATTTAACCGGTTTTCTGGTTTAAGAGTACACTCATTTTCTGTGTGGTAGTTTAGGTAAAGACTGGTTGAAGTGGACACTGTGTTCCAGTTATCTTAGCCTGTAGCTTATCTGCTCCTGTATGAGATGTAACTCTCTGGGTCAAGACTAGTTAAACATAAAACACTATGGCATTTCACTTTTTACCCTGTTAACCTTATTTATGAGTACTGGCTAAAATGGCATGTGCGTATTTAAACCATAACTGTGTTTCTAATGAATTGCTAAGTTTTATATGACATAACTGACATCTGTAAATATGGTTTGAATGGTTTGTCACCAACTACTGTGAAAACAATTATTAGACACCTTAATAGACACAAGTGACACTTTACAAGGTTCCATTAACATGAACTAACAATGAAAAGTACTTCTAAAGCATTAGTAATCTTAGTTAATGATTTACTTGTTAATGTAAATATTTTACATTTTTTTACATTTCAAATTACTTCTTGACTTTAGACAGTTTTTTTTGGAAAAAGAGAAGACTTTCTACAACCACGTTAACTAATGGAACTAAATGACTTATTTTACCTCATATTTATCTATATGTAAATTGAAATATGCTCAATATCAAATATTGCATTGTTCATGCATTGTAAAGCCATTTAGTGTGACCTGTTTGACATGTCTTGTCTTTTTAATTTGATTCACATTTTTGGACATTTAAGTTGGCAAATATGTTATTAGACCAATCCCACTGTTTTGTATACAAAGGCTCTCACTTTAATATCTTTCATCATTCCTCAGTCATTAGTCAATAAATATTTTGCATTTCTGTATACCAAACTGAGATTGAGAGGGGGCTGTATTTATTATTTGGTTTGTAGATATAGTTGAAATGACACAAATCAAGTTTAACTGGAACCCATGAAACCAGAGAAAGTTTATTGATGTAATTGTTCTTTCTCTGGGTAGTTTGGAGACTTTAGAAATTTTTATTTTAGAAATCTTTTTTTTCTTTTGGCTTAAATTAGTTTAAATCTGCTTAGGATATTGGTTCTCAACCAGGGGAGCTCAGCAAACTTCCAAGGGGGTGTACAGATGGCTAAGACTTAAAACAAGCATGAATATAAGAAAAATAACTAAAAATCTGTTTTTGATTTTTTGATTTTTTATTTGAAGAAATAGTGTTCCCACTGTCTTGAAAATCCTAGATAAATGAGGTAGCTTAATTATGAAAGTGATTTCTAGATGTGGAAAAGTCATGTAAATTAATAAATTCTTAAAACTCCATGGGAATTTTTATAATGAATATACATTTTTCTAGTTATACCAAGCTCTAAAATATTTTACCGGGTAGAAATTGTATTTACAAAATGTATATTATGTGTGTGTGTATATATATATATATATATATATATATATATATATATATATATATATATATATATATATATATATATATATATATATATATATATCTCTCCTTATACAGTAAATCAAGAACAGCTGGATATTTATGGGGTCTTTGAATATTATTGTGGAGTCAAACCACTGACTGATGATCATAGTTTTTAGCTTCGAATATAACAGTAAGGGTTCATTTACTCTTCTGTGTAGATAATTCAACCATTTAATCATTACATTATTTTTCACTGCTTTTTAAAATGAGTCAATTTGGTGACAAAAACCAGATGTGCCACAACACAAACAAAATATTATTGGCAAACGTTACGTTTTGGTCTTGCACAAACTCTTCCTGATTGTACATTCTGTCTTCATAATGGCTACTTTTACTGGTTTTCTAAGCCTTGGCACCCCCAAGAGAAAGCTTGAGTTGTCTTTGTTGTGTCACATGTACAATAGGGTCAACAAATGTCACATTTCTTCATGTGTTCCAGCTTTACCAGCAAGGCCGGCTTTGCCAGCTGGGAGGGGAGTTTTGTGAGCTGGAGGTCTTCGCTAAAGTCCTCAGGGCTTCTGACAAAAGGTAATTGACAGCTGAGTCCTCTCTTAGTCTGTCTGTCAAGGTAATATAGCTCAAAGCCATAGCTTAGTGATGTATATATGGTCACACTGTATGAGATTGTGTGTGTGTGTATATTTTGCTCTGATGATTCAAATCTCACATGATGCATATGGCACAAGCCTTCGTTGGCATCTTTGCCAGACTTGGTTGTAGAGTAATATATGTAGTGATGCAGATGCAGAAACCAGCTAAATTGAAATTCTCTAATTCAGCTGTCAAAGCTGAATATTCAGCATCATTACTCCAGTCTTCAGTGTCAAATGATTCTTCAGAAATCATTCTAATATGCTGATTTGGTGCTCAAGAAACATTTCCTATTATTATCAATGTTGAAAACAGTTGTGCTACCTAATATTTTTGTGGAAACCGTGATACATTTTTCTCAGGATTCTTTAATGAATAGAAAGTTAAATAGAACAGGATTTATTTGAAATAGAATTTAAACAATGTAAAAAGACTTTACTGTCATTTTGATCAATTTAATGCATCCTTGCTGAATGAAATTATTAATTTCTTTAAAAACAAAATCTTACTGACCCCCAACTTTTGAACAGTAGTGTATATACAGTCAAACCAAAATTTATTCAGACACCTTCAAAATTGTCTCACATTATCACAGTTTTTCCGCTATAGTTTAGAAAATGGTAATAAAATATGACAAGATCTCAGAGTTAAACTGTGTCAGAAAAAATTCATCTTGATAATGTCAGATAACTCTGAGAGAAAGGTATGTAATGGATTACAATCAACCAATCAGCTGTCAGCTGTTAAATTTAAGTACACAATTAGATAATACCAATTTAGGTCAACCAATGACCAAGCAATGCTTCATTTTGTTCAGTCTGTGGTGTAAAAGGTCGCATTAGCAATTAAAGAAAAAACACTTAAGCAAAACATGGTCAGGTCAAAGTGTCTGAATAATTTTGTTCCCACATTTTGATCAATTTTACTGATAGTCCACTCTATGAAGAATTTTTTGGTTTAATATGTCACAGTTTACTTTATTTTGCTATCCTCACTTACATAAATGAACTATAGTGTCCTGAACCCACTAGTAAAAAATTATATCTGGTGTCTGAATCATTTTTGGTTTGACTCTATATATGACCACACTTTATGAGATTGTGTGTGTGTGTGTGTGTGTTTTGCTCTGATGATTCAAATCTCACATGATGTATATGACACAAGCCTTCACTGGCTTTGAAATAGAATTTAAACAATATAAAAAGACTTTACTGTCAATTTAATGCATCCTTGCTGAATGAAATTATTAATTTCTTTAAAAACAAAATCTTACTGACCCCCAACGTTTGAACAGTAGTGTATATATGTTAATATGTAAAGAGTTATATGCATTGGCTTTATATAAACCAATCTGCTCTCTAGATATCAGCTAAAAATTTAATTAGTCCACCAGTACTAGAAATATACTACTATAATATTTGTCATTGCATAAAGTTAAAGAATCATCCCTATATCCTCACCTCAGAAAAGGCTACTAAAATATATGAAAAATATTTTAAGTCACTTTAAACATTGACACTGATTAGATGAAAGAATAAGAACATATTTTCTTCCACAGGCACCTCTTACACCACTGCTTCCAGGCTCTGATGGACCACGGTGTAAAGGTCGCTTCAGTCCTGGCCAACTCCTTCAGCCGCCGATGTTCATACATCGCAGAGTCAGATGCGCATGTGAAAGAGAAAGCTATACAGTTTGGCTTTGTTTTAGGTATGGTGCTCTGGCTCACTTTTATGTTCTTCCAGCTTATAATAACAAGCTGTTGTAATAATACTTTTCTTCCATCTCAGGTGGCTTTTTATCAGATGCCGGTTGGTATGGAGATGCAGAGAAAGTCTTCCTGTCTTGTCTCCAGCTGTGCACATTACATGATGAGGTTCTTCACTGGTATCGTGCAGTGGAGTGCTGTGTGAGGTGAGTAAACGGTCAGCTTGAGTCTCTTCTAGCTGTAAATGGTCAGTTAGTCATATTAACAGTGTTATTAGTATCTTATTAATGTATTATTGCGTCTTTGTGTGCCAGGTTACTTCATGTGCGTAATGGCAACTGCAAATACCACCTGGGAGAAGAGACTTTCAAACTGGCCCAGTCTTACATGGACAAACTAGCCAAGCACGGCCATCAGGCTAATAAGGCTGCCCTGTATGGAGAACTGTGTGCCCTGCTCTTTGCCAAAAGCCACTATGATGAGGTAAGTCCCATTGCAACAATACCAGAAGTCTGTTTGGTGAACGGCTGCTCTACACTTGTGTTCTTTATGCGTTTTAGGCTTATAGGTGGTGTATAGAGGCTATGAGGGAGATCACTGTCGGCTTACCTGTGAAAGTAGTAGTTGATGTTCTCAGACAAGCCTCTAAGGTCAGTGATTGCTGGATGTTGGAGTTTTTCTAAATAGATTTAAACTTCTGATCCATTGTCACATTATGTAATCATGAAATTGTTCCCTGCAGGCTTGTGTTGTTAAGAGGGAGTTCAGGAAAGCTGAACAACTGATAAAACATGCAGTCTTTTTGGCACGGTAAGAGCTATCATGCATGTTTTTTTAAAGCGTGGGTGATGTTGAAATTATGTTCGGTTTGACAGCGATGAAATGCTTGCTTATGTATTTCCACATTTTGTTTTCAGGGAACATTTTGGGCACAAGCACCCAAAATACTCAGATACACTACTAGATTATGGATTTTATCTCTTAAACGTGGATAATATCTGTCAATCAGTGGTCATTTACCAGGTAAGCTAAGAATTACTTAAAATTTGGGTTCTTTGCATGTATTACATTTTCTCATTCGGTGAAAGATGGTGATTTACTTGTGATTGGTGTGTTCTACCTTCAGATTGCACTCGATATTCGGCAGTCTGTATTTGGAGGAAAGAATATTCATGTTGCAACTGCACATGAGGACCTGGCGTATTCATCCTATGTCCATCAGTACAGCTCTGGAAAATTCGATAACGCACTGTGAGTGTCTCAATCCTGTCCTGGGTGCATTAGTTACATATTTAGAGAAATATGATGACACCTGGGTGGGTAAACAGACTATATCAATGATTCCTGTACTGCTACTCAGTGCTTATACTCAGATGCTTCTAAATCAAATTATAAAGAGCACATAGATTCATGAACAGATGACTCTTATAAGCAGGTTCTCTTAATGAATTTTTTAAAAAGAACTCTTAATTGTTTTCCGTTTGAATCATTCAGAATAAATGCTTCATTAAATTACCTTTTTTTTATTTTTATTTATTTTTTATATATATATATATATATATATATATATATACAAAAAGCTTGGGTGACGTGGGACTCCCTCACTCCAAAAACAGAATTCACTAGGCAACACTGAACAATACATAATCGGTCAGACAAACATTCCTCTTATAACGATCACCATGAAAATATGAATAATTTAATTGGTGTCTTGAGTCACTTCTTGAAAAGCAAGCTGCCACTTTCCAAGATGAAACTGTATTTTTGGTTGCAACTATTCCCGTACGAACTTTTATACCATTTCATGTGTCCCTCGAGTGTTAAGAAGTTCATGACACAGATGTCCAGTAGTTGCCCTAACCTTTAACACAATTAAGTGGTTCTTTTAGAATTGTTTTTTTCCCCTGTATTTTTTTTTCATGGAAATGTTTATCGAATAACGTACCAGTTTCATACTTTGAATTTTGCTTTTAGATTCCACGCAGAACGTGCCATAGACATCATAACTCACATTCTCCCTGAAGACCATCTGCTGCTGGCCTCGTCCAAGAGGGTGAAAGGTGAGACTAGCAATTTGAAAAGCTTTCATAATTTCCTTCATTCACAGCTGCGTTACTTGAATGACAACATTAAGATGGCCCTTGACAGTTCGAAGTAGCATAAACTTTTCACTCTTCAGTTTGTTTAGGTTTTATTTTTTTACTTCATTGAAAAATCATGTTACGTCAAGCTAATTTGTAATTCTGATGTTATATCTCAAGCCCTAATCCTGGAGGAGATTGCTATCGATTGCCATAACAAAGAAACAGAAGAACGTCTCCTGCAGGAGGCCCATGATCTGCACCTCTCCTCCCTCCAGTTGGCCAAAAAAGCCTTCGGAGAGTTTAACGTTCAGACGGCGAAACACTACGGCAACCTGGGCCGCCTCTACCAATCCATGCGCAAATTCAAGGTTTTTATTAGTTCCTCCTTATTTAAACCTGTGAGAATGTTACCATTGTAATGATATATGGAAATCGCCACAAGTGGATCATTGTGAAAGCCATGTGTTTTTTCTATTGTGTAAGCCAAACTCAACAGAGTGCTTTTGAGGTCGCTGTTGGGCTGACTGACCTTTCCATGGTGTGATTTGTAATGCAGGAGGCAGAGGAGATGCATATCAAGGCCATTCAGATCAAGGAGCAGCTGTTGGGACAGGAGGACTATGAGGTGGCTCTGTCAGTGGGACACTTGGCCTCACTCTATAACTACGACATGAATCAGTACGATGATGCTGAGCGCCTCTACTTGCGCTCCATCGCTATTGGTGAGGGTTACTTCTTCCTTCTTTGTTATTGCTGTTTTTTATTTATTTATTTAATATTATATGTGGGTTGATACTGGATATACAGTGGTGGCCAAAATTATTAGAACACCTGACAGATCTGAAAATATTGACCTTTTTTGCCTCGAAAATATTGACCCTTTTTTTGCCTCCAAAACATGATTTCATTTCATAATGTTCATGAAACATGCAGATGGTTGCTCTGACCATCAAATATCAGATGAAGTGAGTCGTACTGTTTTTATCCACTTTTAACTTTAATATTTGTTATGTCCACCTTTTGCAGCAATTAGAGCAGCACATCTCTCTGGCATAGTGTCAATATATTTCCTTTGAGAACTTCAACACTAATGTTATCCCATGCCTTCTGCAACTGAAGCCAAAGGCTTTCCTTTGAATGTACAGTAGATCTGTCCAGTTTATTTTCCAACTCGCCCCAAATGTGCTCGATGGGGTTGAGGTCCGGACTTTGAGGGGGCCAGTCCATCATTTTCAATGTTCCAGCAGATTCCTTCCGTCGCAGGTCGTTCCGGCAATAGTTACAAGAATGTTTCGGGTCACTGTCCTCTTGGAAAATAAATCTAGGCCCAATAAGATGACTCCCAGATGCCAAGTGTTCTAATAATTTTATCCACCACTGTATATGGTGGCCAAAATTGGTAATTTGATTATGCTCATTTCCACAATTTTTATATTTGATTTTCCTTTGCCGCCATCTAATGCTTAATTTTTTTTTAACTATTAACAATTTGACTTTACTTTTTTTTTTTTTTTTTTTTTTAAATGTTGCTTTTAATTCATTCATTTATATTTTTAAATTTAAACGCTGTTTAATTTTTAACAATCTTTTTTTTTTTTGAAAGTTCCAAAGAACAGCATTTATTTGAAATGATCAATTGTAACAATGTCTGTACTGTCACTTTTGATCAATTTAATGCTTTCTTGCTGAATAAAAGTAATAATTTCTTCTTCTCCAAATGTAGAATCTTGTTCTTAACCTGAACATAAACTATTTGTCTGTTTCCTGCAGGCAAGAAACTGTTCGGGGAGGGTTATAGTGGACTGGAATATGACTACAGAGGCCTGATAAAACTGTACAACTCAGTTGGAAACTACGAGAAGGTCTTTGAGTACCACAATATTCTTTCCAACTGGAATCGTTTAAGGGACAGGCAGTTTGCAGTAGCCAACGCGCTGGAGGACGTCAACACGAGCCCCCAGGTCACAGAGCAGGTGGTGCAGTCTTTCCTGCTTTCCCAGAACCACGGTGCCGGACGCTCCTGCTTGGGCTAACGGCTGGGAAGCCCATCCCACTGTCCACCTGAAACATATAGATGTGCACACCCACCCCCATTTCACTCCTTCACACCCATTTATTCACAAGTAGTCAAGACGGGCAGGGAGTGTGATTATCATCTTGAGTTTCTCAAGCTCTTGGACTGTCAATTCACTTTTACCAGCAACTCCCCATGCCCATTTTCCTTAAAATGGGAGAAAAACCATGACATCTTTCCGACCATGTTAACACTCTTGATGGATAAGCAACCATTCATTGAATTTGTTCACTCTTCTCGCAACTTTGAAGAACCTGACTATTTCTCTGACTTCAAGTGGAGGTGAATTAAAAAACAGCAGTCCAACAAAGACTGAAAACACACCCTCTGTTCTTTTTTTTATTTTATTTTGTATTTAAAGGAGAGATGCTCCACACTACAGAAATACTTTATCACCACATCATCTATTTGTGGAAGAAATTGCTCTCAGAAAATCCACCCACAGAAGGAGATTCGACGGGAAAAAAAGCTCAGTCGTTCCTATAACCGAGTGAAGGAACATCCGTAGATGTCCGTGTCCCCATTAACACAAGGATTAGAGCTTGACTTCATGTAATGCAAAGCTTTGCATTTGAGGATTACCTGTGTGCTCTCTGGAAAATGAGACCAGCCATGTTACATTATGGACCATTATGTTTATTTTTGCTTTTTTTATTATTAATTCATGTCATGTGTGGAATTTATGGACCAGTGGGTTTACGAATGCTCTAGATACCTTGTTTTAAGTTCTCTTTTGGTTTTGTATTACCTTAGTACTGACATAGCTTATTTTAAACTGCCAATAATTTATATGCAAGGTATGCTACAACTAGTAGGTGTAACATTGCAAACAGATGAGCCAAAATGACTTCTGTTAATAATAATACATGTGTGACCACAGCAAATTGCCATAATATAAACGAAATGGAGTGGGAGGACGAGTTCACAAAGCCGGCTTTCTGTCATAGCAAAGCCTTATTCACGCATACACACACACACACAATATAAGCTGGAGTGGTAATAGTTACGGGACCAGGTTTCCCAGGTCGTTGTTGTTTTCCTTTCAGAGCTCTGCCCCGGGTGGCGTAGATTAACACCCCTGGCCCACTGCCAGCTGATTGGACACACCAAAAAAAGGGCTGAGCGCAGCACCTGTCATTGTGAAGAGGCTCCCCTGCAGGGGAACCTGCGGTATAGTGTAGTTTGTGTAGTAGCAGTGCAATATTTTGCTGAATGCACCTGTACCACTCCAAATCCAATCAGTCTGACTCATTTCACTGCCGCTTCTCTCTCAAATATCCAAAAGCCACACAGACTCGTAACCAAGTTGTCAAGGAGAACATTTCAAGTTAAATGAGGACTGTTGCAATTAAATCGGCAGATTTTTTTCTCACACCTCATAGAGAACTCATTGTTTTTTTGCAGAAACAAAGCCTTGCTGCAGGCTAGTCATGTAGAATGTGCTGTTAATGTCTTGCAGCTTTTTAGCCCTCGTTCACGGCAGCAGCTGCAGCACCAGGACCCCAGCTCGAGCTGAAGTCCCAGCCTTAGTCTTAAAGGACTCTCAGCTGGTGGGGATCTAATTTGTCAGCCTTTTTCAAGTAGCTTGCTTTGGCCGAAACCTCCATTTGCAGAATTTCAAACACCTTTCGCCCTGTAAACCGAGCAAGAGATCAGCTAGAACATGTGAGGGATGTTATTTTGCTCATTTACACTCCGTAAAAATCCCTTTATTGTTAATGTTGAGGTTTGATTGTGAAGAATCAGGCGCTCTCAATACCATACATGAGACAACAAGGGAAGGATGGGAATTGGCCTTGGTTAGAGAGATGGAATATTGTAACAAATAAACTGTGATCTTACAGACTTGCTGTAAGTGCATTTCCATTGCGTCCATTGGTAAATGGACTGAATTAGTGGAGTTCTTATATCAGATGATAAGTTATGAGTTTGAACATCAGATGTGAAAATAATGCACATGGGAAATAAGTAAGCTTGGTGGATGCTGAAAGAATTTATAACGTAGCTGTGATTGCTTCCTTCTGAATGTCGATTCAAGGGCTCATTCGTCAACCTCAAGTGGCATTTCATGGTTAAAAAGATAGTTGATCACTGTTGATCACATCCATACTGTTTTTTTTTTAAATCGGAATAGACCACAGTCCCCCAAAAAACAACGGTGCTTCTGGGTCAAACGTTCTCTTTCTTTGCATGTTTTAGTAATTGTATATAGATGTAGATGCATAGCTACAAGTGGTTATTGTCCCAGTGAGCTCGATAGTGACAGAAAAACAATCTTATACTGAGCAGTTAATAAATGTCCCATGTAATAAGAGAATGAACTTTGTGACTCGAAAGTGTTAAACTGATCACAGAAATTAATAAATAGCATCCTCTGACAATAAAAGCAATCCTGTCACTACAACCCTTCATTTTTCTTCGAAATCTGCCCTCAGAGAGTTGGAGAATGTAATTACGGGTTGATAACAATAAAGTGGGGCCTTTTTGATGCTAATTATCTTAATGAAGTCCTCAGATGTGCTGCCACCTGTAGATTGTGATTTAGCCAAAGTGCTGTTTCAGATGGACGATGGCGATCCTTGAAGTAACTATGAGTGGATGTGATCTTTTTATGATTTTGTTTTAAAGACCTGTTTGTGTCTATATCCATTGGAGACACTCTAGAAACGTTTTTGAGTCCAATGGCAAAAAAAAAGGAAAATTGTGTTGTTCAACATTGATACTGACTGTTACCCTGGAAATGTCAGTAACCTGTGCCACAGTGAGCCTCTGCTTGGATATTCTTCAGTCATTGGCTTTATGTAACTCACCCCCAGTAGACTCTGCTGTACATTGTACATCTGTAACCACCAAATCATTATTAAACTCGTTTGTATCAACCATTGTGAAAATCTGTAACTACTTCTAACACAAAAAAACAATATAGAGCTGTCTAATAGACTACAATGAGCAATATTGCTTCTGAAGTATTAAAATTGCTTTATTTTTTGCCTTTACATGATTATTCTCCACCTGTTTCTGAAGTCAATGTGATATGTTTGAGTCTATGACTTGAATGCGACGTGATCCTACAAAAACCACTCTTTCGGGTGGATTGGTGGCTGAACAAAAATTTGAATAAAAGACTGTACTCAGCATGTGTACCTCTGAACGATATTTACTGTTTTTCACTATATTCATGGAAATGAATGACCAGGTGTTTCATTTAGGAAATCGCTCCCAAATTATCGCTGTATCCGTCCTAAAACGTGGCTAATGGAAGGTTTTATGAGAAGTATGTTTTTTACATTTTTATTGAACATTTCAACAAAACAATTACAACAGAACAGATAACAAAGAGTAGTCCAGGCAAGCTTAAAAAATATATAAGATATACCCTCAGTTTCACAGACAAGGCTCAAGCTAGTCCCAGACTAAAATGTTTGAGATGTTTTAACTGAAAGCAACTTGCACTGACAGATAACAAAATATGTCAGTGTCATTGTTTTGTGTCAAGATTCACACCAGTAATGTTTTTTTCTAAGGCACGTTTATAAAAGCAACTAATTGTCCCAATTGTAGTAAGGCTTAATCCTGGCTTAATCTAAACCCTGTCTGTGAAACCAGGCCACAGTGTTCATAAAAATTAAAAAAAAAATTCTGGTATGATGTTTTTTTTTTTTAAAGTAATACTTATACAGAATACTTGTATTCTGCAAAGAAACATTAAATTGATCAAAGATGACAGTAAAGACTTATATTGTTCAGACATATCTATTTCAAATAAATGTTATACTTTTGAATTCTCCATTCATCAAAGAATCACAGTTCCCAAAAAAATATTGAGCAGCACAACTGTTTTCAACATTAATAATGATAAGAAATTATTCTTGAGCAGCAAATAATGATTAGAATAATCATGTGACACTGAATAAATTACATTTTAAAATAAATTAGAAAACAGTTATTTTGAATTGTAACAATATTTCATAATATTACCAGTTTACTGTATTTTTGATCAAATTGCAATGGTGAACATAAAAGACATTACAAAAAAAAAAAAAAAAAAACCCTTACTGACCCCAAACTTTTGAAAGGTAGTGTATATTATATTACTACTTAATAAAATATATTTTATTTTTACATTTATGCATTTGACAGATGCTTATTTTCAAAGCAGCTTTCACTGCATTCAGGATGTACATTTTATCAGCTCATGCATTTCCTGAGAAGCGAACCCATGACCTTGCCTTTGCTAGCACCATGCTTTACTGTTTGAATGACAGGAATGTTATATTTACTGCCCCAAACAGTAAATTCAAAATAAATACATTACGTGCAATTTTTATATCAGAAACAATGTAACTATTATAGTGCAAAGAGCTTCCTTTCCTAAACACTTGTGCATTTAAAGACTCTGGCATAAATATCTATCACTTTATAAGGAATAAATAGATCCCTGCAACATTACTCCCTGGTAAACTGATTTATATTTTCCATAATTCAATCTGAAACCCTTACAACATCCTAAATGTAATTTAGAGTTCCCTAGTTCTTCTTTTCTTCCTCTTCATCCAACAATAAGAATTTCAAATGGGTTACAACGCACCACATCTGCAAAATGACACATGAACAGTAGTTTACACACAAATGCCTCTATTGTGACAGTAAAAACATTAATATTGCTGCCATAATTTATGATAACACTGGGTAAACATGCTCCTTACCTCAACTGCAAAGCCCAGCAAGCGTCCTGCCGCCAGCACCAGAATCCCCATAATCTGTAGACAGTTTGGGGCATAGAGCGCCTGAGACAGGACCTCATGTTGGTAGCCATACAGCCACACGGGCAAAACATGGAGACCTGCTATTGTCAGAATTCCCAAAGGTGTCTTGAAGCCTGCGTGAAGAATAACACTATTCATTCGCTGCTTTCAAAAATCGCAATGTTTGAAAAGAAAAAATAACTTGTCATACCTTTTGCCATCACTGCCTGCACCCAAACTGGGCTTTCTGTGAAAGTGTTCTTCCACTGGGCACCTCTGGCATTGTGGTTGCACACAAATACACACCACTCTACTGAAGACACCAGCCAGCCCCACTTCACAAGTAGAAAGTGAACATTTCTAATACAAATATGTTTGGGACAAAAAAGTACTGACTGAACTTACATCATAAAGCATGTTCCAGAGCATGCTACGTCCTACGTTGTCAATGACCACATCCAGCCATGCACCGAACCTGGAGGTCTGCTGCAGCTGGCGTGCCGCCCAGCCATCCACCCCTGGCACAAAGATAAAATACTAAATCAATAAATGTAAATACTAACATTTGTTAAATATAACTAAACCAATAACTGAACAAGTTTTGTTTGCCAAAGGTTTACCCTGCAGTGACATTTGTCAAACATACATTTGTCAAACTGAGGACAAAGGGCAAGAGAAGTTCATGGTTTTCATCCAGAGTAAGAACTACTGATGCATGTTACATGTTGCATGTATATATTTTCAGTGGAATAAATTATAAAATAATATGTAAAATAAGGGAAGTAAAGCTTCACTTATGTAGCATAAAATACAAACAAAAGGATAAAGGTTAAAAAATATTGGTTGCAGTTGCACTTCATTTTACAGTACGTGCACTTACGTGTACTTACTTAAGAAAGCACTGGGTAATATGAGGTAACTACATGGGTTAGTTCACCCAAAAATGTCATTAAATTCTGTCATTAATTCCTCACCCTCATGTCGTTCCAAACTCGCAAGACCTTCGTTCATCTTCAGAACACAAATTAAGATATTTTTGATGAAATTCGAGAGGTTTCTGAACCACAGCAACGTCATTGCAACTTTCAAGGCCCAGAAAGGTAGTAAAACATTGTTAAAATAGTCCATGTGCCTACAAACCCCCTCAACTAACTATTTTATTCAACAATCTGATTGTTGATTGTTGAATAAAGTCGTTATTTTCGTTTGGGTTTTTTGCCCACAAAAAGTATTCTTGTCGCTTCATAACATTAAGGTTGAACCACTGTAGTCACACATGAACTATTTTAACGATGTCTTTACTACCTTTCTGGGCCTTGAAAGTTGCAGTGACGTTGCTGTCTACGTGTGGTTCAAAAACCTCTCGGATTTCATCAAAAATACCTTCATTTGTGTTCCAAAGATGAGCGAAGGTCTTACAGGGTTGGAATGACATAAGGGTGAGTAATTAATGACAGAATTTTCATTTTTGGGTGAACTAACCCTTTAAGGTTAGGTTTAGGGATAGGTTCAGGGTTAGTACCCAGTTATTACCCTGTAATTACAATAATAGGTACATAGTATGTACAACAGGACTGCAAAATAAAGTGCTACCAAAATACAACTAAAAAGATATAAGATGCATGAAGACAAGACCCTGTTGGAAGTTTCATAGCTGTGCCATAGAACTACAAACCCGATTCCAAAAAAGTTGGGACACTGTACAAATTGTGAATAAAAAAGGAATGCAATAATTTACAAATCTCATAAACTTATATTTTATTCACAATAGAATATAGATAACATATCAAATGTTGAAAGTGAGACATTTTGAAATGTCATGCCAAATATTGGCTCATTTTGGATTTCATGAGAGCTACACATTCCAAAAAAGTTGGGACAGGTAGCAATAAGAGGCCGGAAAAGTTAAATGTACATATAAGGAACAGCTGGAGGACCAATTTGCAACTTATTAGGTCAATTGGCAACATGATTGGGTATAAAAAGAGCCTCTCAGAGTGGCAGTGTCTCTCAGAAGTCAAGATGGGCAGAGGATCACCAATTCCCCCAATGCTGCGGCGAAAAATAGTGGAGCAATATCAGAAAGGAGTTTCTCAGAGAAAAATTGCAAAGAGTTTGAAGTTATCATCATCTACAGTGCATAATATCATCCAAAGATTCAGAGAATCTGGAACAATCTGTGCGTAAGGGTGAAGGCCGGAAAACCATACTGGATGCCCGTGATCTTCGGACCCTTAGACGGCACGGCACTGCATCACATACAGGAATGCTACTGTAATGGAAATCACAACATGGGCTCAGGAATACTTCCAGAAAACATTGTCGGTGAACACAATCCACCGTGCCATTCGCCGTTGCCGGCTAAAACTCTATAGGTCAAAAAAGAAGCCATATCTAAACATGATCCAGAAGCGCAGGCGTTTTCTCTGGGCCAAGGCTCATTTAAAATGGACTGTGGCAAAGTGGAAAACTGTTCTGTGGTCAGACGAATCAAAATTTGAAGTTCTTTTTGGAAAACTGGGACGCCATGTCATCCGGACTAAAGAGGACAAGGACAACCCAAGTTGTTATCAGCGCTCAGTTCAGAAGCCTGCATCTCTGATGGTATGGAGTTGCATGAGTGCGTGTGGCATGGGCAGCTTACACATCTGGAAAGGCACCATCAATGCTGAAAGGTATATCCAAGTTCTAGAACAACATATGCTCCCATCCAGACGTCGTCTCTTTCAGGGAAGACCTTGTATTTTCCAACATGACAATGCCAGACCACATACTGCATCAATTACAACATCATGGCTGCGTAGAAGGATCCCGGTACTGAAATGGCCAGCCTGCAGTCCAGATCTTTCACCCATAGAAAACATTTGGCGCATCATAAAGAGGAAGATGCGACAATGAAGACCTAAGACAGTTGAGCAACTAGAAGCCTGTATTAGACAAGAATGGGACAACATTCCTATTCCTAAACTTGAGCAACTTGTCTCCTCAGTCCCCAGACGTTTGCAGACTGTTATAAAAAGAAGAGGGGATGCCACACAGTGGTAAACATGGCCTTGTCCCAACTTTTTTGAGATGTGTTGACGCCATGAAATTTAAAATCAACTTATTTTTCCCTTAAAATGATACATTTTCTCAGTTTAAACATTTGATATGTCATCTATGTTGTATTCTGAATAAAATATTGAAATTTGAAACTTCCACATCATTGCATTCTGTTTTTATTCACAATTTGTACAGTGTCCCAACTTTTTTGGAATCGGGTTTGTATTTTGGGAATCATTTTTACTAACATTTTGTGGAATGAAAAGGTTCCATGGATGCTAAAGGTTCTTCATAAAACCACAGATGCCAATAATAAACCTTTATTTTTAAGAGTGCATATATTTATAATTTCCCTAGTTTTAATGTAATTACCTACCATCCAATATAACTGATAACACATACAAGGGTATAAAACTCTCTGGGTAGCTATACAGAATCCAGGAAATGAGAACAAGAAGAATCCGGATATAACCTATAAAAAGAAACAGTTCGCATCACATACAGGTACCATCCTTAGGGTCCGTTTACTGATTAAATGTGTCATGAATGGAGTGACATAATATTTTTGATTAAATGAATGCTGCCGCTGGAATAAATGTATAGAAGTCACGTAATAGCTAATTACTCACCAATTACATTGGGCACATACAGACAGACATGAAATCCCATATCACAGGTGGTCCTCTCTGCTGCTGTAGCCGCCGCGTGTCTATAGTAACCGTCTACTGTGTAGAAAATAACTCGTTTATTATTTACATGACTTCGTATGCGCAGTGCACCTTATGGTAAATTGTAATCTACTTGAATACGACCTAATCGAAATGGCATTATGATCATTAACATGTTTATCAATGCAAAAGAGTCCACCTTCTCTCCATGTGTGACATTTATGTTTCTTCCGGTTTATGACCAGCTTTACAAGTGTCATTCGTGTTGCAACTATGGTTGCAACACACTAAGTGCCATAGGGGGGCGCTAAAAGATAAGCGTCTGGAAGCTTGTTTTAATCGGTGAATTAAGATAAATGAAAGGTTAGCGCCAAATGCATGTGCACTGATTTGCAAAATTACTTGTCAGATCTGATTTTGTATAGATTATACTTTCCTTAAAAATATGAGTCAAAGCGTTTTCGTTAATTGAAATAAAGCTGAGATAAAACAAAATATAAATATTGGATAAAAAATGTAACAAACTTTACCGAAAATTAGAAATGTTGCTTTGGCAACTAACTGAAATAAAATAGGTTGAAGTTTAATTACTAAAATGACAAAAAAAAAAAAAAAAAAAAAACTGAAATAATTAGAAGTTTAGAAACAAAAACAATAAAAATGACAAAAGCACACAATTAAATGATCAAATTACATTGGTCAAAACGTTAAGCAAGACCAAAAAATGTTTTGATTCATTTTACTAGAATAAAATAATGCTGCTTCTAGGTAACAAACCTATTTAAGTATTTTTAAAGCATAAAAATAATTTATATGACTCAAAATGTTTTAAAACTACCCAATAACACATTTGAATCATATTTTTGGTGGGTGATAAAAATTAATAAAAATGTGCTGCCTCCACACAGTGCACAAAGATATTAAACTGACCACCAAGGAAAAAAGCTATTTATTGGTTTATCAAAGTCATCCTTTCATTATTAACCATTGTATTGCCATATACACCATGTGCTGGCAAAGTAAAGAAAATTGTGTTATTGTGCTGATGCAACACGGTGCAAATTGGTTAAACTGGCTCCTCACAACCACGCTAATATCTAATATCATCCACGGATATCAAAGTCGACGACTCGACAGCCAAGCTTCTATGCGTCAGCGCTGCGTTTCTTGCGCGAAGCTGACGCTCATACGCCCCCTGCGTTCTGATTGGACAAATGTCACGTGATCAAGTATGGAGGTGTCGTCGCTTTAGACGCGTCACTCGTTGATAACGCAAAACTCTACCGCTTGACTTGATAGGAACACCATACAGAGAGCGAGAGAGAGAGAGAAGGAGAGAGAGAGAGAAAAAAAAACAAAACAACCGAAAACAAGGCAACAGGCACCGGTCACACTCTGCACATTTCTGCCATTGCCATGAAATGAGGGCACCATGGGCGCCAAAGAGTCACGGATAGGCTTCCTTTCGTATGACGAGGCCGTTAAAAGAGGTAAGAGGTTTGAGCTTCAGCGATTAACGGCGGTCAGTCAGTTACGCGGCAGCGCTAAGCTAGCGTTAGCAGCGTTAGCCAGCTAGTTAAGCCCGCATATTAACTCTTTATGCGAGCTAACAAGCCTCAACCTGTCATTTCACAGAGCTGTTATGGGATGTTGCTGTTGTAAAAGGCTTGGAAGATGAAGGTGGGGCTGTTTGGACATGTCTTTGTTTTATTGGTGTAATGTTGTTGTCAGTGGTTGTGTCCCAAAACATAGTGAGCTGTCTACTTAGATTTTTCTGCATGATATTCGCATTCCCAAGCAATCAATTTGGCCTAAATAGTCTGAGAGTGGACATCTCACTAGGTTTTGACACACAGCCAATATCTAACTAGAAGCCGACTGGAAGTGTAACTAATCTGGGTGGTGCAGGAGCGTCCGCACTGACAAACAGATTTCACTAATCTGTCAACATTTCTCAACATCCCCATGGTATTTATCATGTATCCTATCGCACTTTATCAGCTCTCTCTTCCTAAGCAGAGAGTGGAAGTGCTTTCCCTGACACATTGAAATCTGATTTTTGTCGCTCTTACAACTAACCAGTGTATTTTCCGCCTATTTACCTTCAGTTATTATTATGATATTTGGTGTTACTTAAGGGGGATTTTTTTAGGGAAGTGAATTATAAAGTAATTGAAGAATTAAGCCTTAGTGATTTTTTTTTTTTTAATAAAGGCCTGTTGACAAGGTAATGACAGCTCCTATCTGCTGTAAAGTGTGTCCTCACCAAGGATGTAAACAAATATTTAAATGGATAGTTCACCCAAAAAACGAACATCTCTCATCATTTACTCACCCTCATGTTGTTTCAAACTGGTATGGCTTTCTTTTCTTCTGTGAAACATAAAAGATATTTCAAAGTCAATTTTTTTTTAATTTATTTAGTCTGTGCCCATTGAGTTCCACAGTATATTCTGCAAAATATCCTCCTTTGGGTTCTGCAGAAGAAAGTCATACAGCTTTGGAATGACATGATGGTCAGTAAATTTCATTTTGGGGGTAATTATCCATTTAATACTGGTGGGAACCAAGGATTTTAAGAATTGGTTATCAAAAAACCCTGAATCTGAATATTGAAGGGGACTGTCTATGGCGGTTAACATCTAGAGTTGTGCGATATGGACAAAAAAAAAGTATCACTTTTTTTTTTAATCAATATTGCGATTTCGATTTTAATCACGATTTTGAAACAATCTTTCCTTCCACACATACTTGTCTGTATAAATTATTTGGAAGCTGGCTTTATTGACGATATTTGCTGGCTCCATATCTTTGCATAAATGATACGTGGCAGCGTTGGTTATTTCTTCATGCCTTCTTTAACTCTTTTTGTATGTTGTGCAGTTTGCAAATGTCAGTATTATTGATTTTTGTTCACTTGGTTCGGAATGTGCCATTGTTTTTCTATGTAAACGCGCTAGAGGGACATCTTTAACCATTGCAGTCTTTTGCAGCATCTCGCACATGACACAGCATTCTACACGGTGCTCAAGTTAAACTTAAAAAAAAAAAAAAAAAAAAAGTGTTCATAGACCTGTCTCATGTTTTTAACTGCAAAAACGCATTCTGTGTGAATGGCCCCTACTTTGTTTTCCCGCAACGATAGTTTGACAGGTGATACATCATGATACATCATCTCTCCTGTATCCAAAACCACGGATGTCGATTTATTTATTTATTTATTTATTTATTTTTGGCCAAATCATTATCTTTCCCTGAATTCACCTTCCCTGTTTTCACGCTAGATTGAGGCGTGCTTTCTGCATTTTAGCAATCGCACACGATTTCAGTTAATCGCACAGCCCTATTACCATCCTCGCTCTTCATTTTAGGCTATATTCGCATTTATTGAAACTAGGGATGTGCGAGACTATTCAACTAGTCGATTAAACGATACTGCTGCTAGTTGACTTGAAAATACTAGTTGTTTACATTTAATGTTTTACTTTTAAAATTTTTCAAAAGCTACGTTTAAATTACCATTATGTTAGTTACATTTTAAAATTAATATATTATTTTAAAAAGTGTATATCTGGAGCGGAAAACAAAATCATTTAATTTAATTTTAGGCTTGTTATACTACCGGTTATAAGGGGCAATATGGTATGAAATTTTATATCGGATTAAAGGAGAAACATTATGAATGAAACTTACTTTACACTTGAACAGTTGCTATATCAACATCCTAACAAAGAGAATATGCTTAAATATTGTATAGTTGTCAGTACAGTGCTTTTCTTGTGATTTTGCCACCTGTCATGTGTACTGTCACTTTTCATACACGAGAAGCACGTTCAAACCCAGACACGCAAGTTGTTGCCATGGTAATGAACAACAATACCTTAACATGCTGACTTATGTGGACTAACTTTTATATGAGGAAATTTGTTTAAAATAGGCTAATAGGTTTGAACTTATTGGTCCTGCGCTGCCTATTGATTCAGTTGATTTGCATAAATATGTCTACAATGGCTAACGTTGCTTAAGTGAACGTTTAAGGTTAGACTAGTCATTTGGAAAATTTCTGTTTAAACGTTTATGAAATTAGTCTTTGTTCTCTTCCCTAGTTGAAACAATAAGGTGCAGTCACATTCCCCATTGATTGGCAAAATCTGGCAAAATCTAGTCATTTCAATAGGTATAGGGAATTCTAAGAAGATTTACTGATGCAGATTTCGCAATGGGTTCAAGCTGGACATGCAGATTCTCCTCGTTTACCAACAGAAAGCTGCTTGGGTTTGAAGTGACATCTGTTTGAACTGTTCTTCATACATCGCTACACTACTGACAATAGACAAGTTTTTGCCCACGGAAATTAACAGAAATTTCGCTAATGTGATGCTTCTTTAGACTGCACAATGACATGTAAATTCATCACTGACATTGCATAAACATTACATTGGATTTGCTTTCTCAATACCAATGCGGTGCATCTGTTTCTGTGGAAGATTGTGTAAATGAGGATATATTTTCAGTGTCATACTCTTAGATTGGATATGTAATGTTTATGTCAGTGTACTCTTGAATTTTTATGGCAGTCATAATCACTTAACTGCTCCAGTGACCTGACCACAAGTTTGGTTTCAGGTTTCTGTGCGTTTATGACGTCCAGTTTAGATTTCTGAATCTAAAAACTGGGTGGCAGTGTAGTCTGATGCTGGCAATCAGGCTGACAGGCCTTAATGCTGGTGTGTTTATGTGTATCTAATGATCGGGGTGTTGAGAGCAGATACTGGCACCTGAGATCAAGTGCGTCAGCATTGCTTATCTTTCCCCACCTTGATGAATAAGCAGAATATAGCTGTTGCTTTGCATAGGCATTATTTGCATCCTTGTTTCTCTTACCAGGAAACCACAGCCCAAGATACATTATGGCCAAGTCTGTAACAGCTACAGAGGAATTTAGTTGTTATTTTTGTAATTATTTTTTTTCACTTCATCTTGTTGACATAATTGCTGACATAATGTTTCCCAAGCTAAACAGGTCTTGTGTGAGGCTGAGAGCTTTGAAGGGTTAAAAGATTGTGTGATTTTATCCTACAGTTGTGTGTGTGTGTCTTCTTGACGTGTGTGTTGGTGGGGAGAGGGAGTTAGCTGGCCCTGAGCCCGTTAGTAGAGGTAGAATTACCCTAATTGTTCCAGCTGCACCCACACTGTGGTGGCACATTTATTGCAGCTTTTTGTGCCATGCTGCCCAATAGCCAATGTTGCTGACATCACTTCATCACAATAACGTAGTGTTAAAGGAGAATGGCATTCACGTCAGCATTTTATTGTTTGTTTTATTAATGGCTTGTTCTCTATCATGTAATAGTTTTTCTTAAATCCATTATTGTGTATTATAGACTATATTGAAATAATATCCAGGCTCCATTAATTTATTTATATACGGTTGCAAGAAAAAGTATGTGAACCGCTTGCAGAATCTGTGAAATTGTGAAAAATTTTAACAAAATAAGAGAGATCATACAAAATGCATGTTATTTTTTTTTATTTAGTACTGTCCAGAATAAGATATTTTACATATTGTTTTGTGATGGTTGTTTTCGAGTCCCTTGTTTGTCCTGAGCAGTTAAACTGAGGACAATTGAGGGACTCAAACACAACTATTAAAAAAGGTTCAAACATTCACTGATGGTCCAGAAGGAAACACGATGCATTAAAGCTGCAAGCAGCGTTGAAAGGGCCCTCACACCCGGGAGCACCGCCACCTGGTGGCCTCAGGAAAACAGCGAATAGTGGGTGACATGCATTTAAGTGGATAAATATAGGAGAAATATGGCAAAGTCTCTTAAATGTGCCACACTTCCTGCTGCCAGCAGGTGGCGCTTTGACTGTAACCAAATATTGGCATGTAGATGTCTTCAGGCCAGGACTATTATCAAACATGTGAAGTTTGGGGCAGATCGGACATTGTATGCCTGAGTTACAACAACTTCCTGTTTCGTTGCGTAAATCGCATACATTAGCACTTAGCCAAGCTTTGCTTGATTTAATGTGTTTCTAGCATGTTTGGGACATGATGGCATATTTAAATGTGTTTCTGGGAGTGAATTACAGTGTAAAGCATGTGCAAAGCATGTTTCCAGCAGGTGGCGCTTTGACTATAACTGAATATTGCCATGTACATGTCTTCAGGCCAGGACTCTAATAATACATGTGAAGTTTGGGGCAGATCGGAAATTGTATGTCCGAGTTAAAACAACTTCCTGTTTCATGGCGAAACATTGAAATTTGTCAGGCCGCCACGGACATGCCCTTCAGGGAAAACTCAAAATCTTCACAATTTAACATCGCAAAGGCCTTTAGATTAGACTGTGCAAATATGATTTTGATCTGATTAAATCTCTAGGAGGAGTTCGTTAAAGTACAGCGTCTGGAAATGGCAAAATTTGCAACAATTTTGCAAAGAAAATTCAAAATATCTCACTTGGTTGGTTTTCAGATTTCGTACCAGGAGACTTTTTTGTAGGTATTGGGCTTTTACATGTGTCTACTGAATTTCACACCTGTACGTGAAACGTAGCAGGAGGGGCACTTCGTTGAAATGTTGTAGGTGGCGCTATCGAGCCATTTTGCCACGCCTAATTCTGAAACCCATATCAGATGTAAATTTTCACCACTTTCGACGCGTGTGCAAAGTTTCATGAGTTTTCGAGCATGTTTAGGCCATCAAAAATGCGATTCATTTGGGAGAAGAAGAATAATAGGCTGAGCAATTCCAATAGGGTCCTCGCACCATCGGTGCTCGGGCCCTAATTATGAGCCGGGGGGTAAAAACTTTTTGAATTTGAAGATCAAGGTAAATTGTACTTAATTTGTCTTCTGGGAAACATGCAAGTATCTTCTGTTGCTTTCGAAGAGCAGTACTAAATGGAAAAAAAATGATGTTTAAACAAAATAAGAAAAATTTGGACATCCTGTTCAAAAGTTTTCTCTTAATGCATTGTGTTTCCTTCTGGAGCATCAGTGAATGTTTAAACCTTTTTTAATAGTTGTGTTTGAGTCCCTCAATTGTCCTCAGTGTGAAAAGATGGATCTCAAAATCATACAGTCACTGCTGGAGAGGGTTCAAATATGCAAAAGATGCTGGAAAATTGAAGAATGTGCAGGACCTGAAGGATTTTTCTGAAGAACATTGTATATTCTTATATTTAATATTTAACTGCTCAGGACAAACAAGGGGCTCCTAAACAACCATCACAAAACAAAAAACAGTCGTGGATCATCCAGGTAACAACACACTGTATTAAGAATCAATGGTTCATAAACATTTGAATTGGGGTAATTTTAATAAATTCAGCTATTTTGTTGTCTTGTGGACTATATGTAAATATTTTTAATGTAAAATATCTTATTCAGGACAGTAAATAAAAAAATAACATGCTTTTTGTATGATCTCTCTTATTTTGTTAAAATTATTCACATTTTCACAGATTCTGCAAGCAGTTCCCATACTTTTTCTTGCAACTGTATATACAGCTCTGGAAAAATTTAAGAGACCACTTAACATTGATTTCTCAATGTTAAGTGGTCTCTTAATTTTTCCAGAGCTGTATATACACCGATCAGGCATAACATTATGACCAGGTGAAGTGAATAACACTGATTATCTCTTCATCATGGCACCTGTTAGTGGGTAGATTATATATTAGGCAGCAAGTGAACATTTTGTCCTCAAAGTTGATTTGTTAGAAGCAAGCAGCAACCTCTTGAAGCCAATACGGAAGTGACTTAAACTGCAATTCATCGACTGGCTGCTAGAGACAGGCTCCAAAAGGGAGCAAAATCTCATTGAGCCCCATGTTAAAATGCCCAACTTTACAGCAGAAAAAATGTTTACAGCCTGGTACAAATTGTGGTTTTGGTCTATACGGATAATTTTGCTCTTCATGATAACTGTGAGAGGGTGAATTTTTTTTTATAACTCATTCGTTTACATTATATAAAGCCTTAAAATTCTGCATAATTAAGGGTGTGGCCACTTTGAGTGACAGGTGGATTGCTGTTTGTCAGCTGTCTGTTAGTCATCACGTCACTTCAGCTCCAGCCACGTCACGCCTCTTTGCCCATTTTCAGTTATTTGAGAGTGGCGCACGGTGATGCGTTGCCAAGACGGCAACGGCCAACTTTGAGGCTTCAAAAACTCTCTTCAGAAACCTACGGGTGACATCACGGACACTACGTGCATATTTTTTTTACAGTCTATGGTTAAAAGCAGTAAAAATGGGCAAGCATAAGGATTTGAGTGAGTTTGACAAGGGCCAAATTGTGATGGCTAGACGACTGGGTCAGAGCATCTCCAAAACTGCAGCTATTGTGGGGTGTTCCCGGTCTGCAGTGGTCAGTATCTATCAAAAGTGGTCCAAGGAAGGAACAGTGGTGAACCGGCGACAGGGTCATGGGCGGCCAAGGCTCATAGATGCACGTAGGGCTGCAGCTATCGATTATTTTAGTAATCGAGTATTCTACTGATTATTCCATCGATTAATCGAGTAATCGGATAAGAAGTACTTTTTCTTTATTAAAGAGCAGTACTAAATATACATGAGAAAATAAGACAGGTATCTTAAAATGAACAACTAATTTGTTTCCTTTTTAGACAAAATGTAAGTTTTATTGCTGAAATTGCATACATTAATATCTGTGAAAACTAAATCAATTTAGTGCATTCAATTGCCATATTATATTCAAAATGCAAATACAAATATATAAATAAAAAAAATCATAAATAAAAATATAAAAATCAATTTCAAATTACTCTAAATAGGTAAACATAGTGCAACCTAAAACTAAACCTACAAGCTATAAATCAAAATAATAGTAATATAAATAATAATAATGCCTAAACATTGCATTTATGTTGTGCAACTTTCAAGTTTCCGCTTCAGCTCAGGCATGACATAAGCCTTTACTGTCTTCTTGGAAGACTTTGTGGCTTTTGTAAGAAGCAAAAAATATTGGACAGG
This sequence comes from Coreius guichenoti, assembly GCA_039654105.1. Lineage (NCBI taxonomy): Eukaryota > Metazoa > Chordata > Actinopteri > Cypriniformes > Gobionidae > Coreius > Coreius guichenoti. Next base: position 25,703,458 of record CM077174.1, read on the forward strand.
AAGGTAACTTGGAACAAGAACATAGAGATGCGCGGATCAGCTCTAACGTCACCGAATCCGCTGTTAAAAGCAAACCATCACCCGCACATGATTTTCTCAGATTTAGATATCAGCACCCGATCGTCACATTACAATTGTTCAAATTCTCAGTGTTAAGCGCGATGCTGTCGTAACATATTAGCTACACTGAAGTAGGTTGCTTAAAAAAATCTTCTTTGGCGAAATTACATTTCTTAAATAACCTAAACCAGGGTCGACAACCTATACAGCACACAGAGGAGTAATTGCTGAAACGTGAGCAAAAGCGAGAGATGTGTTTGTATTTAATTCAGATAAAGTAGCATCGCACAATACAGATCTACATTTTGTGATCTACATTCATCATAGTAACACAGCTTGTTTTATTAAGTTAGAAGCTATAAATATGATTTAAGTGTGAGATTTAAATTACGCAAATCAATGAAAGCACGCAGCTCTGACAGCAGGAGCGCTGCGCATCACGCGCACACAACAGTTACAGCTTGTTCTGCTATTTGTTGCGCTTAGCTTTGAGAATTTTAATGGTGCATTTCGGAGATATCAAGTATATATAAAGTCCCATTAAACATTTCACATACACATCACAATGACGGTGATACATGTGCAAACTCCATTCATGCTGGTTGCTTCATGTGTTTCGAGTTGCTCGTATCTTTCTCTGACGCGCGAACTGCCGCAAATGAAACTTAAATGTTCAGCGTCGCATCCTGAAGCTCAACACACAGTTGTCTTCATTTAAAAATAGCGAGATTAAATTATATTACCAGTGCTGATGCCGCTCTCTCTCGCATTGCGGTCTTTGATCTTGAAATTAGCTGAAAACGAAAGTTAAAGAATGACACACATTCAATGCGTTTTACCGTGAAATGAGAGTTCCGCGTCTTTATTAAAATCAACACATCAATGATTTATCTCTCATCCACCCGCAATTTTTGGAATGTTACTTTTTATTTACCCACCTGACCCGCAAATATAACCGCAATCCGCGCATACTCCGAGTCCTTACACAAAAATTGTCTTTCTGCAACATGACCGTGTGTAGTTAAATGGACTAAACGAATCATTTGCCTCGATGATTTTTTGAATTCGAGTTACTCGAGGAATCGTTTCAGCCCTAGATGCACGTGGGGAGCGAAGGCTGGCCCGTGTGGTCCAATCAAACAGACAAGCTGCTGTAGCTCAGATTGCTCAAGAAGTTAATGCTGGTTCTGATAGAAAGGTGTCAGAATACACAGTACATCACAGTTTGTTGCGTATGGGGCTGCATAGCCGCCAACAAGTCAGGGTGCCCATGCTGACTAGGGTTGGGTACCGAACTCAGTACTTTTAAGGTGCCAAATTTCGGTACCTGAGAACGCATCTGGTGATATAGACTAGTGTCTGTGAATATTAAACCGCAAAAAGACTATTTAAATACGAATCCTGCATGCAGGGTCGGCACCGGGACATACGGAACAAGGGGGCCTCTGTGTCACTGGGGGGCCTACCTCTCCCACCCTCAATAATAATAATAATAATAATAATAATAATAATACCCATTTTTAATTAAAAAAAAAAAAACAACGATCATGCCATCATATACCTGACGCGACAATACAGAGCAACGCTACAGCATTCTCATAAATAATAAGGACCAGCACTGGCTATATAATTAATCATATTAGTAACAAAGACAAAAAAGCAAAAACACATCCTACCTTTAGAAAAGACAAAGTGTTTTAGACAAAATCAGCTTTGCAACTTTGCATTTGCACTCGCGATAGGCGATTAACTAAATTACGTCACTGGTAGCAGCTTGTATGTAATTGGCTGATTATGACTGTACGTCATGACGTTAAGTATTTTTTTCAGTCAACTTCTACTCTTTATTCATAATCTGTATTCATCATGGTAAAACTAAATTAATTTACAAAATCGTTTTTTTAAAAATATATACATTTAGTTAATTATAATATGTCAGGAATAGAGAATGAGAAGGTGACGTAACGATGTTCACTCCGCGTTGCGTTTCGGGAAGGATCCGCATATTAGGAGGATACGCCATCCGTTGCCATGGTTACTTCGACAGTGAGACCGAGAGAGCAGCTTGAGATTTGTTTGAATTTTTGCGATACGGTGCAGTTTCTTGGAAAGAAATGGAGAAGGGGAAACGAAAGGAAAGGTGCTCTACCGGGAGAGACTAAATAACACAGCCAAACAGCGTTATTTAGAGAAAATGCTTGACATCAACAACATCGACCCGTACGACCTGCCAGCTATAGAATGGACGAAAAACCCAGAAGCGCTACCACCTCTCACACACCCTGACATCACCAATTACCTGGTTTATGGTATCATTGCCTACACAATGCAACAGTTCAGAAGCTTTAAGTCATTAGAAGCTTATGAACAATTCTGCTGCGGCTGGGTGCAAGACTTACAAACCCACAAACCTGTAAGTTAAACTGCAAGAGCTCAGTCATACTTGCCAAGGTAAGGTTGCACTCCACTTTTATTAATGTTTTTACAGTTCTAATTCTTATTATTGTGAAGAAAAAAAAAAAATTCATTGTAAAAATGAAATTATTTTCGCCTACTGAGTCTACATAGACTGGTTAGTGTTTGGTGATGGGAGCTTCTAGACATGCAGATCAGGTGTGATTTAGGCTAAATGGCAAGCAGATGGGCAATTGCTGTAGACAAAGGGAAATTGGAAATGTAGCATGGAATGAAATGTATGTACTTTAGTTGTGTAACAGGTCATGTTATGACTTCTAATGACTTAAAGCTTCTGAACTCTTGCATTGTGTAGGCACTGATACTATAAACCAGGTAATTGGCGATGTCAGCGTGTGTGAGAGGTGGTAGCTCTGGCATAATGTCAATAACACTTCTATAAATTACTTACAGTTTCTTAACAGTTATTGAGGTAAACATCCCTAAAGTACCGAATTTCAGGTACCGGTTAAAATGTGAACGGTACCTAACCCTAATGCGGACCCCTGTCCACCACCGAAAGCGCCAACAGTGGGCACGTGAGCATCAGAACTGGACCACGGAGCAATGGAAGAAGGTGGCCTGGTCTGATGAATCACGTTTTCTTTTACATCACGTGGATGATGTATATATAGGACAATTAGAAAGAAATATATATTTTTCGTTAAATATTGTCTTAAAAAACATTTTATTATGTTTTTAATTTCCAACTAGACATTTTACAGCCGTATTGCAACAGCTGTAAATTCATAAACACTTTTCCAGGAAAATTATGACACATATGGTGCAGCGTCTGATTTGTTTATATTTTTCAACCATTTAAACTGACTATAGGACTATCTCAAATCATTCTTCCAATTTCAATTTTTTTTTACTTTTGTGACCTTTCAGCAGAATCTGATCTTTTTCAAGTTCAAAACATCATATAAACCTCAATATTGACGTTTGCAAGCCATAAAAATTAGAGATGCACCGATGTATCGGCCACCGATATTTATTGGCCGATTTTTGATCAATTTACAACCATCGGCTATAGCATGAAAAAGGCCGATATAACAGACCGATGGTTTATTAATTAACTGTGTGAAGGCACTGAGCTGTATAATGTCTGTTGCATAATCCAAGATTATAATGTAATATTCCTGCTGCGCTGCTGTCTGCGTTTTAATGTTAATCAAACAACAAAAGACCAACAAAAAAAAATAATCGCTCACTACTCTTGACTAAATAACTTTCATAAGGATTCATTTCTGATTTTGTCAAAGTTTTGATGAATAAATTAAACGTAGGTCAGTACACTTAAATCAAATCGCGATATATATACTAGTGTCTGTGAATATTAAGCCGCAAAAAGTTTAAATATGAATCCTGCATGTTTCTGTGTGAATGAATGGCGCAGACGCACGGTTTCATTTACCTCACACACTGAAACTTGCAGTGTTTTTCAGCCTCTGCCGCCTCAATACATGAGGACATGAATGCATGAACCTCATCTCCAGTCACTCCATGAGCATTTTACCGTTTCATTCGACAAAATCTATCGTCATATCATAAACACACACAGAAACTCGAAGGTCTTCACGGCAACCCGTCAAAATAAAAGTTCAGTTTATCAAAGTAATTGTGACAGAAATATATTAATGTTGTACAGTAGAATTTAGCTACGTCTCAATGTAATAATAAGATATGTATTTAATTTATGCAGTGAAGAATATGCAGTGTTATTTAACATTTGTTTACTTTATTTCTGTACCTGGAAACTGTTAAACCTACCTAAAAAGCACTGTTTATTTCATATGTATCTTTGTTCTGTTGTATTTATGTTTGCCTGCTGAATGTTAAATGGATCCAGTCTATGTTCATTAGAAATTATTTGATAATGCAGCAATAAACTAGCTAGTAGGCTATAAGTTAATGTATGTTTTTTTTTTTTTTTTTTTTTTACTTTGCTGATTTAAAACATGATCAAAACACTATCTATTTTAATGGCAACATTTCAAATAAGAGGGCAAGTGACAATTGTCGGTATCGGAATCGGTCAATAATTGTTTGTTAAAATCGGTATCGGCCCCAAAAAATCCTAACGGTGCATCCCTAATAAAAATACACATACATTATCAAAAAAATGAAACCGAAAAAGACCTGTTGTCTTCATTTGTTAATACTCCTTTGTCATTATTGAAAAGGTTTGGATTGGAGTCATCCATAATGTACTCATTCATTAGTATGTAATTTGAAGGTCCAGTGCTCATCCTCAAAGGTTTTCAGTGGCTTTCCTCCAACATTGAACATTCAATATACTGTTCAGTTCAGTATTATAAAGGAGATTCTAGTGTCCCAACCCTGTCGTCTGTAGCCCACTGTCAATGCTGCTACGGGGAGCCCAGGCATTCCCCTGTCAGCTTGACTGAGAGAGGGTCCTCTGAGATTCCAGGCCATCGAATCCATCTGAGATAATTAAGTCTCGTCTTCAGGAATTCATGTTTATTTATGCTGCTTACCTATAAGGGTCAGGCATCTCATTTGCACTCAGGTCGTCCTCTGCCTAGAATGTAAGGTTGCCACCACCTACAGACCTACATTGTAGTAGCTTACTAGGAACTCAAAGTAGGTCATGTTTCTGGGTAGTAGCGCACCGAAATTAGTTTTACTGTAGGATACAGTGTATCCTGCAGGCTTCCATCAGTAACTCAGAGCTTTATGGATCTAGCTGTCTCTCCTCTGAGGGGAAGCACTCTGACTGGACGAGGAAAGGGAAAATCAAAGAGGCTGTGAATGCTTTAGCAGTCTGTTGCTGTGCTATTTCAAAGAGTCGACCTGTCACTGAGTTCCCCAGAGCAAGACGATATTTGCATTTCCTCATTTCTTTTTCATCACCTTAACATGAACGTCACAGAATGTGTTCCTTCGTGTTAGAAAAGGCTTGTGTATTTTTCTTCTTTTTGGATACTTTTTTGGAGAAGAGTTTTAAAAAAAAAAAAAAACACTAATGCAGTCAGGTAGATTGTAAAGCGTAGGCAGTGTTATTGGAGAATAATTGAGTCGGTATAGATAAGAATAAAGGTTACTTTGCCTCACTGTAAATACTGTGGCTCATAAAAAGGAGATCTTTAACTAGCCCTTGTAGTGACCTAATTTTTACTCCAATCATTGCTTTTCCATTTCCAAAAATAAGTATTTTATAGTTCTTCTTACTTATTTTATTTTATTTTTATTTTTTAAAATTATAATATTAAAATAAATGACAATAATTATTCTGGAAATTTAGTTAACTGATTCCAATGTTTCATCTCCTTCATGCATATTTTAATAGCTGCACTGTTGTGCTATCACTCAGTCTCCCTTGGGAAACCGTCTTATGGTTTGCAGATATTACTTTGGCACCTTTGGAGAGCCTTTAGAATCAGCTTAATTGTCTTGTAATGACCTCAAAAACTGGTCAGGAGTTCTTCCTGCACATGCACAGAAAATGTCTCCAGCATTTAGCATATCACTGTCATTGGCTTTTCAGTGGAACATCTGGTGCCATGATTGTGTTTATGATCTTGGGATGTTGTTCACCTCATCCGATGCTTTTCTCTCATAGAACATTATACAGAATAATTATGCTCCCTCCAGGTCTATTAAAATGCCTGTGGAGAGCCTGCAAAGATATATTAGAGCGCATCTGCTGACCTGTCGACTTTGAAACATCTCAGATGTAGTGGCCTACTTCACGGCCATGTCTGTGCATTCTGTATCGCATGAAGAGAGAGAAACCTCATTGACTGACCTCACCTTTCCCCCAGCAGAGTGTCTTTGTCTATAGATTGTGACCTGGGAGAATGGATGGCATTTGGGAATTAAAGGTTTTCTGCTTTGTAAAAAAATCTACCTTTCTTTAGTCCTAAGGAATTTTTATGATCCTCAGAGTTCTAAACTGTTTTCTCAGGCAGTCCCTGTGGTTCACCCTCTGTCAAGTCCAGGAATATCCACAGTCTGTTTCCTGTCGTCATATCTTCACAACACAGTATACCCATTTCTTCCTGGTATTATAAAGACTGTGGCTTGCCTATTGAGAAAATGTGCTGTGCTTAGTAGCTGAGCCATATATTAGTAAGGCTGAACTCGGCTGATATTTGGTTATATTGAGCCCTAAAACATTAATAAGTCTATGGAAATGTGGTGGAAAAAATGCCAAACAGTTTGATAAAACTCAGACTTTGGGAGGAGGGGGGTGTCTTTTTTTTCTTCATTGAGATATATATATATATATATATATATATATATATATATATATATAATTTTTTTTTTTTTTTTTTTTTTTTTTTTTTTTTTTTTAAATCACCTTTTTTTTAACCTTCACTTAATTTTAAAAGGTCCTGCAGTGTATGACATGTCACAACCCACGACATGTCAACTTTACAAAAGTATTGGATGTCAACTACACTTGTAGGATGTAAACAATGTTTCTTTCCATTGACTCCATTCCATTGAAGAACCTGTTTAAGTTTGGTGCTTTGGGGGAAAAAATGGTGCATCTTTCTGTGATTTGGTTAGTATCCTCATTATTATTTATGCAAAAAGGATCCTAAGATAGACAATTGTTCTATCCCAGAGATGAAAGTGCTTTTTTTAAACTTCCTTTCAGAAACCAAGCATTGTCTGTATGAATGCGATTTCTCTCCAGCTCCTTGATACAGCTCACGGGCCTCATGCAGTGTTCTGGCTCAAAGTCTCACGTTCTTTAACAATATTCTGTCTGAGGCTTCTGTGTCATAATGACTTTCAGCATCACTGAAGTCACATCACAATGACATGCCCTCATACGCTCAGCACTGACCAACCAATCAGAATTAACCTTTTACTGAACGTCATTGCCACATAAGTGAGTAATAAAGGTGCAGTTATAAGGATTTGTGAACTTCTGAGAGAAGTGGGGATTTTTTTGTGTACAAGTTTGTGGCAATGTGCATATACTGTAAAAAAAAAAAATATTTTCTGAAGTTGTAAATAAAACAAAGATTATTGGAGCATGTTTAACATTTTGAAGAAAATAACATTTTGGTCAATTTAATTCAGTGTTACTTGCCATTTCTTCTTTGTAATTGTTTGGGAAATTTACTAGCAATGTCTGAGTGAAAATTGTTTCTGCTCCCATTTTTTCAGTATAGCTCTTTTTTTTTTGTGGCAGCATAATCTTAGGATTCAAAAGATCTAATTAAAAACAAGAAGAAACCAATCTCCTAATTTTCAGCACGTTGTGATGGTGTAATCCGATTTATGAACAAATGACTCTTTATGAACCAATTCTTTTAGTCAAAACATTCAGTGCAACCAGTGTAGTCCAATTTATAAACAAGTGACTCTTATTATGAGCCAGTTCTTTTAATGAATTGTGTTTTTAAAAAAAAAAAAACTCAAAAGTTTACAAATCCTTCACTGAATGAACTCTCTGAATCAGTCAGATGCGGTTATAGAATCAACATCTGACATTACTTTCAGTGACGTCTGTTTCAAAATTAAGCAAATTTTGTGTACTCAAGGTTTGTAAATTTGAAATCGGTACTGTTTGTTCATATGACATGTTCTTCATATGACATTTGCAACACATTTGTTATAATAAACAATATTTTAATTAAAAATGTGATTCTTTAGGACAAAAAGGGCAAGAAAACATCAGCTGCTGTATTGTGACAACACCATAAGAGCCATCAATGCTCAAAAATGGCTCCAGGCGTTCTCCTTCAATGATATGCTAACAACGGTTATTGCAATGGAGTGGCATTTGTCGCATGTTTTATTGCGGGTCTACTATGTGCCACATAATTCCAAGCATTCTTAAAGGGATAGTTCACCCAAAAATGAAAATTTGTTGTTAATGTACCCACCCTCAGGCCATCCAAAATGAAGGTGTCTTTTTATTCTTCAGTAGAACAGTAAAGAAGATTTTTAGCTGAAACCGTGGTCCTTGGTGATTCATATAATGAAGTCAGCGGCTACCATCAGTTCGGGAGTAAAAAAAAAACATATACAGGCAAAACAAAATTAAATCGCATTTTGCAACCTTTTTTCTAGCCGGTACAAGTACATTTTGTGAGAGGTCGCACTGGTGCGACCACCATGTTTCCCAATTGATGAGAGCTGCCATTTCTGTTGCATATGAACATCAACGACAAACGACAAATTAAACGAAAGTGGAACGAAACCATGCTTCTCGTTTGAGATGCGCAGCGCAGGCCGTTTGTCAGCTCGGATCAATATTGTGCAGCGCAAGCTCAGAACAGGTTTACTCCGTTACTACACAGATCTGGTGAGAAAGCGTTTGAATTCGCCACAGTATTAATAACATCGCTGTGAGATCTAGTGAGAAGCATTCAAATTCGGCGCAGAATTCTCTGTTTATTATCAGTAGATATCAGATCAAATAGCACTGACATGGAAACCAAGAGAAATATTATGTCATGAACAAACAAGTTATAGAAGTGTTTCAGTCCACAAATCACCAACATTCACCATGGATTTAATGTAGTAACGCTAACTGTAACCGTGGTATTATGGCAGAAATAGTCAAACGTTTTTACATTATTCATTTCAGGGTTCGTACAACCTTTTAAGAGTGGAATTCAAGCACTTTTCAAGGACTTTCAAGTGATTACTTTTTCCAGCACTTAAAAGCTCTAAATATTATCCAATTTAAATGTTATTTTTAATTTGAATGTAAAAAAAAAAAAAAAAAAAAAAATATATATATATATATATATATATATATATATATATATATATATTATTTTTTTTTTTTTTTTTTTTTTTTTTTTTTAACAATTTTCTCTTTAAAAATTAGGTTTGTGTTACTGTTGCCTGTATCCCAACTCAAGCTCAGTGCTTTACTGTCAAATATGCATTTCCAGTAAATAAACATGTAATATTATTAGTTACTGCACGTAATGCAAAACAGTAGTCATTTTATGACTAAATTTCCTTTATGATTAAAAATCCCCCCACCCCCTCAGCGCTACCAAATCAGGTGCTGGTGCCACCATCTGTAGAACTGGCACCGGTGCTTCTGCTCTTAAATATTAGTCTGGAGCCCTGCTCCTGATGATACATTGAGGTCTTATGATGCGAAACAATCAATCTGTGTGAAAAACTAAACATTATCCTGATCACTTTCACGGAAGTCTGGAGCACAAGCTTCCTGTCACATAATGACACTAAAAAAATAAATAAATAAATAAAAATCTTTACTGTTCTACTAAAGTAAACAAGTCACCTACATATTGGAAGGACTGGTTGTGAGTAAATTAACAGCAAATTTTTATTTTTGGGTGAACTATCCCTTTAAGTCTACTCTGATGTCTATGTTAGTGGTATTTCAAATAGGGATGCACCAAAATGAAAATTTTTGGCCAAAACCAAAAATTCAGGATGCACTTGGCCGAAAACTGAAATTAATAATATATGAATTAATCAAATTTATATAAACAACATTCAAATAGCTAAAACTGAGTTGTACAAACATTTATTTTGCACATAAGGCAGTTTTTATATCAACTTTTTAATAACAATGGTTTCTACTCTAGTTTGTTGGTGAAATATAAACATTTAAATGACAATAAACTGTAATAACTTGTTTTCATGACAGATACATTAAATAATAAAGACATTAACAGGTTAAGTAAAAATATAATGAATTTGTAGTACAGTGCATATATTTAGCAAAATGCTCTTGAGTTATTTTTTCTAGCTAACTAATAAGTTTATTAACATTGAATAGCTTTCTTCAGGTAAACGTAATGTTATGCATTATAGCCTACAAGCTTTTTTTATTGATGTCTTTTCCCAGTTGTTGAACACTGGTTGAGCGATTACATGAGACAGGATTCATTTTGGTAAGCTGTACTGTATCTTTCAACATACCTTCTGATGTTCACCCATGTTTATTTTGTGCTGTAACTATAGTAAAGGGGAGATGAGATGATTGGTTCACGTGCTCTTGATCCATGCTGCCGCTTCAACTGAGGCGGCTACAACAAGTGATCTGTCACGCTGTATTAAACAACATTTATTGTTTGAATTTCGTAATAAAATTGACAGAATTTTAAATTTGAGACTTAGCTTTATATTAAAAGTAACAAAGCACAAAGCCTTTTGCGATTTATTGGATGTCAGGTGTGCTATAAATGTTTGGTGAAGTTTTATTCACGCATCAACAGAAAACGGCAGCACAGACTAAAAGATTTTAGATTTAAGAAAACATATCATTACCGCTTAAAATCGAGAGATTAATATTGTCAATCCAGAGCTAGCTAGTCTGTTTCGTTCACTGATTTCGGCCCTCCTAAACCATTTGGTCCCGAAACCGGAAATAGCTGTTTCGGCCCAAAATGTAGGTGCATCACTATTTTCAAAGTCAAAGTCCATTCTGTTTTTTCACAAAAGCATTTCTGGAAATGGATCCCTTTTACAGAGAGCATTGTGTCTTGGCCCTTTGCTCTTGGTCTTGACCCTGTTATGGATGGGTCAGATAGGACAGTGCTGTGGTTTATGAGCAGGTCTGTGATGTATTGTGCTAGGCAGTACAAGGCTATGAGTGGAGAGAAGCAGCACTGGCCTCCTGTAAGTGTCTGGGTTAAATACAGGCTGCAGAGGCGGTGATGTTTTAAAAGGGATGAGTGTGTGTACGTGTGAGAGAGAGATGAAAGAGCACTTGCTGTAGTCCCTCTCTGCCATCATAACTCAACATGCTCTGAGCTAGATGTGAGAAATGTGCAAAGATGGCAATGACTTTGACTTATAAGAAGTTTGCTCTGCAGTCAGAGCTACCTCTCTCAGGCCTAAGGCCCTGTTCGCACCAAACACAAATTTTCTGCATAAAAAATTGCATAACAAGTAAATGGAAAGATTAACCGCTAGACGCCACAGGGCTCCAGACTGCGTCTAAAACGGTCGCATTTGCGACCAAAAATATTAATTTGCGAGTGATATTTTTGCTGAGATCACCACTGGCGACCATATAAATTTACATGTTATGATTAAAAATTGCGTGCCTTTTTACCGGCATTTTCTGTGATGAGTAGCCCATCACATCTTTTGTTGTGTTGACGTAATAAAATGAGACGACGCGCAGCAAAGTTACAGTGAAAAAAACCTCACTGAGTCTGAGCGCCAAAATACGCGCCAGAAACGGATGTCAAAACGGAAAATATCAGGCTTTTTCAAAGCCCTCATCTCTATCGAGCAACAACGCTGACGGCTGTGCCAGCATGAGAGAGATAGAAAATGACGGAGACGCGTCAATGAATGAACATCCAAGTTACTGTAAGAGTGCAGGAAGGCAAGTGATAATGTTAAACATGTCAGCTGTGTGGATGCGAATTAATCGTTTTTAATTGATACTGAAATGGATTCTTATTCTCAATATATTTTAATCTTTGCTGTTTTCTGTTATTGCCTGAACTTCACATTATTTGTTGCGCAGCCATCCATAATCGCAGGAAGATTTGTACTTAACTGTCACTTTTAACTTTGTTAATTTTAGTAAACTTTTTGGCGCTCTTGTGGCCTGACAGATCGCTTAATCAGCATTTCGACCTTGGAAAGAGCTTGTATAAAACAGCTTAAGAACAACAATCATGTCACGTAATGTCAAATTTACCTCAGAAAAGCCATTCAATGCTCATAAAGTCGTTAGTCTCGTTAGTCAGCTAGAAAAATAACTATAGAAAGGGGCATTTTGCTAAATATATGCACTATATCACATAATCCTTATATTTTTACTTAAACTGTTGTCTTCATGAGAAAGAATAGAAGGAGCTAAAAATGAAATTCAACACTGCCCATATAATTGCACGTAAAAAAAATTAAAATGTGTTTATTCTTTTGTGGCACTTAAAAAAAAAAAAAAAAAAATTGGCGCCTAACTTTTTCCCTTATAGGAGCCAATGGTTCCTTAATTGATTTTTTTTTTTTTTGTCTGGAGCCCTGCGCCGATTCGGAAATATAGTGTTTGAAGTTGTGTTGAGGATGACAAAGAGCCTTATGCTCACAAGGATTTTGAATGGGGCGTCATGCATTTATGCACTGTTTTTTTTTTTTTTTTTTTTTTTTATCCCTCCACTTTTCTGTTTATTACATTTTTAAATTATAATATTTAATATTTTTAATAGTCAATTATAATAATATACACTACCTTTCAAAAGTTTGGGGTCAGTAAAATTTTTGTAATTTTTTAAAAAAAGAAATTAATACTTATTCTGCAAGGATGCGTTCCAATATCTTGTGTGTTTAGTATAAAACAATGAAGTAATTTTTATTGATAACCACCTCACATCCTGTACAGCTATTTGACAACTCTCTACTGTGTTCACAGTTACCGATGTGGAGCTCAAACGTCTGCGAGATGCCTTCAAGAGGACCAGTGGCTTGTCTGTCTATATGACCCAGCAATGCTTCTACAGGGAAGTACTGGGCGATGGAGTGCCACCAAAGGTTGCAGAGGTGAGTCAAGCTTTAATACATGAACATTAACATAATCACAGCATCATGAGCTCTCTATAGCCTCCCACTGGTTGTTTCAGTGCTGTCTCTTTTAACAGTTTTTTGCTTGACTGATCTGTTTCCCTGGTTTTCATTTTCATATTCATTTGACAGTCTATTTACAGTACCTCGGATTAATTTAGATTATATTTTCTTTATACTTTGTTCTCAGACTACATACATACAGTGGGGAGAACAAATATTTGATATTGCCGATTTTGCAGGTTTTCCTACTTACAAAGCATGTAGAGGTCTGTAATTTTTATTATAGGTACTCTTCAACTGTGAGAGACGGAATCTAAAACAAAAATCCAGAAAATCACATTGTATGATTTTTAAATAATTAATTTGCATTTTATTGCGTGACATAAGTATTTGATCACCTACCAACCAGTAAGAATTCCGGCTCTCACAGACCTGTTAGTTTTTCTTTAAGAAGCCCTCCTGTTCTCCACTCATTACCTGTATTAACTGCACCTGTTTGAACTCGTTTACCTGTATAAAAGACACCTGTCCACACACTCAATCAAACAGACTCCAACCTCTCCACAATGGCCAAGACCAGAGAGCTGTGTAAGGACATCAGGGATAAAATTGTAGACCTGCACAAGGCTGGGATGGGCTACAGGACAATAGGCAAGCAGCTTGGTGAGAAGGCAACAACTGTTGGCGCAATTATTAGAAAATGGAAGAAGTTCAAGATGACGGTCAGTCTCCCTCGGTCTGGGGCACCATGCAAGATCTCACCTCGTGGGGCATCAACGATCATGAGGAAGGTGAGGGATCAGCCCAGAACTACACGGCAGGACCTGGTCAATGACCTGAAGAGAGCTGGGACCACAGTCTCAAAGAAAACCATTAGTAACACACTACGCCGTCATGGATTAAAATCCTGCAGAGCACGCAAGGTCCCCCTGCTCAAGCCAGCGCATGTCCAGGCCCGTCTGAAGTTTGCCAATGACCATCTGGATGATCCAGAGGAGGAATGGGAGAAGGTCATGTGATCTGATGAGACAAAAATAGAGCTTTTTGGTCTAAACTCCACTCGCCGTGTTTGGAGGAAGAAGAAGGATGAGTACAACCCCAAGAACACCATCCCAACCGTGAAGCATGGAGGTGGAAACATCATTCTTTGGGGATGCTTTTCTGCAAAGGGGACAGGACGACTGCACCGTATTGAGGGGAGGATGGATGGGGCCATGTATCGCGAGATCTTGGCCAACAACCTCCTTTCCTCAGTAAGAGCATTGAAGATGGGTCGTGGCTGGGTCTTCCAGCATGATAACGACCTGAAACACACAGCCAGGGCAACTAAGGAGTGGCTCCGTAAGAAGCATCTCAAGGTCCTGGAGTGGCCTAGCCAGTCTCCAGACCTGAACCCAATAGAAAATCTTTGGAGGGAGCTGAAAGTCTGCATTGCCCAGCAACAGTCCTGAAACCTTAAGGATCTGGAGAAGGTCTGTATGGAGGAGTGGGCCAAAATCCCTGCTGCAGTGTGTGCAAACCTGGTCAAGAACTACAGGAAACGTATGATCTCTGTAATTGCAAGCAAAGGTTTCTGTACCAAATATTAAGTTCAAATCAAATTGAATTCAGTACTCAGTATTCTGATGTATCAAATACTTATGTCATGCAATAAAATGCAAATTAATTACTTAAAAATCATACAATGTGATTTTCTGGATTTTTGTTTTAGATTCCGTCACTCACAGTTGAAGAGTACCTATGATAAAAATTACAGACTTCTACATGCTTTGTAAGTGGGCAAACCTGCAAAATCGGCAGTGTATCAAATACTTGTTCTCTCCACTGTACATCCACACACTAAAAAAAGAAAACAAAAGATGATACATGATAGACACAAAAGCTTAGATAAACTTATTTACAGCATGTAGTTCCCCACTGTAGAATTGGTGCTTTTTTGCTGCCATTTGAAAAAAAGTTATTTCCTTGTTCGTGTGTAGTTCTGTTTTGGTTTGCTGATGCTCCAAATACCCACAGTCATGTGGTTACCAATTGTAACCCAGAGAAGCACTAACTAGAAGGGTGGGACTTTATGGTAAAACACCCTTACACATCATCATCTGACATTTCAAGACTTCCCCATGACCTGACCGCTGTAACCAGTTCATGTGGCCCTCTACCTGTCTCCTGTATCTGTACAGTCTGATCTCTGCGAGATGAATCATACAGAGATCCCCCTGTATTTCAGCAGAAACCTTTCTGGTCCATACTTCTACTTGTTGTCATAGGAACTAGTATTTGCATGCCAGCTTGGCCAGTTATTTTCGGCTCGTTTTCGTGTGGCTCTCGGCCAGTTTTATTGTGAATAATGTATCGGATCAATACTCTTAAGATCGCTTTATGAAGAGCCCACATCTCTTTAAAGTTTTAGTGTCAATTAAAAGAAGTCCTTAAAACCGATAGAGGCCTTTAACAGGACATGACTCTAAAATCATAAATCTGTCGTCAGGTATTGTTATGAACTTTCAGTCATGGCTGCAATCCAATGAAATTCTTTCAGCTGTATAAAACTGCCACTCATCCAAAATTGCGTAGTTAGGTTTATTTTTAGCTCTGTTCCTACAAGCTTGTCCTGCGACTGATCCTGATTTTTGCCAAGCATGTTGTTGCTTTTATTGAATGGCTCTTAAGTGATTCTTTCTAGCACTCTACACATTCACATGTCACATAGCACTCGCTAGTTGAGATTTTTGTCATATTTTCACCTGGGGTCAGTTGCATAAACATAGCCATTTTGTTCTGTGTCTTAAGAACTAGTATGACCAACTAGCAGTTATTAAGGGGTAATCTCATGTTAATCTTGAGTACCTATAGAGTAGTATTGCATCCTTCATATCTCCGAAGTGTCTTTTAGTTTTATCATATTTATAAAAGACAGATACATTGTACTGATTTTTTCCGAAATCAGCCAAACTCGTGAAGGCGTGCAGTGGGCAGAGTTAAAGAGTCACGAGCACACGCACCCCTATGACACACATACACATACACATACACACACACACACACACACACACACACACACACACACACACACACACACACAGACAGACAGACAGACACAGTACAACATGGCATTATCCCTGGATAACTTTCGATTCGCTATACGTTCGTGTTGTTTATATTATATGCACTTACGCGCCGATTGCCAACAAAACACAGACATTTGATGCAGTTTCACTTACCGCCTGCGGTTTCGACTCGTGACCGGGAACAAACAAACACACTTGCAGAACTCCGCTGCTGCTTCGGGAAAACAAACTGCATCCACTTTTTCCTTAACGCTGGGTTATTTGGGAAGCTGAACAAGGTTATCTTTCCCTCACAACCAAAAGCACACTTCTTTAGTGACATTGTTGATTTCGTGGTCTAAAAACAAAATGACAGCGCTGCCGACGGCTTCCGTAACCTGAATGAAGCTCATTGATGGACGTGCTCTTGCTCTCGCTCTGGTTGATGTGCACACGCGCTCAACTGGAGAAGTGCCCATACAAGGAATTCCACCCTTTATGACGTCATACAGGGCCATACTCGAAAAAAACTTTATGAAACTTGCTCGAATCCTGAAGGAGTGTACTTGGTACAGAAATACTCCGTCATACGTCCAACTCATTTTTTGAAATTTTGGCCATGTTTAGCATGAGAACCCAACTCATTAACAGCGTAAATAAGTCAGAATGCATGAAATAGCATCAGACCCCCCCCTTTAAAGAAAAAAATTGGATGGCTAACTTCTAAGACTAGTCTTAGCAGTTTATGTAACTGGCCCCTGTACTCCACTCTGTCTAACCATGCTTCAAAATCGATATCTTATTCACTTAATCTACATGCACCCACACATGCATATAGATGGCAGGTAGTCAGTCCCTGCGTCCCGTGGGTGATTAATCTGCAGGCTACAGGTGACATCTTGCACTGCGTCCATCATCGGGAGGCACAGTCAGGAGGAACCCCGAGCTCCCAGCTGCTCATTTCATCGCTTTGATAAGTGGATTGGTTCCCCTGAACTCAGCTTGCAGCCAGCCAGCCAACACCTCACAATGATCTTTAGCACCCAGCTTCATTAAATCCCTCGCAGCATCACACACTTCCCCTCCTCTTTTCCTCCCACTTCCTGTCTGTGCACGTGTCAGCTTCTGGAATGCTCTAGTTGATCATTACCTCCACCTTCAGTCACTCAGTGTTTGTATTACATCAAAGGGCAATGATTACATGCTACGGAAGCGTGCTACATTGCTACAGTGCTGCTTTCAGTAAGAATGGCTTCTGTGTTTGTGTATATTATATATCTGTACAATGTAGAAATACAACGAAGCCGTTCTGTGTGCCACAACTAATTTCCATAATGCTTAAACTCCCAGAAGATAGTCAGAAAACAACAGTCTAAGCGACCCATTTGAAATAGCCTACTTAATCTGTGAGTCAAATCCCATAGCGAATGCTGCTGAAAAATAGGTCATATACATGCAGTGATATGATCATTGTACATTAAACTAAAGTGTTCAATTAATCGATGTTTGCAAATATAGACATATTTAAGAAAGTTAACTGAATCAATTTGCACTGCATGACCAGTAAGTACGAACTCAATATTATAAATAGAATTCAGAAAGTTAGTTACCATATGTCAGCAATGTCAAGATGTTGATCATTACCACAGACACTGCTTGCACTTGTCTGTGTTTGAACGTGCTTCTTGTGTATGGAAAGTATCTGTACACATGACAGGTGGCAAAATCATAACAAAAGCTTGACATGTACTGGCAACTATATTGTCGCCCCAGATATGCACTTTTCAAAATAATGTATTTTTAAAATTGTGATATTAATAGGACGGTAATTTGAATGTAGCCTTTGTAAAAATACAAAACAAAACATAAAAGTGTCAGGGGGAAAAAATGTAAATGACTAGTATTTCCAATGTCGACTAGCAGCAGCAGTATTGTTTAGTCAGCTAGTCTTGCACATTTCTAGTTCTGTCACAAAAGATCAAATTCATGCAGTAAACATATGACGTGCTGTCAGAGCAGAATACACAACAGGGTCGTCACAGTGATGCAGTGACTTATGTGTGTAAACAGCCCATAAGGAATGAATGGGTTCACACATAGCTATATCCACCCAGCAAAAGGACTTTACATAAAGCTTTAGAAATTAAAACAATCAATTAAATGACATATGTTAAACTGTAAGCTTTGTGTGGTAAACTGGAGGCTCATTAAAAATGAGAACAAAGATGCAAATTACAAACAGTAGAACAAATACAATAAACATTTATTTAACAATAGTTTTTTATTTTTTATTTTACATCTATTTAACAAGCATTTAGGTAAGAAATAATACAGGAATTGAATAATCAAATGCTGTTTGATAGAGGCGGCTTTCTATGTGTGGTGTGTCTGTCAGTCAGCGCGAGTAACACATGGAGATCTTTTTCATGACGTATTGCACTTAACTCTTTTTAACAAAGTACGTCCTGCACTTTTTCACATGTATGCATGTTTTTTTTTTTAAAAAATGAAACATCAGACTCAAGTGCTTTTTATTAATATATAATAAAAGTAGACTACTTTATTTACAATAAAACAGTACATCAATATGTATTTGTAGGCCTATTTAATTAATTTTTTTTACAAATATATTCTTTTTGTTTTTATGCAACGATGGAGAATCGTGATGCATCATAAAAACGATTAGGCCTATATTCCACAGCTGTATTTCATCATTCATAATGGTAAACTGTGCATTCCAGTCGAGTGCCGACAGCTCCTCCAAGCCTGAGCCTGAGTGCTGACATCCTCTCTGCCCTCTGGCCAAAACTGCAGCCAGCTTTACTCTGACGAATCCACACAGAACTGATGCCAGAGCGTTGGTGATGGATGACAACACAGTGTTCATTAACCAGAACTTAACTTCATTCAGTCTTGTCAGCAGGGTCTAAAATTAACACTCGCCCAGTTCTAACTATATACATTTGGGCAGGAATAACGGGCCAGTTGGCCAGTAAATTTACTTTACATTTTGGTAGGAAACCAAAAGGCCCCAGACATAAGTTTTGTTTTGTGTTTATTGTATTTGTTATTTATTTATTTATTTATTTATTTATTTTAAATCAATTAAATATATATTTTTCATTTTTATTTATTTTACTTGTTTGTTATATAAATAATTAGTAATAACCTATATAATTAGCGAGTACAAAACAACATAACTGGCCAGTTGGCCAGTAAATTTAATATCATACATTTAGCTAGAAAAACCAAATGATGCCAATCATTAAATTTTATTTAGTGCTATTTTATTTAATTTATTTATTTAAAAGTTCCTTCACAAGTATAGTAAAAAAGTGAATTTTGGACCCTGTTCAGCAGTGAAGCTGTAGTCCAACTTGTCAGTCAAGACTCATTTGGACTTGGACAGTTTGACTTGAGATTGATACAACAGAGAAGGTTTTACCTGTCGTTGTGACCACCACCAACTTGCTCAGAATTGCAGGAACATGAATTTTCTTGTGCTTTTTCTAGTAAATGTCTCTTATATGCTGCAGAGCGCTAGACTGTTTAGTAGGCATCAGGGGGTGTGAAATTTTTTGTTATATGTGGTGTTATGGGTAAGACATGGTGTCACACCAGGCGTAAAAGTGAATTATGTGTGTGTGAGATGTCTCTGTGGAATAGAACTAGATCAAAAACAGGACGAAAAACATTTTACTGGTAAACCTCCTGCTGTGCCACATTTTGCAGGGATATTTTTTTTTATACATTATATGTAGCCCTGCAGTGTGGGTAGAGAGAGAATGTAATGTTTCCTCTGTATTAAACTAAATGTTGTCAGCTGATTTATGGGGAGATATGTATCTAGGGAGCATTGTCATTAAGAGTTTGATGTTTCTCTGAAAGGTCTGAGATAACAGCCAACACCAGGCTGTCTGTCTTAAGCGTTGAACACCAGTAGATTTAGTAATAGTGTACTGATGGGAAGTAATGACCTTCTTTGTTGTGTAACTATAAGTGAAATTTAAAAGATACCGTTTTTTTTCATTTTAGTTGCATGGTGAGTTGCGTGACTTTGTCCTGTAAATGCCTGTCAACTTTTTTACAAGCTGTTTTGCTATGTTTATTGGTGTTAATTTTATTTTTATTTTATATTATATTATATTATATTATATTATTTAGATTTATTTTTAAAACCTATTTTTTATTTAGAATTATTTTTATTATTATTATTATATTGAACTCAGTATGTTTATGTTATTGTCATCTGTGTAATCTGTGTATATCTCATTGTATGACCTTTGCTTAACCATTATGTGCAATACAATGCATCATTTCCTGTGTTCTGTAGAAAGGGCCATTCACACTTACAACAACTAAATCATTGGAAGTCGCCAAATGTCTGAGCTTTTAGTTTCTAGAAAACGTTACTACTTGACTGCATTACCCAACTGTATCAGGTGGTGGATAACAATCTGCACTCCCATTGGTTGTTTCTGCATTGCTGCTCAATTGCATAAGTTGAGTTCAGTGGTAAAATTTAGCTCAGAGCTAATGATTACTGTCACTCAATCACTGCGAACACAGAGTTAAATGTTGATCAATTTTGTGCATTTTAAAGGGCTATATTTAATGTGCATCCTTCCTTCCTTTCTCATCTGTTGTAGGTGATCTACACCTCTTTTGGTGGCACAACTAAAGGGCTACATTTCAACTACCTGATCGTTGGGCTGGTTCTGTTAACAAGAGGACGCGATGAAGAGAAAGCCAAATGTAGGTGTGCAGAGGGGCACATGCTGTCCACTCAACCCAGCCTTTTATATTTTGTTTTGTATTATAATTAAATTCTCTACCTCTCTACCTTGTTTGATAATTTCTCTGTGTTATGCATCATAATTAAATTGATATCTCTTTTTAGTTGCTTTATTTTTAGAATTTAAAGCATCAGGTCTAAATAGCCTTGTTCTGCCTAACAAACTGTGTGTGTGTGTGTGTTTACAGTATGATGTTTATTTTGTGTGTCACATGAGGTGCCTGAGTAATTCCATTACAAACATCAATCTAACAATCACAACTCAGGCTCAGCATATTCAGTCATCCAATGTTATTCAGCTTTATTTTGCTCTGCATTTCTTTAGTCAAACTTGTAACCACATACACACTCCAATTCACAGTCTGATATTCCCCATAGATGTACTGTCTACCATGGTGTGTCACACTGTGTCCCTGACAGCTGTGATTAATTTGAGCGTGCAAGACACATTGCCTGCTAGGCTCTGATAAGGCGTGTGTGTGTGTGTGTGTGTATATTAACCAGCATTTCCTCTGTATCCACACTTCCACAGACATCTTCAGCTTGTTCGCTAGTGATTCGGGAGCCTATGTGGTCCGGGAGGATGTGGAGAACATGCTGCGTTCAGTGGATGGGGAGGTCCCACCCTCCCTTAGGAAGTGCTTCACTGAGGTCAGTGCAGGAAAACTCACCTGTGTGATTTACCTCCGTCTCACCTGCTCGTCAGTAATGACTTCTCAGACCAATCACCTTGTCATCCAGCCACATAGATTGTTCAAGAGATTTTTTTAAATTATTATTTAAAATGACTGTCACATTAGTCACAATATTATAAAGTTGTGACGGTGAGGAAATTTTCCCACCGGTTAATCGACGTGTGACAACACCGGTAAAACCGGTATCACCGGCGGGGGCTTTTCAAATCGTTAATTTTAAATCGAAAGTTAAATGCGCACGGCCACTCGGGCATTCATAACGGAGCGGTGCGGAGCAAAGCGAGTGTTTTCAATGAATTCCTATGAAAGTTAAGCTTCCATAGGCATGAACTGAAAACGCGCCAGACTGGACACGCACCGTGAATGACAGCGCGGCCGTGAATGAATGACAGTGCGGCCGTGCTCATTTTAGTTTTGGTTTAGAATTAGCGCCAATTCGGGGGCGGGTTGCTTGAATTGTGGGTTCATTAGCCTATTATTCTTAATGAAAAACACAACAACAAAACGGTACAATGACAAACTCACTTAAATAGGCGCTTTTACATTACGCTTTGAAACCAAATCTTCCGCAATCATCTTGTCTGTCAGCTCTTCGCTCTCGTGATGAATGAAATCTGACTCCTGCTGCAGTCTGTGCTGCGACTCTCGTTCAGCTCACACTGTATTGAGAAGACACGTTCAGTTTTTAACTGTAGTGTCTGTTCTCTAACTGAACTAAATGATTTTATTACTATAAAAATCTAAACGACGGTGGGGGCGGTGCTGCGGTGGGCAAGTGATGTAACCGGTGTTTCGCCTGAACACCGGCAAGACCGACTATCGCAGCAAACCTATTATAAAGACAGGAAATTAAACAGCTTTTTTTCCCCGATTATAACCAGGAAGTTTATAGTATCATCAAAAAGTAATTTGTACATATATGTGTGTGTGTGTATATATATATATATATATATATATATATATATATATATATATATATATATATATATGTATTATAGCATTATAAAATTTACTTTTTAATGGCCCTATAAACTTAGATTGACCATATAAACTCAAATTACAACACCAAGATTCAAATAAAATAGGGCTGTCAAGCAATGGAAATTTTTAATGTAATTAATTGCATGATGTACCAGTTAATTAATCTAATTATTCACAAATTACCCCCAAAAGATAATTTAAAGTCATTATTGTGTTAAATGAGAAAAGGGTCAAATAGACATTACAAAAAGTAGCTTTAGAAAGAAATATTTTATTTGATTCAACAATTTATTACACAAAAATGTTTAGGCTAAAATGGCCATTTTTTTCAGAAGCTGCATCTGAATTGGTATTTGGAGATGTTTATATACCAAAACAGTTTGGTTACCAGCGTTCTTCAAAATATCATCTTTTATGTTTCACAAAAGGAAAAAAAAGTCATACTGGTTTGAAACGACATAAGGTTGAGTAAATGTAAACTCTAAAACTAAATAATACTCTAAATAAGACACTAAAACTGCCAGTAGGTGGTGGTAAGTGTCTAAAATGAGTAAGTCATTGATTCATTTAATTTGTTAAAACAGCTGATTCATTCAGGAATGAGGTAAATGGCTCTCTTTATAAATGGGCCATTGAACCATTGGTTCAACCGAATGATTCACTCAAAGCGCAGATTCATTCAGAAACGAAACACCGCTGTGTGTTGCTTTGAGATGCACAACACTTCTGCTCTGGCTTTACAGGTAATATTTTTGTTGGCAAAATTAAGCAAAAACAAATAATATTGTGACTAAAACATAACACAATATTAACTTCTTATTTATTGAACTGTTGTATAAACTATTCGAGATAAAAACAGTACTCGTGTGATATTGCTTAACTATATTGTATGATATAATTATGAGGCAAACTCATACAGGGTCATTTTTGTCCCAATATCTTGAATTTTAAGGGCATTCTAACTGCATTCTAGGCTACATCATGCAGTGAGCTATTGTCCTGCTTCTTGTTTGTCACCAATCAACTGTATGAAATGACCTACGTAGGTCTGGGCTGGGGCGGGTGCATTAAATGTATTAAATCATTTTAAAGCGTTATTTTTCCATAACTAATGAATTAAATGAACACATTAAATCGACAGCCCTAAAATAAAATAAACATTTCCAAAAAGCACACAAAAAAACTGTGCTTAAACTGTATGTTTTTATGTGATAAGATGAATTGTATTTGCAATATTAATTAAATTATATAAATTAGACTACTTGGATTGAAACACAGCTATAGTTATGTCGTTTTTTGGCTTTCAACGCAGGCTGGTTTCAAAAGGAATGTGTAGAAAGTATAGTATTTTGCTCACTAATAAATAGATTACATGCCTATTTAAACCAATCTTTGTCAGACCTGTGAAACTTATTTCATTGATTGCCAAATTCTATATATACAGTACCTTCTGAACCGTTTGCCCTATTTAAACTTGTGTTTACTGAGAGAGCTTCCTCTGTATTATAGACCCGCTCTAATAATAAGCTTAAAAGGTTGACAGTGTCACGTAATATGGCTTTGACATACATTCCCTCCTATTTTTTAGCTCTTCTTTTAGTTGCACTGTTTTCTCAGCCTTCGTTCGTCCTGCTGCAGTATCACTTCTTGATTTAGGGGAAAGCCACCCAGTGCAGCACTTTTGTTGGTTATCCCTTGGCAGAGGCTCAAAGACTCTCTCTTATCTCTTTACCCAACCCACTCACACAAATGTATCTGCATACAAGAGAATTCAGTTCATATTAATAATGAGAGAACTTCCCCATCGCTGAACGAGGGGAAGCAACTAAAACGCAGTTGGTCATGGGTTCATTAGAGAATTGTACTCTGGTAATTATTTATAGTGTTTCTGTCTGTTTCTGTCCAGGGAGAGAAAGTGAATTATGAGAAGTTTAAGAGCTGGCTCCTGCAGAATAAAGATGCTTTCACATTCTCCCGCTGGCTGCTGTCAGGTGGCGTGTGCGTAACGTTGACCGACGACAGCGACACACCCACCTTCTATCAGACCCTGGCAGGTGTCACACACTGTAAGTGTCACTATTCTCCCAGAGTACTCTCTGAATACTTCCTTTCAATACACTCTCACAACTGTCTCTTTGAATACTCTCTCAGTCTGGTTCTGGACGTAGTTTTCTCCATTCATATTCTTCATAGTGATTAAAATTATTTTTCAAAAGATCCTTGAACTAAACCAACATCTCTGAGGATTGATTTGAATTGAAAAAAAGAGGAGGGTACAAGATCATATACTTGTGTACTTTTTTTTTCAAAGTAACTGATGTACACTACCATTCAAAATATTTTTTAATTGTTTTGAAGTCTCTTATGCTCACCAAGGATGTAATTATTTGATCAAAATACAGTAAAAACAGTAATATTGTGAAATATTATTACAATTTGAAATAATTTATTATATTAAGGGCCTGAGTACCAAGGTGCGAGGACCCTCTTGGAATTGCTCCGTTTATTTCAAATGTAATTTATTCCTATGATGGCAAAGCTGAATTTTCAGCAGCCATTACTCCAGTCTGTATGGCAAAACATTAAAATATATAAACATAGATAAGTTGTTTGACAATGTAGAGACTGAATTGATTCTGTTCTCGTTTCCATGGCAACAGCAACTTCTCTGATTGGTGGATCAAGGGAGATCTTTCTTCAAAATTATGGGTGGTTTAGTTCTTAATTTGGAATTTGGCAACTGTTGAAAATCACACTGATTTGTGGCTTTTGCAGAAGAATATACCATCAGTCTCGGAGCTCATGATGGGTCTGTCTTAAAAAATGTACAAATGTACATTATTGTAAAAAATCGATTTTTCAATGGAGAATTCTATGGTATTTTTGCTTTCCTTACCCAACTTTTGACCTCCATACTCCCATTTTCCATTAGTACTCTCTGAATATGCTTTCTGGGCTGCCTTTTTATGGCCAGTGTTTGTCAGTTTAGAGGCATCTGTTTTAGTGAGAAGTGACTTAAAGTCTTAGGTTATCATTTGAATTCACTAGTGACTTTGTATGTCGCTGAAGCTGACAGTAATCTGCTCTTTGATAGTCTATGCTGCAGATGTTTAGGCAAGTTGTAAGTCTCGTTTTGTCCACTTCCCTCTCCCCCTGACACACAAAAGGCATCAGCAAATCAGTCGGCCTGCCCTCCACCGGGAGAGAGGCATCTGTGTGAGATAATAGCAAGTGACAGGCAACACTTCCCACTCAGTGAAAACACATACACACCACTTGCACACACTCAGCCCTGCTGCAGCTGTCACTGCCACCCAGTTATTAAAACCAGACTGACACAGTGAAGGAAATGGCTGCATTCTCTCAGAGACCCCAAGCCTGCACAGTGACAGATTATCTCAGCCCTGGGTCTTCTTGTGGAGACGATGATTTATTTAGGTGCTGAAGATCTCCCACCCGCTCAGTCAGTGCTTTTGCTGTCATGAAATCGTAATGTGGGAAGCCAGTTCTGGGTGTACTGCATGACTCAGTTGACCCCCATTCACAAGTGGCCACGCTGTGATAGCCATTTATTTTAGTATTTATAATAATAATAATAATACGTTTATTATAAGTTATAATAATACGTTTTTAATGACCGTTTAGGTGCATTTAACTGACAAAATAATTTAAAAGTATAAATGTTGTATATAGTGTCTCAATTAATAAGGAATCATAACTAAAATGTTTCAAAAATATTCTAATGTTGTTTAAAATAAATCTAGCAACAATATGCTAACAATAATAATGTTTTGTATCATTTATTTATTTATCTATCCTTTTCATTTTTACCCTTTTCTAATATTATCCCAAAATACTATTTTTGCATTTAATTGACCGGCACTGAGGTATCTTTGTGTTTACAAAAACCTGGATAACTGACTGCATTTTCACCTGCCACACTGCAACCAAACAAAATAAAACAATTATTAGTCAGTATTTATGTCTGGTGTACAATTTTGCAAGGAAAAATTATCTCATTTTTAGGATGTTTGGGTATTTTTTCTGGAAATGAGGAAAAAATCTGAAAAACTGCTTCAGTTTGTTCAGATGTTTGAATTGATGATGCTGTCTCTGTCTAGGTAGGCAGCTCAGTAGGCTTTGGAACACAGCCATTAATACTGGGCAGGAGCAAACCAATATTGACATGCCTGTTCTGTTTGTGATTTAAAACAGTTGCAACAGGTTGCTTTAAACAGCACGCACAGCAGTTGTTTGCCTTTGTCATTAATCAGTTGACTGTATACAGGCATTATTGGAAGGTTAATTTATTTGCCTTTCTGTGTATTAGTAAGACCATGATTGAGTCTGTCTATAGCATATTTCTCCATTACAGAATGAATGCACAATGTTGGATTTCTTTCTGTTCACTGTCACCAAGCCAAGATACTTTTATTCTCAGAAACAAGATCACAAGTCAAAAAAACACAAAAGCAAGTGATTATGCAAATGGCTCAGCAAAATTAGAATAAGTTTTATTTGTCAATCAAGGACAGCTTTGGCTCTCCATCTCTGGCCAATCAGAGAAGATACCTGGCCAACGCACGGTAATCTGCGGCCTGCTCCAGATTATCCTCTTAGCTCAGTGAGAGGGCTGTGTGTGTGCTGTCGGTGTGAAGTAGTCATGATCTATGTGATCTGTTTGAGCGCATGTGGGTTTATGGGTTCATGCACCTTCCAGAATATGCCTCACACCAGGCCAAGTACGAACAGGCAAGAGGCCTATCAGAAAGAAGAACATGATGACTGGATGACAATAATCTGCAAGAAAGAAAGAGAGTTAGATTGGATACGGAGATGGAGAGTAACTGTATTTTGCCAATGTAATGGCAGCTTGTGTGGAGTTTGTTATGGTACATGCCGTATCTAACAGCCAGAGCCGTGACATGTGCAGTGGAATATGGTATGGTTCTTCTGTTGCCATTCTGATAGAGTCGCTCCTTTAGGTGAGTACTGGTATTTGGAGGTGTGTTGATACATAATGTGTGTGTGTGTGTGTATATGTATATATATATATATATACTGTTGGACACATTATTTGTCAAATACACACCTCCAATACATATATATTGTTCAAACATTTGGGGTCAATTGGATTTTTTTAAAATATGTTTTTGAAAGTGTCACCCAGGATGCCAAAATACTGTAAAAAAAGAAATATTGTGAAATTACTATTTCTCTTTTAATATATTTTAAAATGTAATGTATTCCTGTGATGTTAAAGCTGAATTTTCAGCACAATTACTCCAGTCTTCAGTGTCACATGATCAGTAATTATTCTTATATGATGATTTGATGCTCAAAAAACATTTCTTATTATTGTCAATGTTGAGAACAGTTGCTTAATTTTTTTTGTGGAAACTGTGATACATTTTTTTTTTTTTCAGGATTGTTTGATGAATAGAAAGGTCAAAAGAGCATTTTTTTTTTTTTTTGGAATAATACATTTTTTGTAACAAAATTACAAAAGTTGATTTTTAAAAAAAAAAAATCTTACTCACCCCAAATAAAAAATATATATATATATATATATATATATATATATATATATATATAAAATATTATTATTATTATTATTATTATTATTATTATTTTTAACAATCGTTAAATTAATTTTTACAAGTATATAAACTGATTGGCTTCATCACTCGGTCTCCTCTCCACCAATAAGCTGATGTGTGGTGGGCATTTTGGCGCACTGTGGCTTCCGTCGCACCATCCAGGTGGATGCTGCACATTGGTGGTGGTTGAGGAGATTCCCTGCTTCCATGTAAAGCGCTTTGAGTGCTGAGAAAAGCTCTATATAAATGTGATGAATTATTATTATTATTATTATTATTATTATTATTATTAAATATTCTATGTAATGTTTCAATCTGAGGTTATAACTAAATAAGGGGTTTATCATTGCTGTTATTTTTTTCTTCAGTATAGAATGAAATCTCACATTCCCACTGGCATTTAAATGACAAACACTTTTCAAATATTTCATTTTTGAAGTGCCATCAAAGGTGGAATCCATCCCCAAGAGAGATGGCTAATGTTTGTTATATTGAATACAAAAGTGTGACATTGTGTCTCAGTCCAGACCTCTAATTGCTTTGTCATGGACTGTATGCACTCTGTGCCTTGTTACAGGACAGCAGGGAAAGTAATGAAAATGTAGCGCAAGTAATGGGTGAAATGGGTTTTGACAGCTTGAGAGGCCCGACAGCATCGTGCTAGCCTAAGAAGCAATGCCTGTTCTCCTGCCGTAATGCATTGCTGGACAAGAGGATATCATAGGCAACAGCAAGCTTGAAATTAACTGCACATGGTGCCTCATTTTAAGATGTGCTGTAAACATTCAGGATGAACGATGGCTGTTTTACTGATCCGTACAGTGCATAATAAGTGTTATAGATTAGTAGTCGCTGTCCAGTGCCCAAAAAAAAATGTAATAACACTCAACCAGTTATTCAGTTCTTTAAAGCTATTCTAAACGAATTATTGTTCTAGGTAATAATAATGTTGCTCTGAATAATGATAATTCTTCATCACTGCGTTAAGTGGTGCACTGTAATGAAGCTTCATTCCAGAGGGAAATTTGTTGTTAAATGTTGTTTGTCTGTGTGCTTAATGCTTCTCGGATGTGAAGTGTTTTAGGACTAGTGTCAAGATAGATTTCCACTCCTAACCGCCTCTGAAATGACACCAAGTCATTGATCATGTTTCGTGGTGGGTGAGTTTGTACCCCTATAGATCCCCAAACTGTTTTCTGTGTTTCTGGTCGCTGCAGTCTTTCAGTTTTTGGCCCTCAGACAGTAGACCTGCTCTCCCAGAGCACTATGGGAAATAATGACTATTGACCCAATCATTCAGACTCCTAATTGTCCATCAAACCACAGAGGTTTAGCTGTGCTGCAGCAGTCTGAGATAACAGAAGAGTTTCAGGGCAATCCAGAGCCTGTTCATTAAGATGCCTTTTATTCCTGTCCCGAGAAACCCCTAGGACATACTTTTGTTTGAATTGTTTGCTTATTTATTTATTTATGGCGTGCAGAGATGTATTGTGTTTTGAATAATAGAGAGGGGAGTAGTCTGAAATGAACGTCAGGCTAAACAAAAGATCAGATTTGTGTTCCTGTGTTTTGACACTTGCCTTATGTGTGATGGTCAGTGTAGGAGGGGCAAGATTAATCCTATTAGCCTAAACTAGAGATTATTGCAAAGCAAGAGGAGTTGACCTAGGTCCTCTTAACAAACTAAAAGACTGGACTATATATGGCATTACAGAGGGGGTAAATTTAGTCATGCTTTCACCTAGTAGTTATGTAATCACTTGTCATAAATGTTAAAGTGACCCTATTATGCTCTTTTAAAGGTTCCTACTTTTGTTTTGGGGGTCTCCTACAACAGGTTTACATGCTTCAAAGGTCAAATAAAACTTTCTCATAATATACATTGCATATCACCACATTTTTCAATTATTCTCAAACGATCTGTTCGAAGATTTAGTCTCTCTAAATGCCTCCTTTCCGCAAGATGGCCCAGTCTCTTATGATTACTGCTTACAGCGCGTCGGAAGTGAACGCCCATTACCATAACTGAACTTCAGCTCAGGAGGATTGTGCACACTGTAAAGACAGTAACAATGACGTCGATTTTACCATATCCGAGCACGAGTCCGATGATGAAACATTGGAAGAACTATTTATTCAACCCGAACCTCCATCGCGAGGATGACTTTGCAGGACGTTTCTCAGTGATACGCTACTCAGTTTGTCGTATGTTATGAGATGTTGCAGCTGTAATTCCTCACCATCAGCATTAACAAGTGTATGTCCACCAACAAACCGATGTGTATATTTCTAATTTATTGCGGTGCACATACGGGAACTGTATCAATAACAGCGCATGTTAGCCGAGCACTAACGTGAATGACTGATGTAACATTGAAGTTTGCAATACAAATCTGGCTCAATCCTTTATACTCAAAGTAGTAAGAACAACAGACACTCTGCATTAATGGACACAGCTTTAGGTAATAGTGGCCCACAGCTGCTTAGCAGAACTATTTCAGTAAGACAGTAATAACGTGAGTTAGCCGGAGACCTACACAATATAAAACACAAAACTATGTGTTTTGAACACCCGGTAGAATATATCACATCAATAATTATTCATACCTACAGGTTGTGGTTCTGAGGAGCAAGCTGGTCCAAAAAAACTGGGTACTGACCCATCTTTCAAGAGCAAGCGTTTTGCTAATCCCGTGTTGAACTCCCAGAGATTTAAGAAGCAGATTTTGAGAAATTTTATCGTTGAAAAAAATTTATTTTAACCACTGATTCTTCGCAGCCTCATCATTCAGAAGTGAAAATAAAACAAATTTACTTTCACAGCGTAGGGCACAGCGTCTTCTCGACATGATGTTAACCACACGAAAAAGCTACAGTGTTTGAGGGCGGGTCAAGTTGTTCGTGGGCGGGCAGCGTAGAACATAGGCGGGCATTAGGCAAATGTGTTACCCAGTGACGTGTAGCCGTGACGGAAGTGGGATTCAAATTCCTGACGACTCGTTTAGGCGGTTCAGAGTTGATTCTTTATTTTGAGAGACAATGACTTTATTTATCGTGCACTCTTGGCTTCACAACTTTGCAGAATGTTTACATTCCCAGACAGCTACATTACACATTGCATGAAAGGTAATATTCGAAAAAGCATATTAGGGGCAATTTAATCATAATGAGAGCCCATTTACGATCTGCAACAGCTATTTTTTATTATGGAAATGATCCATCCTAATGTCTACTTAAAGTATTTATTCGCCCTCATGTCATTACAAACTTGTATGCTCTAAAAGTAGTGAATATCTTCAGTTCTTGCCATATAACAAGCTCAAGCTCAAAAAGGGACAAAATAGTGCCATAAAATTGTCTATATATGACTAGGGACTAGTGTGATTTTATATTCCAAGTCTTTTGAAACCATGTGATAGCTTTAAATGAGGAACATGTCTATTTACAAGTGGTGTTATTTACAAAAATATCTACTTCTGTGGGAGCTTTATTTCAGAATATATTTATTATATTATAGTATTTATTAATAGCTTTTATTTTTACATTTTCAGTTTTTATTAAAAAAAATTGATTTAGTAATTTATTTGCTTTTGTCATTTTTATTAGTTTTGTATTTAGCTTTCTTTTTATTTTTAGTAATTTTAGTACTTCAGCTTCAACTTGTAGTTTCAGGTTTAGTTAACATGAGGGTGAACAACACAAAGGTGAATAAATGAAATATACTTTATTGTCCCTTGAAGGGAAATTTGTGATGGACTCAGTAGCCAGCATTTGAACAAAACCTGATACATTATAAAATTGTACACAATAATCATTCACACCATACATACCATACACATAAGAATAGGTAAAACGTCACTAATCCATATTTAACAGTCTGATTGATACGGGCACAAAAGAATTTTTTAACCTGTTCCGTTTGTAACGGAGAACTCTATACCTTCTTCCAGAGAGTAAGAGTTCGTAGCAGGGATAAAGTACGTGAGATGGGTCACTTAAAATCCTTTTTGCCTCATTCAAAGTGCATTGCTGATACAGAGTCTGAATACTGGGGTAGTCTTTCAGTCCAATCATTTTCATCGCAGTTCGAACAATATACATTATCTTTGATTTAGATTTAACAGAGAGATTACCAAACCAGGAAGACAAACCATATCTGATAACACTTTCTAGTACAGACTGATAAAAGAGGAACATGATTTTCTTATCAACTCCATAAAACTGCAGTCTTCGTAAAAAATACAATCTTTGGTGAAGTCTTTTACACACCCAATCAACATGCGTGTCCCACATAAGAGATGTATCTATGTACACACCAAAGTACTTGTATGATTGCACTTGATTGATTTCTTGATTATGAACAAATACAGACTGATCCCCAAAAATAATTTCCTCTGTTTTCTTAGTATTAACTTTTAAAAAAATTTGCATCACACCAGTCAACAAAAGAACTAATCTCAGAATGATAGATGGAACAAGAGTCTTGTTTTTTCAGCAGACTTAAAATTACTGTATCATCCGAGTACTTCAGAACATAGTTCTGTGGGTGCCTACTTGAGCACTCATTAGTGTATAGTGTGAAAAGAACTGGTGAGCTAACACAGCCCTGAGGGACACCAGTGCTACAGTACTTTACTTGTGATAAACTTGTATTTACTTTTACTCTCTGAGTTCTATTAGTTAAAAAGGAGTGATACCACTGTATAATTGTAGGATTTACATCTAACTGCTTTAACTTTTTAATTAAGACATGTGGTTGTATAGTATTAAAAGCTGAATTAAAATCAATAAAAAGCACACGTGCATAAGCATCTGGATCCTCCAGGTGATTTAAAACCAAATGCATCAAACTATTGATAGCATCACCTGTTCCTCTTCCTTTCTTATAAGCAAATTGAAGTGGATCTAAGTGACTATGAACATTTTCTCTTAACATTGACACCATACATTTCTCGAAACATTTCATCACTACTGATGTAAGGGCAATTGGTCTAAAATCATTATTCTCAGCAGGACGGGCTATTTTTGGCACAGGAATTATAATAGATTTTTTTCTAATTGCTGGAACTACTTTGGAATCAATAGATCTTTGAAATATCGAACACCATACCGGTGATAATTCCTCTGCACAGACTTTTAATAAAAAGGACGAAATTCCATCAGGGCCAACAGATTTCTTTGGGCACATTTGTTTAAATAACGATTGAACATTACCACCATCAATCAACAACCTGTTATTCCCTAAATCAGCAGTAGATATAGAACTCAGTTCCTTACTACATTCTTGATCGGAATTTTGAGTATAAAATCTTAAGAAGAAACAGTTCAGATAATCTGCTTTTTGTGTGTCATCACTCAAAAGGAATGTTTTCCTAGCCGGTTGCATATTGGTTATGTTTTTTATCGAATTCCACATTCTTTTAGTGTTAGGTTGATTGAAATTCTCTTCTAAAATATTTTTTAGTTTTTTCCTTGCAGCTCTTAGTAACTGATTCAATTCTTTCTGCACTGATTTTAATTCAACACGATCGCAGTTTCTAATCGCAGCTTTTTTCTTATTAATACAATGCTTTTTCTCTTTAGTAATATGAACTTTATTATTTGGATAGATAATAACTTGCTTTTTAGTGACTACATTGTCCATACAAAAGTTTACATAATCGGTTATTACTTCAGTCGTTTCATCGAGGTCAGCGCTATTAAAAACATCCCAATCAGTACATAAAAAACAACCCTTCAAGGATTCAATATTATTTTCAGACCACACAAGCACCTCTTTGGTGACTGGTTTTGAACTTTTTAAGACTGTCCTATATGTTGGAATTGAATACACTGTGTTGTGGTCAGAGCTCGCTAATGGGGCCTCGTTTTTGCAGTATAAGCCCTTTTAACATTCCCATAACATTTATCTAGGATTCTGTTGTCTCTTGTGCCACACTTAACATATTGCTCAAATCCAGGTAGTGACAGTTCCAGTTTACAGTGGTTGAAATCACCCAGTATGAACACAGGTGCATTAGGTGAGCGTAAAAGTTGTTGTTGAACACAGTCATTAATATGCTCCGCTGCTCTTACTGCATTACCAGAGGGTGGAACATAAACCCCACATAAAATGATGTTACCGAACTCTCTTGGTAGATAGAACGGCCTTAAGCTTAGACAGAGCAGTTCAATATCGGGGTTACATGTTATGGATCTTACAGTGAACTGGGTACACCAGTTAAGGACAATTTTATTTTTTTGGTACAATTTTATTTTTTTGGTACAATTTTATTTTTTTGGTAAACCATCTCTTTAATGGAGTCATTACACAGAAATATTGGACTGATATTCAATTACACAAGGAGCACATGCCCAACTGATGTTTGACACTGCACATTAAAAAAAGATTATTCCACAGAGAGTCTGATTTCTTGTGTTTCCTTTCTTGCAGTAGAAGAATCGGACATTATCGACTTGGAAAAGCGCTACTGGCTGCTGAAAGCCCAATCAAGGACAGGCCGCTTTGATTTGGAAACCTTTGTCCCTCTGGTCTCGCCCCCTATTCACGCATCACTAAGTGAAGGCAAGACAGAATTCATTACAGCAATTTTGAAAGGTTCCCAAATGGATTGTGAGACACAAACACTCTCACATACATCCACCTGCTAGCTGTGTGCTTTGAAAACATTTGCAGCACCCATGAAAGTCACGGCTCATTTAATTTTAGCAGAAGTAGGTCTTTGCTTTTGAAATTTATTGGATCATTTGTGATAAAAGATCTCCAAGGAATCCAATTACTCCTGCTGGCTAATCTAAACACTGACATTTTCTCCCATTTTCCAGGCTTGTTTCATGCCTTTGATGAGAATCGGGACAATCATATTGACTTTAAGGAGATATCGTGCGGGCTCTCAGCTTGCTGTCGGGGCCCTGTAGCGGAGAGGCAGAAGTGTAAGCATTGCATTTCCTATTTTCCTCTCTTAGTTGTTCATCTCATTCCACAGCAGATGCAGGATTGTGTTGTGGTGTTTCTTAAACATTTTAAAACATTTTAAAACATTTTTGGAATAAACTCCTTTAAGGCTATTTTAGCTAGCATATTATGTATTCTAAATACACAGAGTTATGTAATACAATAATATTTCCACTATTTTTGCACAAATTATAATAAAAATGTTATTTAAATATTATGGTTTCTCTTTATTTACTTTTATGTTTAAAAGTTCCTCATCTAAATCTCTTCTTCCTTGTCTACTGCAGTTTGTTTTAAAGTGTTCGATGTAGATCGGGATGGAGTTCTGTCCAGGGATGAGATCCACGAGATGGTGGTGGCGCTGCTGGAAGTGTGGAAGGACAACCGTACAGATACCCTCCCTGTAAGTGCAGAGCAGCTGATTGTCTAATCGAAAAGCAATAAGCACATGCTATTTAGCTATTTAGTTAACCTTTTGTTGCTAAACAAATTACTTCCTTGGTATTATATATGTTTGTGTACATACCTATGAGGTGATTTATGCAAATTAGATGCAATCGTGTTTTTGCTGGTATGCACTAATGTGGGATAATACATTTAAATGAAACTCAAATCAATTCATTATTGATTTGTGCATCCTGAGCTGTCATTGTGTTTTTTTTTTGTTTTGTTTTTTTTACATCTCATAGAGTTCTTTCATGTCAGTTATAGATTTCATGATGATACCTCCTGATTTATTCTTATCTATGTTTCAGGAGTTTGATTCCAGCGTGTCAGACATTGTAGAGGACATACTGAAAATGCACGACACAACAAAAGTAATTACTTTCATTTTTTTTGGATGTAGATTTGTCATGCTAAAAAAAATCAATTCCAATTAATTTTCACCATTGCTGATTCCAATTTTGATGCCACAGTGAAAACAAATTCTCTTTTAATTAAAATGTTAAATTTTTAAATAAATATGACCAAATGAAATAAAACATTGGCATGTAAATTACATTTATTTCTCAATTTCTCAATTAAATAAAAATTACTTGCATTTGTTTTTTTTTTCCCCTCAGTTTCTGTGCTCTAACATTTGTCTTGTGTTTTACTCACAGCAAGGGCACTTAACCCTGGAGGACTATCAGATATGGAGCGTGAAAAGTGCCCTCGCCAATGAGTTCCTCAACTTGCTGTTTCAGGTAAGATCCTACCTACAGTACTTTTGGGCAAAGTAACAAAATACAAAGTGCCTAAATGCTTCAATAATCTGTAAGTGAATCCAGTAAAGTATGTACATTGTTGTCTTGAATCTGGCCTCAAATGGCTTGTTAATCTGTTCGTCATCAGGTGTGTCATATTGTCCTGGGCTTGCGTCCTGCTACCCCTGAAGAGGAAGGTCAGATCATTAGGTGAGAGTAGGACACAGCATTTCTTTACTCACCCTATTACTGTCTGTAACTCGGCTTCCTTTCAAAAGCATCTCTACTGAGCACTTTCTCAATGTTTTAAAACAAGCCTTATGAGGGCTGTATTGTATTTCACTCCCCCATGATCCTCATGATTAGACTTTTTCTGTTTATAAGGATCCATCGTACCTCCATTGCCTGTAACAGTGTTTTAGACCAGACAGAGATCGAGAACACAATTTCATTTTCAATTAGATTTTCTAGCAGGACTGACAGTGCTAAAAAAGACACTATAAATACTGTACCACATCATTATGTCTTATTGTTTGGCTAGGTCTATTATTATGCCTAGGTTTATTATTGATATCTTATGACAGAAGGAATGTTTATTTTTGTTCTTGCGTATAAATATGATAGTTCTTTTACTGACTGTTTGTCATCCACATTGATTTCGTGTGACGGCACAGGGGTTGGCTGGAACGGGAGAGCAGGCATGGGCTACAGCCCAGTCAGAACTGGTTTCTGATCTCCATGCAGTGGTGGCAGCAGTGGAAAGACTACGTCAGATATGTGAGTAAGCATTATGTCTATGCAGCCTCTACTTAACAATAAAAATCATAAATCTAAAATTTTTCCTTTCTTTTTTTTGTACTGTTTTGTACTATCTAAACATACTGAGTGCAACAAACTAAATTATGACCATTTTTCAAACTTTTAATTATAATTGGACAACAGGGAAATGAGTAAACTGATCTGGCCCATTTATAGTACACATATCAGGCTGGACCTTATTTCTCTCAGACATCAAATGGCCAAAAAGTAGCGTGATGTTTTAGTTTTGTATTGGCCAGTTTCATTTTTATAATACTGACAGTATGGAGCATTCATGTTTTTTTGATATACAATCTATTGTGTTAAACAGGATAACAAGTCGATTGTCGTAGAGCAGCCATCAATGCAGGGCAGTGGGATGAGAAGTTCTCAGTCTACAGCACCTATAGAGCCTGTCCTGAACAGAATTGGAATAGTTGTGCGTTCTCCCAGTTCCCCAGAGGAAAAATTCCCTGACAACATCTCCAGCTCATCGGAGGCCTCAGAGAGCACCGGTAATAGTAAGTACACTCTCATTCATAGTTAAGAATATGATTTAAGCTGTGGCCTAGCAGTTATCACATATACATTACTTTTCAAAAGTTTGAGATCAGTAAGATTTTTTCAAAGAAATTAATACTTTTATTTAGTAGGGATGCATTAAATTGGTAAAAAATGACAGTAAAGGCATTTAAAATATTTCTATTTTAAATAAATACTGTTCTTTTGAACTTTCTATTCATCAAATAATTCTGAAAAACTGTATCACAGTTTCCACTAAAATATTAAAGGTGCTGTATGAAATGTGCATTCTGTGTCGGAAGCTCTATGACCAGAGGCATATTAAAATGTGGAGAAATCAACTCATAAACTTGCGCTCGTTCCTGTTGCGTGTCCTTAATCTGGACTTCTCTGAAAAACATTGATAGTGTAAGCTTTGACACTTTGAGCCTTGGTTCTCAAAACAAAGAAAAGTGGCTTAATGGGTAGTGCTCTGGTCCAATAAAAAGGCATAAAGGCTGGAAAGAAGTGTTCAGCCTCCATTACAGCATGTAGTTTCACTTTCTCAGGCTTGACCCCAAACATCAGTTCTTCTGCCACAGACGTCTGCTTCGCTCGGCAGCACAATGTCTCTGACAACAACAACCAGTGTTTCTCCAGCGCCAATGGCCATTTGCCCAACAGCATGGCCACACAGAGGCCTGGTGCCATAGACAACCAGCCTCTGGTGACCACCGAGCCCATGAAGGTGAGTGTACGTGTGCTCAGAACACCCACTGAAACCAGGAAGCTACTGATAATCCTTTTGCCCATCAAAATAACTGCCAAAGTGCATTTAATCGACCTGCTGGGGAAATAACACCTTCAAGTTGTTTTTGTTTTATTCCATCTAATTATAGCCTTGGAGAACTCAAAACAACATTGAAATTAAAATCACCTTGAACAAATTAATCCTGTGATAAATGGTGTATAACATTTGTGTCCTAGTAAATGAATGCCTTTATGTGAAGTTAAAAGCATTTTGTATGAAACTGCTTGCTTCAGTAATGCTTTGTCACAAACACATTTGCAGTTTTGTAATATAACGTCCCATATTATCAGACTCTTTACTCAACACAATACATTGCAGCAGTAAAGTCAAAAAGGGATCTTTTTGGCCCTGTCCGCCCCTTCATCCAACCTCCCATTCTCACAGTCAACGAGAGAAGAGCAGGGTGAAGGACGCTTACACCGCCTGTGATTTATTCACTGGAGGTCACCTAGTCGCTACAATTTATCATTGCAAATTGCTGTCAATATGAGCTCCCCTTGAGTGTGTGACTCCGTTTTTTCCAGGCACCCACGCTGACTATGGAGGGAGGGCGGCTGAAGAAGGCCCAACAGCTGTTGGCTAGCCGGGACTTTGAGACTGTGCCAGAGCCGGTATGGAGGGCACTTTATCACTGGTATGGGGCCAACCTCAGCCTCCCCCGACCGGTATGTATTCCATGTCCCGTCAGAGGTGCCACCATGGGCATTTAATTTGTGCTTCATTGAATGTTATTTGCTCTGGCTTTTTTGCTTTGACACACAGTGATCTTGATGACGTGACATAAGGTGTCACATGAACTGTGTCAGATATTACTAAACCTGTTTCCTGAATACAGATTATGCTTGGCTATTTCAATTTAACCCTCTGTTGGACAATGTTGCCTCTGGGTATCAGACTAATTTTCTTCACTTTGCTAGCACACGATTCCTTAAAATGGTTAATAATGAAGAGATGTTGTCAAATAAAAAAATAAAAAGTAAAAATATTGTACATGATGCACCATGTAGAGGATGAACTGACCTTTTTAAATAATTCCCCCATAAAAATATAGTTCAGATTTCTTATTTTTATAAAATGAAAAATTGCATAAATATTTTTTTATAGCTTTTTTTCTTTCTTTTTTTATATTCTGACAGCAGTAAAAAATTTAAACAATGTCATTACAAATATTTAATGATTTTGGCAGCATACCTAAAAAGGACCCCTCTCCAAATATTCATGTTTTTGATTTTGGTAATTTAATGCAAGAATAGTTTAATGCAAAAAAATTACATTTTTAATTCAAGAATAGTAAATCAAACTTTTTTTTTGTCATAATGTATGCAGCAGGGGTTTAAAAATTTGACTGAGGAATTATCATGAAAAGAGCTTTAAAATCTCAAATAATGTTCATCTTAATCTAGCCTGTGAACTTCTCATTCAGTTTGATTCAGCCAAATTTAGATTCTCTCTTTAGCAGATGTACCACTGGAGTCAAGCCATTTCAAACATTTTATATGTTTCTCTATTCCTTGTGCTTATGCTGTATCTTTTCTACTTCCTTCAGGTCATCATGTCTACAGTCACTACTCAACCAGAGCTAGAGCTCTTCCCCCGCTACCTTCTGTTCCTGCGACAGCAACCGGCCACACGCAGCCCTCAGTCTAACATCTGGGTCAATATGGGTATGAGCAGCCTGAGAATGTTCCCTCCACATATGCCCAGAGGTAACGTAAGCCTGCAGCAAGAGAGAGGCTCCCTCCGCCTTGACCAGTTTCTCTAATCTCCTAAAATGCACCCAGCTCGGTCTCAGCAAAACGACCTGTCTGGATTACTAAAGAGCCAAATCCTGATGCCAACACCCAGAGTCATCTTCTGAGTTCAGCCTAGAATAGAAAATAATAATAAAGAACAAAAGAAAACATTCGTTTTAAATGCTACGTTTTGCTGACACAAAACTATCATGTAATTCATGACAGCTATAAAACCATGTTGAATGCATAAAAAAAAAATACATCCAGATATTTAAGTTTGCGAGACTAGAAATATTGTATGTTATTCAGTCATGGCTGTCTGGCTCAGAAGACTGTTTGGTGTGGGTAAACATGAGCGCTCTCTGGCTGATTTCCTGTAATTGTTTGCTTTGCAATTATACATTTTTTTTTTGTCTCCTGTGAAATTAATAATTGCCGTATGAATCTTATATGTATTTTATTTTTTTATTTTTTTTCACAAGACTGGACTAATTAAAAACATTGATTTTTTTTTTTTTTTTTTTTTTTTATTCAAATCACCCAGACTAATGATTTGATGAATGTTCCCTTTAAAATGACCTTTGCCCTTTCTTGCTGCTACCTTACAACTAATCCTCAGTCTGTCAATCAGGTATTGGTATATATTGATCTGTGTGCTCCTTGTGACTGGTTGATTTAATAGCATGCATGCTAGGGTATATGGATGGAATGGACTGGATCTTCACATTTCTCATCATTAAAATAAAACCATAAAAGTATTACTTTACTAAGTTAGCATAGTAAGTTAAATTACATTTGCATTCTCCATTATTTCTTTTAAAGTTTATTTTTGAATATACGACAACACAGCAGGTGGAAATACTATAAAAGATTGTATTTAGTATGGGTAAATGTTTTTTAGCATGTGACAAAGGGAATGCTAAAGACTGCTTCGTTCCCAACACAGGAAATGTTCCTTCTCCGAACGCCCCTCTGAAGCGAGTGCTGGCATATACAGGCTGTTTCAGCAGGATGGGTACCATTAAAGACATTCATGAGTACCTGTCCCAGAGGTTACGCATCAAAGAAGAGGACATGCGCCTCTGGCTCTACAACAGTGAGGTAGAAACCTTAACAGATACTGAATAAAAGAACGTCAAACTCTGATCAGAGACATTCATATGCAAATCTGTCCTCATTATAAAAATACAGATGTCACCTCACAGCAGTGAACTGTGAGGAAATGCTTCAAAATGCAATGTCCTGTGTTCACATATTTCCTATTGAAACTGGTTGTTTAGGTGAATCATTAAAATGCCAATAGGCTTATTTACATCACAGTTAATAGCTGTGATGTAAATAAAGCCTATTGGCATTGATTTTTTTTTTAATCTATTTTTACCTATTGATTTTTATCAGAATTACCTCACTCTCCTGGACGATGAAGATCACACTTTAGAAAGTTTGAAAATTCAAGACGAACAGCACTTAGTCATTGAGGGTATGTCTGTGACATTTATCTGTCTTAATTAAAGTTTTATCTGATTCCACATTTGCTGAGCAGTGTGGATTAAATTGCAAAGCATGCATGACCGTACTGATGGAAAAGGAAAAATTATTAAGATATCTTTCCCTTTCTCCAGTTCGAAACAAAGATATGAGCTGGCCAGAGGAAATGTCTTTCATTGCAAACAGCAGCAAAATCGACAGACACAAAGGTAATGTCAGAGTTCTTGGAAAGTGTTGGAAAAATCTATGCAAATTGGAGGCTGGCCAAACCATCTACAAATGCCAGAATGTTTATCTGAGTTTGACCTTACCTAGATGGCACTAAAGTACAATTCTTTAGTCTGGTTTCTTGTATCAAAGCACATAACAAGTAGATTATTAACACAGGAACAAAAGCAGAAAGAGTCCAAGAAGCAATTACATAACAAAAAAATATAAAATCCATATTAAGACAGACATCAGCTTTGACATTTAAAGACTCACTGTTGCCGTCAAACTCTTTAAAAAAATACAGAGTAATTGAACTTCATGGAGATAGTACTCAAGTGGTTGTGCCTGTGAAGTCCAAACCTTCAGTCTCTCTAATAAATTTATATAAATTTTGTCCCATTTCTCTTGCAGTTCCTACTGAGAAAGGCGCCACAGGTTTGAGTAACCTGGGTAACACATGCTTCATGAACTCCAGTATTCAGTGTGTAAGCAATACCAAGCCCCTCACTGAATACTTCATCTCAGGGCGACACCTTTATGAGCTTAACAGGTAACGAAACATGGCCAGTGCCTTTTTTAATACCAAAACCACTTGTACCTACTTAGTTAATATGCGTTCACATTTACTCTTGCACTGAGAAATTTTTCGAATTTTTTGAAATCCATCCAATCATTTCAACAGGAATCCACATGAGGGCGAAAAAGTTCCCTATCGAGATTTTGCTTGTGTTTGAGTTGGTGACGCCATTTTGACCAACAGAAAGTTGCTTGATTTTTTTTAAAGTGACTTCTGTGTGAGCAGTGCTTGATGCATCGCTACACCATTTACAATGGACCTCTTTTGCCCACAAAATTCCTCTAATGTGATGCACCTTTATACTTAAAGGAAAAAACGAAATGTAGGAACATTTTGCATGGGTCACAATCATCTGTCATACTTTTTGACCAATGAGCTGTCTTGCCTTGTCAGAACCAATCCGATAGGAATGCGTGGTCACATGGCCAAATGCTATGGTGATTTGGTACAGGAACTCTGGAGCGGCACCCAGAAGAACGTTGCACCTCTAAAACTCAGGGTGGGTTGTTAACATCTCTGGAATTATGAGCATCAAACCCAAATGTGTATGTTAAAATTCTTATGCCATTTTTTAAAAAAACATTTTTTTAGTGGACGATAGCAAAGTATGCGCCGAGATTCAACGGCTTCCAGCAGCAAGACTCCCAGGAGCTCTTGGCCTTCCTCTTGGATGGGCTTCACGAAGACTTGAATCGCGTGCACGAGAAGCCGTACGTGGAGCTCAAGGATAGTGATGGACGGCCAGATCATGAAGTGGCCAAAGAGGTCAGTGTCGAAACTCCTGTTTTTCAGCCCCTGCCAGGCTCAACACATCAGATCAGCACTCATAAATTAACCTAAATGGGAACACTGATGAATTATGCTCTAATAAAAAAAAAAAGTCGTTTTTTTTTTTCACCCTGAGGACATCTGCGTGATTCTCTTTCACAGGCCTGGGAAAACCATTTACGGAGAAATCGTTCAATTGTGGTGGACCTCTTCCATGGGCAGCTCAGGTCCCAGGTGAAGTGCAAGACCTGTGGCCACATCAGCGCCCGCTTCGACCCTTTTAACTTCCTATCGCTGCCGCTGCCCATGGACAGCTCCATGCACTTAGAAATCACAGGTAAGGTCAAGC
The DNA here is from genome assembly GCA_039654105.1 of Coreius guichenoti. Classification (NCBI taxonomy): domain Eukaryota; kingdom Metazoa; phylum Chordata; class Actinopteri; order Cypriniformes; family Gobionidae; genus Coreius; species Coreius guichenoti. The sequence continues at coordinate 25,746,970 of CM077174.1, forward strand.
AGAGAGAAAACACAAACACTTTAAAATCCATCAGCAGATATGCCAGTCTCACATAAAAGCTTTTTTTATTTGCAGTTATCAAACTTGACGGCTCTACTCCGGTGCGGTATGGGCTCCGTCTCAACATGGATGAGAAGTACATGGGCCTGAAGAAACAGCTGAGTGAGCTGTGCAGCCTGAAACCTGAGCAGATCCTACTGGCTGAGGTTCACACGTCCAACATCAAGGTCAGTTAAACTCATCACATCAGACCCTGTTGTTGATACAATCCAAGTGGCCTGGCTTTTAAATAAATGTTTCTCTTTGATCTAGAACTTTCCTCAGGACAACCAGAAGGTGCGACACTCTGTGAACTGCTTCCTCTGTGCATTTGAAATCCCTGTGCCTGGCTCACCCACGTCAGTCACCTCTCCAGTGCAAACAGGTTACAAGGATTGATTTCTTCTTTCTCTCTGTCCTTAAAAGAGAAGTTTTGCTTTATCATGGACACCCTTTTTTGCCATTGACCCATACATAATTTTTTATTTTTTAGAAAAAACTCCTACAGCCAACGGGACAGCAGGAAACAATCACATTGGAAAGTCTGGCCTGATTCCCAATGGCATGCCCAGCACAGTGGTCCCCTGTACCCCCGAGAAGCCCCTCAACAGTGGTATCCCTAATGGCCATGCTGTGCTGTTGCAAGACAGCCCCTTCATTGGCTACATCATTGCCATGCACAGAAAGATGGTGAGCATTCGCTTCATATTCACTGTTGGACTGAAAGGGTTAGTTCACCCAAAAATGAAAAAATTGTCATCAATTACTCACCCTCATGTCGTTCCAAACCCGTAAGACTTTCTTTCATCTTCGAAACACAAATGAAGATAATTTTAATAAAATCTGAGAGATTTCTGTCCCTCCATTAAGTCCATGCAACTACCACTTTGACTCTTCAAAAAGTTCTTAAAGACAATGTAAAACTAATCCATATGAATCGAGCAGCTTAATCCAAATTTTCTGAAGAGACATGATCACTTTATATGGTATAAAAATTCATCAATACACACATCAGATATGGTAAACGGAAGCTCAAGCATGTTTTCTTGACATGCGAGAACCAATGAGGTTCATTCTCATGTGTTATTCAGCACAAGAACCAATGAGGTTTGTTCTCGTGCATCAAGCAAGTATGGTTGAGCTTCTGTTCATGTTCGCTGATCAATGTTTATATATGAATAATAGCCTAAATTCAATTCATAAATTCATTTGTGTTTCGAAGATAAACGAAAGTCTTACAGGTATGGAACAACATGAGGGTGAGTAAATGATGATAATTGTTTCATTTTTCGGTGAACTAACCCTTTAACATGATGGTCGTAAACATCCTAAGTGTCCGGTCTTTCTCCTCAGATGCGGACGGAGCTGTATTTCCTGTCCTCTCAGAAAAACAGGCCCAGTCTATTTGGTATGCCGCTTATTGTGCCGTGCACTGTGCACACGAGTAAGAAGGACCTGTATGATGCCGTGTGGATCCAGGTGTCCCGTCTTGCCAGCCCTCTTCCCCCACAGGAAGCTAGCAATCATGCTCAAGACTGGTCAGTGGCATCTGCAGCTCACAGCGATCATGTTGATGATTAGTTTGGATGTTTGTTTCTTTTTGTCCAAATTTTGAAGTACACCAGTCAAAAGTTTGGGGTCGTCAAGATTAAGTCCCTAATGCTCACCAAGGCTGCATTTGATCAAAAATACAGTAATTTACAGTATTGTAAAAACTAATATTGGGAAATTATATTACATTTTAAAATATCTGTTGTCTATTTTAATAAATTTTAAAATGTTATTTATTTCTTGATGGTAAAGCTGCATTTTCACCATCATTACTCCAGTCTTCAGTGTCACATGATCCTTCAGAAATGCTGATTTGCTGCTCAAGAAACATTTCTTATTATTATCAATGTTGCAAACGGTTGTGCTGCTTTGTATTTTTGTGGAGACCGTGATAGTTTTTATTTTCAAGATTCTTTGATGAATAGAAAGTTCAAAAGAACATCATTTATTTGAAATATAATTTCAACAATTATTTTCAAACAAATATCTTTACTTTATCAATTGAATGTCCCAGCTGAATAAAATTATTACTTTCTTTAAAATAAAATTGTACTTTACCCCAACTTTTGAACGATTATGTACATTATGATTATAAAATGCAGTAAAAGTTGTGGTTAGCTTTTTTTGTGCAGTCATTTCTGTATCCTATTTCCCTCAGTGACAAATGTACTTGTAGCTTTTTTGACACTTTATACATTCATCTAAGACCTAGTAAAATTTATTTCTATTTTTCAATTTTCAAACTTAATACAAATTATTGCAAATGATCGTATCATAATAACAACTGATGAATTTCACAATTCCTTTAGTTCCTTAGTTTAGTTCACATGGCCATTAGTGACCTAGAAAATAGTGCAGAATGTTAAATATTTTTTATTCATTTTACATCTTATCTTTTCTGTTTTAAATTTTTCAAAATCTTACAATTGTATTCATTTCTGTTTTAATATATAAAAAATCCCAGATTTTCAATTTTGGACCCTGTGTACATCTGTAAGGTAGAGTTCATTTGCTCTGTTATGTGACGTCATGCTCTCTTCCAGTGATGACAGTATGGGCTACCAGTACCCCTTCACTCTGCGGGTGGTGCAGAAAGATGGCAATTCCTGTGCCTGGTGTCCCTGGTACAGGTAAGGCATTTCAGTTCAGCAGTTGTGCATGCACATATCTAACACTGCAGTGTGGGTTGTCGTGACTGACAAGGGTTGACGTGACTTTGCCAGGTTCTGCAGAGGCTGCACAGTGGACTGTAATGAAGATAGAGCATCTTTGGGCAATGCCTACATTGCTGTAGACTGGGACCCCACCGCCCTGCACCTTCGCTACCAGACCTCGCAGGAAAGAGTAAGTGCTTTAAAGATGTTCAAAGATTTTAAAAGCCATAAAAGCAGCATATTCAGTACTTCGGTCAGTGGTTTGTTGCTGTGTAACAACTAGTCTTTCTGTACTGATGCAGCACTGCAGGACTTGATGTACACATAATGATTATGTGTACTCTGCCAGTGCTGTCATTCCCTGTGAAGAGATTTGCTTCCATCTCACATCACAGATGAGAAGTCCATTAAAATCATATTGTATGATTAATTGTTTTCTGGGTCTGCTGCCTCTGTTTTACCTCAAGCAAGAGCTCCTGATAAGCCATGAACTGCTATAATTATTTACTACTTGCAAAAGACACTTTGTGTATGCATAAGCTACTGAATGCATAAGCTAAATGACAAAATGAAATCCCATGGTTTTTGCACCACTTTTACGGTGCATTACAGACCAGAACTGACCTTTTTATAACTTACGATGAGTCTGCAAATAATGTTTAATTGTGCATTAAAAAGAAATGCCTTCAAATGTAACTACATTCTGGTTCTAAATCTTTTAAATAAGTCCAGAGTTCTTAGTGTTTTTGAGTATCTATGTCATTCTGTTACTGTGTCTGTCAAGGAATTTATTGCTAATGTTTATGTGGAGCAGATAGTGGAAGAGCATCCCAGTGTTGAGCAGAGTCGGCGTGCTCAGGCAGAGCCTATCAGTCTGGACAGCTGTCTGAAAGCCTTCACCAGTGAAGAAGAGTTAGGGGAGGATGAGCTCTATTACTGCTCCAAGTGTAAGACCCACCGCCTGGCCACCAAGAAGCTGGACCTCTGGAGGCTGCCCCCCGTACTGGTCAGAAACCCAAATAATTCCTGTTTCCTCTATATATATATATATATATATTAGAATAAATAAATAATTTTGAGCTAATGCTAAATTTAACATGCTGTATAAATGTAATTTTTTGCAAGTTGCCCTTTGTAACATTCTGTTACAACATATTTTTTCTATGTTATATTTCAGATTGTTCATTTGAAACGCTTCCAGTTTGTCAATGGTCGGTGGATTAAGTCTCAGAAGATTGTGAAGTTTCCACGTGAGAGCTTTGACCCCAGTGCGTTCCTGGCCCCACGGGAGGTAGCTCAGAGCATGGGCAGCTTGCAGAGCCTCCAGAGCGAAAGCCTGGTAGAGGAGCTCCAGAGGCTGGAGAGAGGAGACTCCTCTGTGTCCTCCGTCTCCACTACTACTGTGGCCAGTCCTCCCACCTCTGGCAGAGGTCTGTCTCTCTTCTCTATTTGCAGACCTTTTAAATTAACACTACGTGAGATCCTCTAACCACTGCATTGTTGTTTCAGGCACCCCGTGCTCCATCAGGAGGGTGGGCAGCCCAATGAGCAGAAACAGCAGCCCTGGCAGCAGCCCCAGGAATACAGGACGAAAACAGGGGCGTCTGCGTCTCCCCCAGCTGGGCAGTAGGCATCGACTCTGCAACAGCAAAGAAAACCTGGATGCCTGTAGCAACAGCAAGGAGAGCGAGTCCGAGCCAGAGCAGGGCACAGTGACGGACGGAGAGAATCAGATGCAGTCTGATGCAAATGCGCAAGACACCTGGTCACTGGACGCCTCAAGCAACGACTGTGATGTCATCATGGTGAATGGACTGGGACAAGACAGCGGTCAGAGTAATGGACACTCGGAGATCAGCGTAGAACTGGACACCCCTCACCAAAGAAATGACATCGGCCTGGAGCCCCTGTACAATTTATATGCAATATCAGTAAGTGATTCTTGTCTACATGTTTCATTGTGTCATGATTTCTTTTGTAAAAAGCCTCTCTGACACCTTAATTATTGTTTTTCTTTAAGTGCCATTCAGGAATAATGGGAGGGGGGCACTATGTGACTTATGCTAAAAACCCCAATGAAAAATGGTACTGTTACAATGACAGCAGCTGCAAGGTAAGATCCCAACTCTGTTTATTCTTTGACATCTCAGATGTTTCCTTTATTTGACACTCGAGTATTTGTTTCTGCAAGGATGGAAAATTCTTGGACAACGAAGTATAGATGTCAAAAGTACCGGTACTTCAGTGTTGATACTAAAGTAAAGAAATTGGGCGCTACAGTCTGCAGTATCTGTCATGGCAGTTGCCAACTGAATTTGGTATCACCACACTGACTGGCAGGTGCTTTGAACTGAATTAAATCGAATTAATTGGTATAAATGTTATTGTAATGTTATTTAAAAATTAAATGAAATGAAAATAGTGTGTTCAATATAAGTACTTTTGTATCAAAATTGGATTTATATTCATGAAATTTCCCTTGCATTGGTGTCGACTACTGAAAAAATAAAAAACAATACAATATAAAATAAAAATAGTGTTCAATGTAAAAATGTGGTATCAACATGGAAATTTACATTCCTGAATTTTCTCTTGCATTGGTCTCGGCTACTGAAAGTTTGACAACACTAAAACATGTATTGTGCAATACTTAAAACAAACTGTTTCTTGCCGTCTCTTCAGGAAGTTATTTCGGACGAGATTGACACAGATTCAGCTTACATCCTGTTCTATGAGCAGCAGGGAGTGGACTACTCGCAGTTTCTGCCAAAAACAGAGGGCAAAAAGATGGCAGACACCACTAGCATGGACGAAGACTTTGAATCTGACTACAAGAAGTACTGTGTGCTGCAGTGATGCCATGCTCTTCCACATTAAAGACACTAGGGGGGTCTGTCAGTATGCCAGTGCAACGAGGACTGAAACGGCAGAGCCGCCCCAGAGGACCATCATTTGTGAAAGCACAAAATATCAGTTAGCCGACAGGCACAACACCGCCGCTGACTGTGCTTTCAGAATAGAGGTACCTGACACTTCAGATACACGAGGGAGAGGGCGAATGAGTGAATCACAGAGAACTGTAGCGATCATGTGATTGTTGCCAAGCAAACAAATAACTGTTAGCCAATCCCTTGATAATCACCTTTACCAAACAGGCAAAACTGCTCTTTCACATGCCAACACACACAGGTGAATTCAAAAATCACTTAACAAGAGCTTATGCTTCTGTAGTGCTAAATTTCTGAATGCTAACGGAACAGATTCTTTTGATTAGGAAGCTGATGGTGAAGATGGTGTTGGTATAAATTATAGAGTCCCAAAGGTTTCTCTAAAGGTTTGGTTGGCTTAGTTTTGTCATAGTTGATTTTTTTTTTTTTTTTTCTACAGTAAATTCCATACACTACCTCACATCTTTTGCAATTTATTGGCCAACTGTTCATAGAAAATCAGTGACAGTATTATATCATCTGAGGGCAGTTGAAATTATTTTATGGACAAAATTCACTTTCCAAAAAAGTTCATTTTAAAGAAAATTTCTACCACTTAATAGAATATCCTCCCACTCCCTGCTACCAAATTATACATATGCTATTTTTGTTGTTTTGTTTTTATTTAAGTTTTGAATCTTAAGTGGGTTATTTTTTTAGAAGAGTAAATGTTTATCTTTTTTTTTTTCTTTTAAATTTTTGTATAAATTTATTTTTATCAATGTGAATTTTTTTATTATTTTTTTTTATTTTTAAATGCAGTAGTTCACTTTGCCTAAACACATTCGCTTACAGCTTTAGTCTTAGCAGTCTGATCAAACCACGTCCTCTCAACAATAGCACTGTTTTTTACATGTTTTCCTGTTAACACTGTATTTTTTGCTTCACAAAATACTGTTGACCGCAGAGACTAAAAAACGGCAATCAGATACATATCTGATTAATGTTTTCTCACGTGTCCAAGCCAAAGTGTTCTACTGGTCATGTACTTAATTTGTGGGAAGCATTGAATACTGTTAGACAAGAGCAAGTAAGGTCTGTTGTGTGAACAGTATTAGCACGGAAGAATATTTCACAACCCTTGCTTTTAGAGAACAGCATTCTCACTAAACTGCTGAACGTTCTGGCGTCTGTGTCGGAGGGTATTAGTAGCATTTCTTTAATGACTCTTGAAAAGAGAGCCCACCTTAATTACCACTGTGAAATGATGAATGAAATATTGAATGGCTCTTATTTTTCAGCAACTCATCAACTGATTGAGCTCCTCCGGTGAGGGGACGTTAAACCCTTGGAAATCATCGGGAATCATTCGCCCGCACCCATTTTGCTGCTGTACTTTTCAGATTTCCATGGATATTCTAAATGTTAGCCATCAAAGAAAGGTTTATCCCTGTCAGAAAAAGGTGTATTACTGTAAGGAAATTATTAATTGTCATAATGAGTCAAATATGATATATGGACTGTAAACAGTTTTTAGGTATTTTAACGTTGAAAGAAAAATAGATATCCAACATCCAAAATCAAATATATCACTCTTCTCAAATTAAAATTGGCTGTTTGATGAATTACAATTACAGTAACCACAAACATGCTTTAAGCATTCACTTTTTTTTTTTGATACAGGGATAATTTATTAAAATGGCAAAATGATCTCTTTTCAAGTAGTGCAATCAACTACTGATGTGTGTCTTTGTCTATGTCGTTAGTCCTAATTTTGTTAAATTAATTTTGATGAACTGCTAGAGATGTATTAATTTAATGAACTTTATTTTGTAAAGTGTTGTTTAAAGAATAAAATTGACATTGCACTGACAAATGTACATAAATGTTTTGTAAATACGCCAATGAAAATGAACTGTACAAATGTACTTGTAGTTGTATATGGAGTGATGATGTTGATCTGTAACAATTATTCAAGAAACAAATTAAATGCAGCCAAATGCGAGTTTTTCATTTCTGTGTTTATTTAACATGTGATTGATGCGAGGTGTTTCCTTCATCAGCAAAGAGGAAACCACACACCTCCCTCTGTTGGGCTCTATAGCGTCCAGTGCCATCAGTCAGACCTACTTCCTTGAATTCAAGCCGCATTTGACATTTAAACTAACCTTTTTATAGGACCCTTCCACTCACTTGACAGAATATTTTCCTCTAGAATATTTCCCTTGAATGAAATATACAAATTAAGTTAATGAGAATCGCCTCAAAACCTTTGAGAACTTTGTGGGTCGCACAGAGTTTCACATTTTTTATATTTGGAGACAAGCATGCTATAGCCAGGAAGTGAGTCGATCTGCATGCTGTGCTACTTATAGAACTCTGCTCTAAACCGCAAGTGCTGAAGAATTGTGGCTTATTGTTCTGAAAGACACCTTCAACTCGGTGGTCTTCATGCATGCTCATATATTAGCGTTCTCATGCAGAACACCGTCAGACAATAGTGTGCATAGCATAATGAGTTCATCCTGGGGACCTGCTTTCTGTTGTCTTTTTTTTACAAGGTGACAAAACATTTACACATTTGCTGTCCAGGTCTTGCATTTGAACAAACAAGAAGACTTCGCCTGGTTAACCTTTAAGGTATATAGCATATAATATGATCAAACATTAGTTTAAATGAAATTTAAAAGGGCTGTGAAACATGAAATGATAATGTTTGTCTTATGTCTTTTTCTCTTTTAGTTCTGAAATATCTCTCAGATGACTTTAAAAAAACATGAGATGCTTTTGATTTCATTATGGCAACTGACAATTCATCTGATAGAGAATTACGAGACCAGATGAGTACGTTTTTATATAAAAAAAATTTACTATATATGTATGTGTATGTAATTATAAACTAAATTATATTATTATATATTTTCTGCTTAACTTTAATCGAAAGAGGTGAAAAATATTGGTGACATGCTTCTAAAGGTTCATTAGTTAACTACATTAGTTAACATGAACTAATAATGAACTGCACTTATAAAGCATTTATTTATCTTTGTTAATGTTAATTTCAACATTTACTAATGCATTATTAAAATCTTGTTAACATTAGTTAATGCACTGTGAACTAACATGAACAAACCATGAACAGCTGTATTTTTATTAACTAACGTTAACAAAGATTAACTAATGCTGAACAGAGGCGTTGTTCATGGTTAGTTCATGTTAACTAATGCATTAACTAATGTTAACTAATACAACCTTATTGTAAAGTGTTACCAAAAGTATACGTGTATGTTGCATGTGTCTATATGAAAACTGGATTATTTCACTTTGATTTAGTTTTTTTTTTTCCTTTAACAGAACTCGATGTTGGACACATCGTTCTGATCTGCATCTATGCTGTTACCGTTTTCTTCATGATTGCACTTGGATGCCTTTGCCTAAACAAGTATATTTTAAGTTTTTTTTTTTTTTAATCAATGGACCCTTATGGACTATCTTTTTGATAAACTTTATCTAATAATAATTGTTAATATTTATTTAAATAATGTATTCTTATATCATGCTGTGAAATCAATTAATCACATCTAACATAAAAGTTAATATATATGTATATGTATATATACAGTCAAACCAAAAATGATTCAGACACCAGATATAATTTTTTACTAGTGGGTGCAGGACACTATAGTTCATTTATGTAAGTGAGGATAGCAAAATAAAGTAAACTGTGACATATTAAACCAAAAAATTCTTCATACAGTGGACGACCAGTAAAATTGATAAAAATTTGGGACCAAAATTATTCAGACACTTTGACCTGACCATGTTTTGCTTAAGTGTTTTTTCTTTAATTGCTAATGCGACCTTTTACACCACAGACTGAACAAAATGAAGCATTGCTTGGTCATTGGTTGACCTAAATTGGTATTATCTAATTGTGTACTTAAATTTAACAGCTGACAGCTGATTGGTTGATTGTAATCAATTACATACCTTTCTCTCAAAGTTATCTGACATTATCAAGATGAATTTGTTCTGACACAGTTTAACTCTGAGATCTTGTCATATTTTATTACCATTTTCTAAACTATAACGAATAAACTGTGATAATGTGAGAAAATGTTGAGTGTGTCTGAATAAATTTTGGTTTGACTGTGTATATATGTGTATATATATGTATATGCATACATAGACACATATTTACAAACTTTTGTTAGATGTGAATAATCGCAATTAATCAATTTGACAGGTATCGGTCAATGAAGAAGATCATACGGGATCTGAGGCAGGGGAGGTCGATTGTGATCCCCCGAGTTCCTTCCCAAGATTCTCCTCCTCCATCTCCCAATGTCCTGATTGTTCCTGAACTACCAGAACGTACTACAGAGAACCCATTACAGAGACGACAAACTAAATCCAGCTGCAAATTTCCCTGGAAGCCTCCATTACAGGTTCACTACATTTTTATTTTTAGATATTTTACCCGATAAACATTTGTCGATGAGTTCTGCTCTGGAGAAGTGGTAATATAAATAATAGGGCATCACAAGGATGAAGTGCGATTGACTGACTTGTATAGTGCTCAAACAATGTAACATGAAGAATTGATCTTCAGGTTCCCCGGTTCACAAAAGCAGACCTGAACCTTATTCAGCTCATAAAGGCGGGTAGAGAAGGAGTCTTCTACAAAGGAAGGATAATTAGGGGCACTTGTAGAGGCCACTCACTGGTCACTTGCAAAATTGGAAAAGAAGGTAAAACTATATGCCAAAATATTTCTGTTTATTTAAATGCATTTTTAAAACAAGTTATTGTTTGTACCAAAATGTGTGAATATCTTAAAAATTATCCAGCTGATGTTTAGATTTGCTGTCATTTGCAGGTATCACCCCTAAGCAGATGGACAATGAGGTGTCTATTATGAGAAAGCTGGCATATCATAAAAATGTGATGCAGTTGTTAGACTGGAATACAGTGGATGGTAAGACATACAACAGTAAAATATAGACTAGATCTTGCCTGTGCAAATCCAGTTGACAGGGCGTTGCTAATGTGTTTCTTTGTGTTGCTTTGTGGTTGTTAGGGTGTTCTGGGTAGTTGCCTCCAAGTCTATGTTATTCTTGTCCCAAAATATGTTTCAAGCCCCTCCTATAATGTTTGTTTGTCTGTTTTATCGTCCACCAGATAAAAAATTGTAAGCTTCATCAGTTTGAAAAATAACGACATGAATTGAGGCATCAAAACTAGCAAACAGTGCAGGATGAGTTACATGAAGTGTAATACTTAGAATAAGGGTTTTTTTCATATCCCATTCAACAATAATCACTACATATACAGGAGAATATAGAAATATAAATTTGTTGTAGCAATATTTGTTAATGAATCCACTTGCAATATAACAAACGTTCACTCTCCACTTCTGCTCTTATTCATTTATCATTCAAGAAAACTTGTCAAACTTGTACTAAAATAATGTAGTTGTGGTAACACTTCATTTTACAGTGTCCTTGTTACATATGTTACATGTACTTACCATAGTAATAACAGTAAATTATAATTTCATGCAACTAACCCTCAACCAAACCCTAATCCTACCCTAACCCTATAGTAAGTACATAATATTACTCAGTACTTAAATATATAATTACACTGTAACAGTGACACCTTAAAATAAAGTGTAACCATAGTTGTTTCTATCATGTGACCAAAACAGTGTCTGTTTTCACAGCGCCGTATATGCTGATCATGGAGTTCATAAGCTACGGAACCATGCGCAGTTTTGTGCAGAAACACAAAGACGAACTGAGCGCCGACCCTGAACTGCAGAGCCAGTTCACCATTGCGTCTTACCACATCAGCCTGGCCATGGAGCACTTGCGCTCCAAAATGGTATCACAAGCTGGCACAAACATAATACAGCTGTTCTGTTATAGACCTTATGCGCCAGAGAAACAAGCGCGCAGCCATCTTTTGAATTTTTAGTTAAAACTTCCGTTTTAGTGCTAGCTCTGTATATTTTTATGGCATCGCTGTTCGAAGAGTAATTAGCTGGTGAAGTGGATTTACTTACTGTAGAGTTAACGAAAGTTATCATGAGCATTGTAATGTTTGAAGCAGATGTCAAAACAAATATCAGTTGAACGGGGAGATTTTAAATCGAGCAGTTCATTGATAAATCCGTAAGATCTTACCTTCATGCTGTGGAAATACAAACCGGAAGACAGCGAGCGCAGTGCTGAAAAGGGGCAGGGCTACATAAGGTCTATACATGAATGGAAAAAATGGAAAGAATGACTTTGGACGTTATCTGCGTACCATTCAGGTGGTGCACTGTGACCTTGCCTTAAGGAACATTCTGGTGAGCCGATTCCCATGGGAGGTGAAGGTAGCAGAGTTTGGCCTGGCCCGGGACTTGACCCGCATGAGGAGCAGACGCAGCAGCAGGAAAAAACAACACAAGGTGAACTAATCACACCTGTTCTTCACACATCTTCATTGACCATTTGGCTAATATTAATGTGATCTCATAGGAACGTGTGCCCCTGCGTTGGTACCCTCCAGAGTACTTCCGGAACAACTACTACAGCTTTAAGGGAGATATCTGGGCGTTTGGGATCATGCTGTGGGAAATGCAGTCATTTGGTGAGAAATAGCTGAGATATTTGGTTGATTTATCAAATATTTTTGATGAATAAATCACAAATATTGGATTTTATATTTCATAGGCACCTTGCCATATCCAAATCTGAACACATCTGAGCAAGTGGTGTATAGTGTCTGTTCTGGATATAAAAACACTGTCCCCAGTACCTGCCGTCCAGAAATGTAAGTGACCGTACATTTTTTTTTATTTTTGTCATCGTAATAACTTACTGACCTACTGTTATGTATGGAAGCTTTCACATATAAACATTCATCAACGCACATCAGTTGTGGTAAACGGAAGCTCAAACATGTTCGCTTGACATGCAAGAACCACTGAGGTTCATTCTCATGTGTTACGCAGCACGTTTGAGCTTCCACAAGAACCAATGAGGTTCATTCTCATGCGTTACGCAGCACGTTTGAGCTTCCACAAGAACCAATGAGGTTCATTCTCATGCGTTACGCAGCACGTTTGAGCTTCCACAAGAACCACTGAGGTTCATTCTCATGTGTTACGCAGCACGTTTGAGCTTCCACAAGAACCACTGAGGTTCATTCTCATGTGTTACGCAGCACGTTTGAGCTTCCACAAGAGGTTTGTTCTCTCATGTCAAGCAGGTTCGGTTGAGCTTCTGTTTATGTTTGCTGATAAATGTTTATATGTGAATAAAAGACTAAATTCAATCTGTTCATCATATAAAGTGATCGAGTCTCTTCAGAAAATTTGGACTAAACCTATCCCTTCAATCTCACACTTGCAAGTTTATATCTCGGAATTATAAAAAAAAAAAGAAGTCAGAATTGTGAGATAAAACATTACCTTTTTTATTTTTTATTCCGTTGCGGAAACAAGCTTCCATAGTAACGGTCTAGACAATGCCAATATTTTGAATACGGTGCTTTTGTGTTTCCAGTAATTAATTTTTATTTTAACATGTAGAGAACAGATCATCCAAGACTGCTGGTTGGATCCATACACAGCTAGACCTTCATTTACAGACATTGTCAGGATCCTGGAGAATATTGTGGAGAGTGATGGGGTGAGTCAAATTTGTCCTTGAACCTCTCTTCATTCTTTACCTTTATACTAGAGATAAGTGATAAAACATTACTGATATGTTGCAGGATTATGTGGACGTTGACAACCAAAGGATCATGAATGCAGAAGAAAAGTAAATTTGAAAAAAACATAACACATTGTAATACGCATCAAATAACATTTTTTAATACTACAAGAATTTTGTAGCAATTATTTTAGCATTGTTCTCATGTAACGCCTAATGTTTTGAACAATGATTGTATTTAAGGATTTAATTCTATGTACGCTGGCTGATCTAATAGATATATTATTATTTTTTTACAGTCTATGATCAGTGCGTACGCTGCATTTGAAGCAGGTAGATATTACACAACTCTTAATGACCAAATCACAGTATTCTTGCTGTTTCCATGAATAATTTTGAAAACAACATCTAAAACAAAGTCAGTGTTTGTTGTCATAAACATGCTTTATTTTTTTATTACAATGGTGACTAATGTGTAGTTATGACAGTTTCAGTAACAATAAAATCTATTTTATCATAAAACTATAGTTGCATGGTCATTTTTTGTAAGGATTGTGTTCTACGGTTACGCTCCATGAGCCAATGTGCAATCAGAATTCCGCCCACTTCAGGAATCAACCGAGCCGATGGACCAATCGAAAGACAAAGATTAGAAATGACCGAGTTAAAGGACCAATCAGAAACAGAGGAGTAACGCGCTACTAAACACTTCACCACTGACGTCGTCCACGGCAGCTGATCTACTGACGGAGGAACTTGTCAAAAACAGTTAAACCAGACAAATAAAATGTTACTTCGCGCTTTAGAAATTATATATTTCATTTACTTTGCGTCGCACATTCCAATTACTCTCATGGTTGATCTTCAGGCTTTGCTTCCTGAACATCTGTATCCACCTGAGGTAAGTTTGCACTTTGTGCTGGACACACTCACTTGTGTTTGTCACTAATGGAACCATATAATATCTAAGTTTAGGGTTTTTGTATGTAATTATTTCTCACTAAATAAATTATTTGTGTTACAGCTGAAAAACTTATTGCACTGGTATGCTGCTGAATTTAAGGATCCAATGATGATGGACCCTCCTGCGTGGTTCAAATCTTTTGTATTCTGCGAAGCTCTCGTGCAGCTGCCCTTTTTCCCAATTGCAGCATACGCCTTCCTGAAGGGTCAGTTCTGTTCTCTCGATCATTTGTGCCAGTGAATGATTTGTGGAATCAGACGTCTTAAATGACACAACAGTGGCATCTAGTGGTGAATCACTTGACAATTGACAAATGTAACATGGTTACATTATTCCTGTTAATTGATGTTTTCTATTTAATAGGTGGCTGCAAATGGATCAGAACTCCAGCAATCATTTATTCCGTTCATGTGGCCACCACTCTAGTCCCAATTTTAAGCCACGTGCTTTTCCATAACTTTCCTCTGGCGCCACATCCAGGACCCCAAACTTTGAAAGAACGCCTGACCCTGGTGTCCATTTATGCTCCATACCTTATCATCCCTGTCATGATACTGCTCACCATGCTCTTCAGCTCAACATATAACTCAACCTCTCCGAAAGGAAACGCTTCCTCAAAGTCCAAGAAACAAAGATAGATGCCAGTTCATCCCATCTACACATTATAGATAGATGTATTCATTATAAACCACCAGGGTTCCAATGTTATTGCTAGTTATTACTGGTAGTATTTGAATATGTACCAGCATATTTGATAATTTTATGTAGTTTATACAGTATTTTACATGTTTGTTTACTTATGACAACACATGTAAAAGCAAAATATATTTTTATTCAAATGTTCTTCAAATCTGTATGAAGTTTGTCAAATATTGAGATTACACACCTAATCTAAACGACTAATGTAAACATAAGTGAATTTCATATTAAAGTTTTCCATAACTTCTACGGAAAATGTTTTGGTGTGGTCCCATGAACAGACAATAAAATTGGCATGAGGATATGATAAAATAAAACTGAATGGGTTCAAGTGACAAACAGCAGTTAAAATAAAAATCATACAGAAAATAAACAATTTACCTGACGATGTCTCATGATGGAATTATTTACAGTAACATGCTAATACTGTATTTTGCTGTTGTAAAAAAAAGATCTGATTTACAAACTAATTTCCATATAAATAGTATAAATAACTTATTTTGTATATAAATAGTATTCATCTGAGATTATGAACTATAGTTGGAAAGATTACAAGTATGTGCCCCCTGGAACTGGCCATGCTAAAGCACTCAATGTTAACACCACAGAGTCAAGAGGTTAAGGCTGAAACAGACGTCTGTTGTCACCTATTAACTGGCCAATTCAATGAACCTACTTTGGGACCCAGCAGTTAATAGGAAGTCATTGTGAGTCGAGATGCATAGCATCACTTTTCCTGTCCAACAGAGAGAAAACAGCACTCTTATTTCTGCAGTATAAACTGATCGATGAATTCATTCTGCTCTGCTTCGACTTTCTGAAGAGCTTCATATTCTATTCGATACCTGCAAAACAAACAACAATTATAGTCTTGCATATAGTGGAAAAATACAGAGCTCGAATGTATCATTGATCGCTACTTAAAGACAATATTTGCAGTCTGACTGGTTACCTTTCCAACTGCATTTTCTTTTCTGCAATCAAAGCCTGAAGCTGTTGCTGTTGAGCCTCTCGTTGCTTTTCAACCGATTTCAGCAAATTTCTCGCACCTATGGCCTGTAGAAGAATCACTGAGGTCATATAAAATGAACATAACACAGATCTGCACTGCAGGTTATTGGAATTGCAAGAATGTACCTTCATTTTTTCAGTTTCGGCTTCCTTTGCCAGTTCATCCACAAGTTCAATAAGTCCACCTACAATTTTCTGAAACTGTCCGATCTCTGTTTTCAAAAACAAATGCCAAGCATATGTTATTGATCTGTACTGTAAAAAGAAGCAAAGGAATGCTGTTCAGTCAACACAAGATAAACTTCACTCCACAATATGATAAAGAGCAAAATAGGGCTGCAACAACTAATCGACATGTTGCTTTCTGGGAAGTTACCCTACTATATACAGTGAACAAATGATTTCACATTGCATTGTCATTTTACAATAAAATACAGTAAAATGTAAGGGTTTTGCAAGTGAAAAGTATGAATTACCATATCATTTAGTTTACATCTATATAATCCTCAACTGGAAAAACAAGTACTTCTCCAAATTATTATTAAAATTAATACTACAAAAAAAATGTATTAAAATTAAACATGCCTAGAAGTCTTGTTTTGTCTTATTATTTTTATCAGTTGTGTGCATTAGGGTGTTCTGTTATATTTAATGTTATTTATTTCATGTTTATTGCATTATTTTAGTGTCACGTGCTGCACTGATTATAAGTTGTAAAATATACAGGCATCAAAATGTAATTCCATAATACCTGAAACACTGTTGCCGTTTTAACAGTGAATTTCAGCCAAAATTATTTATAATTTGACAGTATAATCAGCAATATATATATATATATATATATATATATATTTTTTTTTTTTAAAAACTCACTGTCAACAAAGTCCTCACATTCCTCTTTGAGCTCAGTGGTTTTCTGGCTCACGTCGGGCTCGAGTACTCGCAATTTGTTGAGTTCATCAAAATGAAGACCAGCCTCTGCCAACGGGTCTTTAGCCATGACCAGAGGACCTGAACCTGCCTGTGTGACTGGATAATAGCTGAAAATCACACAGAAATACATAAACAGGAGTATTTTAAAAGAAAAAGCACGAGCATCATTTTATTTCGTTCAAGCTGTGAACCTATTAGAGCCGAAAAACAAATACAATATTGATTTCCCAGCACACAGTACCCTGTTATAAAGCATATGTCACCAGATAACAATAAGCTAGCTAACCGCTTAGCTAGTTAGCTGGTTAATTGGACCTACATGTAACTACCACTGCCGTTACATTACATAAACCACGTAAACTTAGTTTAAATACATAGATGAGGAAGAAATGCTACTGCTCACAAGTTTCGCTTTGTTGCTAGTAAGGTATGGTTGCTATTGAGATAGATAAACACAGAGCAGCTGGGAACTTTAGCTTGGACATGTTGATTTTTTTTTTTATTTATAATTAGTCGCTCAAATTATTAAACGGAATTATACACTTACATAAAGTTAAATAAACTAGTGAATGTCTCAAACGTATCTGACCTTTATTTGATTATGTGGCACTTTCCTGCCGGACTGACCCACCGACCGCCTCCTTGCATCTGTCTGGCTGTCTCGGCTGCCAGGCGACGGCCGGTCCACCTCATGATGAGTGAGAGGGGTGCACAAACGCATTTTAAATATGTATGTTTGAAACCTTGCATTTCTGAAAATGAAACAAAGCACGAGTCTATATCAAATTCATAAATATAAATATTATTTTAATTGTAATTATGAAAGCTTACAGTAAAAGTGTATGTGTACCTAACTTTTCACACACCCCCCTCCTAATATCGTAAACGTCCGTAATGGACTCTTCCTGCAGTTCCTCATCAGACCACTGCGGTGCGTGCGAGGGATCGGATGATCAACTAAACTCAAAACACCAGAAGAAGACTGAGCAGCGATCACTTTAAGGGCGCCAAACTCTAAAAAAAAGATGTAAATCTTTATATTTCATATCTATACTCGGTAGGTTTAATATATATACAAAACATATACTGTTTATGTGTAATGTTCGTTTTCCCCCCACAGATTGACATCTTGGCCATCTATGTAGGTGTACTAGTTAACTAGTAGTACAATTTAGTGTCATTATAATGTCTCTGTTTTCGTATGACCATAATTTGTAAAGAATAATAGAAGCTGGTTAGTTAGTTAGATGTTTTAAATGTCATTACAGATGCTGACAACGCAGAAACATGCCTCTGTCAACTCAGTCCCAAGCGGACATTGACCAGTACATTCTGATAGCCAGTTTGGATAACGCGAGGAATCTGTCCAACATCCTGAAAGCCATCTCTTTCAAGGACCATGCCATTTTCAATGCAACGCAGAATGGGTTAAAAGTCACTGTAGAGGACTCCAAATGCCTTCAAGCCAATGCATTCATTCAGGTTGGTATTGGATGACAGTTTCTGACAGGTTCAGTTGTCTGCAGATGGGTTGATCAGTGTATCTGTTTGTCTGTTTCCTCAGGCTGACATCTTTCAAGAATACACTATCAAAGAGGATGCAGTTGGGTTTCAGGTTAACTTAACTGTCCTTCTGGATTGCCTAACCATCTTTGGGGGGAGCACAGTCCCAGGTGTGTATCATAATGGTGATCCGGTCTTTCTTTTGTAAAATGTAATTAACTTATTTCCGTCTTTTATTTTTCCATTGAGGTGTGTGTACTGCACTAAGAATGTGCTACAATGGCTATGGATATCCGCTGACTTTGTTCCTGGAGGAAGGTGGTGTGGTCACCGTATGCAAGATTAATACACAGGAGCCTGAGGAGCCCATAGACTTTGATTTTTGCAGCACAAATGTAACCAACAAGGTGATTCTGCAGTCAGACAGTCTTAAAGAGGCTTTCTCTGAGCTTGACATGACCAGTGAAGTTCTGCAGATTACTATGTCACCAAGCCATCCTTACTTCAGGTACAGTAACCGTGCACACAACAGATCAGTTTGCCTACACTACCTTTCAAAAGTAAAAGATTTTTTAATGTTATTGAAAGAAGTCTCTTATGCTCACCAAGCATTTTTTTTTAATCTACAATAAGGTAAAAAAAAATGTATATTGTGAAATATCAGTAAAATTTCAAATAACTGTTTTCTGTTTAAATATATTTTAAAATGTAATTTATTTCTGTGATGGCAAAGCTGAATTTTCAGCAGTCATGTGTCACATGATCCTTCAGAAATCATTCTAATATACTGATTTGGTGCTCAAGAAACATTTTTTACTATCATCAGTGTTGAAAACAGTATCGTACTTTGTAGAAACCTTGATTTCCAGGATATATTTCCAGGATTTTTTGATGAATAGAAAATTTAAAAGAACAGCATTTATTTTAAATAGAAATCTTTTGTGAAATTGTCAATGTCTTTACTGTCTCTTTTAATTAATTTAATGAATCAATACTGAATTACAAGTATTTTTTTCTTTAAGAAAAAAATCTTACTGACCCCTAACGTTTGAACAGTAGTGTATATATTTAAATTAAGGAATTACTAATATAAGGTTATTAATTCTAATATATAATGTCAGCTCCAATTATGAGATCTACTGAAGGGTTGGTTCACCAAAAAATGAAAATTCTGTCTGCATTAATTACTCACCCTCATGTCGTTCCAAACCCGTAAGATCTTCGTTCATCTTCAGAACACAAATGAAAATATTTTTGATGAAATCTGAGAGCTTTCTGACCCCCCATAGACAGCAACGCAATTACCACTTTCAAGGCCCAGGAAGATAGTAAAGACATTGTTAAAATAGTTCATGTGTGACTATAGTGGTTTAACCTTAATGTTATGAAGCGACGAAAATACTTTTTGTGCGCCAAAAATAACAACTTTCAACAATTTCTTCTCTTCTGTGTCAATCTCTGACGCTGTTCACATGAGCACCACGACGCATGCATGAGCCGGCGTTCTGACATAGAACCCGGAAGCGCTGCACTGTGTTTACAAGGTGAACAGCGTCAAGAGACTGACCGGAAGAGAAGAAATTGTTGTAGTCACATGGACTATTTTAACGATGTTTTTACTACCTTTCTGGGCCTTGAAAGTGGTAATAATGTTGCAGTCTATGTGGGGTCAGAAAGCTCTCGGATTTCATCAAAAATATTTTCATATTTCAGATGAACGAAGGTCTTACGGGTTTGGAACGACATGAGGGTGAGGAATTAATGACAGAATTTTGGGGTGAACTAACCCTTTAATTTGCTCTATTGCTGAGTGACAAATAAATTGTGGGATTGTCAAGTCAAACTTGACAATTTAATGTCAATACATATTCATGATATTTATTATTTTCCTTTTCACTCTAGATTATCCACATTCGGGAATTCTGGAAACGCCCATTATGATTATCCCAAAGACTCAGACATGATGGAGCTGTTCCAGTGTACTAAATTACAGACCAACAGGTAGGAGGACAGCTTCTGTTTAGATTGCATTCCCATCAGTCAGAGCTCTGTATCTGTGCTAAAGTCAGAACTTCACAAAACTAACTGCTTATAAATGAACTTACAAAGGAATTCACATGTAAGTGGTAAAAGAACAATAAAGTTTTCTGAGTCACTAAGATATTTTTTCTCTTATGTTTATTCTCAAAGGTATAAGATGTCCCTGTTGAAACCTTCTACAAAGGCCTTGGCTCTGTCCTGTAAAGTCTCGGTGAGAACGGACAGTCGAGGCTTTCTCTCTCTACAGTATCTTGTGAGGAATGATGACGGTCAGATTTGTTTTGTGGAATACTATTGCTGCCCGGATGAAGAAGTGGGAGAAGAATAATTGGAAATGCTTCATTTGATTTATTACTTCCTATGGTCTACATCTTCATAACTGTTTTTATTTTGTTTTGTTTTGTTTGATATTTAGTGTGCACCGACCTGATGGTTCCTTAATCTGATTCAGATTTTTATTTAAATGAAAGTTATATACTTAAATAGAAGCTTAATATAGTTAGAAATAAAAAAAATAAAAAACTTGTGGATTTTGTATTGAATTTGAGACAATATTATGTGTGATCGGCAGGGGGCGGCAGAGAAATGTTAACTAGGCTACTGCATATAATATTAGGAGTCTGATGTTGGAATTAAGGTTTATTTATATATATATATGTGTGTGTGTGTGTGTGTGCGCGTGTGCAATATGAGAGAGATACCCCAAAGACTGGTAATGTTCCTGAACACATTCTTAACATAATGCTATGCAATAGTCGGTTTATAAGTCCACTCATAATGTTTAGTGTACACTAAATTATAAGACAGACGAACAGTTAAAGCTGTTGTCTAAAACATCTATATTTTCAATAGGTGTTAATTTTATTACACGAATGCTTTGCGAGGCAAACATGTAGTTGAGCAAAGAAGCTTGATGTTGATGCTGGCTGACGCACGCACTCCTAACAGAAAGTCCCAGAACAGCGCGCGATGCTTGAACTGCCGCCTCGCGACCAATCGCTTCTCCATTCGCAGCTGTCGAGGCAACACTGTTTCCGGGCAGAGGAACATTACAGGAGCAAAACAAGCGCACTTCTGTCACTCTCTCATCTCAGCGGGTTACTGCCCTCAATGATGTATGTCCGTGCCACATGCAAGCTGCTTATAGACGCTGCAGCAAAGCCCACTAAAAACAACCAAAGTTGCTATTAAATAGTGTTAAATCAATTTTAAACAAGTTAGAGTTTTTGTCTAATTTAATAAATAGCACTCTAAATGAGAATCAAGAAGATTTGTTTAAATCATCACGATATCAGTATCGAGAAATGTGGCTAAAAGGTTAATGTTATTGAATATTAAAGCAGCAACTTAGTGTGGAAAAAATGGTTTAAAAATAAATATAAAGGCAGCAGGACCATAGTAATATAGTGTGTGTGCATGTATATATGTGTGTGTATATATATATATATATATATATATATATATATATAGGCTATAGAGGCAATAGGGATTATGCCAAATGTGTCAAGACGTGTTACAGCAAGATATTTAAAGGGACATTTTTGTACATAGTTTTTCAGAGTTGGGCCGATGTTTGACATTTTGCTTTTAATAGTCTGAACGTCTGGTCTGTATTATTCTGCTGGTAGTAAATAAACTACATCTTGGCGCTACACTATTGAACAAAAGTTTTTTTTTTGTTTTTTTTTCAGAAAGGAGTAAAATATTTATAATGTTACAAAATATTTGTATTTCAAATAAATGCTTTCTTTTCATCTGATCATCATCAAATAATTCTGAGAAAAAAATCCATGGTTGTTTCTTGAGCAGCAAATCAGCATATTGAAAGATTGCTGAAGGATCATGTGACACTGAAGACTGTAATGATGTAATGAAAGTAATGATGCTGAAAATTCAGCTTTGTCATCACAGGAATAAATGACATTTTAAAATATATTAAAATTGAAATCAGCTATAAATTGTAATCATATTTCACAATATTACTGTTTGTCTGTATATTTGATCAAACAAATGCAGCTGTTGTGAGAAAATCTTATTGACCCCAAACTTTAGCGTATAATGGTAGTGTACATTGAAAGTACAGGTATATACTGGATCAGCCGTGAGCTTATTTTACACATCCTATACAACAAACCTATTCATCATGGGAAACAATTTATTGCATTTCAGGCATTCTGGTTTTCTCCATCTGCAAATCTAAAAGTCTTTTCAAGGCCTTTAGCTCCAACAACATGCTGGCTATTTATTCATCAGTTATTGACATTTAAAAAAAAAAAAAAAAAAATTAACTACCTTGAACATAGCTGAAAATATTAGGTCTTCTCAAATTATTAGTGATTGTTTCAGGGATTTTCAAAAAATCTATAAACTATAAATATCCCTTACAAAATCACCCAATTATATGTACATAAACCATTACTGACCCGAACAGACAACAACAACAACATTCAGCGTAACCAAGTAAACACTGTCCACAGACCGACAAGTGTGTATCATTTGATAAGGGTGAGCAACTTGATCCAGCTAGATCTACATCACTCACAGCAGGTGATATCAGGGGGATGGCATCACTTTCTGCACTTTAAACACAAGCTTGCTCGATGATGAAGAGGGTGATCCTCTGCCCGTTCCTCAGATAAACAATCTAGCGCTGACCCGTTGTTTGATGTCTTGACCTATCAGTGAATCAAGTGGTGTCAGGTTCTGGGTTTTGCAAACACAAACTCTGCAGTGACCTAATTGTTGTGACACTCCAACAATTAGCAACAAGAGAGCCCATGGGAGATGAGGAGAAGGTGCCCAGCTTTCAGAACACCGTCACTAGGGACAGTGAGTCATCATATTGTCTGTTACACTATAAATTAGAAGAAGAAATGTGTGCACTACGTAACCTTTAATACTGTTAATAAAAAACGTAATGGTTTTAAACACTTTTTAGGGTCAACATGATAAAAGCTCAATTTTATCAACATCTATTATGTGATGTGTGACTTTCCACAAAACAAATGACCATGAAATCGATAAGCCAACAAAAGCGCAGCACTGACTCCTGCCTAGTCAGCCGAAAGGAACCCTGGAATGGGAAACTCCGCAGTGCATAAACATGATTTGACTATAACATTCCTTTACTTTGTGTTAAAAATACCCTACAGCATCAAGCCATTGTTTGGGGACTGTGGGTGTCACATGGGGTCATGTTTGTAACAGCTGGCCTTAACAGCCCCCGACAGTCCTCCCCCAGACCCATTAATACTGCTCTCCTTCTGCCTCAGCTTGCAGCCATGTGTGAAATGATCCTTGATGATGGAGATGAGGTAATGCCTTCAGCAGCTCTGACATCACTATAGCCTTTCCCATCCAATGCAGTTGACCATCACTTGGACAATTAGCTTTTTGTCTTACACTACCTTTCATTAAGGAGAAAAGAATGAACCTGTGAATGGTTTGAAGAGTGATGTTAAGCATATATATAGGAAAAAATTATTTAAAAATGTATTTTTATATTGTAATAATTAGCATATAAAGAGTCCAATTAAATATGACATGATCTAATGGGTAATATGAATAATTCTAATACACAATGAATCATGATCTTGTAGTTTTATCTAATTAATCTGAAGTAGACACACTATAATCAGAGGCATCTTGAAGCACTAATGACAACAGTTTAATGTGGTTACAAGTAAAACATGCCCACAAAACATGTTGTTCTCTGTTAGTTCCTTTTATTTTTTTCTATCCTTTATGTAAACACCCACAAATGTGACTGAAACTGGGTTTCAATTGAATGTTCTCACTTCTGTTTCTTTATTGAGAATATTTATGAAAAAACATGTAAACTAAACTTACGTGATATTTTTTGCTTGATTTGCAATGATTGCTACTTTCAGTGTAGGTGATTTGGATCCTTATGACATTCATATTACGATTAATTTTCAATCTGAATGAGAATCAGGAAGTATGCATATTTTCCCTTTTCTTTTTCCCTTTGATATTGTGACATGCAAATTGACCTTTCTGCCACAATCATGGAACTTGGTGCACAAAATAACAGCCAATAACCACTTTTCACATGGGAGCTAAATGCAAGCATGCGGTCTGGTTGTTTGTTAGCCTTCTAGACCTACAGATCATTTTCTCGGGTCTGTCACTCACCACCCTTCCATTACTTTGAAGGCTGGCAGCTGCGGCCCTGCGCCACCAACAGGGACTGTTTATCAGGCAGTTAAGGTGACAACAATGAAAACTAATATGTAAAAACTATGGGATGGGAGGTGGCGAGCGGTGCTCGAGACAGGTTTATCAGATACGGTGGAGTATGAAGGAAGGAGGAGGGGGTAAAGTAAAGGATGATGTCACCAGGACACAGTAAATTTGAGCCTCGCTCTCGTCTCGTGTCATCACGCTCACACCCACGTGGATGTTGTGTTTTGGTAACGTATGTAGCCGTTGCAGAGTCTCACAGAAACATGCACATGATCCCTTCTCTATCAGGTAGTGAACTTTGGTACTCTTGGTAATTAACTTATTGTTCTCAGCTGTCATGTGGACACTGGAGCAAAGGGAAAAGTTATTTATTTACAGTAAAGAGACTCTTTTGTGTCATTGTGCCGCAGTGTCACCACAGATGAGATAGAAATAAACATGTTACTTGTTTGACCATTGTCTGAAAAGGTCAATATCTGGTGCGACCACCATTTGCCTCACGCAGTGCAACACATCTCCTTCGCATAGAGTTGATCAGGTTGTTGATTGTGGCCTGTGGAATGTTGGTCCACTCCTCTTCAATGGCTGTGCGAAGTTGCTGGATATTGGCAGGAACTGGAACACGCTGTCGTATACGCTGATCCAGAGCATCCCAAACATGCTCAATGGGTGACATGTCCGGTGAGTATGCTGGCCATGCAAGAACTGGGATGTTTTCAGCTTCCAGGAATTGTGTACAGATCCTTGCAACATGGGGCCATGCATTATCATGCTGCAACAATCAGTTTGCATAACCAAAGAATTTCTGCACAAACTGTCAGAAACCGTCTCAGGGAAGCTCATCTGCATGCTCGTCGTCCTCATCGGGGTCTCGACCTGACTGCAGTTTGTCATCGTAACCGACTTGAGTGGGCAAATGCTCACATTCGAAGGCGTCTGGCACTTTAGAGAGGTGTTCTCTTTACGGATGAATCCCGGTTTTCACTGTACAGGGCAGATGGCAGACAGCGTGTATGGCATCATGTGGGTGAGCGGTTTGCTGATGTCAACGTTGTGGATCGAGTGGCCCATGGTGGCGGTGGGGTTATGGTATGGGCAGGCGTATGTTATGGACAACGAACACAGGTGCATTTTATTGATGGCATTTTGAATGCACAGAGATACCGTGACGAGATCCTGAGGCCCACTGTTGTGCCATTCATCCACGACCATCACCTCATGTTGCAGCATGATAATGCACGGCCCCATGTTGCAAGGATCTGTACACAATTCCTGGAAGCTGAAAACATCCGAGCTCTTGCATTGCCAGCATACTCACCGGACATGTCACCCATTGAGCATGTTTGGGATGCTCTGGATCGGCGTATACAACAGCGTGTTCCAGTTCCTGCCAATATCCAGCAACTTCGCACAGCCATTGAAGAGGAGTGGACCAACATTCCACAGGCCACAATCAACAACCTGATCAACTCTATGCGAAGGAGATGTGTTGCACTGCGTGAGGCAAATGGTGGTCACACCAGATATTGACTTTTTTTTTGGATCCCCCGGGACTCCCCCGGCCCGGACCCCCCCCAATATAGTAAAACTGCACATTTTAGAGTGGCCTTTTATTGTGGCCAGCCTAAGGCACACCTGTGCAATAATCATGCTGTCTAATCAGCATCTTGATATGGCACACCTGTGAGGTGTGTGTGCGTGTGTGTGTGTGTGTGTGTGTGTGTATACACCGATCAGGCATATCATTATGACCACCTTCCTAATATTGTGTTGGGGGGACCAGATTGTGTTTGTTGCCAAAACAGCCCTGACCCGTCGAGGCATGGACTCCACTAGACCCCTGAAGGTGTGCTGTGGTATCTGGCACCAAGATATTAGCAGCAGATCCTTTAAGTCCTGTAAGTTGTGAGGCGGGGCCTCCGTGGATCGGACTTGTTTGTTCAGCACATCCCACAGATGCTCAATTGAATTGAGATCTGGGGAATTTGGAGGCCAAGTTAACACCTCAAACTTGTTGTGCTCCTCAAACCATTCCTGAACCTGAGCCACCAGGGAATACCATTTCCATGAAAGGGTACATGGTCTGTAACAATGCATAGGTGGTACGTGTCAAAGTAACATCCACATGGATGGCAGGACCCAAGGTTTCCCAGCAGAACATTGCCCAAAGCATCACACTGCCTCCGCCGGCTTCTTCCCATAGTGCATCCTGGTGCCATGTGTTCCCCTAGGTAAGCAATGCACACGCACCCAGCCATCCACGAGATGTAAAAGAAAACATGATTCATCAGACCAGGCCACCTTCTTCCATTGCTCTGTG
The DNA here is from genome assembly GCA_039654105.1 of Coreius guichenoti. Taxonomy (NCBI): domain Eukaryota; kingdom Metazoa; phylum Chordata; class Actinopteri; order Cypriniformes; family Gobionidae; genus Coreius; species Coreius guichenoti. The sequence goes on from CM077174.1 coordinate 25,774,023, forward strand.
GTCCAGTTCTGATGCTCACGTGCCCACTGTTGGCGCTTTCGGCGTTGGACGGGGTCAGCATGGGCACCCTGACTGGTCTGCGGCTATGCAGCCGCATACGCAATAAAACTGCGATGTACTGTGTATTCTGACACCTTTCTATCAGAACCAGCATTAACTTCTTGAGCAATTTTAGCTACAGTAGCTCATCTGTTTGATCGGACCACACGGGCCAGCCTTCGCTCCCCACGTGCATCAATGAGCCTTGGCCGCCCATGACCCTGTCGCCGGTTCACCACTGTTCCTTCCTTGGACCACTTTTGATAGATACTGACCACTGCAGATCGGGAACACACCACAAGAGCTGCAGTTTTGGAGATGCTCTGACCCAGTTGTCTAGCCATCACAATTTGGCCCTTGTCAAACTCACTCAAATCCTTACGCTTGCCCATTTATCCTGCTTCTAACACATCAACTTTGAGGACAAAATGTTCACTTGCTGCCTAATATATCCCACCCACTAACAGGTGCCGTGATGAAGAGATAATCAAAGTTATTCACTTCACCTGAATATGTCATAATGTTATGCCTGATCGGTGTATATATATATATATATAGGCTACACATATTCTATATTTACAAACTTTTATGTTAGATGATATTAATCGTGATTAATCGATTTGACAGCACTAATAATAATTATTATTAAATATTAAAATATTTTGTTTAATATATACTTCTAATAATAACAAAATAAATAAATAATAGTAGTTACTATTATGTTAATATAAATGTTATGATTCCTGTTTCGTGTTTCCCTGTTTTTTGTCTTGGGACTCTTATTTTGATATGTAGTTCCTGTTCTCATGGTTCCTGTGTTTTACTTCCTGTGTTTGCCTTGTTTCCTTAGTCCCTGATTTGTTTCCATAGTTACCCTCATTAATCATAGCTACTAAATCACTTTCACCTGTTTCTTGTTCCAGTCCTTGTTATCTTGTATATTTATGCTGCCTTCACATGCTATCGGAATTATCGTAAATACTAGTTTCCTAGTTAAAAAAATGTAAATGAACGCCCTCTCAAGTCAAAATTACAAGAAGGCAGCATTAAACCCCAGTGTTTCCTATGTTGTTACGTGTGCGAGTTGGTTTCAGTTCTGGTTTTGTCTCTGTCTGGAATATTTCAGTTTCTTCCTTGATTTGCTCTTGTTGTGTTTGTTTAAATAAATGTGTCTGCTGCACTTGGATCCAACTCTCTGTTTCTGAAACTGCCACATTACAGTAATATTAATAACATAATTATTAATAAATACTATTAATAATAATAGTATTGCTGTAGTCTTGTAGTTTTTATATAAAATGTAATATATAAAAAATATATTTTTACAAGACTGCTTGTTTTATATTTATCTATATTAATTTTATTACTATGAAAACTCACAATAAATAGTATCAGCTTTTATGAAATAATGAATTTGATGTCAACACCACTAACTATGCATTTATGCCATCCTAGAGCAGTCTGCGTGGGGCTGTATGCCCAGACATGTACCTGCGTGGGGATTCCCCTCCACACAGTCCTTCATCTGCTGTGGGGCAGGACTCGGGAGCTCTCCATCCATATATGTGCAGTTAAGCTCTCCATCATGCGCATGACATCTGCATTTAAACAATAGATGCAGTCGGAAGCTGCTGGACAAAGGTTAAAGGGGATGAAAAGGGGGAATTCCGTATTCAATTAGCATTTATTAGGACACGTTCCTTATCAGCGATGTACATCGTTGATTAGCTACTGTTTGGTGTTAAAGAGCAAAAGACTAACGAATTCACTATAGCCTATTGATGATTATTTCTATTATGTTTTATTAGAGAATGATAAATGATATAGACTTATTAGCATATTAGACTTCTTATGCATGACGTATTAAAGGAAGAAACAATAAAAATCTTATTTTTTGAAATAATAATAATAATTCTGGAGGGGGGGGCTGTCATAATGTCAGTCACATAGAATTACGAGCATAGATATGTATTCATATGTGCTATATATCTATGATTGCGAGGGTTACACTTTATTTTTAGGTGTCATTGTTACAGTGTAATTATATATTTAAGTACTGAGTAATATTATGTACTTACTATAGGGTTAGGGTAGGATTAGGGTTTGGTTGAGGGTTAGTTGCATGTAATTATGCATAATTTTCTGTTATTATGGTAAGTACATGTAAAATATGTAACAAGGACACTGTAAAATAAAGTGTTACAATTACGAGTATAGGGTCAAATGTAATCATAGCTTTTAAAGTGTGGATCAAGCATCAGAGGGTTAAAAGTGCATATGAAAAATGACAATTATGCATATTTAATATATATTTTTCAGGCAGTAGGTGTGCACTGTATTTGCATACCGACCTTAAACTTGTTGCTTTTTCTGAATGTGACTGTGTGAATCAATAGTCACACAAATTATTGTTTTTACTATATTATGTCACTTTCTTGTGCTGTATGCAATATTGTATGCAAAACAACGATTCCAATAAAGTATCCTACTTTGTAATCTGAGAGAATGACAATCATTGACGAGATCTCAGTACGCAGTACAGTACAGCACACTCAGTACATACTAAAGGATCCCTCCTCGTATTGCCAATAAACAAACAACAGTGGGCGTGTAAGGGCTGCTGGTTCCTGTACTGTCTTGACTGCTCACTCAACGTGCGTGTGTGTGTGTGTGTGTGTATGTGCACTCTGACTCTTGCCACGCCCCTGATGATGAGCATGTCAGGACTTGTTATGATACTCAGAAGAGGGTGTGGCCTAAAGCGAGCACTTCGCGGGAGTGAAAGCAACTTGCTGTCATCATAACCCTACAGTTTACAACCTCACGAGCACACGACTAATTACGAATCCCATGAATTGACAGTCTTTTTCGTCCCTACAGTTTGTGGAATAACATGAACGGACATTTCACGAAGTGTTTTTGAAGCACGACACATAGGCTACTGGTGTCAGAGCATAACAACCCTGGAAAAACATCTGACTTACAACACATTTCTGAAGGTAAGCATAAATCTTATTCTCGTTGAACATGTATCTCTTTGTTGTTTGCAGGCATCGGTAAAAATTGGGAGCCGGTAGATGTGGCACATTACGGCTCATTAATAATCACAAAAATATTATTTAAATGACAGAATCAACCAGACTGCATTAGGTTACACGAATAAAAATCATTTAAGTGTTAGATCAGGTTGATATTTTAGCCAACAACGTTACCATTTTTTACAGTTTGTGTAAAAATGGGTTTTGATGTTTCCCTCCCCTGCTTAAAAAATTCCAGTTTAAGATGGAAACTGTGTTTTGGAATACAGTTGGTTTCTGGGCTGCTCGTTTGTTCAGGTGCAAGCTGCTAGACCAGCTACCAGGTGGTCAGTCAAGCTGGTTTTTGGAACTGGTAGCTGGTCAACCAACAAATAAACAGCTTGGACCGTCTTAGACCAGCTAAAAACCAGCTACCATGCTGCAAAACAGAACTATCTGCTTACGTTGGAAGACGTGATTTTTGTACAATACGTAATGTTCATCTAGCTGATGTTCTAGTACTACATATATCAACCGGCTATTTGTAGATGGTAATAGAATAAGCATTTAAACTATGCTGTATATCAAAGAACTGCCAGTTTCCAAAAACTTCCACCTCTTCAAATCTTTAACCTTGCATCACTCAACAAGTCACCGGCTGTGCGTTTGTAGGTGCTACTTTTCCGACGCTTCATAATTTCCACGTTCACAACATAAGCCCTTGTTGCCAATTGAGAAAAATCGATAAAATCATAGTCAGTGTCGTAATTAGGAAAATGTAATATGTATTCCAGTGGAATTAAGCTTTTTAAATGCACTGAGTGTTAGAGAGGCTCACTATAGCGTAAGATTGTGTTAAAGCGCGCGAGAAGCTGTGTGACATCGCGTGCACGGATTTGTTTACAAACACATCCGTGAGCACGAGGCTGCAGTTTCTGCCATCTTGTGGACGCTCAAAATATAGGTTGCTAGGTCAGATAAGAAAAAAAAAATGTTTTTATTTTCTTAAATTTATGTACATTCTTATTACTACTAATAATAATTAATTAATATACAACATATAATATTTGTTTTTATTTTTTATTATTATTATTATAATTGGTGTTATTATTATTATTAATAATGTTTATTCCATTAAGTCTAAATGAGTGCAAATGTATGTTAATCTTTATTTTGGGCTGAGGATGTTTTGATTTGTTCTGTTTTTCTTTTCTTAAATTTGCTTACATTTTTATTATTATTATTATTATTATTATTATTAATTACATTAAGTCCTAAATGAGTGCAAATTTATTTTAATCTTTATTTTGGGCAATATAATTAAATAATTTTGCCAGCGTTCTCCATAAAATTGTATTTGCATGCAGTTACATATGATGTCATTTGTGTCTAGTTGCATTTTTAAACAAACCAGATGATATTCAAACATATTATGATATTTCTATAACATTTGTCTGCTCTTCTCATGTCAAGGCTGTAACTGGTATGGCCCGACCAGAGATGGAAAGCAGGGTGGATGATCGCATCCCCGGAGCACCAAACAGCTGCAGGATGGAGGTGCTGCGTCAGGATGCCTGGCCGAGCGGCAGCATCATCCAGCCCTGCCACCGGCACCGAACCATTGCCACACAGACCAGCACTGTCTCCTCACCACTACCCCACGTCCCTACACAAGATGCCTTCAGCTCAGACAGTGTCCAGCAGCAGGACAGTCTACTCAGGGATAATACAGGTAAGGCATTGCAACATAGTGGTCATGCTTGTGAACTCATGTTTATGTGATGTGCATTGGCACAAATCATTAGCTTAATATATTTAAATGAGATTCAGAAGACAAAATCAATGGCTTTGACTCCAAGGGTTAAAATGCAGCAGGACGTGCCCTCCCCTCCCCAGTCAGAGAGCTCTGTTAGACATGTTTAGACATGTTCTTTGCTGTTGGCTTCCTGTCAAGCACTGCTCAGTCCACAATGGCGGCCTGTCACAGTGAATCGCGTATCTTCTCAATGTTGCGGTGTCTCTCACTCCTTCCTTTCTCTATTCCTCATGTTTTTAAACTAACTTTAGCTATCATTTAACCTTATCTGACACTTGTGCTGACACTCCTCCTTAAAGGCTTTTCTCACTGGCTGATAGCCTGTCCCTCCCTGTCCTCCAACTGTCCACCCTATCCCAGCCCACCCTTCATTCCTGTCCACCAATGGCTGGATTTCAGCTCAGGCTGCACCGGCTTGCAGTTACCCTGGCAACAAGCCAGAACCCAGCACTCCAGCTTTCTCAAGTCACCTGCGCCGGGGATCAGCAGATTCTCATGGCTGCAGCACTAATCTCCTGCACGGAGGCATTTTCTCAGTGCACAAAACAAGAAATAGATTTCGCATATGCTCACTAAAAGTTAATCTTTAAAAACACCAATTATTTAATAACACTGTTAAATGTAATCTTTAGTAAATTTCAAAATGAATATCCATTTTTCATACTGTACATTATAATGCTGCGATTCACTAGCATTTAAAACTATTGATTTTGGTCTTTTTTATATATATATATTTAGTCACAACATTACATTAAAGTTGTAATCACATTGTATAAGTATAATGATATTGAGGTATATTTGAGTTAATCCGAAGCTTGTAAAAGTACACTATTTCAAAGACAAAGTAATTATGAAATTACATATATACCCAATTTCACAGACGAGGTTTAAGCTAGTCCCAGATTAAAATACATGTTTAAACTGTTTTAACTGAAAGCATCTTGCACTGACATATATCAAAATATGTCACTGCCTTTGTTTTGTCTCAAGATGCACACCACACCAGCAGTGTTGCCAAGTCCGCAGTTTTCCCGGAACGCAATTTATTGCCGCCGCCCCCCCCCCCCCCCCCCCCCGCCATTTGCACTTAAAAATATTCTTTTAAAGTTTATTATTTCTGTAATACGTACTTTTTAAATGAGTATGCTACTTCTTTTTCAAAAAGGACTAACAATGAAGGTTTACTTTAAAGGTACAAGTATGACAGGTGGGCACTGTGATTTTAGGGTGCTTTCACACTAGCAGTTTTGGTGCGCACCCAGGTTCGATTGACGTCAGAGTTCGGTTTGTTTGGATGATGTGAACGCTGTCTTCCGAACTCGAGTGCGCACCTGCGAACCGTACCCGAGTCCGCTTAAAAAGGATGGTCTGGGGTACGGTTCATGTGAACTCCGGTACGGTTCGCAGCTGATGTGAACGCAATCGTACTAAATCGCAGAAGTGAACTGCTATTAATGACGTATGATTTGATAAAAATGTGTGTTTGTGTGTGTTTCACTCATTTTCCTGGCGAGCATGACTGACGTACTGCAAGCAGAGAGCTGTAGATCTCAATTCTGCTCGTGTTCACCGTTCTTTAGAGCGTTTGCAGTACATTCGCGGCAGATAGACGCAAGTGCCATTACGTACTGAAGCTTTGGAAACAAAACCAACGGTTCAAAAACAAAAATATAAAAGTGAGGTGAGCAACGCTATGCATTTTGCCGCCTTCACACTCGCTGTTGTTACTAAGCAACCGGGTAAACAGCTGCTGTGTTGCAGGTGAACGCAAACGCACCTCGGTTCGGACCCAAATAATATAATATGAACACAGTCCAGCAGGGGCAGGGGGAGGAGGGAGCAATCGAACTCGGATTCGGTCCAGGCAATCGAACCAATTGTGAAAGCACCCTTAAAGTGTGTTAGCTGTTCGCTGTTTGAGGGTGTTAAATTAGGTCATTTGGTTGCCAGGTGTCACAGAAGGTTAGGAAGTCCACACTTCATGCCTTAAAGTTGCATGAAAAGGATGTTACAATCATCTTTTCGTCCCTATTGTGACATGTATCCTAGTGAAATGGTGTCTTGAATGAGGAAAAACACTATTGATTAAATTACGAGGGTACATTAATTAAAAAAAATGATGTGCACAGGTAAATAATTTATAATAAAAACGCTGTAGTATTCCACAAAAAAATCTGAATTGCCCATTTTGATTTTATGGTGACTTTAGGAAACTATAAAAGGGCGGGATGTTGTGCCATGTTAAAATAGCCATACTCATTCAGAGGTAATACATATCATTGCTTTACTGCTGTCACATAAACAATAAGGAATTGAAGTTTGCATTCAATCAATAAAAGATGATGAGTGGTCATACATTTAATCAGATAAGTATTGATGCTACCGTTACAGAATGTGAATGTTAAATAGAACATAACGACCTGATAAAACAACCATTGTGGCTCAACATATGACATCACATGCTTACAAAAGTTACTTAAACAAATAGAGATTTGGCTCACCAGTGCATATGTAATCTCACTGCTATTGTAATCTCTGTTGAATCTGTATTTGGTTAGATTACCCACTCCTTTGCATGTCTGCCTGTTAAATGGTTGTTTAAATATTAGTGACCTCGACTGAACCCGTGCAACAGTCCCATATATCTCGGTTTTGTTATGAGAATACTGTTAACATTGTCCCAGTGGCAATTTTACTTAAAGTAGTAACCTTAAGTAAACTTAAGCACTAGTTTGACAGTACTACCAGATTGTATGTAAGTCAAAAAATTTAGGGTGATATGAAGGAATTAATTGACACCTGCACACCTACACACCTGTAGGTAATAGATAGGTGCGTAGGAAAGAGGATAAAATCTCAAAATTTAAAGGAAATCCCACACACTATCGATACTTGCAAAAGATACTTGATTTGTATATGCCTGATGAAGGTCATGAGACCGAAACGTTACCAATAAAAAGTTTTTGATATCTTTTGCAAGTATCGTTAGTGTGCGGGATTTCCTTTAACTTTTGAGGGTGATATGAAGGAAAATATAATTTTTTTGTCTACCAAATCATAATCATGTGGTGATGTGTGCCAACACAGAAATATGCGGATCGTGATACAATAATCATACAGAGGGGACCCCTGCAGACTTTCATGACTGTGTCAATAACGTCAATAAGTCTCTTAAAATAGCTTATTTTTACTTATTAAAGACAAGGTTAGTTTATGTTGTGTGACTCCCCAAAAAAGTAATGATATTTATAAATTAAAAATGTATATACAGTATGCAAAGAAACTTTTTTACTTGAAAAAATGTAAAATCTTTTTTGAAAGATTATATACACTCATCTATTCAGGTAATTGTGTACAATCAATATATTATTTGTTCTCTTATTGTTTTTATTTAGGTACAGAACAGGAACTCTCCAGCCCCAGAGAGAGACCACTTCCCCTGCCTGATCTTCTAGTGGACAACCAGGGCTCCTCTGAAGACTCTGCGTCCAGCAGCTCTACCGGTGAGGACAATCCCAGGCTGGAAGAGCAGATGGTCGAGAGGGTGGCCATACAGCTAAGGACCATCGGAGACGAGATGAATGCTGTTTTTCTTCAGGGGGTAAGGATCATGTTTGTCTAGTTGCGACAGTTTAAATATGCCACTGCTTGTGCCAAAGCTTGATTAAGTGTGATAAAGTAAACAGGTGTGTACAGGGCAGTGTCTGCTTGTTAATATGAGCGAGTGTGGCAGGGTGTGCATAAATGTAGTCTCTAGTGGGTCTTCTAGTAAATGGATCAATATGATATTCACGACCCTGTAGTGAGTGTTGTGACTGGAGTCGAGTTTCCAGTTGTGGCTGAACTTAATAACCTTCCCTCCCTCTCTCCCTCTCCCTGCTCTGGATCCCTGTTGTATCGTGTGAGGAGCTAGTCTGTGAAGCGAGCAGGAGTAAACAGAGGCTAATCCCCCCCCCCCCACTCCCCCGACCGAACCCACCTCCCCCTCCTTTCCTCAGACAAACACACATGACGTCACTGCTTTGCCTCTCCGCTCTTTTATTTTTAAGTGTGTGTGCCACTTTCCTATTTTTTTAGTAAGAGTCAATTGCTTAAAAATGCTAACACCTGCGCTGACACACGCAATGCAGTAAAACCAAGTATGTCTCATTGAAGCAGCTGCTGGCACGGTCATGTGCAGAAAGTCTGCGACCTGTCGTGTGGCCTCGCTGAACTCTGATACCAGTGTGTTTTTACTGGATGAAGGCTCTGTTTATTGTGGCCAGCAGAAGAATGACAGGGACTTCCCTAAACGGAGCAGTGCAACAAAAGCTCTGTGATTGTGTAGTATGCGTGCTCACAAGTACCGTTCTCTTTCACCGTAACATGCGAGACCTGTGGACCACAGATCCTCCTCACACCCTCTTGAACTGTCCTCTTTGGTCCCTCCTGTAGTTTAAACCTTCAGATGTCCAGACACTTTTGCCTAGACTCAAGGCCGTAACCATGTTTTGGGGGGGGGGGGGGGGGGGGGAATTCTAGGTCTAATTCTAGTTGGGAAATAATCATTTTGAGCTATTTCAAAATAATATTTGAATTTGCATTAAAATTTTCACACATGTATTTTTATTTGTATGCCTAATATTTAAAAAACGTAAAACGTTTCTTGTCTCGTCACAATCAGTTAGGAATTACATGAATCACGTAAATCCATAGTTTCAATTCAAAATATTTGAGAAAAAAGTCGAGTAGTTTGTATCACTGGATGTTACTGTTGGCCGTTTAACATTTCTATCGTAAAACAGTTGATATGTATTAAATGTTTTGCAATTTACATCTTACTTCACTCTCTTTCGATGTTAAACTGACGCTTTGCGCTGGAATTCACACTCTGCTTCTGTAAACAGTAAATTCCGCCTACTTTGATTTGATTGGGCATCTCAATCATTTTGACATTGACAAGACTAAAAAATTGTCATCCTAACAACATGCAGAGTGCTGCATAATGGAGTTCAGCAGAGCAGTGCAAGAATTTTAAATATGGGGGGCAATTTGGTCATTCTAATTATTGGCAGAGACTTGTCTATTACAATAATTTATATAGTATATTATTCATGGAAATGAATAACATCTGGAAAAAAAAATTCTATAGGAAATATAATTTGTTAATATAATTATATTAATCATGGAAATTAATAACATCTTTAAAAAGTCAGGAAAGCTTCTATATAATAAAATATAATATAATATTTATATATAATAATTTCATTTAGCATATTAGTTCTTAAAATATTATATAATATTCATTCAATATAGTCATTGCCAGCTTGATTTGTCTTAGGTAACAGATGGCAAAAAGATTGGATATGTTCCAAAATATTGCAGCGTAAATGAAGCCTAAAAGACATGCGGTTCTCTATTGTGTCATTAAAATTATTTAAGCAACAATATTGACAAGGAAAACACCCTGCTCCTTGATATACATATCTTTGTTCTTTGGTGCTGTTTACTTGTGTTATTACCTGAAACAATGTTTACTTAATTGACAAATGATTGTAATTCAATTTGTTTTAATTTAATTCATATTTAAGCTTTTAAATAAACATGTTCTTTAGCATAACAGTTTATGCTGTGGTAACAAAAACTTTTTATTGTGAATAAGCATTTTTATATCGGAAATTCATCTGTCGAAAGATGTAGTAACCCTGACCGTCTCAATATTGTGTCAATATTTCCCATCTAGCATCTTTCGCTACGTTTAGCTCATTTTTTCACCATCACTCTCGTTTTCCCCCTTTTACTTGATCCCCCCCATGAAGAGTTATTTTTAGCAGATGACTCATAGCAGCTGTTGATGAGCACTGTGCTGCCTCTCCTGACTCCTCTGTGCAGACATTGTCTGTCTGGGACTGCCTCACCCCACCTTGTGTCTGTGCACACACACGTACACATCTGTGCTAACATAAACTTTGACACACACTCCCACTCAAACATTGTCAAAAAAGCTGAAGCAATTACCTCACTGTAGGATAGAAGAGATGGAAAAAGCTAATAATTACACAAAGCAAAAGTTTCGAAATTCAGTTTCCAAACGGGGAAGGAACTAAGGCACAGACCTCAAATCGACTTTTGCTTCATACCCTTCTGACAAAAAAGACGTTTTTATAGTATTTACAAGAAGTTCTTAATAGTATTGAATGCGCACTTTGTAGTGTACTTAAAATCTCAAGTATGATGTTAAAAAACTGTATTTGCAGATAATATAATATTAATGAAATAAAAGACCACTTAAGTGTATTAAAAGAGAGTGCACTTTCATTACTTAATTTGTAAGTTTTACTTTAAATTACATTTTAAATCATAAAGTTTGAATAATCTCTTGTCATGCTTTTAAAGAGGTACACTTATTTTTGTGTTGAACAAGATACTGAACCACATGTAAAGTACTTGATTATAATTTTAACTGTAGTGTTATTCAATTAATAACACTAAATTGCACAAACAAGTTTCAGTAGAAATGACATTGAAGTATATTTTAGTTTACCATAAATGCTTGTCAGTACATGTGCATATTTCAAAGACTATAGAAATAATTATGAAATTACATATAAAGATGCACATAAAGATGTCTTTGTTATACTGGTTGAAACTCTCTTCACATCCTGATAGCAATAGAAGTGGCCTAAATATTAAAAAATGTACATATATCTTATGTGGAAGTCTCAGGACCAAAAAATGTTCGTCCAATCATTGCATTCGGTCTGTACATTCCCATTTAGGTATATTCTTTTAAAGTATATTATTTCCATAAAAATTATCCTTCTTAAAAGTATGCTAAGTGTACTTCTTTTTCGCAAAGGTAGGCAGGTGATTAGAGCAAAATCTGAAATCTAAGTAGGTCGACTGTTTCATTTTACAGTCCCTGAGTGCTTTGCCATGTACAAAAACAAGTTTTTTTGTGATTCTTATGTTCCCTTTCACTTTTGTATTGCATAAAACACATGGTGAGTTCATTCTCCTCGCCTCTTTGTTTCAGAATGTTGCCCCGCACTGGCAGAACTGGAGAGGCCTGTACCGTGGGCTCGTCGCATTCGTCGCCGACACCATCAATGCTTTCTACCAGCATGGGTTCAGATAAACAGACGGGTTACGTCACAGGAAGAGTGCAGGCGCTCTCCTGCCAACCACTTAAAGACTCTGGGACTTTTCTGCAGGATCAGATGTCATGTTTGGTTCTTAATCTGTGTTTGTTTGTTTGTTTTGTACATCTTTTTTTCATGGATTCTCATGTAGCATAGTGACTGAAGCGTGTGTCCCAGTATAGATGTCAGTAGGAGTGCGTGGCTCTCGCGCGTTTGCATACTCCTTTGCAATTAACTGCAATGCTGCGAAGTTACATTAAGTCGGGTCGCTCTCAAGCAAACAGTGATTAGATCTGCATAGCGCCTCGGGCCCAGAAGTGCTTTATGTGTCATGGGTTTTCCTCTCAGCCGCCTTACAGGAGCAATAACTGCGCTGCACTATCGGTCACCAGTGGCGCAGGGCGCACACCCGCACACCGTTAATGGAAAACGGGCGATAGTTATCGAGATAATGGAATGCTCACATACTATATTAATGGAGCACAGTTGGATCGTGCCTTGCTAACACCCTTTTTGAACCCTTCCTTTACTAAAGCCATCAGGGACAATCAGCAGATGGTGTGCGGGTAAACCAACCCTGTTGCCCCCTACCTGAATCTACACTTCGGGACACAAATTTGCCACTTAATTCAAAGATTGGTCACCTCCAATGGAGGTACAGGAGTGAGGCTGGAAGCCTTGTGGAAAAGCCAGACCACTAGTTATCAAAATGGCTGGAGAGCAGTGTTAATATTTGTATGGATTAAACATGTACATATTTTGTGAGAAAAAAGGACAGGATAGAATAAACAGGGAGTTTTGTTTCTTATGTGTTTTGTATATTTTGATGAAATGACCTTAAAGTACTTAACATTAAGTTCCTTTTTTCGGTTTCATTTTTTTTTGTTCTGGAAACATTTTTTTTGGACCAACACTGGAAGCAGTTGTTCTAAAAAATCCAGTGGATTTCTACATACTTGCAATTTGTTTAGATTTAAATATCTGGAGTCCTGTAAAAATAAGTGAAAATTCCCATAAAATGTACTTTTCACAGAGAATTCTCAAATAAATATTTGAGAAGCACAAGCTAATTTATTTTCTATGTCCATCATTTGTACTTTTGAAAATTTTGATGATTTGTTTTTGACAAAATGGATTAAATAAGCATGGAGATATTCATTAGTGTTGTGTTCTATGGACCAAATATCTCTGAAGGTTGTGAGAAAAATCCATTTGTATTTTCTGCTGTAACTTATTTGTCTACTAAAAGGACTAAACTGAGCCAAACTTCAATCATACTTGAACAAGTTTGTTCTCTATAGCCCTCTTCGGACGGTAATTGTTTCTCATGGGGATGTAAGCTATTTTCAGCATTTACATGGGTTAGTTTGTGATTTTATTGATGTCCGAATCCAGGGGCCAGTTGCATAAACATAGACATTATATTAAGACAGTGTGTAAGATCTATCACCCACTAGCAGTTAGTCAAGGAGCAGTCAATCTTACTTTTAGGTATTAAATTAGGCCAAATTGCAATTTACAATTTATGTAGGCCTACTGACTTTGAAAAAAAGTTATGAGCAGTCTTAAAGAAAAAAAAAATTGATGACTAACTTGTAATTAACTTGTAAAACTCAGAATCCCCGGTCGAATAACTACTGGGTTTTTTTGAGGGGATAAACACCAAGCTCGTGTGGTAATTTAATTGCCATTGATTTTACAAGAAGGGATAGATTCAAAATTCACTGTTTAAATCCTTTTTGACAACCGCCGAGCATCGTACGGTAATCGTTGCTTTATCGCCATTTGAATGCATTTTAAAGATGTACACTTTTATTACTGAAATGCTGGAAAGTATTTACAAGAACAAAATTTCATCCCCGCTCCACTACGGTGAGTGAGATCTGTTAAGAAGAATCTGTAAAGAGAAGAAAAGCACATATGCATTTGAAATCGGCTGTTATTATGGCAGCAACAGGTATGCAATACTAATTTAAAATATTGTACACAATTACATACATTAAAAATATAAAGCAAGCTTTATGTTTGCCTTGTGTAAAAAAAAAAGGTTGCATTAACTTATTTCTGCGAATTTCTACTTTTTTTTTTAAACCATTCTGAGAAGACAGAAAACCATTTCAACTATAGCGCGTATATTTCCTATTTTTAAACAGATTCAAATAATCAAATAATAAATAGGATATTATTTTCCTATTATTAAATTAAATATAAATTTATTTCAAGCATGTGACATTTTATTTACAGCTGACAATCATGCGACTGACCACGTGTGCGTTCCTGGGTTCGTAGGATCACAGAACTCACTCCTCCACCGTGAATAAATAGCCATCCGAGTTTTATACTATCACTGAGGTGCCATGCAAATGTATTTTTACAGACGTCCACTAGAGAAACAATTACCGTCCTAATAGGGCTTATGAATCATCGTGTCAGATCCAGGTCTGTCTGGGCCTTTTACAGATATAACACTGTTATGGGTTTCAAGCACTTCCCTCAGAAACCACATTTGAAAATGTGGCCAGTCGGTGGGAAAACTCCTCTAACCACTCATTTCTGTTTGCATTGGCTTTGTAATGCCGGTACAGAGTTCTCATCGTGGCATATTGTGGATCAGAGATTCCTTTCCTGTCTCATGACTTCCTGTAAAACAGTTGTGTGGTCTCCTCGCCTTCCTGTGGCCACCTTGTGACTTCTCATCGATACACACGTGTTCTCTGATGCAGAAAGGCCTTATTTGTACTGTCAGATGTACACTAAATACATGTCAGACTCATTTTCTAGCTTTGGAATTTTGTCTTTTGGAATTTTCAATGTAAATTTTTTACAATAATTTTTTATTGTTTTGTTTTTCCTTTACCATTTTCAATAAATAAGAGAATTACAAAAGTGTTTTGATGTGTGTGTGTGTGTGTGTTTACAGACATCCTCAAACTCATTTAAAAAAAGGATTTGACGTTAAATACACAATTTTCAAATCCCCATATTAAATAAGTGGTCTTCAACACCCAATTTTTTTTTAATCTTTAAAATATTTTTAGTTTTATTAAACAAACACAATATTAATTCAACTTCAACAAGAGCTAAAGTTCAAAAAAAGATTAAAAAAATATTTCAGCTTTATACGTTTCATTTCACCTCTCACAAGTATACAATGCTGTACATCAACAATGATTATTTTAAGGCCTTTGCAATGTAACCATCATATCCAAAACAAATACGCAAATACATTAATATGGTACTATATGCATGTTTTTATAGGCCAGGCCTAAAACACAACACTAATGCATGTTTCATCTGATAAAGTGTAGGACTGTTTGACTTTACTCATGCTGAGAAAACCACGAGTCTTATTTGAACAAGTTGTGATAGATTGGGATCATCTGATTTGCGTGTGCTCAGAAGATTTCCCATGCAGGCCCATTCAGGCTTCACCAGTGTTCCTAAAAGAGTTGATGATCATTTGAGGCTGTTCTTTATCCTGTCACATGGCTATGCATTTCATAGCTGGAAGCAACACATCTGTTCTGAAGTAAGAACGTCTCACCTTGGGGGTTTCTTCACATTAAGAGGAAGGTTGCTTAATTAAAATGAGGAGTTTAACGAAGAGTCCATATTAATCCTGGTCTCTCCTCAGCTAGAGAAAGAGCAGTGGATCTTAATCAGTCAGGGTTTCATTTCTCACTATATTGGCACTGGCGGTGATGTGAAGTACTTAAGGAATTGGACTTCATTATATATTTCATTATCTTGGTGAAAGTGTACTTGAGTACCATTTAAAATGAATACTTATACTCTCAATGACATTTCCAAGAAAAATAATACTGTTTACATGTTTAAAACAACCAATGAAATCCATTTGAATATAAACTGTTATTGTCCATAATTATAGTCATTTGTCTTGTGAAAAAACATTGTGTCATCACATTGTCTTTGACCTAAAGTGATGCAATTTAATTGTAACCAACTGGATCCAAGTGGCAAATGGACAATGATCTGTCAATAAACAACAATACACCAAATATAAATTTAAAATCATGACACTTTCAGGTAGCCGGTGTAAGGATATTGCTTTCAGTTTAATATGTGCTTGAGCCTTACATTAGGACTTTAAGAAACTGTTGAATACACAGGTTTCTTTACAAAGTCATTTTAAAGTAGCAACAGATCTTTTCTTCTGTATTATGTACATTTGAGTGAAATGGATTATAATGGACGGAGGCAGATCTGAATGTGAGCTTGAGGTTTACTGTAAGAAAGACTAAATGATTGGAGATTTTAAAACATTTTAAATTCTTAAATAAAGTTGTTACTTGTGTTTAAATCAAAATTTTGAATTAATACCCAGACATTAATAACATGTAGGCCTACATAACCGACATGTTGGTGGAGGCATCCTGTCTGTTGTAGGAGTTTTGCCTCTCAGTGAACTATAACAGCTGCTTTGTTATTATTAGCACAGTACAGTTAAAAATCTTTTCCATGCTGATTTAAACCTGCAATGATAAGAATGTTCAAAAAGTTTGGCCTATTAGTGGTACCCAGTGTAAGCTATGTTTTCACTGTCAACGCTTTCCCTGAACCTAAAAAAAAAAAATTAAGAACAGTTACTAGACTTGCTGCCACTCCCACTTAGCACCTGCTCAACCCGTCTGACCAGTCTCCTCATCTGATATAGAATGACTCACTGATGCAGTTGTCATTAAAGCACACATTTATTATCCATTTAACTCTTTCCCCACCACCATTGACAGAATTTTCTAGAAGGTTCTGTCTGCGTCCCGCAGTACTACAAAGCACGCCCCTGCAAGTTACACCAGTTACGCCCTCCCGCGAAGAAACAAGCATGGATGTCATTGACTAAAACAATCTTTTGAAGTAAATTATGTTATGTTTTATGTATGAAAAGTTTGTAAGACTATCTTATATTGCTTTATATTGAATCTCGTGAAGTATGAAACAACAGCTAATAAAACCAAGGCCGTAACCATGTCTTGAACGTTGAAGAAATCGATTTACTCATCGTTCCCCATCCGGACGTAGTTTTTGACAAAAAATTGATTTTCTCAGATTTTTGCTCAAAACGCTGCTTTTTAAAAAAATGAAACTTACCCACATTCAAATGTTAATTGAAAAAATGCATGAGGCTAGAATAAAATGTTTTTTTTTTTTTTTCATTTAAAAGCAGAGGGTCTGTTCTTTCTTTTGATATATTGCATGTTCAGATATTCATACAACAAAGTATTCTGGGGGCCTTGAAAAAAAAGGCTGGCGTTGGCTGGCAACTTTTTATAAAAATCACTTGCGGGGAAAGAGTTTAAGGCCTGACGTCCTGATTTTGCATGTCTGCAGCACAGTCACAACATCATAATACACCTCTGTTGCAAGGCAAACAAACAAATGTGACACATTTAGTACTGTTTGTTCTATTACACAAGGCTGTGGGTTCCCAAAGCAAATGGTTGGACTATCTATCAATCGTACCTAAAGTTACATTACGTTGTTTTGCATTCCTCTTTGCCTCTAACTGGACTGGCAGGATCATTTCCTTCTACGAAAACATACAAATCAAAACATATGAGTTCCTACTTGCCTCGGGGTTATAAACCCTGCAGTACCAGTCCAGTAAATGACATACCTGGGCTGAGCTAATAAAATAACTTCCCGCTACGAACGTCACCCCAAAAAAAAAAAACCCTACACCTGACAAGTTACGTCAAAATATGCCTCAGGCTTTCAATACAATGTCAGAATGATAAGCGTCAAAAAAAATAAAAATCACCTGGCCTCATTTCATTTCGGAGTGGGAATAAGATGATTTTTTGTTGTTTAATTTTCTGAAATAAATGGCTCAAGGGAGCATTTTCTGCATTCATTTTAAATTCCCTTTAAAGTTGTTTGCTTATTTTTTTGCAATTTAGCATAGAAAAGAGACCTTAGGCAACAGATTAGAGGAAATTATTGAAATCTATGACTGGAGAAGCACAAAACAATCCAAACCATGTTTATTTCCATTGGCCTTTTATTATTTTAATACAAAACGTAGAAATCAAATAACCCTGCTGAAAAACGTGTGTGCATGAATATTTAAGAGTGTGTGGACAAAATGTTCTTGTTGCTCTTGGCATCAGTCGACGTGTGGCATAATGCTACGCAAAGGTACCGTCCAAAAGACAGATTTTGATGCCTGCGGCCACTGGCAGAGGATAAAATCCATGGTGTTTGGAGAGCACACATGCATCGCCACACATCTCTACGTGTTCTCTGGAGGCCACTTATTTGGATCCGAAGTAGTCGACCACCCCACTGCCCTTGAGGCCGTCGAAGAAGAAAAAGTTCCTGTGCGGAGCATCTCTCTGAGACAGCGCCTGGCAAACACATGCAAACACATTAGATGCCACAGACCTAGAATTCTATAATGAACTGCTTTGATCGAATGCGTCGGACACATTCTCTGTTGTGGCGACGGAGACTGATGGGCGAGGGGCAGCGAGGAACAGAGAGCCATATGCGAATTGCAGCCTGTTTCATCATGCAGGGAGATGGCGAGACAGCCTGGCTTCACTCCACCGCCATGTGGGTTCAAGGCCTGCCCAGCCACCGCCTCCGAGACCATGGCGTTCACTCCATCACCCCACACAGCCCTTATCCCCACCCTCACAAAGACCCCACCGCATCCTGGTCTGGGCTATGACATCACCCTCTAAGAGAGATATTGACGTTTAGCATTTACTGTATTCCGTTGTGTGTAACTGGAATGGTTTTGTACTTTTACATGGCCTACGCAACAGGAGATCCTCTTTCTGTCCATAATCCAGGTGTAATTATCCACTCTAGACTGACTGATTACATCACTACGCTTTGGTTTATTTAATCTTGTTCGGTTTATGGAATCATATGAGAAGATTTCAGCCGCTCTCCGCTGGATTTCATCAGTGACCGGAATATTACCTCGTCATTTCTGGCATTTACACTGTCAACAGATAAAACTTTTGGATTTAGCCCAGATTCTGATGGAGAGGGCAGCTGCCATACGCTTCTCACTGTGCCTCATCAGAAAAGTCACTTTCGCAGCTAGTGAAAGCGGATGGTTTTGTGGAGAACCAGATTGAAAGGTAATATGGTGGAGGAAAAAGCAATGTGAGAAAACACATTTTGCATTTCATGTATAAATGGAACAATCAAGACTTTAGGCAAGTATAAGGCCTGGGGATACCAGCATGGGGGTCCTACCCAGATTTCTCTGGCCACTGCTCATTTTGGAAAGGAAGATGAACAATTTGAGGAGATGGTTAGGCATTCTGAAAAGCTTCTGCTCCATAGGCCTGTACAACACAGGCAGCAGTGGTGGAGGAGTATAAGGTAACAAAAATACGGCAGGCTATGATCCTGAGAGACAGAAAAGACGTCAGGCGGACATTGAGGTTAGCCCATTTGATAATCCACAGAAGCCCTTAACTCAACCAAGTCGGAAGAAGGTGTCTTGAGAGAGGAAGAAATGATGGATAGCAATGTCAATGGCTCACAGATGGTGCAGTGGGAGTAGCTGTAAAGGTACATATTTTGCATAGACATGTAAATAGATCAAAATCTCACCTTTACTATCTCTTGTCCAAGAACACCTCCGACTACAGCGCACACTGGGGCCATCTCAGAGAAACAGTAACTGTGAGAAGAAAAGCCGGGAGTTAACTTGAAGAGAATAGCACAAAGTACAATTCAGTTTTTATGCGTACGCTTAGTATATGCGAACAGCCGAACGCATATACTCCACTTGATAGTGTGCGTGAACACAGGTGTTCGATACATGCACACTAGAAAGATTCATCTTTGTCCAGTGTCTGTGTTATTTCTCTCCATAAATTATAATTGATAAAAATGTCTTTGTACTCATTTAAACTAAAGTTGCGTGTTTCTCTTATCCACTTTACGCACACAACATGGGCGCTTTTGTTACTTTGTAGTTGTTAGGTCTAATCCGTTTCTTTTTTGATTGTGAAACAACAGACTTGTACCTTGTGAACGCTGTACCACCTGTCTGAGGACGTGAACAGCTCTGAGTCGAACATCACGGGTTGTTATCTCGTAATTACAACATGGCGTGAATGCCATGGATATGTATATGTAGATGCCACATTTAACTGCTCCAGACATGTCGACGTGTCCACCATCTTGGAACGGCTAACATTTCAGATGCTGTTGTCACTCACAATAAAAACCAATGAGTTTTCCAAGATGCAACAACATTTTTTTAATGCCATGCCTGCCTCTGTGGGAATTTACACAATGTTGTTTAAGAAGACGTGACTAGTTAAAAATAATTTGTCTTTTAAAAACTCCTACATTCAGTTCCATTTCGTTGCACTCTGTCTACTTAAGATCCTGGTCAGGGTCTGGTGAACCTGAAACCAGACTTAATTATCTTAGTCAACTAGTCGTTCACCAACTAGATTTTCACATCCTTGTTTGGTAAGAGAAAAAGTTGTTGAGGAAAATGAATGTAAACACCAAGTTTCTGGGTCAGTAAGTACCTGACAAAGGTGTTAGGGAGCAGCTCCGACCTCAGGCCCATGGTCTCAAGAACATCATCGCGGATTTGCAAGAGCAGGTGAGAGTCTTCACCAAAGCTGTCTGGTTGAGGATCACGACCTTTATCTGTGCGAAACTTCAGAAGCACTGTTGGAGGAAGTAAGAGAAATTGAGTGGGGAAAGAGTGGGTTTTCCACATTAAAACAGGACATGAGTGGAGGAAAGATGCGTTTGAAGATTTGTGCAGCACGTGAAAAGGCATTCAGCCCCTTTAGGCTATCACTTCCCCTTTTTGACTGCCCACCAACTACAACACAAAGAACCTCAGCCCACTGCATTTCCACCTGGCAGCGAAGCACACACACGTACATCAAAGAAACACACACCCACTCATTCATGTTATCTCACTCTATATGGCACATAGATTCAATTTCAAGTTTCATAGCTGAATTTCTTTATAGAATTTTCTCCAGATTGTGAAAACAACATCTGAGAGTTTGGAAAAAAAATCATTGATGTAATAGTCACACCACTGGGGTGATAAAACCTCAAATAAATCAGTGAGTTAAGACAGAGGAAACGGCTCTTCCTCAAAAGCTGTTTGAACTGATGTGTGGTATTTTTGAGCACAGCAATGTATTTAAAGTCTTGCTTCAGTGCACAAATAGGAAGTGTTATTTTTTCCATGAATGTAATACTAGATGTTGAGGGAGGGGCAGAGGTGCAGTCAGAGTCTGTTATAATGATAGAGAGGTGCGGAGGTGGCATGTTTTGTTTTTGAGAGCCACTGCACATGACTGGCCATGGACAGCCTGTGATGGAAAATGAGCCAGTCTCAGTGAGGACACCAGGTGAGCACTAGAATAAAAAGAGAAATGTTGACTATAATTACACAGATCAACAGGCCCTCCCTCTGATAACGGTGTACAACAGACTGCAGGAAGAAACTGCAATGTGTTCAGTCGCCTAAGCAAACTGAAACAAAATTAACCACTTAAGTCCCTGTTTGCACCTGGTATCCATCTCAGGTGATACAAGTGGTCAGCCAAATATAATATAATATAATATAATATAGCTCCAAATCAGCATATTAGAATGATTTCTGAAGGATCATGTGACACTGAACTAATGGCTGCTGAAAATTCAGCTTTGCCATCACAGGAATAAATTACATGTTAAAATATATTAAAATAGAAAAAAGTTATTTTTTAATTATAATAATATTTCACAATATTACTGTAATTTTGATCAAATAAATGCAGCCTTGGTGAGCATGAGAAACTTCTTTCAAAAATTAAACAATCTTACTGGCCCCAAACCTTTGATCAGTAAGTAACGTATATTTATGGGTTATTTTTCCAAATCGTTTCTATCCAACAGTTGTCAACAGACAGACATAACCGACAGAGTATAAAACTCATTGTTTTGAGTCTGGAATGTAGTACGGACAATAAACCTGAAAATCAATCAATAAATTGCACAATTTAGGAAGGAAACACCCATTTTCCAACCTTTTTATTAGATTAATTGAATTTTAATTATATTTAAATAATCCAAAGGTATACCTTGCAGAAGGAAGTAGTCTACAGGAATGCGCTTTAGATTGCTTTTGTCTTTCTCACTAGTCCAGTCAACCTCCAGGGCTTCTTTGAGAGAGCAGAAACTGGCAGTCTACATAAAGAGAGATGGAGGGGAAAAGTTAAAGCATTAACTTAACTTTGAAAGGTCATAGACGTGAGTGAAAACTGAAAAATATATTTTACAGACATCAAATCTACCAACAAACCCACTTTTTTCACCATTGTAGTCACATTGGGGTCGACTTTTGGTTTCTTTGCCTCAGGACCGTCATTGGCCTCATTAGACCCTTTCACCACTTTGGGCTTTTCTCTGGCAAGTTTGAATAGGAACATAAGTTTTTCACATGAAAATCAAACACAAACACCTTTTTCCATCCATGTTTCCTGACTTACTCTACATAGTGATGCTCCTGGCCAAGGTCGGAGAACATGTATCCATGGTAGCCAAACACGTCTCCACAGAAGATCTTAATGTTCCTGGAGGCACACAGCTGGTCCACTCGCACCATGAGGTCTTTGGAGCACCTGGTCAGACAAATCTGAACAAAACAACATGCATTAATATGTGATTGTTTTCAAAACTGTGACCTTGATGGATCCTTAAAAGGCATATTGCGACCAGAAACCTGGAGGAACAAAGGTTTGGCAATGACAGACAACTGACCAGAACATTAGTACTCTTATCCAAGGTCCCACACCTCTCACACCCCTCATTTTGGGTTTGAGATAAGAATGGGGTGGCATATTAATACCCATCTGAGATACCAATGGCACGTGCCATGATGCGTTAACTGGGTGTATCTTGAAGGACAGCTGAATCATCACTTTATCTGCTGACTTGGGTTTGTTTACCTTCCTTGTCAGAACACCATCTGTGACTTCATAATTTAAAGTACACCTGAAATGAACTGATTATCTAAGGAGGCCTTTTAAAAAGATGTTCAAAGGTTACACAATCCACACCTGGATATCAACAACACTTCTCAGAAATACTGTTGCAATGAAGTAGTGCCCTTAGGAGTAGCACCTTCACTACTATTCAAGTTCATCTGGGACATTATGAAACATGTGGCGAGACATTGTCTTTTGACACATTCTTCCTGTGAGCATTATGTGCCTCCAGGCAGCCAGACGAGTCCAAAGAACACATCTTTATCAAGCAGTGACCCCTAGAGGATGCAAAGAAGAAACTAATCATGCCACAACGGAATATCAATCAGAGCTGCCAGCATATGCCTCCGCTAAATAGATGTCACTTGTCATTACATGAGGTCTATGCTGGCAAGTCTTTAATTCAGTTTAGGTTCTTGGTTTTAGTCCTCCACTACCTTCAGTCCTTCAAACCGTACATCCCAGCAAGGCCACTGTGAACAGCTTCATATGGAAACCTAGCCTACTATTTTCAAAATAATAATTAAAAAAAAAAAAAAACTATAAAAGTATCATAAAAGTGGTCTATATGACTATATTCTAATTCTTATGAACCAACATGGTAGCTTTATGTTAGGAACAAACTGAAAATTAAGTTTTATGGACTTCTATGCACTTTTGCAGTATTTTTGAAGCTAGAAAGGTCCTGTGACTATAAATGTAATTATGGAAAAAAAATGAACATTTTCTCCTTGTGTGTTCTACAGAAAAAAAGTAAGTCATGCAGGTTTGGAATGACATGAGAGTGAGTAAATGATGACGTAATTATTATCTTCTTCTTTTCCTCATCAGGTCACTGATGTTATGTATCAAAGCCCATTTCCACTACATAAAAAAATAAATACTGCTTTTGTAAATCATAATTATGAGATTAAAAAAAAATTGAATATATGGTATACTAAGCTGCAATTGAGATAAATTCGAAATTAAGATACTTAAATGTCCTAATTTAACTAACGCCTAATCCTGGCTTAATCTAAGCCCTGTCTGTGAAACCGGGCCAAAAAATCTAAATGATGGCATGCTAATTCATAATTATAAGATAAACCCAAATTATGACATACTAAGTCATAATTATGAGGTAAACATTTGAAATTATGACAAGTAATAATTTAAAGACTTATAACTGACTAGAAATTGACTGTCATAATTATGACATATCATAATTTCAAGTTTTATCTCATTATTATTAGTATCTCCTCATTGTGACTTTTTATGTCATTAATATGGATTTACCAAAGCATTATATTTTTTCTTATGTAGCAGAAATGGGCTTCCATACATACACACATATATACACATATACACATACACTCACCTAAAGGATTATTAGGAACACCTGTTCAATTTCTCATTAATGCAATTATCTAATCAACCAATCACATGGCAGTTGCTTCAATGCATTTAGGGGTGTGGTCCTGGTCAAGACAATCTCCTGAACTCCAAACTGAATGTCAGAATGGGAAAGAAAGGTGATTTAAGCAATTTTGAGCGTGGCATGGTTGTTGGTGCCAGACGGGCCGGTCTGAGTATTTCACAATCTGCTCAGTTACTGGGATTTTCACGCACAACCATTTCTAGAGTTTACAAAGAATGGTGTGAAAAGGGAAAAACATCCAGTATGCGGCAGTCCTGTGGGCGAAAATGCCTTGTTGATGCTAGAGGTCAGAGGAGAATGGGCCGACTGATTCAAGCTGATAGAAGAGCAACTTTGACTGAAATAACCACTCGTTACAACCGAGGTATGCAGCAAAGCATTTGTGAAGCCACAACACGCACAACCTTGAGGCGGATGGGCTACAACAGCAGAAGACCCCACCGGGTACCACTCATCTCCACTACAAATAGGAAAAAGAGGCTACAATTTGCACGAGCTCACCAAAATTGGACAGTTGAAGACTGGAAAAATGTTGCCTGGTCTGATGAGTCTCGATTTCTGTTGAGACATTCAGATGGTAGAGTCAGAATTTGGCGTAAACAGAATGAGAACATGGATCCATCATGCCTTGTTACCACTGTGCAGGCTGGTGGTGGTGGTGTAATGGTGTGGGGGATGTTTTCTTGGCACACTTTAGGCCCCTTAGTGCCAATTGGGCATCGTTTAAATGCCACGGCCTACCTGAGCATTGTTTCTGACCATGTCCATCCCTTTATGACCACCATGTACCCATCCTCTGATGGCTACTTCCAGCAGGATAATGCACCATGTCACAAAGCTCGAATCATTTCAAATTGGTTTCTTGAACATGAAAATGAGTTCACTGTACTAAAATGGCCCCCACAGTCACCAGATCTCAACCCAATAGAGCATCTTTGGGATGTGGTGGAACGGGAGCTTTGTGCCCTGGATGTGCATCCCACAAATCTCCATCAACTGCAAGATGCTATCCTATCAATATGGGCCAACATTTCTAAAGGATGCTTTCAGCACCTTGTTGAATCAATGCCACATAGAATTAAGGCAGTTCTGAAGACGAAAGGGGGTCAAACACAGTATTAGTATGGTGTTCCTAATAATCCTTTAGGTGAGTGTATATATATGCCCGTCTGGCACCAACAACCATGCCACGCTCAAAATTGCTTAAATCACCTTTCTTTCCCATTCTGACATTCAGTTTGGAGTTCAGGAGATTGTCTTGACCAGGACCACACCCCTAAATGCATTGAAGCAACTGCCATGTGATTGGTTGATTAGATAATTGCATTAATGAGAAATTGAACAGGTGTTCCTAATAATCCTTTAGGTGAGTGTATATATATATATATATATATACACACACACATATATATATATATATATATATATATAGCTTATTTATGATTCTAAAAATAACATTATTTTACCTCAACACCTGCACTAGCAATGACCTGTACTTGTTGTCTCAAACGATCATTTAATGTATGTACAGGTCCTGATGATGAATGTGTATTGTTGGCTTCCTCTTTACTAAACGTGTAATTTCTTAGGAAATTGAAAAACACACACATAGACAAGAGAAGACAAAGACATACACACGCAATGTTTTCTGTGCACTTCTCGACGAAATATCAAGAGAAGCAGATGAAAGAGAATAGATGATGTTAAAAACCCCCTCCTCTTTCTGTGTCCCACCATCTCTTCCCCTTCCTCCTGAACTCTCACTAGCACTCCCAGAGGGAGAGTTCAGACAGCTCCCAGACAGAGAGAAGATGAAAGACTGACTGTCTGTGCTTTGAACAAGGTATGTATGCTGACTGCACCTTCCACAGCTATCAACATATTCCTGATTTAAAGAAAATATGGCCTGGAACATATAATATGCTTGGAAAAGAGCACACGCTTGGAAAAGACCAAACTCAAAGTCTCAGATAAAAGTCTGTGCCTAGATCTGATGTTGGCTGTTCATAAATGGGTTCATGCCGAGGTTAAGGGAAAAACAAGGCAAAAAAGTAGTTATAACCACCCTTAACAAAAATTATCAATTGTGTATAGTGACATCTAGTGGACATGAAAGGCACAAAGTAAAACAATCTATCATTGATGAACCTCAATCAAGTCAAACAGACAGTTCCTGTTCATCAAACTTTCCAAGATTTATTACATTTCTTATGGGATTTTTGTACAAAAGGATATGTACTGTTATGTATTGTTGTAATATGTGCAGTAAAGTTGCATTACAAATTTGGTCCAATGCTGTTGGTCCAACTGCAAGATTCTATTCTATTTACAATACTCTTTTGTCTCTAAAATATTTGTCTCATTTTTTTACTTGATGACCAATAATCAAATAGTAGTATAGAATACAATAAAAGATTGTCTGTCTTTTGTATGCTTTAGGTTTGTCAAATCTACAGACTGCTTGTTCTGGCACTCACCGCATCAAACTGGAAGAAAAAGTCATCCGGCTTGCTCTCCACTGGATCGGTGTCTGCCTTCACTTCCACCATTGGGTTGAGGAACTGAGCTCTCTCCAGAGAAGCCTGAGCCTGGTTCTGACCATCTGCATCCACAGGAATCAAGAACTGAGCACGTCTGGACTCCTCTGTCACCTGATTGATTAAAGTATCATAGAAAATACCACGTAGGTATGTAGCTGTTAAAGGGATAGTTCACCCAAACATGAAAATGTTGTCATCATTTGCTCACCCTCATGTTGTTCCAAACCTGTATGAGTTTCTTTCTTCTGTTGAACACAAAAGAAGATATTTTGAAGAACATGGGTAACCGGACAATTGATGGTAGCCATTGACTTATATAGTATTTTTTTCTACTATGTAAGTCAATGGATGCCGTCAACTGTTTGATTACCAACATTCTTCAAAAAAATCTTCTTTTGTGTTCAACAGAAGAAAGAAACTTCAGGTTTGGAACAACTTGAGGCTGAGTAAGTGATGACAACATTTTCATTTTTAGGTGAACTATCCCTTTAAGGTGCTGTTATGAGCCTCATTCAATTTTATTGCATGTCTTTTCCATACAATAAAAATGCAGGACAACTTCTTGTCATTCTGCCTTACATCTCCTTTTCTGTTCCACAGAAAAAAGTCCAATTTAGAAGAGTATGAGGGTGAGCAAATGATGATAGAATTGTGTGAACAATCCCTTTAAGTCAGTCTAATTAATACCTGCTCATGGTCCAGGAGAGTCAGTCCTTTGACTCCAGCCAAAATAAGGTTCTTTGCTACTTCTGCTCCAAGACCCCGGAGACCAACAAGAAGTACACGTGATCCCCTAAGTCTGAAAATGCAAAATTTATATACACGCCATATATTATGTGTTACATTATTTTGTTTGTTACTTATGCACACCTAGTCCAAAAAATGAATTCGTGGGGTGGCCCTAATACACAATTTTTATTTTAGACAAAAAGCACGAATGTGAAAGATACACAAACAATTCATTTGAAATTTCTGCTAGATAATTATTCTTAAACAGTCGAAATAAATGGCTTAAAATAACATGAATACATTTGTTCCTTGTGTACGTTCTCGACTTGTCCACAAACCTCTTTTGAGCATCCAGACCCCAGAGGCGAATCTGACGATCATATTGTGCAGCCTCCTCCTCGCTGATAATATTGTCTTCTTTTTCGATGGTATCAATCATTTCAAAATATTTCCGTTTTTAATAATAACTTGAAAGGAATTGGCTGAGAGGTTAGTTTGACTATTCTACACTCTGTTTTTCCACTGTCCATTCAATGAGACAGAAGTGCCACTTAGTGATACTCGTAAAGGCGCGCAATGATGACGTATGAGTTGGGCAAAAGCGCCAGATTCAGAGCGCAACAATGGACATGGATACACTCTGTGTAAAGCTTTGAAATCCATCACACTATGTAGTGTATATATGTTTGAATTCTTATAAATTCAAATTAAATGACTGTGTACATCCCCATAGAAATAGGAACGAATATGGTTTCCTCCATTATAAGACAATTATATTTGTTTTGTCCAAATATCAAGAATGTTGTCCTTTGCCATTCTGTTATAATCTACCTACATATAAATAGAACATAAGTCTCTTTATAACATGCACTCATAACTCACATTAGAAATTGAAAGAATGAAGTTTCTTTTTTATTATTTGTAAACAACTACAAAATAGTAATAGTATTAAACCTTATAGAGAGATAAAAAATGTAACACAAATATGTTTATTGGATCAATTATTTCAAATTAATCAATTATTTTTTCTATTGATTTCAGTTTTATATTGAATAATCTGGAATAAAAAAAATAAAAAAAATCCTATTTATATGGTCAAAAAATGTCTTCATGACCCGATCGGTCATTTCCGTGACAGACGACGTCACGTCACATAAGCCCGCCCCTTCTCCTCGGAGAAGAAGCGTCGCCATTTTAAGTGCATGAGTTTCATTTCACATCGCAACTGTAGGACGGAGAACCTCAGGAACGTTTTCAACCTGTTTCTCTTTTAAACTGTTAGTGGGGAATTGACTACTATGAACTGAATCTCTTCCTAAAGCCAATCAACAAGTAGATCAAAGTCAAGTAACGCATAAGACAGTTGATTTTTTGCACTGAATGTAGTACGTTAGAGGAAATGGCTGTGGAAAGCATGACTGTCCATCCAAACTCCCCAACAGCCAACCACGAACACAACAGCCTTCTCACTGACGAAAGGTCGAGTAATATCATCATATTTCTATCCAACTATTGATTTGTCCTTTGCTTTTTTCCAAAAACAAAAGCACGGGCATTTGCTTTTTTTCTTTCAAAGGGATTAAAGTCGCCTTTTCTGGGAAACGTACAGAGGTAACGAAACGCCATCTTGAAACGTTAAACAGCGCAACCTGGAAGGTCATAAGCGAATCAGGAAAACAATCAGAATATGATCAAATTTACATTTTCATTCACTTTTCGAAGCTTTTTAAGTGATCGAAGACCAAGGGGCCACACTACGCCAAAACATTGCTCCAGTAACTCAAATGTTTTCATCACAGATAAAGAACGGACGGACAAAAACAAAAAAAACTATAGTAAACTAGATTTTGGTTATTAATATAAAGTTAAAATCTTAATGACAAGCGCAAATTGTACGTAATGTGGCGGATAAGTGGTAAAAATCATCCCTGGTAACGCATTAAGGAATTTGTATCTTTAACCATCGCGCGGCCCGGACAAAGCTAAAGCTAACAGTTAGCCGAGGACTACGTAACATGCAACAAAAACACGGCTAACGGAAGCTAATGAATAGCCACGGACTAGCATGGATTATAACTTGACCGCTTGATTAACCATTCTTTCTATTCATTTAATTAGTCATCGAATACAGTACGATTCAGTTTATCTTAATGTAATATCATTATTTAAGATAGGCGATGTTAATTTGTCACCGTTTAGCACTTAGCATGTGTGCTAAGTGTCACGAGCTACGCACATAGATTTATTGAAACGTCACTAATAAACTTAAATAGATGCTTATTTAGGGTTTCGCATGTTTTGAGTGTTCATTTTAACGTTAAAAGTCAGTATATAATCATATTCATATCACTATATTTTCAAATAGTAAGTTCTTGGAGTGTACTATTTTATTAAATACATTTAGTTAGTAAAGCTATTTTTATGTCTATTATAAAATTTGATTTAACATGAGAAATTTTAGTAACAGTACGACATTTTAATTGGAACTAACAACGAAAATTATTTGTTTACTTATTTTTAATGGCTCTGTTGTTTTGGCTTCCTTAATGGGTTAAATACTGTCCCTTAAGCCTTCCACGTCAGATCAGTAGAAAACAAAAGAGAACATACTGTAAATAATCTGTTAAATGTTCCACAACAGGTGCCCCTGGTTTAACATAGTCTAGTTTTGTTGAAAACTAGTTAGCTTTATGTGCACATGCATCCCTTATGAACCAGTGCTTTGTCCAATGTCTCAGAAGCATTCAAGGTCTTACCAAAACATGAAGCAAAACACAAAGGTTCTTAAACATACCACCATTGTCTGCAAATGCCCCAAATGCAACCTCTCACCTTCCATGAAATTCATTTATGCATAAATTAATATTTCGCACGCAGTAAGTATTTTCAGTTCATTACCAGAAATTTAAAGGCCAGTATACTATTTTGTAGTCACATTTGTTTTGTCTTTGCATGATATTGTGTAGTATTTGATACAGTGAACAAAGTTTGTTAGTAACTTATCTTTAGTAAAATTAGAGGTACTTCTCAAGCTGTCTATCTGCCAAGATTTCCTTGCAACACTTTATATGACTAAGCAATCATTTCCTTGGTTACTTTGGCACCCTTTCTTTTAGCAGTTGTTTTTGCAAGGTGTTAGACAAGTAAATAATACAAGTGTGGCCTGTTTTTTGTCTGACCATATTGTTTTGGCACTTCAGCATGTTCAATAGCAAGACTGAGACTTACTCTGTTGGATAACTGCTGAAGCTTGTAGATTTTTATTCACAACATGACAAATGCTTTTGGAGATCGTTTTGATAGAGACAGGGGGATTTGTAGTTAATGCAGTGATAATGCATCAATTGATTCACTCTGTAATACTTTAAAGACATTAAATGTTCAGAGGAGCAGATGACATGAGTTTATCCTAATTTAATGCAAGATCTTGTACACACAATCCATTGAGAAAAGAAGTTTGTATCTTTATTGTAATTGTTAAAAAGCTTTGGAAGAAGCCTGAAAAATATCTACATAGTTGGAGGATTTAAAAGTTCAGTAGAATAAGTTTTGTCTTCTAATATAAAGTTTAGAGGAATAGGTGCATTAAGGACCTTCATGCAGACTTGATACTGATTGTAAGATGATTGAGAGTATTAAATTGTCGTCACTTACTGATTACTAATGGTTGCAGGTGAAGCTTTTTTGTACTAGTTTAAGAGACTGAGATACATTGTAAGCGTTATGTAGATGTGTCGGCTGGTTTAACTTCTGTGGTAATATTTATCTTTTGAATCGTATCTCACATACAGCTTTGCATTGCAGTTTGTCTGGTATCACACGTGCTCTTGTCAGAAGTTGCATTGCAGGGACCTGTTGGTTTTATAGGCCAAAGTTGAGGGGTTAGGTGATAATGTTTTGTCAAGGCACAATTTAAAAGTGCAGTAATTCTTCTACGTCTTATGTGGCAACTCCTTATCTTAGTTTTAAAGGGCAGTCCTGCCTGAATGTAACAAGTGTTTACCAGGTGTCCTGTATATACTTGTTAAATCTTCAACAGAGCGGCTCTGTAATGACTCTGAGTTGTTCTCAGCAGGTGACAAATGAGCAGTGAACATTTGACACCACTGGTGTGATGCTTGAAGCAACTAAATTATAGTATTGCGTCTGTAGATTGGCAGTCCTGTTGATCTATCCTGACCTTCAGCTCTACCCTCACTGTCTGTAGTCTGAAAGTTTGAAGATCAAATGCTGTTAAGACATCTCAATTTGCTTAGTTATCTACACTGTAAAGACATGTGAATTGTTAATAGCCAGACCAGCAGAAGTCGCCATGTCAGAATTGAGAATGAAGGCCCACCTAAAAAGCAATCAATAGAGTTGATGTTCTGTTCTGCACAGCTTTTGACAACAGTAGCCTTTGTGCAATTAACCAGTTAACATAGACCAAAAGTTCTTGAATGGCAGTGAGTCAAAAAATTATATTATCCTGTGTAGTCCTGTTCAGAGTTGTGATGTTCTTGCTGTGTTTTCCATGTCAAACAGGCAAGAAGATGGGGAACTGGAGGAAGGCGAGTTGGAGGATGATGGTGGAGAGGCAGAGGTGCCCAGCGGTGAGGGAGCTGATCCCCAGGATAAACCTCGCCACAGCAAAGAACGTCATGCCAGTGAATCGGATGATGAAAAGTCACATCGGCGCAGGAGAAAGAGAAAGAGGGAGAGAGAGCGTGAAAAAGAAAAAAGAAGGGCCAAGAAAAAGCGTAAATCTAAGCACAAGGTAAGTGTTTGTGTTGATATTGAAAGAAGCACTGCATTTATTTGACCAAAATACAGTAAAAACAGTACTATTGTAAAATATTATTACAATTTAAAATAACAAATAAATATTTTAAATAAAATATAATTTATTCCTGTGATTGCAAAGCTGATTTTTCAGCAGCCATTACTCCAGTATTCAGTGTCACATGATCCTTCAGAAATTATTCTAAAATGCTGATTTATTACTTAAAGTCCCTGTAAAGGCAATTCTGAGATTTGCTTCTAAACACATTATAAATGTATTGCTGAAACACGTTACAAAGACTGAACTGTGTAATACTGAATTGTGGAGTTAGACCGTTAGACAGTTTTTCACCATTTTTGTGTTCAGGATTTTTTGGGCGGGGCTAAAATGGTGGCTCGATGACACACTGGAGCCACTGAGCCTGGCCCCTCCCCTAACACTATCATAATTAGAGCGCGTTAGCATCAGTTCGCCCGCTCAATCGCGAGTTACTGTCAGTACCGTTAGTTATACAGCCTACAACTTACAAAACAGCTTACAAAATAAAAACGATGATATCAAGAAGAGGTGAATTCATTTTGTGAACAGCTACCTTGATGGAGAGCTGAGGATCACCACCAACACCTGCCTCTGCAGTGACTTTACACGGGATAGTTTTACACACTTTTTCTTTGGAGACAACTGGGATTCACTGATAATCCACTGGAGAATGGGGCCGAACCGACTATCTCCCGTGTCGGCCTTCATCCTCCAGTCCCGCCGACATCTGGTGCCATCGTCTGCAATATGTGCCCACCAATGAGTGTTGTCTTGTGTGCTTACGGCAGCTTCCCCGCGAGTGGGCGTGGTTTCATCGCTGACAGCGGACACGCCCCCAGCATTTGAGAGCAGAGAATCCTGCTCATTTTTTCAAGATTTTGATAAGCTATTTTATTTACTTGTCGGTTTTTTGTATCATTCAAATTTGGCTGGGAGGTTAATGACACGTTTTTCTGTGGTGTGACAAACTCAGAACACATAGTTAATTTTGACTTAACAGGGACTTTAAGAAACATTTCTTATTATTATCAATGCTGAAAACAGTTGTGCTGCTTAAACCAAAAAAACTTAAGTCACATCAGTGGGTTTAACCAGTAATATTGTACTAAATATTTTTGGTAGAAACGGTGATATATTTTTTTCAGGATTCTTTGATGAATAGAAAGTTCAAAAGAAAGAACAGCATTTATTTCAAAGAAAATATTTTGTGACATTATACATGTCTTTACTGTCACATTTGATCAATTTATTGTGTCCTTGCTGAATATATTGTTTTTAATCCTAATGACCACAAACATTTGACCGGTAGTCTATATCATCTGTATCATCTTATCAAATTTATTTGTGTGCGATTCAGCGTCACGCATCCTCCAGCGATGACCACTCAGACTACAGTGATGACTCCGATTACAGTCCCAGTGAAAAGAGGAAGTACAGGGAATACAGCCCTCAGTATCCTCCCACTGTGAGTAGAACATAATTTTGTTCTCTTTAAAATAACATTTATATTAGTAAAACATTTGTATTTGATTTATTTAAAGTAACACTCATAACACAACTAGACTAGATTGGCCAGCCAACTAGATTAGGTTTTAATCCCAGTCTATATTTTGTAGTCTCAAGGAGGTTACCCTCCTGCTTCCTCTGGTCATGGAGGTCCCATGCCAAAGAAAGGCGGCTATATGAAGATGGACAAGCAGGGCTATGGTGGATATGATGACTATGAGGAGGAAACATATGAAGGTGAAGAGGATGAGGACATGGGTGATGATGACTATGATGATTTCACCAAGGAATTAAACCAGTACCGTAAGGCCAAAGAGGTTGGAGGTGGTCCACGTGGCAGAGGTGAATGTTAGTTTAAAAATAAGATATAAATTAGCTTGAATGGTTTTGGCTGAATGCATATCAACAGAAGTGCTATACATTATCTCTAATAATGAGCAGGTAGACTGTAGAGTTTATTGTTTAGCTGCAATGTCATAAGTATGACAAGGATCACATGTTCAGTGTCTGCATACTTCATTTCTTCGGCTCAAAGAAGTGTGTGAATTCACACCAGTGTGTCTGTGTGATTACATCTGCTGAGCCTTATTACTGTCACACAGGTGGCAAAAACCGCATGAAGAACCAGAGAGGTCGAGGCAGAGGAGGAATGAGGGGACGTGGTGGGAGAGGAGGAGGCAGAGGGAGAGGACGGGGCAAAATGGGAGGAGAGAATGATGATGGTGATGGCATGTATGGAGATGAGATGGAGGTGGGTCATAGTTTTTTAACACCAAACCAAGCTCATACAGCATATCCAGTGTTCTTATAGTCATGGAAATATAAGAGAATTTTAATATTGTGGTTTTCAGGTCTAGAAAAAATAGACAATTAACACAATCTGAAAAAAAAAAAAACTATAGGGAATATAGCTCTGCTATAAAATATTTAATTGTCTAAAATTGCATTTTTGTGAGTGTAAATCAAAAATTATTTTCCAAAAATTATGAATAACTGGAAAATACATGATTGGTCAGATATCCCATCTATTCCATATCTGGGATTATCAGATCTGTCATTATTACTATGCAAGCTATACACATCAAATCAGTCAGTTTCCCTAAAGCATGCATGTTTTATTTGACAGTATGGAGATGATGAGTATGACAACATGGGAGACGATGACTATGATGACTATTCAAAAGAACTAAACCAGTACAGGAAATCGAAAGACAGAGGGCGGGGTGAGTTTTGCTTGATTAATAGATGTTGAGGTAAAACATTATTTATGTTTGAGTGTTTGTCATTTCTAACCTTATTTTTCTTTTCTATAGGTGGAAAAGGTGGACGAGGTCGCGGGAGAGGGAAAGGAGGTCGAGGAATGAACCGGGGCAGAGGGAGAAATCGAGGGAGGGGCCGTGGAGGAGACCAAGGTCCTGATGAAGATAACAACGGAGAAATGGACATGGGGGTAAGACAGTTCTTCAGATTATCCTCTTGGTTCATATTTAATCAGCGGAACATAAATTAGCATCTGAATTATTTGTTCTCTGACTGCTTTAGGATGGATCTGGAGGCCCAAGGAGACATGAGCAAGAGAAACATGGGCCAGACAAGAAGGGGAAAGCCATCTGTAAATACTATATTGAGGGCCGCTGTACTTGGGTAAGCACAGTAATCCAAATTTGGAAGATGTTGCAGATAAAATTGGTTGAAACACAATTTAGATGTGCTTGTTATTTCTGAGTATTAAAAGAAAGTATTGTAAGTTTAAATAAATGTCTGACTAATTAGATGATGTAAAATCAAACATGACTTGTTGACAACAATAGTTACTTTTGTACTAATGCTGTCAATTTATCATCAGGGTGACCACTGTAACTTCAGCCATGACATTGAGCTGCCTAAGAAGAAAGAACTCTGCAAGTTTTACATCACTGGCTTCTGTGCACGAGCAGAGAACTGTCCCTACATGCATGATATCCTTTGGTCATTTTGCTTGCTGTTATTGTTACTTACTTATCTATATATAAGGACTTGCACTCTAAAAAAAAGTGTTTCCACACGTGTCAAAATAACTCCTTGACTCCACTGCACGTGATTTCCCTTGCAAGTTGTTCCATACCACAGGGAACTGTGTGAATGGTGAGGAGTGCATGTTCTCTCATGAGTCCCTAACAGAAGATACTCAAGAGCTGCTGGATAAGGTGGTCATCGCAGATATTTTAAATGTAGTTGTAGCGTTGTTGTTTCTGTTCACCCTGACTAACATCACACGTTTTTTCCGATGAAGATGCTGGCAGAGGATGCAGAAGCTGGTGCAGAAGATGAGAAAGAGGTTGAGGAACTGAAAAAGCAAGGCATTAACCCTCTTCCAAAACCACCCCCTGGTGTTGGTCTTCTCCCAACTCCACCAAGACCTTCTCCAGGGGATTCTTCC
Organism: Coreius guichenoti; assembly: GCA_039654105.1. Lineage (NCBI taxonomy): Eukaryota > Metazoa > Chordata > Actinopteri > Cypriniformes > Gobionidae > Coreius > Coreius guichenoti. Next base: position 25,810,425 of record CM077174.1, read on the forward strand.
ACGCCTATGGAATTTGGAATGCCTGTTGCCCCACATGGTAATATGCCTCCAAGTGGTCCACCAGCTCCAGGCCCTGGTGCTGGCCCAGGTCCTGGTCCTGGAGTTGGGTCCTGCCCAGGCCCTCCTCCTCCCTGCCCAGATGGAGGCACCTTCCAAGGGCCACTAAACCCCAACGGTCCTCCTCCACCACCTATGGGTCCACCACCTGCTTGTGGAGGAAATGCTGGGAAGAAGATTCCCTCCTTGTTTGAGATTGTGGTGAAGCCCACAGGACAGCTAGCACAAAAACTGGGTGTCAGGTTAGCTATCTTTTTCTTTCTATCAAGTAATTGTGGTTTACTTACTAGCCACATACAGAATATACTGACATAGATGCACTCTTTTACAGAGGACCAGGTCCTGGTAATGCTGCTGCAGGTGCTGCAGGACCTCAGGGCCCTCCTGCAGGTCCCCCAGGTGCACCTCCACCTCGATTTCCTGGTGCCCCGCCACCAGGACACATGGTTCCAGGCGGTCCTCATGATATGCCTCCTATGGGCCCATCTAACATGAATCAAGGCCCTCCATCAGGTCCGCCAATGATGCAAAATTTTGGCCAGGGAGAAGGGCCACCAAATCCGGGCATGATGCCTCCAGGTGGTGGATCGTCTGGTAACAACTTCTATGATAACTTCTACCACCAGCAGCAGCAAGTCATGTCAATAGATGGAGGTGGAAGAGATGGTGAGTTTATATTGTATTTTAACTTTGCCTTTTGCATATTGCTTTTGCATGCTCAGAATTTACAAAACCAGTTGCATTTAAGCATTTGTTAGATGTTTTTATCCAAACTGATTTTAAATTTGATCAGTACATGCGTTCCCTGATAGTCGAACCAATGACCTTGTTGTTGCTAGCACCATGCTCTACCAGTTGAGCGGCTGTGAGCTACTTTATTGTCCTACTCTGCTCTATTTCTGAAACATTAGTATTCAGCCCTTTTCTTTGCCTCCCGGTACAGGTGACAGCTTTCAAGGGGTAGGTGGTGGAAACTTCAACGATCAGTCACCTGGGAACCAGAATTCTGGAAGTGTAGAGGGTGCAGCTAATGTAGGCCCAACTAATCAGCCTGGGATGGCAGTGCCAGATTTCCTGCCCCCAGCACAGCGTGTGCTGTTTATGAGACTCCAGCAGAAACAGCAGGAAGATGAGGAGAGAGCCAAGAGGCTGGCTGAAGGAGGAGGAACTGAGAGGGAGAATGAAGGTACTACTGCACAACATCATTACTTGTGCTGGCAATATTCTATACAATATCATATAACATATTTTCTGTAGAAACAACATGCATAGCTTTTATACAGGAATGTTCCCTTTTTACCCAAGTACCTTACAAGGAAGCTTTTTTATTATAACATTTTTGTCATACAAATAGCTGAGGTTTTCAAAGTGCTGACTTCAAATGTATATGTTGCCAAGGCTATTTCTGGGAAGGAAACATCTCAGGGACTCTGCGCAGAGCTTGACCCTGCCCAGGACTTCATAATACTGTAAACATCCTCTGGCCTAAGGTTGCGCAATCTTACCACAAAAATATCTTGTCCCTCCACTAGATGGTGCTTTATTGCACTAACACTACTGAAACTAACAGAGGCTGATGTTTACAGATGAGACTTCCAGCAAAAGAAAATCAGATTCAGGGCATGAAACTTTTTTACTTTAGGCACTGGTGCTCCCAACTTCAAAAAGTTATGTGATAGAATTGTTATGTGATAGAACGGTGGACTGGTCACTGTCTCACAGCAGGCACATACTGTGCAGTAATTAGCAAAAGTTTTGTAGAGAAATGAAAACAGGTCGCACCTCAACAACTATTTGTATTCGCACAAATGTAATGTATTTTGAGGTCGCACAGATAAAATTTCGGGAGCATTTGCGACCAAAGTCATTGCAATTTCAAGCCTTGAGATTGAGCTCTAAATCTGTGCACTTCCTTTTACTTACAGGAGATTCAGCAAACTGGTATTCCAGTGAAGATGAGGATGGTGGTGGCAGTGTCACTTCCATTCTTAAAACCTTACGCCAACAAACCCAGACCCAAGGCCCTGCCAAGCAGGATGGAGCTCCCAGTGACCCTCGTCTACAAAAGTCTCAGCCCGCACTGGCACCCAGCCGACCAGCAGACCCCCGGCTGGCACGAGACCCACGTTTGTCTCGGAACACAGACTCTCAGGCACCCGAGGCCAGTGCTTCATCCTCCCTATCTCCTACCCCTTCAGACCCCCGACTTGCCCGGCATGTAGCTGCCCATGCCCCTAAACCTGAGCCTCCACTTGTGTACAAACCCCCTCCGTTGACTGCCTCAGCCAGTAATGAGGAAGAAGAAGGTGAGAGGATGCTGAGGGACAAGCCCGTGCCCATCCCTCTTGACCCTTTAATGGGGATGGCTTTGCGTGATCCCCGCTCACAACTACAGCAGTTCAGCCATATCAAAAAGGATGTAGTCCTGAACAAGCCTTCGTTTTCTAAGGCGGTGCTGTGGAGTCCTGAAGACCTCATCCCTATCCCCATTCCCAAACAAGACTTGCTCCCTCTGCCCCCTGGCATCCCTCCAGTTACCGCTATGGATCCTCGTCTGTCTCGCACCCAGCCCCAGCACCACTCCGCTTCTCTTCCTCCTACTGCTCCTCCTGCTGAGCAGTCGAATCAATCTTCCTCTTCCCTTCCAGACTTTGAGCTGCTCTCCCGCATCCTCAAAACGGTCAACGCCACTTCATCCAGCCCCACTCAAGGTGCTTCTACAGGAATCTCTTCACCTCCGTCCATCTCTGCTGAGAAGCCTGTTGACCCTCGCATGGCACGAAAAGCCCCTGCCGACCCCCGACTCCAACCACAGAAATCTGCCCTTAAGTCCACCTCGGAGCCACCTGCTCCTCAAGGATCTCCCCCAGCTGCCTCCTTATCTCCACCTTCCTCCAGCCCCACCATCGCACCCTATGACCCTCGGCTGCTATCGGCAGGAGGGTCGGTTAGAGGGGTGGGATCTGGCAGTGGCGGTAGTAGTGGGGGCGGCAGCAGCAGCGTGCTGAGTGGCATCAGTCTGTACGATCCTCGGACTCAGGGCTCAGACAAGGCAGAGGGTTCAGGGGCAACTAGAAACACTAGCCCTCCCCCTGAACCAAAGTCAAGCGAAAGTACAGCAGCCTCAGCCAAGCCCAAATCTAAAGAGCCGCTGTTTGTGCGCAAGTCTGCACTGGACCAGCCGGAACCAGAGAAGAGCTCGACGGAGCAGACTACAGATCGCTACAACAGCTACAATCGCCCTCGACCCAAACCTTCACCTTCGCCCAATGCAGGGACTGCTGCAGGGACCCCTGCTACAAGCGGTCCATCCGCAGCTGGTCAGGGCCCTGCTGGTTCTGCAGAGCAGCCAGCAGGGGTCCACAACCTCCCTGTATCCACACTGTTCACCATGGTAAAGCAGGTCAACAAACCAAGCGGCACCGGCAGCCCGTTTGGCGGCAATAGCCCCGCCCAGCCTGACACGGCTGAACAGGACAATGCCTCTCTAAAGGACGTTTTCAAAGGCTTTGACCCCACAGCATCACCGTTTTGCCAGTGAATTACTGTGCTGTTGTGAGCTGCTTTAGGACTTTGAGGTGTGCAGCTTCACTGATACCTGATATATAAAGGTATTCTACCCTGCCAGGTTACACACCACAGTATTCACATATATATTTCTATTGGATGGTTGGGATTGGAAGGGATTAAGTCTGTACTAGTGAGGGAAAGATGAAAACTAAATGTCTATTTTAAAAACCAAATAAGAAACGTTTAAATAAATGTTCATTTTAAGGACCTCTATGGGTGTGTACATCAAGAGACACTGAATTACATTAATTTTGGCATTGTAAAAGACAAACATTTTCCTCAGCCTACACCAAACAGGTTTGTTGGATTATGACCCATTAACCCCGCTACATCATCCTGCTTAAGTTTGCCGACTGACTTACTCCACCTGGCCGCAGGGAGACTTCATTTACTGCCACTCCCTCTGCCTCCTTTGGTGGAACTGAACTAGTTCCTGTTGCTCATCGTCAATTTTCATTTGCTTCCCACCAGCGATTTAGATCCTTTTAATAAATTTTAGCTATATTTCCTCTGCTTAGACTAGTTAGCTCCTTTTTCATGTCTGTATGGATGCCCCTTATATTCCTATTGTTTCAAATTCGTGTTTAGTCTGTTGATGCCACTCCACAGATAAGACCTACTGTTGTACGTGTTTGTCACATGTGAGATAATTTTAATTTATTTTTTATACTTAAGCGGTCTGCTATTTTTTTTTCTTTGTAACGTGGCTGTCAAATTGAACCATTTTATGAATGTGTGTATATATATATATATATATATATATATATATATATATATACATGTGTATAGTACATATTCTTCACATCTGGTTTGTAAATTACCTTGAATTGCTCAACAGCTGATGTTGATGGAAAATATATCATGTGTTTCTTTTGTTCTTACAGCTCTGTCACTCTTTCCCCGAAACGTGGTATGTCTCATTGACTGCTCTGAAGTATCTGGGTTTTTGTTTTTGGGTTGCCTCTCTGCGAAATGACAGCTTTGTAAATTGAAAAGTGTCCATATTTGACTAAAGGTAACATTTTGTAATCATTCATTGTAGGTGAAATTGTGAAGTATTTAATAAAGGCAATACCAGATTGAAATCTAGCAGGACCTCAAACAATGGGTGAATCAGTGGTGGTGGTTGTATCTTGATTCATTCTTCCATTTGTCTGTGTGTGAGCTTGATATGACTCATTTCCTCTAGATTCCAGGTCTTCAACATTCCTAACTCTGACTGGCTAGTTTGCAAAAAAAAAAAAAAAAAGAAAATCTGACACCATTCACTCATCCTCATGTCGTTCCAAACCTGTAAGACTTTCCTCTGCAGAACACAAAAAGAACAACAATGTTGGTTACCAGTTTTGGTGACCATAATATTGGTTTTGACACTATTGACAAGATAAAAACAATTCTCAAAATATATTTTGTTCCACAGAAGAATTAAAAAAGCCATACAGAATGACGCGAGGGTGAGTAAATAATGACAGAACTTTTATTTTTGGATGAACTAAGTGTCATGTAGGTTACCTTTATGGCATATCAAAAACCGTTTCATCACCAATGTTAACTGAGGAGAAATTTCAGCCTACTTAAAATGGTGTCCATTTGTTTTTCATCTCAACAGTGTCATTTGCTGTTAGGTTGAACCTCCCTAAATGAGAAGCCCCAGAAAAGATCCTATTTGACTGTTTTACATTTAGTCCGTTATAAACACATTTCTATACAGGGCACCACCACACCCTGCTGTTTCTATAACTAGAGTGGCAAGAGTGTTGATTTTCTTTGGCAGGGGAAACAGGCCTCGATTAAACAGAGGCTACATTTGCCTAATGTTCTTATAAAGCAGCTTATTTTAGCCTAGCTCCTTTGTTTTAAACTGAATGCAAAGCTTTTCTCAGAACAAAACTACAGCTACTTGTCACGGATGTACCGTCAACACTAATTGAAAAAAGAAGAGTTGAATGATGCATTTTAACTTTTTAATCACTAATCCTCTTAAGGCAACAACTAAATTTAAAATAGGCTTGAATAAATATAGTGTCCCTCATATTAACCAAAAAAAGATTTTACAAGTTTTAATTTCTTGTATAAAAATGTTTTATATTTTAAATATATAGGCCATGAAATACAATTAAAAGTAAAGGTCTCTGCCATTTAATCCACAGTTAATAAAGCCTCACAATTAAATGATTTATGTGGGGAAAAAATGTCAGAGACTACCGATAAAAATATTTTACTGTGAGCCTATTTTTAGTTTTACTTTAACTGGAAGCCCTGCTGCCAATCTAGAACTGTTTAGGAGATTAAGTCGTACTAAACATCATGCCAAATTTCTACAGCCATCATGTTTGCGATTCCCATGTGGTCACAACTACAACCTTCTCTTTGGTCCCTCCACCCTATTTCCTGCCCTCTTTGAGGAATTCCACCCAGCGCTCGTTTTTCTTGGGAAGACTAATCTGAGTCCGGGACTGGAGCAGGAACGAGATGTCTGCTTAAGAGACCTCAAAAACAAAACTGGCTTCCTTTGGAAAAAACAGATGGGGAAATTCAATCAGTCAATGAGTGGATTCTCCCTTTTCACTCAAAACACTTTCTTCCTATTCCACTGCTGTGGATAAAGGGGAAATAACATATTAAAATAGATTATGTAAAATAATATTCTGGTTGTGACAGAAATAGCATAGAATATTCAAAGTCCTTTGCTTTAAAAAAAAAAATACAATTATGAAATGCAGTTTAACTGCAGTCATTGCAACTTTTTAACCAAGCCATTTAATGTCGGCTTCATGTATGCTTCACAGCAAGATTACTGTAAAAGAACATTTTGGTTTGGTTGATTTAATGTGAAGTCCTGTAACCAATTAAAATGTACTTAAATACTAATAAATAATAAATAAACTTTTTCAACTATAATTTTAAAGGTGAAAATATTTTCATATCATTAAAAATAATATACTTGTTTTAGTCAGTATTATGTTTTCTTAGGGTTACTCCATTGGACCTCAACAAAATGTTTGGTCAAAATATGTTTTTTTTTGTGTGTGTGCCTCTATTATGCTATTTTAAAGGCTCCAGCAACAGGTTTGCATACATCAAAGGTCAAAAAACACTTTAGTTTTCTTATAATATACACTGCACATCACCACATTTTTCAATGATTCTCAAGTGACTGGACGGATGAATCAGTCTCTCTAAATCCCTCCTTTCCTCGAGCCTGCTCTGCTCTGATTGGCCAGACGACCCAGTCTGTTGTGATTGGTCTACTGCTTACAGCACGCGTTTCGGAAGCTAAACGCCCATTACCATAACTGAGCTTCAGCTCCGGAGGCTTAGCGTTTGTACACACAGTAAAGACCGTAACAATGACATCGATTTTACCATATCAATCCGAGCACGAGTCAGATGATGAAACATTGGAAGAACTAGCTGTTCAACCCGAACCTCCATCGCAAGGATGACTTTGCAGGACGTTTCTCAGTGATACACTACTCAGTTTGTCGTACGTTATGAGATGTTGCAGCTGTAATTCCTCACCATCAGCATTAACAAGTGTACTGTACACTCACCTAAAGGATTATTAGGAACACCTGTTCAATTTCTCATTAATGCAATTATCTAATCAACCAATCACATGGCAGTTGCTTCAATGCATTTAGGGGTGTGGTCCTGGTCAAGACAATCTCCTGAACTCCAAACTGAATGTCAGAATGGGAAAGAAAGGTGATTTAAGCAATTTTGAGCGTGGCATGGTTGTTGGTGCCAGACGGGCCGGTCTGAGTATTTCACAATCTGCTCAGTTACTGGGATTTTCACGCACAACCATTTCTAGAGTTTACAAAGAATGGTGTGAAAAGGGAAAAACATCCAGTATGCAGCAGTCCTGTGGGCGAAAATGGCTTGTTGATGCTAGAGGTCAGAGGAGAATGGGCCGACTGATTCAAGCTGATAGAAGAGCAACTTTGACTGAAATAACCACTCGTTACAACCGAGGTATGCAGCAAAGCATTTGTGAAGCCACAACACGCACAACCTTGAAGCGGATGGGCTACAACAGCAGAAGACCCCACCGGGTACCACTCATCTCCACTACAAATAGGAAAAAGAGGCTACAATTTGCACAAGCTCACCAAAATTGGACAGTTGAAGACTGGAAAAATGTTGCCTGGTCTGATGAGTCTCGATTTCTGTTGAGACATTCAGATGGTAGAGTCAGAATTTGGCGTAAACAGAATGAGAACATGGATCCATCATGCCTTGTTACCACTGTGCAGGCTGGTGGTGGTGGTGTAATGGTGTGGGGGATGTTTTCTTGGCACACTTTAGGCCCCTTAGTGCCAATTGGGCATCGTTTAAATGCCACGGCCTACCTGAGCATTGTTTCTGACCATGTCCATCCCTTTATGACCACCATGTACCCATCCTCTGATGGCTACTAGGATAATGCACCATGTCACAAAGCTCGAATCATTTCAAATTGGTTTCTTGAACATGACAATGAGTTCACTGTACTAAAATGGCCCCCACAGTCACCAGATCTCAACCCAATAGAGCATCTTTGGGATGTGGTGGAACGGGAGCTTCGTGCCCTGGATGTGCATCCCACAAATCTCCATCAACTGCAAGATGCTATCCTATCAATATGGGCCAACATTTCTAAAGAATGCTTTCAGCACCTTGTTGAATCAATGCCACGTAGAATTAAGGCAGTTCTGAAGGCGAAAGGGGGTCAAACACAGTATTAGTATGGTGTTCCTAATAATCCTTTAGGTGAGTGTATATCCACCAACAAACCGATGTGTATATTTCTAATTTATTGCGTTGCACATGTGGGAACTGTATCAATAACAGCGCATGTTAGCCGAGCACTAACGTGAATGACTGATGTAATCAATAATTAATCATACTTACAGGTTGTGATTCTGAGGAGCAAGCTGGTCTGAAAAAACTGGGTACTGACCCATCTTTCAAGAGCAAGCATTTTGCGAATTCCACGTTGAACTCCGAGATTTGAGAAGCAGTCGTCAGTAAAATGTTTGAGGGTGTGTCAAGTTGTTCGCGGGTGGACAACGTACAACATAGGCGGGCATTATGCAAATATATTTTCTAGTGAAGTAGAACCAGCACACAGTAGGATTCGAAATACAAACGACTCGTATCGGCGTTTCCGAGTTGATTTTTTCTTTTTGGAGACAATAACTTGTGCACTTTTGACTTTACAACTTTGTAGAATGTTTACATTCACAAACAGCTATATTACACACTGCATGAAAGGGAATATTCGAAAAACCATAATAGGGGCACTTTGATAAACGACCCAGTCATGAGGTTCTAAAAGGGGTCCACTGTGTTTTCTTGTCACATGACGTACATGGCTGTGGATATGTCACACTGAGGACAGTTACACCATCATTAACAATTGATGCATATACTTGGTTATACCAAGTAAGCAACTTTCACTTTCAACTCAACATGCATTACGTGTGTCTGTGTGTGAAAGAGCTGCTTAATTATAATTACTGCAGTGAATTCAAACATAGTCTACTGAGTTCCCACAGCAGCCCCTTGGCCCTCTGGGAACTCTCTGCACTAAATGGGTCATATGGTCTGTTTATTTCTTTTCCTGCTGAGCTGTGCCTTTTCCCAGGTCTGCTCTCATTAAATTGCTGTAGTAAATCACACCAATTTTTGTGACGTCAATGAAACTGAAGTGTTAAGCTATTTCAGACTCGGCTAAAGATAAATATGCAAATATTTTATTTGTCACTCTTTGTTCTATTTAAGTCCTTTGTAGCGTTTTCTTATCTTATATTGTATTCACTGCCCACACTGGCAGCAAAGTGTCCTTGTGAGGAACAGAGACTAAACAGGCCATGAATGGAATCATGTATTGTGACAAACTGGTTAAATTCTGTTCATTTGTGTTTATGGCATGCAGGCTTTTAAAACATTCTTCCACCTTTCGAACTCCAGTTACAGTTTAATTTGTCTGTACACACTGTAAACCCTAATGCTCAAACTAATTAATTGGTTTGAGTAGAGCCAACTCAAATTAAACAAATTAGTTCAATCAAATGAACTTTTATGAGTATTTAGAACTTTCTTTTTCATGGTGATGAGCATGAGCTTAGTTTGAGAACAGATATACAGTATGTTAAATGTTCTATATTGCTGTACTCATTCAACAAGTGCTTTGCTATGCTAATGCTATCAAAGCATTGTGTTACCAATTAGCAAGGTAGCATTTATTGAATTAGCAAGTTAAAGCTAGCCAAGTTTCCACTACTAAAAATAGTTGATCATTTTAATTTAAATGTATGAATTAACTTACTCAAATATTTGAAGTTAAGAGCAATTAAAATGTATGAGTACAAAATAAAAATCAGCAAATTCTGCTTACTTAAACTTTAAATTTCTTAACTTAAAAAATTTGATGTAACTTTTTTTGTGTTGCCACCTTATTCAGGTTTACAGTTCAGTGATTTATCAAGCTCCATCTACTGTATACAACATAACAATGTTATGTTATTTATTCTATAGATAGAACAAAATAAGCACTATTATACTAAAAAGTCTAATTAGCATTTACAGACATCAATATGCCAGACATCAGTAAAAGACACAACTGTTGAGTGTGATTTCATAGTGGAATTACAGTTCTTTTTCCATCTTAGCTTAGTGTGTCATCCTCCCAGTATGCCTTCTGACAGGCCTGTGCGCTGAACACTGTGAAAACACTCAGAGCACTAATGCAAACCACATGTCATATCTCGAAATTCCCAGAATTCCCGCTAGTAAGGTCACTTAGCTAGTCAATTGTCCTGCAAAATGGGTCTCTCGTTCAGCATTCCCCATTTACTGCCCATTCATACAATATACACAGTAACATCTTTGATGGATTGACGACTTGCAAGGGCCCCGCTGAAGGGGGTGCTGGTTGACCCGTGGGTTTATCCTGGCCCTCTGTGTCAGAGCTGACCAGTAACTGAACCCTCAAGTGCTAAACCACTCATTAATTCAACCAGAACAGACATTAGACCTTCCAAGGAATATGTGGAGGAGGACGGGACGGTCTTAATCCTCAGATGGTTTCTGCAGTAATCGTGAATTGGGTGTTGTAACAAATATATGTGACTTTATTGAAGACTCCACAGTTTCACAAAACATCACAGAGTATTTATGCCACTACAGTTTTGTCTGTCAGAGGCGAAAGGGGAATTTCTAGGTCACTGAATCATAGTCTAAGGAACTTTTTCACACAGATAATGAGACACTATGGAATACTATTCAGACAAGTGGGTCAACACTATGATACATAAGGTGAAAAGATGTTGAAATTTACAGGAAAAGCTCTGAAGACTTATTCCAACACACTGAATACTGAAAACATATTATACTGTGAAAAACAGGTTTGAATGCGGTGTGTTGAATGTGTGTTAAAGTTATAAATGTCAGTTCTGTGAATGTTGGAAGTCTGATAATAATTCCAGAGGTAGTCGTTGATTTTAACATTAACTGGAGCTTAAACCCACAGAGCCATAAAACAGAGACCTGTTTTAAAGGATGGTTTGAGAGGGCCTTGTATGCATATTTGTAGTCTGAGATCAACTTGGCCCATAGTAAAACTACATAGACTGTGTCAAACAAATGTTTCTAATTTGGAGAAAATTTATTTAATAAAAGTAGGTTCTCTTTGTGGTTTTCAACATATTTTAAGGTGCTCACGTTTGCATTTTTGTCTTCAAACGCTCTGATGATCTGCTAGTCAGTCACATAGATATTCATCACTGTTTCAAGCTAAAAACACATCAAATTGATTCATCTGGTTTCTTTGGAAAGGTGTTACAGAATTATGCCATAAAAAAAAATAAAACTTCCAAAACGATAATCAGAATGGATAAAGTAGCCTATAGAGTTAACGTTTTATAACTCCTGATTCTTAAAAGTTACTTTAGCTAAATGGTATAATGGATTGTAGCCAGACTGATTTATCCACATTAAATAATATACAGTATTTAACTTACAAATACACAAAACCAGTTAAAGCCACAGTGTTTTTTGCAAAGCATTTTTATATTTGAATGAACTTTCATTTTAAACATTTTTTTCATTTCAAACTTTTAATGCTTGTCAATTAAAATATATAAACAGTTTCGTGATTATTCTATGTAGGCCTATATTAATTTGTTCAAGAATTATTTTTGAAAAAGGTTAGAGTGTTGCCAGTAAAGGGATATTACAACATTGTTTCTGTACTTATACAACCTGTCTTGCTTTGTTTTTAGGCTATTTATGAGACCTACAGGGTAGGGCTTGTCACTCTCATGAGGGCAAAAAACATTGCTATGCATTTGGTATGCTCAGTGGTCTGAAGGTTGAGCAAAAGTTCACCACTAAATCAAACTTCTGTCATCATTTACTCATTGTCATGTCATTCCAAACCCATCTGACTTTAGTTCTTCCATGGAAAGCAAGAGATAAGAGATCAATTATCCACGGGACACATTTACCATAATGTTAGAGCTACAATGAAAGTAGATGGGGACTGGGAATGTCAAGCTTAAAAAAGATAACAAAACACCATAAAAATAGTCTACTACTGAAACACCTAAGTCATATGATAGCTTTGAGTGAGGAACAGATTGAAATTTAAATTGCTGTTGACTAAAACTTGTGTTTGACATCCCTGGTCACCATTTACTTTCATTGTAAAAGAGCAGCGTGGGCATTATACTATAAATAATGTCTTTTGTGTTAAACAGATGAGAAAAAGTCATAAGAGTTTCGAAAGGCATAGGATTGAGAAAATTGTGTAAAAATCGTTCTGAAGCTTTTACGAGTGAACTGTCCCTTTAATTACAAAAAAATAAAAAATAAAATAAAAAATAACTGACGGAAGAAACGAGCACAAAATATGCTGTGCCTCTGCCTATATTAGTGCGCATTTCAATACATCTTTGAAAAAGATAGTCACCGTACAGTGGTGCAAACCCTCATTTTAGGCTTCCTCCTACTGCCAAAAAATGTCATCATTCACGAGCATCATTAGCGCACGCCCCCGTCCCTGCCCTGCTGCAGCTCGTCACGCTCAGCTTCAGCTTCAGCTCACTTAAGAGGTTTATAGCAACCCTACCGAGAACGCGCACAGAGAACAGCTTATCCACTAACACCCCGGAATAACATACCAGAACAAACGAGGGTTTCAACGCAAATATCAAAGGCAAGTACAGATACTTTCACATGAAGTTTTGAGCGTTGTAATTTAAATATCAACTTGTTAAACTCTACGTGAGTGCTGAGATTTACTGTCAAGATGTGTCAGGTTATGATTAGCCTACTTGGTTGAATCTGATACATTGGCATTTTATTTACACTATAAAAACTCATTAACACTGAAAAGTTTGCTTCTTTAAATGTTTAAGGAAACTTTTAATTTAATTTCTGATTACGAAAATTGAACTGAAAACTCTCAGAACTCATAAAATCAAGTAGACACGACAGACATTATTGTAAGCACACATATTATTACAAAGTGATGAAAACACTGTTTACAGTGGAAAATGGCTTTTTCATTGCACAAATCAGGATCTTGGTGACTGTAAAAGCCCTTAATTATTATCTATACTTAAACAAGGTTTTAGTCTCATCCACGTCTCAGCTATATGCAAAAAAATAAGTAATTTTAATTGAACTGATTTAAAAATAAATAAATAAATAAACTGATAAAATAACCAACCCCACCATTCTCTAAAGTCTAAACACCATGGTGGGTGTGGACTGAAGTCTCAGCTATGTTAAAGCAATGACACCATGTGGTTCACTAGGGAAATCCGGGAATTGGCTGATCTCAAGGACTAGCAGTTTAACCATTACATAATAGGAGTGTGTCAGTGTAACTGGTCCAAGTGATTTTCTGAAGGTCAAGAGGACGGATGTCATATAAGAGAAATACATTAGGTGATGCTTCTGCTCACCATTGACAGAACACACAGCTTTTAAACATTCAATATATATTTTTGTCTTTCTTTTAACAAACATGTTTTCACAGTTGCGTCACACTGTGAAACGACTGTGAACAGTCTAAACGGTAAAAACATATGGCTCTCATAGAGAAACGATAACAGAAAAGTGCTTGTTTTAATGCACGCAGTGCCAGCAATGATTAATAATTACATAATTAACTTAAGTCTGCTGGGTGAAGCAAAAATAACCACTCTGATGCTGTCTTTTCCCTGTCTATGATCTGGATACATTTGCAGTCACATAAACAAGAACTGGTCGAAGCTTACCCTCAGACTGAACCAACTTACTTATATATATAACATTTAGCCTATATAACATTTATATATCATGAAAATGTTTTACTCCAAGTAAATAATAATACTGTGCTGTTAGTCTGTTGTATTCAGTGATGGAAAGAAAGGTTGTGCAATCTTCACACTATTTAAATGTTGAATACAATAGTATACATCAGTGTGGATGTAATTTAATGTCTGGAGTTCAAAGGAGAAAAAACTGGGGATTTCTAATCTCCCTTTTTACTGCCAATAATGTTCTGGGGCAGTCAAAATACTCATGAAGGCATACATGCAAACAACATCTTTTCTATTATATCTTATAAAAAAAATCCAACAAATCCCTGAAACATGTTTTGGAATAAGTGAAATGTCTGAGGGTTTGTAATTTATAGGTAAGTAGCTGCAGAGACCAGAGAGAAAAAATATAAATCACTGCTCAGGGGAGAAGAAAAACAGAGTTGTTTTCTTTCTTGGTTATATTGCACAATAAACATGTGCTTTTCTGTGTGTATGTGTGTGTGTGTGTTTAATTCTACAACACACTCTTGACTTTCACAGGTTGTAAATCTTTCTTCTCCTTTTTTGTTCCTCAGATCTGCTGTTGTGATGATACATTCCAGGAGCTGCTGAAGAGTTTACATAAGACATAAAGGACGTCGCTTCCAGCTGCCATTTGGGGATTTAAAAGTGATAAAGGTATAAAAGTATATAAAAGTATAAAGGTGACCGACCAATCAAAACGTATGAAAGAGCTAATATCAGACTGAGGACTAGGTTCCTCTTCATTTCTGCTACAAATATCATCACAGCACAGACGTTTCACACCAAATACTGGGAAACAGAATGCCAGCCAAGACACCCATATACTTAAAGACATCTACACCAAAGCGAGGCAAGAAGTTGAAAATACGGGACGTTCTATCAGGCGACATGATAAGTCCGCCGCTGGGTGATGTTCGTCACAGTGCCCATGTCGGACCTGAGGGAGAGGGGGACATGTTTGGCGATGTGGGATTCTTGCAAGGCAAACTTGACATGCTTCCTGCCCTCAATCAACCGCCCAGCTCTCGTTCTCACAGCATGGACAGAAGAATGGATGAGATCTTCGATGTGAACTGCAAGAGCCACACTTACCATCGCAGTCATAATTCTCATCACAATTCTCTCCTCAAAACCACAATCTCCATGCCAGTGTTTATCGCACCAGTGCAACCTCCTCCTAAACCCCCCCGTTTGCATTTAGACGAGCAGTCGTCTCCTGTTCATCAGCAGCAGAATCGGCATCACAGTCCACAGCAGCAGCGCTCCATGTCTGTGTGTGAGGAAGGGATTGGGAAGTGCAGGGATGACCTCAGTCTCTCTGCCTCGATCCCAGTCCTGCCGCACCTGGTGCCTTCCACAGGCTCCTTATCCGAGGCTTCCTCAGACGACTCCATGTCGGAAGGCTGTGGTCCGCTGGATCCAAAACGAGGCTTGAGTCTGGACTCTGATGCAGGGCTCAGTAATGAGGACCTGCGGAGCGAACACTGTGAGTCTCCGGCTATTTCACCCAGCATGTCACGCTCAGAGTCCCTAATGGGTTTGGACCTGGATCTGGGACCATCCATTTTGGATGATGTTCTTAGCATCATGGACCGTTATAAGACTGTGGAGGAGAGACATGAGATATAAAGGGATTCACTTCAGATACTATGATATAGGTGTCAGCTCACCCATGCCATCTTATTATGCCTGTTTCAGAGGACAATGAAAGAATTGGGATTAAAGAGCAATAGCTGGTTGTGCCACAGATGCTGCAGAGTTATGGCACATTTTTAACCACATGTAATTATCACAAATAGGCAATAATTGTTGCAGGTTCAACTCTGTGATGCTGTCATTTTTTAAAATACAATGATCAATTGATCAATTAATTTCCATAAGGTGATCAGGTCATAACACAACAGTGTTAATAGATAACATTACAAGAGCAGTGTTTTCCTGGGTTTTGGTCATTCTGACCTAACTGGAGATGTTAAAAATTCAAGCACTTACAATCTGTTCATTTTTATATTTGCTGTTACTTATTAAGCTATGTTTTTCAGGGAAAGAAATTGGGATTTTGGCTATATAGTAAATATTTCTTGAAAATGTCAAAAAAAAAAAAGAAAAAAAAGAAAGTTTAATAAAGTTTTGAGGAAGGTATAATTTTTTGTTAATTTAGGAGCATATTATCAAGGAATGGCCCATATGAGTAAATCTGCGTACGCAGATATGTAAAATATTGTATTCTGTCTAGCCTGTGATCAAAGATACTTTTCCCTGCCTATGAGAACAAAGGAAATCACTTTGTAATGGTTTATCTTTGTTGGGGTATAATGTATAAAGTATATTTTATTGCATTGTAATATATTAAATAAAAATGTTCATGTAAATAAAATATTATATAAATATATGCCTCTGGTGTTTAAAAAAATCTTTCTTTCTTTCTTTCTTTCTTTCTTTCTTGCATTTGATTTTTTATGTATTTATTCTTGTATTGATGTTTATTGTATACAATATGGTCAAATAATTACATATTTAAATATAATTGTTATTTATATATATTTTTTAACATTTACACTAAACTCTTTCTTTGAAATAATTAATGCTAGTAAAGTACAACGAGAATATTATTTTTATAGTGCAAGTTTATTCCGGACTCCTTTTTGATTATTTAGGTCTAACCCCATGGTTCTAAATGTACTTCCGCCAAAAAGTTGAATTGACATGCGTATCATCCAATGAGATGAGAGACTGGGGCGGGTTGTCAAGTGAACAACCAATCACAGAAGCAATATACCTTACGTGTTTTAATTGCGACAGCTTTTCGTGCTACTAAGAACACCCGTATAACTCGATAGTAGTCTTTTGTGTAATATAAGCATGACAGTTATATAGACAGATATAGTATTGTGTAAAATGATAGAAAACTGACTACAAGAAGTGTTACAGTGCTGCAAAGCTACCAGCTAACATGAAGTGAGTAAAACCGTCAAATTTCTATATATATATATATATATGCAATATAGCTGCAAATTTACCAGAAGTTTTCTGCTCTTAATTCCCCTTTCATCCCTTTAGGCTGAATATCGACGGGTTATTAGTCTACTTTCCGTATGACTACATTTATCCCGAACAATACTCGTACATGCTTGAGCTGAAGAGGACGCTGGATGCAAAGGTATATTATAATCCATTTATCCATTGAGACAATTTCGTCCAATATATATATATATATATATATATATATATATATATATATATATATATATATATATATAATACATTAACATTATGGGTTATTGTCATGACATTTCATGCAGTGTTACATGCAATACTTAATAAAAAATAAAAATCTAAACAATTTTAACTGCTTTTTCTATTACTTTACGCAGAATTATTTCTTTTAGAATTATACATGCAATTTTTGTAATCTTATATTAACTGAGACTGAGAGACTACATGGGATATTTGTACTTACATTTGTCTCACAACAGGGGTGTTTAAATTACCTAGTGAAAGTTAAAAGTAATTAAAAAACCTAAAGATATGTATAAAGGTGTATTTGTCTGTCTGTTTCTCCCTTCTATTATGTGTGCAAAGGGTCATGGAGTTCTCGAGATGCCCTCAGGAACAGGAAAAACAATTTCTCTTCTTTCCCTCATCGTTGCTTACCAGAAGGTCTGTCTGTGTTTTACAATCGGAAGCTTCACTGTAATGACAGTTTGATAACCGTGCACATATCTTAATTTATATTTTCACCTCTTGCAGGCTTACCCTTTAGAAGTCACCAAGCTCGTCTACTGCTCTCGCACTGTGCCTGAGATAGAAAAGGTATTCAATAACTGACATTATATACAGGTTTACAACCCATTGCATAACAAAAATTGCTTTTCATCAGTTAATAATGTATGTTTTTTCTGCATCCTCTCTTCTCCTGTCAGGTTGTGGAAGAGCTAAGGAAACTAATGGACTATTATACAAAGCAAACAGGAGTAAAAAACGACTTTCTCGCACTGGCACTTTCTTCACGGAAAAACCTGTGCATTCATCCTGAGGTAGAAGCTGCTAAATGAGCAGATTTGTGTGTGGTTTCAGTAAAATTTGTGTACAGATGAACTCATTAAGTGGAAGTGAATGTGTGATTTACAGGTGAGCTCTCTGCGTTTTGGAAAAGAAGTAGATGGAAAGTGTCACAGTCTGACAGCATCGTATATTCGAGCGCAGCATCACAGTAACCCGAGTCAACCTGTCTGCCAGTTCTATGAGGTATGAAGAATTTCTCAAGTATATGCTGTAGCATTTGGCCTTTATTTTTTTTAACTTTACAATCCTGGCACAGTTTGTGTCATTTAGTCATAAGTCACTCTGCATACAGGTCTGATTCCCTGTATGCAGGGAATTACAATATATTTTATTGTATTCTAGTATATGAAATATATAAGTCTATGTAAATAAAATGTTAAAGTAAAATATAAATAAAATAAAATATTTTTAAAAAATGATTTGTAATGTTTTAAAATAGTAAATATTTATTATTATTTTTTACTATTATTATTTAAAATATATATTTTTTTCAAATTGCAATTTGAACTGTATAGTCTTTAATTACTTGCATATTTAAAATCTTGTAATCAAAGTAAAATATTTAAATAACACTATTAAAATGACAGTATTAAAATCGATTTTCCTGTATGCAGGAATTTGATGCAGTTGGCAGACAAGTGCCCATTCCCCCTGGTATATATAACTTGGATGATCTGAAGGACTTTGGGCGTAGAAAGGGCTGGTGTCCGTACTTCCTGGCACGATACGCAGTGAGTACTTTGCTAGATTTATTGTTATGTTTTTTGTGCATGCAATTGATTTTTGTTGCTTTCATATGTTTCTTCATTCAGATTCTTCACGCAAACATAGTAGTGTACAGCTACCATTACTTACTAGATCCAAAAATTGCAGACCTAGTCTCAAAAGAGCTCGCAAAGAAATCTGTAGTCGTGTTTGACGAGGCTCACAACATTGGTGAGTAGCAAATTGCAGTGCTTGTCACTGTCATCCATATCATGCGGATAGATCATGGTTATTTAAGCTGATATTGTTCCCTCTAGATAATGTGTGTATTGATTCCATGAGCGTCAACATTACCAGGAGGACGCTGGATCGCTGCCAGACTAATGTGGAAACCCTGCAAAACACCATTAGCAGGTGTGACAATAGAGTGGGAGAGTGAATTGAGCATCTTATTTATTACTAAATGGTAATGTCTTTAATTTCCTTCATTCTGCTTGTGGTCTTTTAAAGAATTAAGGAAACAGATGCTGCCAAACTTCGAGAAGAATACAGGAGATTAGTTGAGGGTCTTAAAGAAGCAAATGTCGCCCGAGAAACTGACGTCTATCTGTCCAATCCAGTTTTGCCAGATGAAATCCTCCAAGGTCAGTTTTTATTATCTACAACGACCCACAAAGTATTTGGACATTTAAGCCACACTTAAAAAGATGCCTGTCATTAAATTAGATACAAGATATCAAACCAAGTTGCATCTGCAAACAAATGTCATATTTCTCAGAACTAACTTCTAACTTCTGAGGCATTTTAAGTTATGACTTTCAACCATCTGTTCCCATATTTTTAGTTTTATTTATACTTTTTGTCTTGATTTCAAACAATAAAAATGCTATCTATTCTATCATATGACTTCTTTGTGAAATGTTGTACTTTAAATTGCTTTATTTTGGTTTATAAAGTAAAGACATTCATACATTTTTAAGTGTGGCTTAAGTGTCCAGATATGTTTGGCACATGCGACTCCCACTACAGAGGCTGTTCCTGGAAGCATCCGCACTGCTGAGCACTTTGTTGGCTTTATGAAGCGCTTCCTCGAGTACCTGAAGGCACGTTTGCGGATCCATCATGTGGTGCAGGAGAGTGCTCCTCAGTTCCTCAAAGACATCTTCGAGAAGGTCTGCATTGACCGCAAACCCCTGAGGTGAGAAAAAGAAACAGTCCGTTTCTTCTGTCATCCCGTACTGGAAATACTGATGGTCATTATTAAGTAATGAAGCCACATATTCACCCCAGCCTAAATGTATATTTAATCCACTTCCAGATTTTGTGCCGAGAGGCTGCGCTCACTGCTGAGGACGCTGGAGATTGCAGACATCGCTGACTTCTCAGCCATTACCCTGATCTCACACTTTGCCACACTTGTCAGCACCTACAGCAAAGGTAAGAAATGATGGTGCAGTCATATTTACATGGAAATCCAGTCATTTCAATTGGAATCCAATTGGATTTCGTAGCGTGTTCAAGTTAGTCACGAGGAAACACCACAGTGACCAACAGAAAGCTGTTCTACTAATGATTTCCTTCAAAAGTGAGTTATTATGAGTAATTGTTCTCTTTTAGGCTTCACCATCATCATTGAGCCCTTTGAAGATAAAACGCCAACAATAGCGAATCCTGTTCTTCATTTCAGGTGCATTAATTCTGCTGTAATACAATCATTTCTATTAAATGTCTATTCATTTCAGTTTATTAGCATTATCACTAACTTTCCCTTTCTCTGCAGCTGTATGGACCCCTCTATCGCCATAAAGCCAGTGTTTGGGCGCTTTCAGTCAGTTATCATTACGTCTGGGGTAAGTTGTGCTCCTCAATCCATATGCCGCTATCTTTGCATAAATATTAGATTACACATGCCCTACCCACTAATCTCTTCATTATAATCCCACTGTAACACTCATGCCATCTGTGTAAGACGCACTTCACTTTCACCTTAAAGTGTGCAGGCCGCATTTGAAATGGGTTTGCTTTAGCTTGCTAATTGGTTTAAAGGGCACCTTTCATCAAACATCAGTAGCCTACACTCCTACATCATCCGTTATTCTACTTCTGAAGTTATTTATTTTAGAAACTTCACTAGGGCTGCAACAACTAGTCGATAAAATCGATAATGAAAATCATCGATAACGATTCTCATTATCGATTAGTCGGGTCTGCCCTCTGTGCACGACGCATTTTTATGGACAAAATGTGCATCTAGAAATAGTGGAGTGAAAACAGAGTGAGCTGATGCAGGAAAGGTACATGATCCAAGCGCCCAAAACATGAGAATTGTTTATTTTAAGCTTCAAGCAAATGCATTAGCGTTTAACATACCCTGTCATGCGCTTTGACAGATGTGTGTGTGTGTGCGTGTGCGTCCTCAGCGCAAAACGTTCATTTTACAGGTTATATCCACTGATCTATATAGAGAACAGTAGTTATATCCTCATCTGTAAATGTTACGAATTCACGTATTTCCATTTTGCATGAAAGCGCGTCCTGACAGTCCAGTCTGCATAAAGCTTCAAACTTCACTGAACGAGCGCCGGTGCGGCGGGCGCGCGCATGCGCGTCAAACAGACAGAACGCAGTCGAGAGGGAGACCATTAATATTCAGCGCAAAAACATTCATTTAGCTGAAATATCTGCTGTTGGACGCTAAATTTATTTTTAAAAGTCAACATGTAATTTTTATGAGAGTAGTAACTGTAAAGGGATAACAGCGTGTAATTGAATATAAATGTTAGACGTTTCTACAGGATAAAGAAATGACAGTAACAGTTACTGTGTCCATAGCGAATGTGTGTGTGTTCCTGCAGAACATTCCTCTAATCTGGTAACACTGAGTTTGTGTTTTTTTGTTTTTGTTTTTCTTTAATATCATTTTAATGTAGGGATTTAAACTCCTTTTGCTTAGTAACTTTTTTTGCACAATGTATAGCACAAACATACCCTTAGGAAAATTAACCATGATTTTATTATAGTAAAACCATGTTTTTATTATAATAAAACCATGTT
Source organism: Coreius guichenoti (assembly GCA_039654105.1). Lineage (NCBI taxonomy): Eukaryota > Metazoa > Chordata > Actinopteri > Cypriniformes > Gobionidae > Coreius > Coreius guichenoti. The sequence goes on from CM077174.1 coordinate 25,832,201, forward strand.
TTTGCCGTATTGATTACCATTTGTATAACCACATAAATACCATATAGTTAAACTATGGATTTGAAGCAAAACAATGGTTAATTTGTGGTTACCATTGAATAACTAAAATAACCCTGTTATTTATTTATTATTATTATTATTATTATTGTTTGTTTTGTTCGATGTAAAACCATGGTCAATTTATGTAATGGTAGATATATTCACTATGTATGTGTTCATAGCACTCAGCTGACACGTTTGTTTGAAGGACAGCATTGGGCAAGATGTGGAATAGTGTGTTTTGTCAATAAAAAAAAGGGCTTTTTATCCAATTAATCGAAAAAATAATCGGCCAACTAATCGATTATCAAAATAATCGTTAGTTGCAGCCCTAAACTTCACTATTCTGGGTTAGCAACTTTTGAATTTAAGATAATTTTTAAAATCTCTCTCCAAATAGACACTCTCTCCACTGGACATCTACCCACGCATCCTTGATTTCCGCCCAGTCACTGTGGCATCCTTCACCATGACACTGGCACGAACCTGCCTGTGCCCTCTTGTGAGTTATGACTGTGGCAATGTCACCAAACTGTTTGTGTAGTTTACCATTTGAAGAAAGCAATTATGCAAATATTTGCATTTTTAATCGAAAGTTTTAAATGAAGATATGCAGGACGGGTGTCTTTTAAAGACAAACTTACACAATTTTCAAAGGTCCCCCCAAAGAGACCAGGTATTTCTGCTGTAATTATATCAATATTAAATTAACCACAATTAATTTCTTGATTCCAGAACAGTAGTTTACTTCTTGTATTTGTGTTTTTTACTATTTTAATTTAGGTTATAGTTGAATTGTTTTAATATATTAATAATAATTATTTATTTACTTAAATACTTTTAAGTCATCCTCTGGTTGAGAACTACTCCATTAAGCAGTATTAGGAGTTTTTGCTAGACAATTTTGTTTTTCCAATTTTTTTTCAGATTGTTGGCCGAGGGAATGATCAGGTAGCGATGACCTCCAAGTTTGAGACCAGAGAAGATTTTGGTAAGTTGTTTTGTGAATTTTGTTTGTGAAATTGGCTTTATTTTGGAGTGCTGTTGAAAGATAACCTTTATTTATTTTTATTTTTTTACTACATCCCATAGCTGTGATCCGGAACTATGGAAACTTGCTGCTGGAAATGTCTGGCATTGTCCCTGACGGAATTGTGGCATTCTTCACAAGTTACATTTACATGGAGAACATCGTGGCCTCCTGGTATGAACAGGTATGAAGCAACTTGATTCCTTCTCAGATCATTTAAAGTGCTGCTATTATAATCATGACTAATTCACTTGCTGGATTTGTAGGGAATCCTTGAGAACATCCAAAGGAACAAGCTCATTTTCATAGAGACCCAGGACGCAGCCGAGACTAGCATGGCCCTGGAGAAGTATCAGGAGGTCAATAAACATTGGGTTTTTAATGCTCTCTAATCCTATTTCCCTTAATCGTGTTGTGTAATGTTGACTTTATTTTAAGTTTCCTGTATTAATGTAATCACTTTTGTTATCTTTCACTTTCAGGCCTGTGAGAACGGCAGAGGAGCGATTCTGCTTTCAGTGGCAAGAGGGAAAGTGTCAGAGGGGATTGACTTTGGTGGATACGAGTCCCTTGATCAATTTGGTGCTGTCTTTAAAAAAAATTAAGTAAAACCTCTTGTTGATCAGTTTTTCTTTTTAACCCCCAGTTCATCATTTTGGTCGTGCCGTTATCATGTTTGGAGTGCCGTATGTTTACACCCAGAGCCGAATCCTCAAGGTTTGCAGAGCTCACAGATCAGGATTTCTTTCTAATACATTCTGTAACTGATAAAAGCCCTGACCTGTTTTCTTGAATCAGGCACGGTTGGAATACCTCAGAGACCAGTTTCAAATCCGGGAAAATGACTTCCTGACGTTTGATGCGATGCGGCATGCGGCTCAGTGTGTGGGTAGGGCCATCCGAGGCAAAACAGACTATGGCCTGATGATCTTTGCAGATAAAGTAAGTAAACTGGTGGGAAAGTTGCACGCAAACCTTTCTTTGTCGTTTAATTGTTATTTTTCCCTCAGCGTTATGCACGAGCAGATAAGCGAGGAAAGCTGCCCCGCTGGATCCAGGAACACCTCACAGATGGAAGTCTAAATCTGACCATTGACGAGACGGTGCAGTTATCTAAACACTTTCTGCGACAGATGGCTCAGCCCTTCAGACGGGTAAGGTCAAATCATGGGTGACCACGATCATCCATTCAATGATCTAAACCTGTCATGCGTAGTGGTTTTTTTATTCAGTAAGTTAGTACTTATATTCTTTCTAAATTTAGAAGCAGCTGAAATCGTATGTAAGCAAAAAGTGAGAGCGTAACGAAACGTTAGCAGGGATGAATTTGTGAGGTGCATATTCTCATTTATGTTGAACTTTGTGTGGCAGGAGGATCAGTTGGGTTTGTCTCTGCTGACCCTGGAACAATTGCAGTCTGAGGACATGCTCAAGAAAATTGCTCAGATTGCGCATCAAGCTTGAGGTCTCTTACAGTGGAAAGGAACAAAATTGTGCCTGTGTGTATATGTATTTTTTATGATGCTTTAATATGGTGTTTTCTACAACAATCCCAGTAGCATTAATAAATGCTGTTCTTTAACCAGTGTCATTCTGTACTGTTTGAAGTGAAACTTGCTGTCTCACACAAGCACACAATCACAACTGTAGATCACCACAGTTAGGGGAGACTACTGGAAGACACCAGGGGCAATTTATAAAATGTGCGTATGCACAGATTTGAACTTAAGAGTGTGTGTACGCTAAAAACCACACCAACATTCATATTTATAAAAACAGTCTTTTATGTGGAAAAGTGCTTTAGCACCATGTCAGGGTCTGAGCAGACGTACGCCCTTTTCCTTACGGCAAAGAGTCGGAGTACCTCAGGTATTTGGAAATTCAAGCAATTCTTGCCGCCCGCCATTCTCAAGCAAAAGATTTGGATGTTGACTGGTGCTCTTTTATATGTTAATGACATTCATTTGGGGGCGTTTACAAGGCCGAGATCTGAAACCATTTATCTACGCACAATTTCAAGATCATTTGCGATTTTATAGATTTCGCATCTGGAAGAAAGACGAACACTTTTCTGTGAGTATGTTTGTTCCCTGAATCATACATACGCACATTTGAAAAATGATCTTAGATCAAATGTAGGTTGGTTTTGATCAAATTGTTTTCTATAGCATAAATAAATATTTAGTCACTTGATAAAAATAAGGCAAAAAGCACCGAATAATCACTTTGTGGGACAATCAAAATATGTTTTTGACTGGTTGGCACTGGCAGTCGGCCACCCTTACAAAGAGAACAGGCTAACCAATTAATGAAGTAACTGGCGAAAGTGCTGGGAAGATTCCAGGAAGAGAAAAGGGAGGAGAGCACCTGCAAATGAGATCATTGGTTAAAACTGTTAAAAATAGTGCCCTGGCCAGAGACAAGTTCAGATGTCCTACAGGCATCTTGGCTTTGTTGCTTTGTTCAATAAAGTCTTGTTTTGACTTCTGGAACTCTGCCTCTTGAGCCTTATTTGCAAGAACGGGCCATATCAGCTGTCATTCACCTATTTATCAGACAGTACACATTTTGATTAAGACAGAGGTAGAACAATTTTATTTGGTTCATCAGCAACATTGTGTACATATATATATACGTACATACACTCTCTGAGCTCATATGCGCATATGTAACATTCAACCATACAGCATGTACAACTGTTTAGATTATGTAACAACTCATTGATTTCTATGTGCAAATGCTTTTACCTCTCAATAACTACTTCCACTAACTAGATTCAATTTATATATTGTATATTACTCTTGTACCCTCAAGTTCAGCTATAAAATCCTTCCTATTGTGATAGAAGTGCTAAAACTAAAACAATAGTACAGCATATATCAACTATATACACAATATGTGCTTGAAATTGAAAAATAAAAAGTCCCTTATTTTATAGGCACAAGTAAGTACCACAATTGTTTGACATTACCTCAGAAATGTTTGATTTATCTTGGAATGTAACATGTAGCTTTAATTAGGAATTTTAAGTGCATTTAGATCAGATTTTAAAATTGATGTGCAACTGAAATGGTTCAATTCCAATACTATAATTTTACTGCATGATGGCGTGAGAACATGGAATGTATTTCACATAATGCTACAATATTCTAAATAAACAGTGTTAAGGTGAAGTCACATTAGCAACATTTTTTGAGAAATTTCGTGGGCAAAAAAAAAGGTTTATTGTCTATAGTGTAGAGATGCATGAAGCATAGCTCACACATAAGTCACTTTTAAACCAGGCAGAAAGTTGGTCAATGCGGCAAAATTGCGCGTCCAACTTGAGCAAAATTTGCATGGGGAACTTTTTTGCCCTTGCCCGGTCGTGTGGATTCCTATTGAAATGACTATTTTGCCTGAAAGTTTTTGCCAAGCAACAGTAAATGTGACCGCACCTTTAGTGAAAAAACTGCATCCTGCTGAAGGTTGTGGTAAAAGTATAGTAATTATTATTATTTATTAAATATTTATTAAAATTGGATAGTACTATTAGCAAAACCACAATCTGGTCTTAGCTTTGGAATGCAATAAGTTAAGATTCTCTGTGACTTTTTATATTGCAACTGGCTTTAAAAAAAAACAGAGATCAAACTGACTTCAACAAAGTAAAAAAAAAAAAAAAAAACCTAATCCAAAGTGTGCTTCCCTTTCCCAGAAGCACTTTGACAGACTGCTTTGATGTGTGTGCCTCAGTTAGGCCTGCATTTATTGTGTCGTACTATTTCTCATATTATTGTCAAATACGATCTCTGCAGTTATTACAGACCATTCAGATGTCGACGTCATATGGTGTGGTTGAAGGTTAGCTGTCTCCGCCCAGAGATGCGCGGCGGGCTAAACTCTGCGTGCTGGAACTCAGACCCCGTGTGTCTGTCAGCCTCTTGGGCATCTGAAAAGACAAAACTAGGCTTTAATAAACCGTTAATTAATCTTGATCTAATCCCTGATTACTGTGAAATTATACCCTACCGTTCAAAACTTTAGGGTCACTAATTTTTTGTTGTTGAATACTTTAAAATACTTTCATTCAGCAAGGACACATTAAATTGATCAAAAGTGACAGTAGACTTTTATGAATAAATGCAGTTTTTTTTTTACTTTATTCATCAAAGAACCCTAAAAAAAATGTTTTCAACATTGATAATAATAAGAAATGTTTTTGAGCACCAAATCATCATATTAGAATGATTTCTGAAGGATCATGTGACACTGAAGACTGGAGTAATGATGCTGAAAATTCAGCTTTGCATCACAGGAATAAATTACATTTAAAGATATATTAAAATAGAAAACAGTTCTTTTAAATTGTAATAATATTTCACAATATTACTGTTTTTACTGTATTTCTGATCAAATAAATGCAGCCTTGGTGAGCAAGAGACTTCTTTCAAAAACACTAAAAACTTTGAAATTTACTAGCGCAAGATTTGAGGTATCATACATGTCCAAACCACAACCGGTGGGAAACAAGTTTAATATTTATGGTTAGGGGTCTGTTCAAATCCTAAACCCAAAGTATAATAAAACTATGAGGATTATGTGTGAAATATTTTTAAATACTTGAGAAAATTTGAAGAGAAAAGACTCAACTTACCAAAGCAGCCTCTTGATTCTCTTTAAGACTCACATTAAGCACATTGAGAGAATTGGCTCTCTTCATCCTTTTTAAAAACAGAGTTGTAGTTAAAAATTCTGCTTTATTCTACATAAAAAGTGATGAGAGCTGAACAAAAAGCAGAATATCATTACCCAGCAGCTCGAGGGGCCGTTTCTTGTGTTCCAACTCCTTTCAGCTTCCGAACAAGCTTTTCGCTGCTTCGTCTTATGGATTCTCGGAGCTTGGTAAATGATCCGCTGCGCTTTAGACTTCCCAGACCATCCTTCAGTACACACACACACACACACACACACACAGAGGAAAATAAACATAAAAAGCTATTTCTCCTTATAAAACATATATATTTGGATTGGAAACATACCTGTCTAGAGCTTCCCTCCTCTGTATGTATCCAAACCGGCCGTCCGTCCCCTTTATAGATGTGAAAATATTAATTTACTATTGGACAGGTATGTTTAATAGGCCAAAATATGGTGTGTAGATAATTCTTTGAAGGCAGATATAAAATAAATTTTACCCTCCACTGAGCCGAACTCCTTCTCATGAGCACGAGTCAGAATCTCTTTATAAAGAGCCTCAGCTTGCCTGTATTTACCCTGCTTGAGGTAGCAGGAGGCCTGAGGAGCACATGAATGGTATGTTATATAACACATGATATAATACTGCTATCATTATTAAGTAACTAATTTCCTATCCTCACAAGGTTGTTCTTCGTCTTGGCCACATTGGCATCGTCAGGACCCAGCTGGCTCTGGTAAATGTGCAGGGCGCGTTCATAGTACTGCTCCACCTCCTGGTATTTGCCCTGGTTCTGGCATAGAAGGGCTAAGTTATTCAGCTGCTTGGCTACATCGGGGTGATCCATCCCAAGCACCTGTCACCAGATAGAGATAGACAAGATATTTAGACAAGACCAGTGGTTCTCAACCTTTTTGACACCAAGGCCCCCCAATGTCCACAACAATATTTAAAGGCCCCATGACTTTTCCAGTTGTTCTTGATTTACTGGATAAAGATTAAGGATATGGATTTTTAAAAAATATTATTTTTAATATATTATTTCAGCCCGATAAAATGTTTGTTTGTTATAAAAATGACCATGGAGTTAAAAGATTTTATTAATTTACATGACTAGAAATCAAACTTCATATTTCCAGGTTTTCCAAGATTGTTGGAATCCTGGTTCATCAAAGACAAAAAAAAAAAAAAAAAAAAAAAAAAAAAAAAAAAATTTTTTTTACAAATTATGTCTCATTTTAAATCATTTTAAGTCATCTTGAGGCCCCTAGTTGAGAAGCTGTATGTGCATGTAAAAATAATAATAATAATAAAAATATATTTATTTACACAAGATATTTAAAGGTATATAAATAAGGGTGGTAATGTACACTAGCATTCATATGTTTGTGGTTAGTAAAAATTTATGTTATTTTTGCATCATCAAATCCAGTAATAACAGTAATACTGTGAAATAGTATTACAATTTCATTCTTGTAATGGCAAAGCTGAATTTTCAGCATCATTACTCCAGTCTTCAGTGTCACATGATCCTTCAGAAATCATTCTAATATGATGATTTGGTGTACAAGAAACTTTTATAATTATTATCAATGTTCAAAACAGTTGTGCTGCTTAATATTTTTGTGAAAACAAATTTAAAGAACCGTAGAACAAGTAGAAATTTTCTGTAACAATGTTAAAAGTCTTTACTGTCACTTTTGATCAATTTAATGCATCCATGCTGAATAAAAGTATTAATTTCTTTCAAAAAGAAATCTTACTGTCCCTAAACTTTTGAACGGTAGTGTAAGTGGATATGATCTGATAGGTGGGATTACCGTTCTTCTATGATGTCAGTACCTTTTCTCTGATCTCCAGAGCTCTTTTACACAATGGCTCTGCCTCTTTGTACTTCCCCCTTTTCCCATACAACACAGCCAGATTATTCAGAGTAGCTGCCACCTACAAACACAAACACATAAACTCAAGGAAAAGGATATGTGAATTTTTTACTTCATAAAGAAATCAAAGAGTGCATACTGCTGGATGGTCCATGCCTAGTGTCTTCTCACGGATGGCCAATGCATCATTCAGGAGATTGGCAGCTTCCTTGTATTTGTTCTGATCCCTTTAAAAGCATAAAATTAATAATAATTATTTAATAAGGTTATAATTTAAATACAAATATTGATTCTGTAAATGATAAGAGTTACATTTTTATTTGATGTTCTGTAAAACTGACCTGTAGACTAAAGCCAGAATATTGAGCATGGTAGCAACATCTGGGTGACTGTGGCCCGAGGATTTCTCCAGGTCCTCCAGAGCTTGCTTGCAGAGCGGCACGGCCACCTCGTAGCGGCCCTGAGAGGCGTACTGGATCACCAGGTTGTGGAGTGTTCGGAGTCGGGCAGGGATCTCATATCCTCCCTGCTGGGCAGCGGCGGCGGCACTACTGTGTGGCCGAGACACTGCAAATACAAGAGCTTCGCTGAGACGCATGTGCACATGCTCCAAAAGACGGATCATGAGTTCAAATCCATCGTGACATTTCTCAATTTCCTGTCCTCTACCCTTATCTCAATAAAAAAATCTTTCAGGAGTTTAAATTCTAGTTGAGATTGTACTAAATCCTAACTGTGCTTGAAATCAAACACCGCCCTAAACCTATCTTAGGCTAACCTAACAGCTGACATGGCAAAAACTCTGAAAACAAATGTGTAAAGGAACAGCTGTGGTCTGTGAGGAATGATGTACTGTGTGATTGCTCCTCTTCTTCAGTAGGAAAGAGATCATCAAGGGATTCCTTCCCTGAAGAAGAATCTTTATCCTCCTGCAAGAAATAAACAGCATGAACATGTCATGCTATTTAATATTTTGGAAAGTACTTAACTTAACAACTACCTTACTATTAATAAGCAGTAATTAGGAGTTTATTGAGGCAAAAGCCGTAGTTAATAGTTAGATAATAGTGAGAACTGGACCCTAATCTAAAGTGACAATGACTATTAATATATTAAAATCATCAAATTCTAGTAGCTTTGTCATAATTGCAGCAGAAATACAGAAAAAAATCTTTGCCTATATGGAGGTCTTCGTCAAAAAGTTGTGTTTCTTTAACGTTGGGTATTTTTATGTCCCAGGGGTTGATTTTTACTAAAACTAACAGATTTCAGGTGAGTTGCACCAACAAGGATTAAATTAAGAACAGTTTAGAGCTAATCTAGGATTTGTTGATCTAGGTTTTATTTTAAATCGAGTTGTGTTGCACCACTTAATTTTACACCCGGATTAACAAATCGGGTATTAGAATTTAACCTGCGACTAAAACCTTCTTTTACGATTGTTTTTTTGCCGCATGATGGATTCGCCATTGACAGCAACAATACTAATATTCAATTTCCTTCTTTATTGACCACCAGAAACTCTCTCTCTGACATAAGTAGCTCTTGCCGATAAAGGAAATAAACTTGTATAATGTCAGCTGTCTTTATAAAGCGCTACGTAGAGAGACCGTTACTGATCAAGTAGGCAATGAAAACATTGCGGCAGCGCGTGCGGATTTCATAAGCATGGAAATACATTTATAGTATCAATTAATGGAGTATTGTGGCAGCGTAACTTATGACAAAACAACTGTCATGATTGGCGAAGTGACTATCTCCGCTCTACAGCACCGCCCATCCCGTTTGATCGCTGTTTAGCAGCCACGCGTGGAGCGGGAATGAGAAACGCGAGGCGCGGCCGCGATCACTGGCGCTCACCTCATCATCACAGCTGCCGTTAAATGCTAAATATGTTAGGGCCTACTCTCTTCACCGAGGTGCGCTGAGATGAGTGACGGATCTGCATCCCGGACTCGACAGCAGGCTAGGCCGCCACAACCCTCATACTGCCGGCTCAATGCGCTTTATTTTTCATTTTTATTTGTAATAAACACCCCTCTGAGACCTGACGACACACCCACTGTTTCTATCTCTGTTCAATCATCTGTATATTTTAATTGTAGGGGCACTTTATTTTATTTAAACCTCCTTACATGTAAATTTAAAATGAATCCCTAATTGAGATTTAAATCTGAGTTTAAAGTTATGGAGCAACAGGATTAAAGTTAATATATCTTAAATATAAATTAAATACAGGTTCAAAATGATGGTTTAAATGTAAACCTGCTTATTTTTAAACAAGGTTTAAAGTTTAGTGCAACAGAATTATTAGATAAACTTTGATTTAATCGATATTTAAGATTAATCCTTGTTGGTGCAACCCACCCTTCAACTTTCTTTTTGTTATATGAAGGTCAAACTGACTTCTAACCAACTTTTTGCCGTAGCATGCATTTTTTTTCCAAATGCCTTTTTGTATGGATAATATGAAAATCCCTCATGAACATATGAAATACATTACATTTAAAACTATGATAATCCAAACAAAAAATAAAGTATACATAACTACAAATGTATATCAGTTACAACTGTCCCACTGCTGTGTGCTGTTAATTCCACAGCATATATTAAAAAATATATGCCTGAGATGAAATAAAAAATGTAATGTGTGAACAAAAATAAAAAAAATCAAGATAAATATCACTTGTGAGCAGAATATTGTTTTTGTCATTACCAATCAAGCAGTAATTTTGTCAAATTATTCAAGTATGAAAATATGATTTAACTGTGTGCATTTCAGATGCATAAAATGCTTAGTAAGACAAAGGAGTCTGCCATTTTAATATTCAAAAAAGTCATTTCCACCACAGAATGCTATTAAAAACAACTTGAGATGTGGTGTGAATGACACTTAGGTGGGAATTGTTTTATTAATGTAATTATTATCAGGAAGCATGATTGAGCACACAACAATAGAACCACAAAGCTAGTCTAGAACAAAATGTTTAGCCTAAGAACCTAATATTAACTGTGTGAATGTTTTCAACATGAACCCCTACCAGAGGCGGCTCTTCGTGGTCGTACTTGCGGATGCTGCTCATGAACTGCAGGTGCCTGTTCTGCTCCTCTAAAGTAACCACTTCCTGTTCCCGCTCCTGTAGCTGCTGCTGGGCCCGGGCCAGCTCATCCCTCAGCCACTGGTTCTCCTGGCACAACCTCCGCACCTGAGCACGCAACTTCTGCTTCTCTGCCTCTAAGGAGCCCAGGTGTGCTGACAGCGCCATCATTACCTGGATGAGTGGGAAACACACAGCTAGGGTGAGTGGAAATGCTCTTAACGTGACAGATGAATGAAGATGACTGTGTTGCTCACTTGTGCCTCTCCTAAGCCCAGCTCAATCCTCTCCAGAGACTTTAAAATGATGCTGGTCTTCTCCTGCTCCAGGCTGCCGCTCTCGCTGGACTTCTGGCTCTGGAGCGTTTCCTGCAGGCTGTCCAGCAGCGTGCGGTTCTCTCCACGCAAAGCCTCCAGCCCTGCGATCACCTGCTGGGTGCTGCATAGGATTTCCTCCCCTGACAACATGTCTGACCTCCTGCAGAGGAAAATATATGTATTTGGTATTAATGTGCATTTAATGTGCAAATTGAGCATGATTCTAAGGACCTTTTCACATGCAGAAATGCATTATAACTTTCCTACCAAAATGATGGAAATTATTTAAAGGGGGAACATTTACAAGTAGTTTAAACTTTGTTCTTACATGAGGAGAAGGGTCACATTTACACTTCCATTTTTTAAAGAAATTAATACTTTTATTCAGCAAGAATGCATTAAAATGATCAAATGTGACAGTAAGCCTTTACACTGACACAAAAGAGTTCTATTTCAAATAAATGCTGTTCTTTTTAACTTTCTATTAATCAACAAAATCATGAAAAACATGCATCACAGTTTCCAAAAAAATATTAAGCAGTTTTTAACACTGATAATAATTAGAAATGTTTCTTGAACTCCAAATCAGCATATTAGAATGATTTCTGAAGGATCATGTGACACTGAAGAGTAGAGTAATGATGCTGAAAATTCAGCTTTGCCATTACAGCAATAAATTACATTTTAAAATATATTAAAATAGAAAAAAAACTATTTTAAATTACAATAATAATTTTAAATTACTATTTAAACTATTTTAAATTACAATAATAATTACTGAGCATGAGAGACTTATTTAAAAAGAAAAATATTTAAAAAGCTTACCAACCCCTAACTTTTGAAGTATGCAAATAATTATTCTACATAGATCAGAACCCAAAGTGTATCTACTGTATAGACTGGATTGAGTCAGATTTACTGATTAGAAAGCCTAACTTTCATCAAGTCAGAAGGTCAAAAGAAATATTTTTATAGTGTATTTCCACACCATATTTTATAGTTCAGCACAAAAAGGCTGCTACACTTCGGCTACATAAACTTACACAGACATCACTGTTAATATGCGCAGCAAAATAAAAAAACACTACTAAGAAATATGACAGGTGATTTGTCAGCCAGAAAATGGTCTGAAAAATGTGCAGACAAACTCTACACAAGCAACTACTAAACAAGCAGAAAAGGGTCACAGGTAAAATTACATTACACGCACAGTATAGAATATCAGAAACTGACCTTAATTCACACTTAAAGCACAATATCCTTTGGCAGCAAAGAAAGAAAAAGCTTCATAATAAAAATGCATTCTCTGATGGGAAAACAACATGTAAAAGTAACTGCACTAACAAAACAGCACCATATGTGTTATGTGTTCAGATGGGCAATATACATGTTTTTCAGTAAGAACCAGATAATACAACTATTTTAGTTAAGAGAATAAGAGCAGAGACCCCTTATAGCTTTAAAAGACTGAAGTGAAGTGGAGCTTCTTTGCCACCCCAACCAGATGAAAACAAGCAGAAGGGTTGCTAGGTAAGAATCAGTTTACATGTAGGAACAAAGATCCCTCTGAGGAGGTAAAGGCCTGAGATAATGTTTACGCTAGACAGATGAGGTTATCATACACGTGATACATGGTTTTAATGGTAATTAATTGAGAAAATAACAAAACAATGATAAATGATATATTAGGTACCAGTTTGGCATGTTTAAAGGGTGGAGTTGGACTAAAGGCTAAACAAAAAAAGTGTCATTATTTACTCACCCTCATGTCATTCCAAACACAAAACAGAAATTTTGAACATTGTGCTGGCTGCTCTTTATCATGCAATTATAATGAATGAAGACTGGAGGTGTCAAGACCATCATAAAAGTGTCATAATGGCTCATATGACTAGTGTGCTATATTCCAAATCATCTAATTCAGAATATCAGTGAATAACTAAATGTCAGTCTGTTTGTTATAAAAGCAATTGTGTCGCTTCAGAGGACAGAACAAGAGTTATATTTTGTCATTTTAGAGGTTGACGAACCCAATAATTGTTTACTTTCAGTATAGTGAAAGGAATGGCTAAAATATCATGGAAGAAATAAAGTCATACAAATTTGGATTGACAGGAGGGTGAGCAAATAATGACAAAATCTATTGGATTTGACTTTTGAATACTACAGTATTACTAAGTCTGACCTCTGGTAGTCTATTTCCAGACACATGTTGTGTAAACAAAGCATAGAGATATATTTACATTTAAATATAGACGTATGTATATGTACTATATATATATATAACCTAAAATGAATGAACTGAATTAATATCTCCTTATAATAAACAGGCTATAAGATGGGCAGACCCTTAAAAAGTGATTTTTAGTGGTGATAATTGCAGTCGACTTAATAAACATGCCGACTTTTATCAGATTAGCAGTAGGATCGAAGGATAATTCAGGAAAACAAACACTGACCAAGAAACGTGTCTATCAAGTGTAACAGTCTATCAAACCGCACAGTAAAGCTGTTTATTCTCCCAACTCATTAAAAGAGACTATCGGTCAGTGAGTGAGTGTCAACAGCTGATATTTATTTACCTGCAGTAACTCGGACAAGTGTCCACGACGCGTCCCAACTTTACAGCCAGACAATTCCGACTAAAATATTCCACATCACATCTTTATTTCCCTGATGTAGTAGCGATAAATGATTAAAGCCGTCGCGGTCATTCATTCACCTGTTGTGGCGTCGCAGACGGGCTGAATTAACAGCGCTTACCTGATCCGTCATTGCACACCATGTACGGCGGCTGCGCGCGACCACACAGGCCACCTATCTGTGACAGCTCTGAACTGCGTCTGACTGAGCATCATCGTCATATTTTATTTAAATAGTTTTGTTTTTATTTTATTTTTTTGTATTGTGTAGCCTACTGTGAATTTCTGACAGCCACAGCTGCCAGTATTTTTTTACTGTAAATTTAATGTTATATTTTTACAGTGAGTATAATGAAACTGACTGACTATAAGTGAGTCAGTGTATGTAAATATTTGAGCTATGATTCCAAAGCCTCACATTGCAAGTAATGTTTAATTAGATTGATTGTTTTGTTAACGACAACATTAGTTGGGAGGCAGCCCACTAGTGAAAATAACAAAATACAAAAACTAAACAAAATATAATGAGGATGTATCGGCTATATAATAATGAATAGGCCTATGTACTGATGATGACTAGCCGTCTAGGTAGAGTTGCTCTTGGCAACAAAAACATTAAACAATGCTTACAAAGTAAATGCCTGTGTTACATCACACAGTCACAAATCAGTCTAAACAGACTGGACATGCACAGGGAGGAGTCTTTCTATGACGCCACATTGGCATAGTTTCAATAAAGCCGCTTAGGGTGATTTGGGGCAAGAGGGTGGGGGTGTTGTCTGGGTGTAAAATAAGCAGCACTAGCCTCGGACCCGTCAGACGGGCTTAAGTTAATGATAGGAACCATACAGATCAGGATGCATCTTGGAAACTTGTTGAGTTTAACATACAAACTTATCAAAATAAGACTGTGCAGAATTGAAAGTGAGGAATGGGAGGGGTCAACTCATTCAGAATGCAACAGACAAAGGGAAAAAGCTGATACTGGCACACTTTGCAGCATGGAAAGAGTAAAACCAGCATTTGATTTAGGAAGAAAAATGAGTCGAGGGATATAAAGTGGAGCGTGATGGCGATGGGCAACTGTGGGCAGATATATGAGACTGGAATGATTAATGGATCAGCTGCTAGAGGAGCTGCATGGGGCAAATATATTCCCAATAAGGGCAGCTTGGTTGGGCCAGTGCAGTGCAATGTTCTCAAACAGGGAGAGAGCTAATCTATATCTCTAAATGTGATGAGGCCAAAGTCAATATAACCACTAAAAACCCCTTTTGATCTCTCTCGCTCTCTCTGTTGTGTTAGCTCAACCACACTTTATGTGGCATGACTGAATTTAATTTGCATGTGAGGACACTAGACAACGTCTGAAATTGTCAGTAAAATGCAAATTCAAGAAATATAACAAATTCAGCAATGCCTTTCCAATTATTATTCCCCAACAACAGGAAAAAAACAATCACATTTCGTAAACTACTACCTTCAAACATAAATATGTGGCTTTAGACTTGCAAAGTAGCAGTAGGGATGTATTGTTACTAAAACATATTATAATTTTATATTTCTAATTCTGATATAATTTAGTTTCACTGGCTCATAAATGGCACATTATTGGGAAAATAATAACCTATGACATTTCAACATTTTATGTGTAATGGCCTGCTATATTCATATTTTATGGTTGCAAAACTAGCTAATGACAGCCTTTATACAATATAGAATATTATTATATATTCACATTTATGTGTAATAATATATAATATTATTATTAATAATAATGTATTATATTATTAGGGTATACAGGAACGAGAGAGGCAGAACTTAACACAATGATAAGTTTATTTATGAAGGTAGCAGGATCAAGACAATGCAGGTGAGAAGTGACTTGATGGTATAGAGTAGAGGATTGAAAGACTGAATTATACAGTAAATGTGGTTTCTTATCTTGGCAGGCAGGAGATGATGCGTACATGCATACACACACAGGGGAGCAGACAAGACGAGGATCACGGACAGGAATACCAGGAGACGAGGAGATGATCAGGAGATGACTTGGAGAATGACGTTGGAGATCGTAGAATCACAGATAAGTTTCACAAGGTGGGTATCGAGGTAAGAGAGAGTCTGTATCTCTCGTTGAGGCCAGAAATAAACTATGTGAGTGTGTGGGGGGTTTGATTGGTGTGCTAATGAGGGAAATGTGCAGGTGATTAGCATACTTGGGAAGGTACAGGGGAAATGTGACAGGAAAAATGTGACATTTATATTATATTAATAATAAAATATAATAATAATATACAACAATATATAATATATTTACAGTTTTTGTACTGCAAAACAGCAAGACACTGTTTTTTTCCCTATAACAGAGTTGATATAGTCAACTTGATGAGGCCAGTGATATAAACAATGAAGTACTCACAGAGACAAATATGAAGAAAATTCTAGTGCTGTCAAATTGATTAATCGCACCCAAAATAAAAGTTCATGTTTACATAATATACACTCACCTAAAGGATTATTAGGAACACCTGTTCAATTTCTCATTAATGCAATTATCTAATCAACCAATCACATGGCAGTTGCTTCAATGCATTTAGGGGTGTGGTCCTGGTCAAGACAATCTCCTGAACTCCAAACTGAATGTCAGAATGGGAAAGAAAGGTGATTTAAGCAATTTTGAGCGTGGCATGGTTGTTGGTGCCAGACGGGCCGGTCTGAGTATTTCACAATCTGCTCAGTTACTGGGATTTTCACGCACAACCATTTCTAGAGTTTACAAAGAATGGTGTGAAAAGGGAAAAACATCCAGTATGCGGCAGTCCTGTGGGCGAAAATGCCTTGTTGATGCTAGAGGTCAGAGGAGAATGGGCCGACTGATTCAAGCTGATAGAAGAGCAACTTTGACTGAAATAACCACTCGTTACAACCGAGGTATGCAGCAAAGCATTTGTGAAGCCACAACACGCACAACCTTGAGGCGGATGGGCTACAACAGCAGAAGACCCCACCGGGTACCACTCATCTCCACTACAAATAGGAAAAAGAGGCTACAATTTGCACGAGCTCACCAAAATTGGACCGTTGAAGACTGGAAAAATGTTGCCTGGTCTGATGAGTCTCGATTTCTGTTGAGACATTCAGATGGTAGAGTCAGAATTTGGCGTAAACAGAATGAGAACATGGATCCATCATGCCTTGTTACCACTGTGCAGGCTGGTGGTGGTGGTGTAATGGTGTGGGGGATGTTTTCTTGGCACACTTTAGGCCCCTTAGTGCCAATTGGGCATCGTTTAAATGCCACGGCCTACCTGAGCATTGTTTCTGACCATGTCCATCCCTTTATGACCACCATGTACCCATCCTCTGATGGCTACTTCCAGCAGGATAATGCACCATGTCACAAAGCTCGAATCATTTCAAATTGGTTTCTTGAACATGACAATGAGTTCACTGTACTAAAATGGCCCCCACAGTCACCAGATCTCAACCCAATAGAGCATCTTTGGGATGTGGTGGAACGGGAGCTTCGTGCCCTGGATGTGCATCCCACAAATCTCCATCAACTGCAAGATGCTATCCTATCAGTATGGGCCAACATTTCTAAAGAATGCTTTCAGCACCTTGTTGAATCAATGCCACGTAGAATTAAGGCAGTTCTGAAGGCGAAAGGGGGTCAAACACAGTATTAGTATGGTGTTCCTAATAATCCTTTAGGTGAGTGTATATACATAATAATTATACACAGTGTACACACACATATATTATGTAAATGCAAACTTTTATTTTGGATGCGATTAATCGCGATTAATCAATTTGACAGCACTAGAAGAAACCATTATTTTTAAAGAAATGTCAGAGCGCAACAGAATAGAAACAGTGATGCAAAGAAAATGAATAAACAATTTTAGAAAAAAATCTCTATATAAATAAATAGAATTGATTTTTTTTGTATTCTTTGTAATCAGTTCAAATATAATGATAATGAATACAGATATACAAATTGGCTGATGTTCCAATGAAAAATTTACATTTACCAATTAATAGAATTTCTATTGCATTAAAAATATCAATTAATGTGACTAATAGTACAGTTTCTTTTAATTATACCAATAGTCAGTCATGAGGACACAAATTGTGCAGATGTTTCCTAAGAATGAGGGGCTAAGTATTTGTTTTAGACAAGCACCATTGAATGAGGCTTTGGTCTAAGTAGACAGGTTATGGAGAGCAGTGCTAAGCACAGAGAATGCAATGAACATTTCTGTGTGAAGCCCCTCCACACCTCAGGTGACGCGCACAGCACAGCTGTTAATTCAGCTGTTATAGCTGTGCTTTCAAGGAGGAGTTCTGTAACAGCGCATGCAGTAGAGTCGACGAGTATCTGTGAGCAAGTTTATGGATTGATTGTATAGATGTGGGAGATGTGATGCTATGCAGAGCCAGCAAAGTGTCAGTTCGTGAATCAAGTGCTCAATGACCTTTTCACTGACAGTAAAAGCAAAGCGAGAAAATATCTGGCACATTAGCGCTAAACCATGTGACTGGATGTCATCCAGCAATGTTTATTTTCAAAAAGATGTACAGACTGATACTGCTGCACTAGAAAAACATAACACATGCGGGACATCAAACATTCATTTCACATGCATAAATACATTTTGATTACGGTCACTCTAAATTCTGGGGGCAAAGGTCAATGGACAGGCAGAGGGAGGGATGGACGAACGGAGGGACTCATAACTGAGTCAGTGCAATTCAATCTGGAGAGATGGCATGGGGAAAGAGACAACCTTGCAACCTAGCACTAAACATAGTGCCTGTAAGCCAGTTGACCAACTCTGATTTCAACAGAAGAGATTGCAGCGGATGTGCATGTAGGTGCACAAAAAACTCTCAAAACTCAGGTTTTTATAAAATATAAAACTATGACCTTCATACTTACAGTAAAAACAAAGCAAGAACATACCTTAGCGCTAAACCATGTGACTCAATGACAAGCGGGGAAAAAAGATTGATAGAAGTGTTGCAAATGTAGCCTAAATTAAGTTCACTAGCTTGTTTGGGGCCAAATTTTAGTTAGTAGTTATTGATACTTTTAACTAACTTTTAAGATAAATTTATTTCCTGTAATTAAAGAAAATATTTGTTTGATCATTTTTTCTGTAGTCAACACTACAGACTGTGTAAAAATGGATAAAATGTAATGAGATTATTTACTTGTCTTCCCACCATTCTGTAGAAAGGATCCAAATGGGGAAAATCGTGTTTTAACAGGGTAGGAAACAGCTATGCTTTAGGTCATCAAAATTAGTTAATAATTACAAATATTTTATTACAATGAATTGAGTATAATGTTAATGAATTATATCAAAATGATGACAATATTCAATGATTTTAATTGTTGGATACAGTCAAGCCCTGAGAAGCAATACCGGCCAAAATTACCATTTTACAGTACAGACGTGTTTAAAACTATCAACTTTTTATGCTACATTAGTTTTATGTTAGCTAAAAAAAATCATGGGACACCATTTTTTAGTCTGTTTGTAGAAAGTGAAATATATAAAGGTCACATCTGCATCAGTCCAGCACCTTGGTCATGGGGTCATGGGACACACGTCCCACCTCTGCTACTTACGTAAGATCAAAATGGAATAAACTTGCCGTCTGTTAATACCAGGCTGTGGCTCAATTACATCTCTCGTTACATCTGCCTGGGCCCCAGCAGTTTGTCAATGTCTGCTAATTCGAATGTTGAGTTAAACTTTTCAAACTTGAAGTGGAGACCAAACAGAATTTGAATATGTATGTCACATGTCAATTTGTTTGAAAGCATGTGCATCATACACATTTGGCAAAAGACCATCATACACATTTGGCTAAATATATCTCAAGGTAATCAGCTGACTGAGTTATATAACAACGTGCAGACAACCTAAAGTAAAATTTGCAAGGCATTTATTATCAATGAGGTTCATTATCTTTTATGGTCATAGATAAAAAGAACAATTGTTCTCAGAACCATTTCAAAGATTAAGTTAACAGAGCTTGTTAAGTGTGGCTATATTTTTGATACAGAGCTTTCAGAGGTTGTGCCCTACGCATGGGATCCAAAGAAGGTGCCATTATAACCCGTCTACATACCTTCTGTCCAAACAGCTGTGGAGAAGCCTAATGTTTAGAAGCTTCTCTATGTCAAATTACTCTTTTACCCTTCTATAAATGTCACAAAC
Organism: Coreius guichenoti; assembly: GCA_039654105.1. Lineage (NCBI taxonomy): Eukaryota > Metazoa > Chordata > Actinopteri > Cypriniformes > Gobionidae > Coreius > Coreius guichenoti. The sequence continues at coordinate 25,852,124 of CM077174.1, forward strand.
GTTCCCTAGAAGTATGCAATCAAGATGCAGTTTTAAAGTGCATGCAGACATGATACTATGCATGTAGATTGTACAGCGACCCCCCACCCCCTATAATTTCCTAAAAGACATTTGCGTATGCTGTTATGAGATAAGGGGGTTTTCTCTGTTCACAGGGACCCCCACACACCCCGCTATGCCCACACTCTCATGGCTGGTGGTAACGCTGTTATGTGACTGTTCTCTCTTACTGCTAGGCATGCTATGCTGTTGAATGCATTGCTGCTAATTTTGGAGTAGACTGTGAGCTTGAGTTTTTTCCTTTCCCCCTTTAACCCTTCACTTCTCCACCAAATCCAAAGGCTCTCCTGCACTATAGAAGACAAAACTCAAATTGCAAAGATTTGGTCATCAGCAAAATAGACTTTTAACATAACAGTTTGATCTTTTTTTGTGCTTATTTTCATATCAAGTAATCCTGAGGTAAAAACAAGAAGTTTAGATCACATCAGTGTCTAGATACAAATAAGATCTGGCAGATAAGAAAGAAGTGGATAATGGTTAAACTAATTTTGTCACATTGGTACACATAGCAGGGGTGCAACTGTGAAACTGGACACTGGGTATTAATATAGTGTAGGGGGGATGGTTGAGTTTTGTCCTCTTCCATCTTTCTGTACTGTACACACACCTTCACAAACCTGTCGTTTCACTGATGTTATAGAGTTTTTTTTTTTTTTTACCCCCTCCACAGGGTTGAACCTTCTGCCCATATGCTCATGTGCTCTTAAAGCATTTATGGGAAACGCTAATGAACCAATGGATGCACACTGGAGTTACTTACTCGTAAAACTCCAGAGTGTTTTCTGGTTTACTTCCAAGACCATCAGGCTGTGGATGTGTCTGTAGGCAGCTGCCTTCTGTCTACACTGCAAAGAAGTAAAAGTAGTTTTATTTTAATAGTGTCTTTCCCAGTCACTTTACAATAAATAATTTACATACATAACAACATAGGGCAATAATAGCAATATAGACAATATTGAGAAAAAGGTGACTCAGAGAGTTTTTATAAAAAGTTGTCTCCTATGGACACTGGTTTCAGACTGACCTCTAAGGCACCATAGCATCATGTCTAATAATCTAGAATCTAATAATCTTAAATTTAAGTGAGCTTTAGAGAGAACTAAGCAAATGCTTATTTGTAAAATAAGAAAAATTAACAATTTAGAATTAATTTAATTGCTCCATCAGACCAAACTTTATGTATTGTGTTATATCATAACATCACAACAATATCATAATATAACGTTATATAACAATCATAGCTGCTTTCAAAAACAATCAGATGAAAGCATTATGTCAACCACATAAGTGTTGTATAGGCCTATACATATTCTCTTGAGTCTAGTCAATAAATCTTTAAAATTATGCCATAGTCACAGTTTTGTATTTTGCATGCAATGGTTTTAGGCAGTAGAGCTCACTAACTGGACACTGAGAACACTAGTGTGTACAGTACAGACTGTCTTCACCTCAAGGGACACATGATGCCTTCTCTTACGTTCTCTTAGTATATATTACAAGACATGGATGAATATAGGTCCAACTACTATTTTAATGGGAACCGTCATTAATGTTGACTATAAGTAAACAATATTTTAACCATAAAAATGCAAATACCATATAAGGCTATTTTAACTCATACATTCAAAACAACAATGAACATTATGATTCATTTTAGTGGGTTTTGTTTGAATTTTAGTCCTTTTTCACAATTTCCTTCAGAAAACGGATTAAGTAGCAAAGACAGTTTTAGGCCTCAACACAACAGTACTATATAAGTAATAACTAAATGCATTATAATTAATTCAAATGAGTAAATAAACCATCTTTGTGCTTCTGCAGTGCCTTCGAGTTTATTTCATAACTGAACACGGGGGAACAGGCCACTGTGAGGGGGTGAGGACAGCTGTCTGCCCGTCTCGGGTGTTGTGATGCAGCTTCTTTCCTTTTAGAACCTGAAACCCGTATCAAGGAGTGCAGCTGTCCAATCAGGCTTAAGCATGCATGAGCCGAGCAGCCAATGGGCAACAAACATCGAAGTATATAAACCAAGGTCTGACATCTTGCAAAGTTGGGCAACCCCTACATTGGCTTGGTGAACAGGATCTGATCCCAAGGACTGTTACATTTTCTCCCATACAGGTAAACTAAGTTACGGTTCAGAGATTTTACAAGGGTGGGAATAAGGGGTACTTGATGAAACATGATAAACTTCAGACAAAAAGGATGTAATACATTGCGGCTTTCAGTGTGGTTGATCCAAATTTTTCCCCATTCAAATTAATCAAACCACATTGGTGTTCCTCGTGCACTGGATTCTGGATTCTTGTGGAATTACTATCTTGATTGATGGAATGTTAAAAATTCTCAGTTTCATATTTTTGGAGCTGCTTTGCAGAAAAGCTTGTCCTTGCCTGATAAGCTTCGGAGTCATAATGCATTGGAAAGCTAATGAGAGAGCAGTCTGGAGTAGATATGTTGTCTATGGCAGGAATGATCTGTGTGCTTGACACCTGTTGTACTTCGGTGCAAGGTCATGCCATCTGGGGTTCATAGCTTTTACACAAGTCTATTCATAATGCCTCAGACATTTCATTCTTTTTGTATGCAACTATATGCAAAATCTGTGAATATGGACAAATAGATTAAGATGATTTATTAATCCTAAACTGTAAGTATTTTTGATATTTCGAATAATATTTTAAATGAAATTTTACAATACCATATGGGGCGAGTGTACATGCTCCACCCCCATCAGAAACTAGAGAGGTGAATGCTATCTGCTGTGAGTGTTGGGAGTGAGTTTGCCAGCCATGCTAAAAATATCACCTGCTGTCTGATGCATATAAGCATGCAAACTATGCAACCACCACTTCATGTAGAAATATGAGGTGTTGGTTAGAAAAAGCAACATTCTGTTACTAAGAGATTGAAGTTTACTTGGGACACGAAATATAGCATGCATTAACTGTGTCTGCAACTGCTGGCATTTTATTCTGGAAACTAGTGTGGCTTGTCCTTGACTAAATGCAAATTGGTAGCTGTTTGTAATTTTCAATATCAATGTCAGCGAGCAGAGCCGTTGGTTCCCCTTCATTCTTGGGTACAATGAGTACGCTACACCATAGAAGACCTTAGTAGGCCTGCATGGGACAATGTTCCTAGTTGTCCACCCTGACAACGACTCTGCCGCCAATAGTTGTAGACTTATCTCAAAAGCAAATTGTAGGTGTCAACTTGCCTTATTCTTGTCTTGTGGCAGATCGTCGGAAAAAAGTGCAATCATGACTAAGAACTGCCACAACGATTACAAGATAAAATTCTCTCTGGATGAGGAGTACCCTGACCTCTCCCAGCACAACAACCACATGGCCAAGGTCCTGAATAAGGACATCTACTCCAAACTCAGGGGAAAGTCAACTCCCAGTGGATTCACCCTGGATGACTGCATCCAGACCGGTGTGGACAACCCTGGTAAGCAGAACATGTTTGAATACATTCCCACATAGTAGCTGATCTCTCAAAGATACCACAAGTGATGTTTTATTTGTCCTTGAAGATATATAAAGCACTTCCTTTTGATTCCAACTCCAGGCCACCCCTTCATCATGACTGTCGGCTGTGTGGCTGGTGACGAGGAGTCCTACGAATTCTTCAAGGAGCTGTTCGACCCCATCATTTCTGACCGTCACGGTGGCTACAAGCCCACCGACAAGCACTTGACTGACCTGAACTGGGAGAACCTGAAGGTACTCTAAAGTTCTTTACATGATCATGGCTGTTTTACTCGTACCATGGCTGATGTTTACCTGTGCGCAGGGTGGTGATGACCTTGACCCCAACTACGTTCTGAGCAGCCGTGTGCGTACCGGCCGCAGCATCAAGGGATTCACCCTGCCTCCCCACAACAGCCGTGGTGAGCGTAGAGCTGTGGAGAAGCTGTCCATTGAGGGTGAGTCTCAGTCACGTCATGTACTGACATCTACAAAGCAACATGCCTGGTCTTACGGACGTTCACATTGTTTATCTCACAGCTCTGAACAGCCTGGATGGGGAGTTCAAGGGCAAGTACTACCCTCTGAAGGACATGACTGACAAGGAGCAGGAGCAGCTCATTGCTGACCACTTCCTGTTTGACAAGCCTGTGTCCCCACTGCTGTTGGCTGCCGGCATGGCCCGCGACTGGCCTGACGCAAGAGGCATCTGGCACAACGACAACAAGACCTTCCTTGTGTGGGTGAACGAGGAGGATCACCTGCGTGTCATTTCCATGCAGCAGGGTGGCAACATGAAGGAGGTCTTCAAGAGGTTCTGCGTTGGCTTGCAGAAGGTAAATCCCATTATTTACCACCTAATCACGCTGTACTTTTTATCTTTTGTTCATCTAATGCAAAGATCAGCAACCAAAGGCTTGACTCCTTGTTGTATATTGCAGATTGAGAGTATCTTCAAGAAGCACAACCACGGTTTCATGTGGAACGAGCATCTTGGTTTCATCCTGACCTGCCCCTCTAACTTGGGTACTGGTCTTCGTGGTGGTGTGCACGTCAAGCTGCCTAAACTCAGCACACATGCCAAATTCGAGGAGATCCTGACCAGACTGCGTCTTCAGAAGCGTGGCACAGGTGGGCTTGAAATTACTGAACGTATAAAATGGCAGAGTGTTGCACTGTGATCATCCATTTGAGCGACTCTTTGTACCTCTATTATCCAGGTGGTGTGGACACTGCCTCCGTCGGTGGTGTGTTTGACATCTCCAATGCTGACCGTCTGGGCTCCTCCGAGGTGCAGCAGGTGCAGCTGGTAGTCGATGGTGTTAAGCTCATGGTTGAAATGGAAAAGAAACTGGAGAAGGGCGAGTCCATCGATGGCATGATCCCTGCCCAGAAGTAAAATGGCAAAAGTGCTTTTCTTTTTTTATTTGTTCTTTCATGCAGTCATGCCACCTTGACTTTTCCAAGAGACACTCCACCCTGCTCCCTTTTTCCTACTTTTTTTCCTTCATTTCTTTCCTGTCGTCTTCTTTTTCTTGCACTTTTCTTTATCTTCCTGTTCCTCCTGTAACATCCTGGGATCAAACCTCCACATAGCTAGAAAACCCTAGCTATGTTGTATTCAAACAATTTTTTTGGTTGTACAAAGTTAATAAATGGCCCCATGTAACAATCATCCTATTTTAAGTCTTTGCATTCTTTGCGAGTCTTGGTTTTTACCTCCAGACACAGTTATGAACAATGTTTATGTATGTAATGTATAACACTGTTGTGGGGAATTCATTAAGGATTCTCAAAGCTGGACGTCAATATATAATTGAAACTTTAAGCACATTTTTATGAATACAATCAGCTAAGCTGACCCAACAGGCACTAAAAGATGAGTAATTTCAGTCAAATACTGTCAACAATAATTCAAGCAAGCATGATTTGTCATTTCTTTTGGTTATAATGAAGCCAGATCCATGCTTGCTTGAATGATAACATGTCAGTATATTTGAAATTGCTGGTACAATGGTAACTATGTCTTTTCGTGACTGAAAATATTAATTATTAGTTATTAATTTAAGTATTCTAGATAATAATGCCTTCATTGTTATATATTCCTATATTTTAAAATTTCCATTATGCAAATATCTTTGTTACGTTTAAAACTGGTATCCACAGAATGCATTTGCTACAAAAATCAAACGGTTTAAACAGTGAAACCAACACTAAATCTTTGGAACCATGAATACAACAATTTTAATTAAGAGTAGGCTTTCTTTAAAAGATAATTTAGCAGGTTTAAGCACTTAACAATATTTGCCACGCAAACAAAAAGATAGAAAGCTACTAAATAAACAGACATACAAATCACTGGATTTCAGACAAATGTTGTATTAATCATTCTTGCATTCTCACATTGCACAGCTCTGACATATTCCAATCTTGACAATGAGGACTTACTATGTCAAATCAGAGATAAACAAAGTCAACAGTCTGTTTGTGGCCATTCAGCAGAGTGCACTTCCGGCAAGATAACAGAGGTTTCTCAACAGCGTAACACACATACAAGAGCAACACAAAGAGCACTGTATCTCGACTTGGCTCAATGGGGTAAATTGCACCATTTGAAGGGAGAACTGCTTTAAAACAGGTGATGTTGCTCACTCAGCCCTAAAGTGCTACGGTGTGACCATGTAAAATGATGAATCTAAAAACAAGGAGGCTCAGGAAAGCAGACATCACCTACTCAACCTGCATCACTGGCAAGTTTGATGGCTAAAACAACCAACAAGGACAGATCATTAAAAAATTAGGAGAAATTGCTATTACTTTTAGCACTTGCATTGTCAGTGGCTCCGCATGTTGTCTACGGTTCGAAATGGTGTGGCATTCACATGTGTTTTTTTGTGAATATGGTTATTGAAACGAGGATAAAATAAAACATACTATTCTCGCCGGCGCAGCAGAAGAATAGAAATCAAAAAATGAGTTAAATAGCAGCAGTTTAAAAGGAATGACAATGTACAGAGTGAACACGCAACAAACAATCTGTGTTAAAAATAACATGGCTAAAGATACCAGGTAAAATCAGCGGTAAAACAGACCCGGAAAAGGGAGTTCCTTCAGCAGGGCTTTTGTGTGAGCAGGTGCCCAGTTCTCAAAGTGTGTGTGCCAGTCTTTGTAGGCTTAGAGGGGGCGGGGGTGTGGGCGGGGCTTCCACTCATCCCATCTTTCTGTCCCATGCTTTTGTCCCTGCCCTCCACCCCCTGTCGCCCTCAGAGTTCGAGTTCTTTGGACACTTTGGTGGCGATGTCCCGAAAGGCAAGCGGTGCCCCCCACAGGCGCTTAAATCGAACACCGCTGGTCTCTGCGGGGCCGTTGGGCAGCTGGCAAACCTCCGCTTCGAAGGCAACGCGGGAGCCAGCGGCTCCGTGGGTGCAGGAGAGGAGGAAGGGCCCGGCCTGGTGGACCTGGCAACCGCAGCCCTGCGCCGCCTCCCGCAGAGCCAGAACCACCTCGGCCGGGTCCCGCGGGCTCCGCACCCTCACATCCCAGCCGCATCGGGGGGTCCGGGGCTCTGCCGCTTTTTGATACCCAGATAAATAGCGACTGTGGAGGGAGGAGGAGGTGAAATGGGGGAGATATGGGAGGTGGGCGGTGATGATGTGTGTGGGTGGATGGGGGGTGGAGGGGGAACAAGAGAGAAATATATTAGAAATCTGTGAGAGCAAAAACACCGTTCTTAAAGACTGACTAAACTGTGTGGACTGCTAGTGAAATATTTAACTAAGCTAATTATTGTAATTTCAGGGATCAGTAAATAGAAAGGTAACACTTTACAGTAAGGTTCAATTAGTTAACATTAGGTAGAGCATAAGTTAACGAACTAACAACGAACAACTTTTTTAATCTAATAGTCATAATAATTAAATAAACATTTAATAATCAAGATTAATGGTAATTTGTAATATACACTATTATTCATTGTTAATTCATGTTAGTTCATATTACATTAATTAAAATGTAATTAAAAATGTGTAAACTGAAATTAAAGTACATCTTGAAATGTTAAAAATGTATTATTATAAGAAGAAATTAACATTAACCTAGATAAATAAATGCTATAAACGTATTGTACATTGTAAGTTTATGATACGAAATGCGTTAACTAATGTTAAATGAACCTTGTGGTAAAGGGTACCAATAAAATAATGCTAGATGGTTTGAAAGAAACATCTTAAAACAGTTTGAAACCCTTCTACAATCAAAAAGGGAGGAAATGTTTAGATAAAAGCTAAAACCAGTTACCTTGCAGGAGACAGTGGAGTTCTTCAGGATAATAAAACCATTTTTAAAACCAGTTAAAATCTAAGCATTATTTAAATTCAGTGTGACTATCAGCAAAAAGCTGTAGAACATTTTGCAAGGCCTGAATAAAATGTGAATGCCATTCATTTTTAAAGGTGACTAGAAGTAAACTACCGTTCAAAAGTTTGGTGTCTGTGAGATTTTTTTAATGTTTCTGAAATAAGTATTTTTTGCTCACCAAGGGTGCATTTAATTGATCAAAAATACAGTAAAAACAACAATATTGTGAAATATTTAAAATTATTAAATAAAATTATTACAATTTTAAATTATTAAATAATTTAAAATTAAGAATTGTTTTCTCTATTTGAACATATATTTTAAATGTATTTTTTTCTTATGATGTAAAGCTGAATTTTCAGCATCATTCCTCCAGTCTTCAGTGTCACACGATCCTTCAGAAATCAATATAATATGCTGATTTGGTGCATCTTAACAGTTGAACTGCTTAATATTTTTGCAGAAACCATGACATTTGTTTTTCAAGATTCTTGGATGAATAGAATGTTCCAACATCATTAATGTCTTTACTATCACTTTTCATTAATTTTAAGCATCCCCACTGACTAAGTCTTAATTTCTTTCAACAACAAAAAAATTCTTACTAAACCCAAACCTTTGAACGGTAGAGTAAAAAAAAAAAAAAAAAAAAAACATTCAGGCACATACAAATATAGAAATAAAAATATAAAAATCAAGCCAAGTATAGAAAAAGTATATAGGTAGAGCACTATGTGTATGCTGAATTCAGCACAACCTGTGCAGCCAAACATGCACTTCATATGCCCCATACACATTATCCCTCAATGTAAATCTCAACCGAATGTAAACCGCATTTCAAATACATTCAACTTTTACCAGTAATATAGATTGAGATTATCTGGTCACTATTAGCACAGAAAATAAAAATAAAAAATCATTCAAACATCCATGTTTAAAAAACGGAAGTGTGACTTTCGAAATGCAATAGCCAACCACTGTCAATGAAAATTATATTGTGAATATGAAAAAAGGTAAAGGGAAGGACAAGTACGAATCTAAACAAACTCTACATACAGTATATCTAAGCTAGTTTTGATGCACACAGTACACATACAGTACACAGTTCTAGGGATGTCACAAGTACCGGTACTTTGGTAGCAAGTCGGTACTGAAATTTAAAAAATGTGACGATACCAGCATTTCTGTAGTACCGGTAGTACCGAGTATATTCGGTACCCACTAATAGGCAGCTGCTTTCAGTAGCTTAGTGTCTGTGAATATTAAACTGCAAAATACTATTTAAATATTAATCCTCCATGTTCTGCGTCTCTGTGTAAATGAATGGCGCAGACGCGCGGTTTCATTTGCGGCTCACGCATGCACGCGTGACACTCGTCTTTTTACCCTCTGCCGTGTCACTATATGAGGACATGAACGCATAAACTTCATAGACACCGCTCTGAGAGTCACTTCATGAGCATTTACCGTTTCACTTGAGAAAACTGTCATATCATGAACACAGACACTCAGAGGTCTTCACGGCAACCCGTCAAAATAAAAGTTCGGTTTAACTTAAAGAAATTGACAGAAATATATTAGGCAACTGTTGTACAGTAGATTTAGCTACGTCGCAATGTAATACTACTACTACTACTACTACTACTAATAATAATAATAATAATAATTATTATTATTATTATTAGGTGTGCATAGAGGGTTGCTTATTTTTCACTTGATCTTTTTTATAAACAATGTTTACTTTTAAACAGCATGTCGCCTTCAAATGTTTATATGTATTATTTACTTATAATGATTATCATCATAAATAATAAACTCATTGAATTTAATTTAAAAAAAAAATTTAAATAGTTAAATAAAATGTAAAACATTTTTTTTCCTGTAGTACCGCAATTGGTACAGAGAACCGTAAAATTGTTATGGTATTGGTACCGACTACTGGAATTTTGGTATCGTGACATCCCTACACAGTTCTATATAATTAACAAAAAGCAGTCACATTCTGATCAGTCTGATCTGACATGGCACGCAGCACATGCTAGAAATTACCTGTGTTTTTTAGCCTGACTTTTTGTAGCTGTATCTGTAGCTAAGGAGAAGTAACAGAGTTAAGATAATATGTGAGGAGTGTGTTTTTAAACTTTTTACCGAGCAAATAACATTAGTTCATTTATCTAGATATTCTTTGTGCTATTATGTTTCATTCTCCTCTACCTATTTTCTGTCTTTCTTCTGTTTGAGTTGCTTGCTTGTTTTCTGTAATGAAGAAAATGGTCCAGAATTGGGAGATGGATGGCTTACTTCCTCGGTCAAATTCATGTATTAAAAAGAATATGGAAACACACACCTTGTGACCGGAGATCTGCAGACTCTCTCAGGTTCGTCTGTGACCCTCAAGAAGAAGACAAAAAAGGTTCATGTTAGAAATCAATCAGCCAGTTGATCCCGCCCTCCACAAACAACCAATCACAGACGTGCACTGTTACACTGACGTCACCTTCAATCCACAAATATCACCACTGACAACAAAAGAAACTGATGGCAGTGATGGATTTAATAGGGTAGGATTATGTATTTTCTTAGAGAATATGTTATGTTTTTGATACATCATCACACGTTGTATCATGTCAGTGTAACACAATTTCAAGAAACATTCAAAATAGTATCCTTAACACAATCTAAAACTAATTTCTTGTGTGTTCTGGTAATTTGCTTTTGAGTTTATTAATCTAATATTCTACATGAGATGTTAGTAGTTATTAATACAGCTTTAAACAAAGAAAGTGCTAGTTGACTTATGTCCACATGAGGGCGCAACGGTTCAATGCTGCTTTTACAAACACTTGTGAAACTTTCCATTCACATAATGTAGCAAATGAGGTGGCCAGTGTATTCCCTCTTAAAGGGACAGTACAAGGCCCTCTTCCTCAAACATTACAGTGAAAATGAAGGGCTCTCTGTTGGGTGTGAATAAACCATATCTGGACAGAAAAAAAAAAATCATGTGGTAAGCAGGGGAGGCAAATGAGCTTGGCCAACGGTGAGTCGGATTTGGCATGAGAGGATAAAATACAAGTTACATAACTAATCTGGGTCCAGATGAAATTGTTTTACAAAGCTTCTTCTGCATTTTTAATTGCATTAAGAATCACTAGAAATCCAAAAAGTGCACACAGTATTCTTCGGGCCAAGCTAAATGCCATTCCTGTGAATGAGTAAAAGGTGAGAGAAATGCATCAATGAGTGCATGAAAAAAGTGATACATGGATGGCGCTACGGTGTAAAAGACCTTTTGAGCATCAAACACAAAGAAAGCACTTTCTCAAATATTAAAACATATACGCAAAAATGTAGTTGTACGAAATGCATTTACAATAATAATCAAAATAGTGTTGTTCACCTAAAAAATAATTTGAAATCATTTGCTTAACCTTGTGTGATTCCAAACATATATAATTCTTTTCTTCTCTTCACAACCAAAATATTTTGCATAATACCCAAATTGGGGCTGTCATCTTGTGGAAATGACAAATAAAGTAGCGTGAATTTGGCCCATACGATTTGTATGCAAGTCTTCCCCTTTGCTGTAGCTGTAAAAACGTATTTGATTCATATATGTTGTGCCACATCATGTCTGACATGCATACCATTTTTGAAATTAATGTGATTTCACAGCAAAAAGGATGATTTTCAGTTAAATAAGTTATCATATGACTTCAGAAGTCTTGCATTAGAGTGTACCGGTGCCTTCCCAATAGAGATTTTTAACAGTTCTTTGTTAAAGAGTTAGAAGCCATGAATTAAACCAATCAGCTACAAAGGTAAAAGACTGTGTACTTAACGGAATTAATGAGGGAAAGAAGTGCAATCCCATGAAGCATTGCGAATGATAATCAAATTAAAATGATGGATAAATATATAACTATTGATTAATATATAATTATCTTTGCAAAATCAATGGTACCAGGAATTCTGATGTTAAACAATTATTTAAAAAATATGTTGGATTAATGCGGATTAAAGGGTTAGTTCACCCAAAAATGAAAATTCTGTCATTAATTACTCACCCTCATGTCATTTCAAACCTGTAAGACCTTCGTTCATCTTCGGAATCATCATCTTTTTGATGAAATCCGAGAGCTCTCTGATCCCTCCATAGACAACAATTTAATTAACACTTTCAAGGCCCAGAAAGGTAGTACAAACATCGTTAAAACAGTCCACGTGACTCCAGTGGTTCAACCTTAATTTTATGAAGCGACGAGAATACTTTTTATGCGCAAAAAACAAACAAAAATAACAACTTTAATCAACAATTTCTTCTAGCCTGTGTCAGACTCTTACGCTGTTGACGTAGTGTAAACAGTGCAGTGCTTCCAGAACGCCGGCTTACCACTGGCCGACGCGGTTCACGTGAGCACCACGACGCATGCGCACGAGTCGTTCTGCCGTAGAACTAGGAAGCACTGCACTGTTTACATTACGTAAACAGCGCAAGAGTCTGACACAGGCTACAAGAAATTGTTGAATAAAGTCGTCGTTGTTTGCACACAAAAAGTATACTCGTCATTTCATAAAATTAAGGTTGAACCACTGTAGTCACATGGACTATGTTAACAATGTTTGTACCACCTTTCTGGGCCTTGAAAGTGTTAATTAAATTGCTGTCTATGGAGGGGTCAGAGAGCTCTCGGATTTCATCAAAAATATCTTCATTTGTGTTCCGAAGATGAACGAAGGTCTTGCGGGTTTGGAATGACATGAGGGTGAGGAATTAATGACAGAATTTTCATTTTTGGGTGAACTAACCCTTTAATGGCTTCAACAAAACCATATACTATCGATTAACAACCCTGAAACTCATTAGGTCTGTTTGGTTTATAAGTTATCATTCAAATGCCCCTATGGAAAAAGTAAATTGGATTTTTACCTCCGGAATCCAACTGTAGCAAACAAGTAATATTCTACTTTTCTGGTGCTTTTTGGAGCTCGATAGCTCTCAACATCTCACAAAACCATACAGGTTTGGAATGACATGAGGGTGAGTAAATGATGACAGAATTGAAATTTTGAATGATCTTTGAAAGCTCAAAGAGGTGCTCTGACACCCAGCGCCAACACGGGTACCAAAGAGAGCGGTGAGACTGAGTATTTTGACAGACTGAGAGATGGAACAAGGCCACAAACAGTAAGAAAACTTACTAACTGTTTTTGATCCCTGTGGCAGAGTGCAGCCCGAGACTGACTTGTTTGAGCTCTGGCGCTTAGAGGGGTCAAGATTGACCCTAAGAGTTGATGAGGGGAAGGAAAAAGAGAAAAGGACAGTGTGATAGACAGAAAGAAGGAGGGGAACAGGAAGATCAAGAGAGAAATAAGATTGCAGCAAGGAAAAAAAGCAAAGAAACAAATAAACAAAACAGAAACACCGAGCACCCAACAACAGACAAGACCAAGAGATAGAGGGACACAAGGGGGAGCAGGCGCCTGAAGCTGTCGGTTAATAAGACAGGAGGCTTGAGGAAGAGTTAATGCAGAGAGTACATATGCAAACTTATGCGGAAAAAGGACTTCATCCATTGGATGTCATCCTAGATAGGTGCTTAATCTAATCGTGAAGTTTCTTTTAAGAGATGGAAGTGTTGCTCTAATCTAATAAAGAGCTTCTAGTTGCGTATCTCTGCAAAAGTCGTTCTTTCTGGCGTTTGGCCCAGATAGGCACATAAACAATTTCACTAAAGGATGCTGAAGAGCAAAGTGCCCCATCAGCGTTCCTACTTTCTACTGAACATCTCAATCACATTACGGACTCCAAACGCTTCCATATCTAACTACATTACCTCCTAAGATTCCACAGGACAATGGGCACTAAACCAAATGTAAGATGACTTTGTAAACTGATTGGCTCTAGTGGTGGAGCCTGTGTCAGGTTATGCGGCTAAAGAGCAATTCACATCAAGGATGATAACTAAAATGATAACTATGACTATGAAGTCCACACCACATATAATGTTAACAACACAAAATCATTGTATTATAACAATATTGTTGTATTCGCTTTCAGAATATTTTTTTACAGCCGATGAACAATAAAAACATTGGCATTTAATCAGAATCCATCCTGACATTAAAAAGCTTGAGCATTTAAAAAGGCAGACAACATAATTGCAGTACGCTTATAATGAACAGAATATTATCGTGCATTGGTGTGGATGCTAATATAGTTATCGTTATAGTTGTTTTTATAGCTATCGGTGTGGACGCTAACATAGTTATCATTATAATTATTGTTGGTTGGTGTGGATGCTAACGTAGTTATTGTTATAGTTATCGTACCTGGTGTGAAAGCTAATATACTTATCGCTGTTGTTATCTTTATTATTATCGTCCTTTGGTGTGGACACTAAATAATATATATTGTTATAGTTATCTTTATAGTTATCGTCTGGTAGTGTGGGTACTAATATAGATATCTTAATAGATATGTTTATAGTTATTGTTCTTGGGGTAAACAATAATATTGTTATTGTTACCTTTATAATTTTCGTTAGTGTCGACACTGTTCTTTATAGTTATTGCTCATGCTATCGTTATTGTTATGTTTATAGTTATAGTTGGTATATAGTTGGTCTGTTGGTATGAATACTAATATAGTTATTTTAGTTATGTTTATAGTTCTTGTTCTTGGTGTGAATGCTAATATAGTTATCGTTCTTGGTGTGAACGGGCCTTTAAACTTCTTCAGATAGCACGATGCTTTACTAAAAAGTAGAAGATTTGGGAAGAGTAAACTGATGATGTGGAACTTGAATTTATTTGGATTTATTTTTATCTATAATCTTCAAATGTTTACTCTCACAGAATCATTCTGGTTTACAAGATGAAACCGTCGCCCTCCTCTTACCTGCGGGTAAGTTTTGAGGTCAGCTTAGAGAAGAGGTTTGTGGTGGCACGGCTACGGGAGTGTGGCAGAGGGCTGGCTTCGTGGGAGAGGGTGGGTGAGGTGGGGGGTGCATGGGTAGGAGGCCGGTGGTCCCTTAGCTGGCCTCCGTGGAAGGTGCTGCGGATGGTGGATCCCCTCGACAGCCGAGAACGTTCTGAAGATGTGGAGCCAGAAGCCCCGGCCCCAGAGATGCTGTGGGTGGACGGGGAGGCTGGAGGTAATCGATGTGACAAGGAGCTGAGGAAAGAGACAAGAAAACATGGATGGAAAGAAAAAAAACAAAGTTTGGTACATAACTCGTCTCGCTTTTGCTCCGGACAAGAATGATATCCACCAAGAACAACCGTAGCAGCATGCTAACAACCACCCAGAGCACATGAGCAACAGCATAGCAATGGCCTAGCATAATGTTAACAACCACTTTATCAATGGCATAGTAATAAAGTGAAACTGTTCCCACCCACTTTTTCAGCTGTATTTTTACCATAGGGATTTTAAAAAAAAGTCTTTGTTACAGAGTTATAAGCCATAACCAAACCAACCAACTACAAGGTGAAGCACAACATTACAAACTTTGATTTGAAGCAAAAGATGTGTTAAAAAGACAAAGGTACAAGTCTGTACTTTACAGTTTTAATGAGGGAAAGAATTTGTTTTATGCATTTTTTTTTTTTTGCCTATCATTCATGCAAATATTTAAGTTGTTTGAAAGCGCAAGGAGACTGACTAGGGATATTGTGTCATTCACAGTTCATCATGGGAGTGGCCGGGTGCTAAAGAGTTATTTGAGTATTTTGATTCTCTGAATGGTGGTGATGTCTTTGCAGAATCATGGGTAATGTAGTTTTTCACTAGGAATTTCACTGTTAAACAATTATTTAAAAAATAGTTGAAATAATGCAGGTTGATGGCTTCAACAAAAGCATATACCATCCATTAACAACCTCGCAGCTCACAGTAGGTGAGCTTTAACGGTTTATAAGTTATTGTTCAAAATCAATCCCCTATGGACAAAATGCCTATCCCTATAGGGTTTTTAGAACACCTTAGCAAAATGAGTTTTGCACGGACAAAGACTTCTCCAGAAAATGCAAAAATCTGGATTTAAATATGCTGCTGTGCTGTACGTTCATTATTCCCGCTCATTGGCAGTCATCGTGGCTCTAACTGGAGGCTACTTTGGTGGCAGAACTTAATTCATAAGACAAAGTCCAAAACATACCACAGTAACAGCTCTATAGCGATACAATTAGACCGATATCAGATCTGGACGCTTGAAGAGGCAGCTCTTGTTGGATTTAGTTGAGCGTAAATGTGAGGCAGGATGCTGCTGAGTCACTGAGGCATGAGCTCTCTTGTGTTCTTATTCCCATCTCAGAAACAGCCACTTAAGGCAAATTAAAACTGAACACTTATCGGAAAAAAGCTTGCACACGACTGCACATCTCAACGCCGGAGACAGAGGAAAAAAAGGGCGAGATAAATCACTCTACTTTCTGTTTATCAAAACTAGTCCAAACCCAGGACAAAGGACAGAAAGTCAAACAACAAAGAGAGAAAAAAAAGAGCAAGAGGAAAAGATGATGATTCAAAACTCACACCCATAATTCTACTGGCATTACTAAGGTGTTCTTAATAGTGGATAACATGTTGCTGTGCAATGGAAGTGTGTTCTAGGTGGTTACTAAGGTGTTGCCATACAATTGCTGTGATGTTCTAGGTGGTTACTAGGGTGTTGCTATGCAGTTTCTATAGTGTTCTAGGTGGTTACCACAGTGTTGCTATGCTGTTGCTAGGCGGTTACCAAGGATTACTTGATTGCTGTTGGAACCTGATGTTGTCTGATCACTCATTTTGATGAGCAATAGGAATAGTGATGCTTTCCATAGCAACCAGCACTAATAATCTCTCCGTTCAGATGGGTTCACTTCGCTGACGTGCATCTCTTGGCATCGGACTGCCTCTGTCCCCTCCATCTCGCTCAGTTTTGGCATAGATCTAACAGATCTCACATGCTGCCTCAGTCTGCCCACTGGCCTGGGGCCACTTCACTTAACGGTCTAAATAACCCTGCGCTGATGGACCTTACACACACACTCACACACAGGATTTCCTATAACAAGGTTTCACATATTAGTTTCCCTTGGTCGGCCACACTGCAGTCATGAATAGCAGTGCTGGGCATGTCTGAAACAACATGACTGGGTGGCATACAGTACACATACATATAGTGTGTATATGGGGTCCATAACATTTGAGACTAGTCTGGGATTACACAGAATGTAGGTTTTAGGATTTATATTATATATATATATATATATATATATATATATATATATATATATATATATATATTTCAGTATTATTTTTAAAGTAACTAACCAAATAATAAAAGTACATTTGTGACTTATAAATATCAAATGTGAAATATTAATGTCAATTCAATTTTAATCAAATTGTTATAATACTATTTGTAACAAAAATATTGTATTAAGTTATAAAAATAATTTCCCTGATTTCACTGTGTCAATTATGGTGATGGTGATGGTGATTTTGCGTGTGTAGACACGTGTACTGTACTGGCCGGGTTCGGGGGAGGGGGGATTCTTTAGGTCAACCAGTTAAGCAGCCTTGTGACCCAGACAAACCACGTGCCTCCTCTCATTCTCTTTAAGTCACATGACACCCAGTCTTTGGACCTCCCCCAAAGGGGTGGGGGGGGGGGGTGGGAGGAGGGAGATAGAAGGACAGCTAAGCAGTCACCATCTGCCACTGCTGAAGCATAACAGACCAAATCCATCTCAATAAACAAGCGCACAGGAAAAAATAGTTTCAGCTTCAGCATGTACATCAATTATAAAACTTCAATACATATACATACACACATAAAATACAGAGACACATGTACCTGTTCTCTTTCCCATTCTGTAGTAAGGTGTGTCTGTCAGTGCTGGTGCGGTCCGTACATACGTAAGTGTTCCTACGGGTCATGGCACTGGCAGGGATGTTGTTCTAAAATGTGAAAGAGAAGGCAGGCATTAAAAACCAAAAAAGATGGAAATCAACACAGACATATTTTATGTCACTAAGGTTATCTAAAAATATCCAGCGTTTCTGACACAGTTGTCCTCAGAAATCCATGCATTTTGTCCCATGGAACATTTTAGGAACAAGCTGTTTGCATACTAAGGGAACATCACTTTATGACCAGAGAATGCCGATAACGAATCTGAACATGTGGCAGTAACTCCCAGGGGATAAGTTGTTATTGATGTATTTGTTGTATTTCGAGAAGTTATGCAACATTTTAATGGGCAGCGCTTGAATTGTCATCAGGATGATTTATATTTATTATATCTATTAAAGGAAATGTGCATCCAAAAATGAAAATTCCGTCATCATTTACTTATGTCTTTCAAAACGGCATGATTTTCTTTCTTCCGTGGAACACAAAAGGAGTTATTTATAGCAGAATGTCCAGCTTCCCTTTTCCATAGAAGGAAAGTGAATGGTGACCATGGCTGTAAGCAAGGTTAATGGCTTAAATTTCAGTCCGTTCCCCACATATGGCTTCAAAAGACTTGGAATATAGTGCACAAGCCCTAAGACAATCAATGAACAATAATTAATATTTCCTGTAACCGTATGCATGTGATTTCCCGTGCTTGATTACCGTTGTTGCATTGATGTCCTTGCGGCGGTCAGGGATCTCGGCCTTGTTGGGGTTGTTGGCTGTGCTGACCATAGGGCTCGATGGGGGGATGCTACGACTGCCCACCACACTGCAGCTGGCTTTCCTTGAGGGCAGACGTTCCTCTTTTAGATCCCCCTCTCCTGTACTGGTGGGGCTGCGCTTGGGGTGGGTTACTGGCACTGATGGCCCACCTGACAAATATATAAACACAAATTATAAACATAGTTCATATTAAATAATTATATTTTTATTATTATTAATATTATTACTACTACTACTACTACTACTACTACTAATAATAATAATAATAATAATTATAATATGAATATTATATTATAATAATTTTAATAAGAAATTATCAATGACTTATTAACAAATTGTTACCAATAATAATAATAATAATAATAATCATAATAATAATAATAATAATAATCATACAATATAATTACTATTAATATGATTTATATTTTATCATTAATAAATGGCAATAATAATAAAATAATAATAATTTAAATTTTAATAGGTAGTATTAATAATAATAATTATTGCTAATATATATACTGTATACACATACATATATACATACATGTGTGTGTGTGGATTCAAATTTTATCATTAATAAAAGGCCAATAACAACAATAATAATAATAATAATAATTATTATTATTATTATGTTTTATTGTTGCTTTTGTTAATAGAAATTGATATTAATAATATGAATATGTTTCATTAATAAATATCAATAATTATTAATAATAATATTAATTTTACTATTAATTGTTAGAAATATTATAATATTATTCATGCAAATTTTTATTTTTACAAAAATATAAATTTAAGCTATAACTATAGTTAAGCTATATATAATATCAAACTATAACTGGCAGACACCCCCCACCAATACTATCATGGATCACCTGTGAAAACCTCTGATCTAGGCCATTTATAAATATGAAATTATCCTTGAGAAGTGTAGGGACTCACAGAAGTCGCTGTGCCTCCTCTGGCGGTGGTATGTGGAGGCACTGCGCTGGGGTTTAGCGTGACTGGAGGCAGAGGTGGAGCTGGAGGAGGAGGTGGAGGAGTGTTTGCTGGTGCCGTTTGTGATGGTACTGGGCCTCACCCGTGCTAGAGACAGACTGCTGCTCGACCGGGACTCCATGCCATCCTATATGGGAAACATATGAGATATTACACACTTATAGGATAGTGCACAGGCTGCTCTCAGGTCAGTGGCAATCCCTCTCTCACCTCATTCTTGCGACTTAGCAGCAGATACGTGGCAAATATCTCATTGTACTTCTGTGTGGTCAGGGCGTCTTTGATTTCATCACGGGAATAACCCATTCCTATCATTACATCTGTATGAGCAGAGAGAGACAAAAAATGATTTAAGTAAATAAGCAAGTAGCCATTTAGCAGACGATTTTAGCCACACTTTGAGCAATCTGGGTTTAAGTGTCTTGCTAGAAGGGTTTAAAATTACGTTCTGGTTACTACAATGCAAAAAGAAAAAACAACAACATTTATTCTTACTTTTTAATCAGTAATCTGCCTTGTTTCATTTAAAAAAAATTAAGCATCTTAAAAATAATATACATTTTCCTTTGAAAAGCAATATTTGCACAGAATATACACTAAAAGGATACATTAAATTGTTCCAAAAGATTTCTTTGAATGATTTCTGATGGATCATGTGACACTGAAGACTGGAGTAATGGCTGCTAAAATTCAGATTTGCCATCACAGGAATAAATAACTTTTTAAAAAATATATTAAAATAGAAAAAAAAAAAACTTTTAAATTGTAATAATTTTTCACAATATTACTGTTTTACAGTATTTTTGATCAAATAAATGCAGCCTTGGTGAGCAAAAGAGACTTCTTTCAAAAACATTAAAACATTGTACCAACTCCAAAGTTTTAAACTGTAGTATATTAAATTGTTTATTTTTCTTACATAATTTGCAAATTGATTCAATCATATATCAAAGGGGAAAAAACAATTTGGCAATGGGGTAAAAGAAAACAATATATCTTGATTTATTACTTAAATCAAGGTATACTGTTTGAAAACAAGATAAATTTACAAGCAAAATTGTGCAAGATCTTGTTTTAAAAGATGTTTATATACTGAAAAACAAGACAAAAATACAGATTATTTTCCAAATGTGTCAATGGTCATGTAAAAGTGCCAAATGGGAAAGATGTGGCTACATTTCTTACCTATACGGCTGGTGTCATTATAATCCTCCACCGGCTCTATATGAGGCTTCAGCTCATCGCTTTCATACCCGACATTCATCCACTTATCCTTCATGATTTGCTGAAAGGGAAGAACAGAAAGTCAGATAGAGTGAGCCAAAGGCTACAAGATCTATGTAAACTCAATAAGACGTGTTATCAGCTGTGATGGTCGATTGCGGGTTGCAGTTGCTCCTCCTCACCTCCAGGGTGCAGCGCTTGGTGGGGTTGAGCACGAGAAACCGGCGCAGGATGCTCTCACAGTCGGTAGACATGTAGAATGGCACCCGGTATTTCCCCCTCAACACACGCTCACGCAGCTCCTGAGGGAACAACACAGACTTCTATTCAACACCTAATCTTATTCTGAACCAGTCATCCACTGAATCACCCCCACGGCACAGAGAAACAATCACAGCTCACTTGACCTACATTACTTGAGAGCAAAGCATTTCATAAGAGCACTTGCTGCACGTGAGGCGCCTTAGAAAATGTCTCAAAATGTTGCCATAAGACTGTTTGGAAATGACACAAAAGAGATTTTACATTGAATATTAGCGGTGACTAGATATTATTAAAAAGTTTGTTACAAAAGTTTAAAAAAAAAAATGTCTTTAAAATTAAAGTTGAAACACACTGTGGCACACATTTAATGTAGTCGAAATGTCTTTTATCCTGAATAATTATCATAGTATACATGCAGCCCTTAAAGTGATATTCAACAAACAAATAAATACTTTTATTGACCAAAACTATCATAGTGTTTACAAACAATGATAATCTATAAATAATGCATAATAACAGGACATTACAGATTTTATTTATCATAATGGTTGATATTGGATATATTTTGGCCAATACTGGACATTTAATTGTGTGCATGTACCCTATTTTTAGATGTGAATTGTTTTTGTCATCACCTAATGCTCACTGATCCGTTAAATGTTATCTTAAGCAAATCTCAAATTGAATATCCATTTTTATACTGTACATTATTATGTTGTGATGCTTAAATTCACTTGTAGCATTTAAAATGATTTTAGCTTATTTATTTACACAGAATAGTACAGAATGTTAATAGCAGCATTTATTGATTATTGGCCATAATATAAAAATAATTATTGGTTTATCTATATCAGTGACAATTTTAATATTGGGGCATTCCTACCTATCACAGTTTAAAATATTAAAACGAACATCTAAGTAAACATGGTTGGTGAATGGCATTTTTGACATTTCTTGCCTTTCTTTCTTTCGTTTCATATACTATACTTTGTAATTTACCTTGAGGTTCTGTCCATCAAATGGCAGTGATCCGCTGACCAGCGTATAGAGAATAACCCCCAGACTCCAAATGTCTACCTCTGGCCCGTCATACTTCTTCCCCTGAAAGAGCTCTGGGGCGGCATAGGGGGGGCTGCCGCAGAACGTGTCCAGTTTACTGCCCAGCGTAAATTCATTACTAAAGCCAAAGTCAGCAATCTTGATGTTGGAGTCTGCATCAAGCAGGAGGTTTTCCGCCTGAGTGAGGTGTAAGATAGGATGCAGTATATGACCATGAGCAGGAATTTAATAGTTTTATGCTTTGGGGGTATTTTAAAAGGGAGCAAAGTGTGTAGCCTTTACTCTTTTATGAAAGCTTGAGAGGTAATAAAAGGATGTATAAGTCATGAGAAAGAACAATAACCTTCAAGTCCCTGTGAACAATATTCTTCTGATGACAGTAATGAACCGCAGACACAATCTGAAAGGGAAACAATGACATTGACATATTTGAACAGGAAGTTAAACAAAACTGATACTTTTTTACGAGCATAAACTTTTATAGCATCTTTAACACATTAACAGAAAATACAGCTTGGTTTTGCTCCTCTCAGATTTGTATTTTATCAAAAAAGTTCCTAGTATAGAAGTATAGAAGTATAGATTTATAAAAACCGTCTGACGAAGACCCTGCGTTCTTGAAACGTTACCTGTGTGTCCACTATTAACTATGATTTTTTTTTTGTTGCATTTTTGGAGCTTTGGTGTGCCGATATTTTTCCGTTTTTTTTATTATTTCCTTTGTCGAGCACCAAATTTGTGCATTTTTTGCCAGTGATGTGCATGCTTTGGTCCTGTTTTAGACAGAGATTTATAGAATTTATGATATTTCTTACCTGCCGGAATTTAGCACGTGCCTCCTTTTCCTTCATTCTCCCATGGGATACGAGGTAGTCAAATACTTCACCTATCACAGAAAAAAAATTTGAGAAAAAAAAATTAAAACATAATACAAATATTGGCCAAAATTATTCATTAAAAAAATTCAATTAACTCTTTCTCAAGGAAATTATTGAAATAAATCTTAAAACGACATAAAACTAAGCTGCTAAATTATTTATTTAAATTTATTTTGCCTGATAATTGGTAAACAGCCAATAATAAAATTCTACACTATATAAAGTGCATCCGGTAAGTATTCACAGCGCTTCACTTTTTCCACATTTTGTTATGTTACAGCCTTATTCCAAAATGGATTAAATTCATTATTTTTTTCCTCAATTCTACAAACAATACCCCATAATTACAACGTGAAAGAAGTTTGTTTGAAATCTTTGCAAATTTATTAAAAATAAAAAACGAAAAAAATCACATGTACATAAGTATTCACAGCCTTTGCCATGACACTCAAAATTGAGCTCAGGTGCATCCTGGTTCCACTGATCATCCTTGAGATGTTTCTACAACTTGATTGGAGTCCACCTGTGATAAATTCAGTTGATTGGACATGATTTGAAAAGGCATGCACCTGTCTATATAAGGTCCCACAGTTAACAGGGCATGTCTGAGCACAAACCAAGCCATGAAGTCCAAAGAATTGTCTGTAGACCTCCGAGACAGGATTGTATCGAGGCACAGATCTGGGGAAGGGTGCAGAAAAATTTCTGCGGCATTGAAGGTCCCAATGAGCACAGTGGCCTCCATCATCCATAAATGGAAGAAGTTTGGAACCACCAGGACTCTTCCTAGAGCTGGTCGCCCGGCCAAACTGAGCGATCGGGGGAGAAGGGCCTTAGTCAGGGAGGTGACCAAGAACCCGATGGTCACTCTGACAAAGCTCCAGCGTTTCTCTGTGGAGAGAGGAGAACCTTCCAGAAGAACAACCATCTCTGCAGCAACTTCACCAATCAGGCCTGTATGGTAGAGTGGCCAGACGGCACATGACAGCCCGTCTGGAGTTTGCCAAAAGGCACCTGAAGGACTCTCAGACCATGAGAAAAAAAATTCTCTCGTCTGATGAAACAAAGATTGAACTCTTTGGCCTGAATGGCAAGCGTCAAATCTGGAGTAAACCAGGCACAGCTCATCACCTGGCCAATACCATCCCTACAGTGAAGCATGGTGGTGGAAGCATCATGCTGTGGGGATGTTTTTCAGCGGCAGGAACTGGGAGACTAGT
The DNA here is from genome assembly GCA_039654105.1 of Coreius guichenoti. Taxonomy (NCBI): domain Eukaryota; kingdom Metazoa; phylum Chordata; class Actinopteri; order Cypriniformes; family Gobionidae; genus Coreius; species Coreius guichenoti. The sequence continues at coordinate 25,876,336 of CM077174.1, forward strand.
CAGGATTGAGGGAACAATGAATGCAGCAACGTACAGAGACATCCTTGATGAAAACCTGCTCCAGAGTGCTCTGGACCTCAGACGGGGACAAAGGTAATCTTCCAACAGGACAACGACCCTAAGCACACAGCCAAGATAAAGGAGTGGCTACGGGACAATTCTGTGAATGTCCTTGAGTGGCCCAGCCAGAGCCCAGACTTGAACCCGATTGAACATCTCTGGAGAAATCTGAAAACGGCTGTGCACCGACGCTCCCAAACTGATGGAGCTTGAGAGGTCCTGCAAAGAATGGGAGAAACTGCCCAAAAATAGGTGTGCCAAGCTTGTAAGCATCATACTCAAAAAGACTTGAGGCTGTAATTGGTGCCAAAGGTGCTTCAACAAAGTATTGGGCAAAGGCTGTGAATACTTATGTACATGTGTTTTTTTTTTTTTTTTAAATAAATTTGCAAAGATTTCAAACAAACTTTTCACGTTGTCATTATGGGGTATTGTTTGTAGAAATGAGGAAAAAAATTATGAATTTAATCCATTTTGGAATAAGGTAACATAACACATTGTGGAAAAAGTGAAGCGCTGTGAATACTTTCTGGACGCACTGTAGTCCAAAATTAATTATTAATTAAATTCAATTAAAATTAATCTAAATCAATCTTAAACAAGTGAATGTAGGCATCACAACATTACAGTGTACAGTATGTTTTTTTTTTTTAAAGATTGAATTTAACAGTTATTATTGATATTATTAAAACAAATTTAAGTGAGTATTACATTAAACAATCTCTAATATTGGACGATGATCTATTTGGTACAGATATATTGCACATTCCTACATAAAACTACATAGAAGTAAGGGTAAAGATTAAAGTAGACACACATTGGATGGGTAATGGAGGTCACTAATATAACTCATTTACACAAGTTATTAACAATCAATTGGGAATTTCCTGATTAATGAAGTTATTTATTTAATACCCAATGAGCAAACACAATGTTTCATTCCGCTCCACATTCACTGACAACAGAATGAGATTCATTAGAGGAAGGGATGGATAATGAATAAGCTTCCAGTGAGATGTAAAGCAGGGGGAGGAAACAGAAAAGGCAGATTGCCAATGTGTAGTATAAGCTACCGCTGTATATGAGTGTCCATGCGCTCTCACGTGCATCAGCCTCATCAGATAGATTAGGAGTGGAAACGTGTGATTCATTAAAAGAGCAGCCGATTCAAGAGCCACGAATAGGATGGGCTAAAGTTAAAATAAGCCTGATTTAACTATGAGCATCTTTACTAGCTGCTCTAATTGCTGAGCTGTGTGGGCCTGGCTTCAGTGAATGCACATGAAACCTATAGAAGTGTGTGCAGCTGCGTTCAGCTCAGAGTCTGATTGATGCGACAGTCGCACACATGCAATTTTACGTGTGAGCATGTATAAAACTGGAGACACGTGATTATTCATGTAAAAATGTATCAAAGCTTGATGGTACATACAGCAAAAAAAGAAAGAGAGAGAAAGCAAAAATATAATTACTTTTTTGAGGATTAACACAATCATGTAATTTGCTACTTTTAAGCAATGTTTTCCAACACTGTGCATCAGAGTACGTGTGTGTATATGCTGAAGCGGGGAGGAATCATACCTCCACTGGCGTATTCCATCACAAGGTAGAGCGTCTTCTCTGTCTCAATCACTTCAAAGAGCTGAACTGTAGATGAGAGAAAAAATTCAAAAATCATATTACTATGTACAGTGCAAAAACATAATGGTAATAAGTGCATTGAGCAACAGAGGATAAGCGCAGGTTGTTGTATGATTGGTTCAAGGAAAACTTAAAAATGTAAATTATGTAAAAAATGTAAATTTGAGAGCTATATCGAAGAGAACAATTTCAGTAAATAATGATTTAAATTATTTACTAAAAATGTTCTCTGCGATATAGCCCTCAGATCTCATTTACGCTAGCAAATATTCAAATATAACACACCAGATTTGACGTTTTTTTGTCATTTTTGAAGTTAAAATATACAAATATAAGACGAAAACTAACTGAAATAAGTTGAAGTACTAAAATTTCTAAAACTGAAATAAAAATAAATGAAAGCTAAATAGATATATTAAAAAACACTGCATAACAAAATTAATAAAACTTCAACTAAAATTAAAATGAAAACTGAAAATAAAAGCCAATTCAAAATATTAATGAATAGTACATAACAGTATATAAATAATACTAAAATAACACTGCTACAGATGCAGATAAAATAAAGTAAAAAAAGAGGCCTCAGATGTCAATATTTTCCTGTGTGAAGGATGAAATGAAGGTGGCTGACATTTTTATTCAAAAACATCTAAAATACTCACCTATGTTTGGGTGGTTGAGACCCTTCATGATCCGTACCTCTCGAAAGAGCTGAGGAGAGATAAAATATTAAAGTAATCAGTAAAATCAGCTATACATTTTAGAAAAATGTACATAGAGAGTATAACAATTCATAATATACAATTTAAAAATAAATATAATAATAGAATTTTATATATATATATATATATATATATATATATATATATATATATATATATATATATATATATATATATATATATATATATATATATATATATATATGATATATTACATGACTTTTCACCCAAATTGTTATGCTGATCATATAATTTGTATTAACCTAGAAATAAATACAAAATAAAAAATTTTCTCAGGCCTACTTCAGTCATTGATTGTTTTAATAAAACATCAGAAGCTACAATAACTTTGCAAAGATGGGTATTCATCAGTTGTGCAAATCCATAAATACCATTTACACCAAAGTCCATGATAAATACAAAACACGGCCCACACTCTGTGATGCAACCCATGGTGCTGCCTGCTCGCAGACCAGCCTGTCCTTTCTAACAGTGGTTAAATTGAGCGGAAGAGGGATCAAGCCAAAAAAAGACCCGTATTGTGACCAATCTTTCTTTCTGTTGTCTAGAACATCAGAGCTATGCCACGGCGTGTCTGCTGCTGAGAATCATGGTCTTGAGGTACAAGGTTGAATCTCTGTTACGCACAAGGAATCCTTCTCAATTTGTAACAAATCCTTGTTTTAAAATTGAATGAGGGTAAATAATGACAGTATTTAAATTTTTGTGTGAACTATCCCTTTAAGTTTAAGAAGTCCAACCTAATGACCAAAATGAAACGACAAACAAGGTGTGTGAGAAGCGTCCGTCTGCTGTTTGAAAGCAGAACTTGATTGCTGCAAGGACCTTGTATGACAAAAGGAGAGGGGCGGAGAGACAGAGTCAAAGAGAGAAGTGACGGACCAAGAAAAAGCGTGACTGAAAGACAAAGAGTCACGAAGACTACGAGTGTACATCTGAATCTGAGAAACAGAAAGGGAAGGTAAAGGAAAGAGAGTGCAAACGCATAATAAGTTGAATGTGTCGACAACTAACAGACACGACATTGTTAGAGCTAATTCTTCCCAAACACACTCAGTCACCCTGGGATAAAAAAGTCCAAATGAGAGAGCGAGAGAGAGAGGCCATGTTTTCATTTGTCCTGTTTTTGTCCTCACTCACTGCCCTCTGTGTGTCCCATCGGTTAGTTTCCATTTACCATTCGCTTTCAATTCAGGAGCCTGTGCAGCTTCACTTTCCCACCCCTGGGCCAAAATCATAAGTTGACAAAAAGCATCACAACACAAAGCTCAACAAACTGATACGGAATCAGGGCCAAGTTTACTTTTCAATGCAGTATAAACACAATGATTATGAACACAATGGCTCTGTTCCAAATCCCAGTGTGCTGCCTACAGAGGAAGCATTTTAAGGAATCACATGCCCTCTCAACACAAAGGCAACTTAATTATGCTCTTATACTTAGTTTTGGACACATTTTAAGACAGAATCCTACATATTCTGTGGAGAAGACAATTCCAGAATGCATCATTTTTATGATTATATATATACCGTATATAGTAGTTTTTTATTTCAGTTAATGTTAATTGAATTTCAAGAAATTAAATTTTTGGTTTTAGTTTGAGCTAACTTGAAAAATGTTGATACAGCATCACATTAGCTGTTAAAAACGTATTTATGCAGTACTCAGCGCTATCAGTTAAAACAGTTCAGCCGATCATATACACAGTATCATGTTGTTAGCTTAGCAACATGCTAACCTAACATGCACCATTGAAATCAGTTGTGAATCGAATCTCATATGCAGAGTTATTTGTGTACTATGCAGTTTGAGTTGTTGCGTATGTATTGTAGATAACTCCAAATCAGTCATGTATAAGGTCCCATGAAGGATAGGATGCTTAGTAGTTTTTGGAAAAGAGCTAATGATTATCTAAATTTCTTAAATCGCTAGCAGAGCTTGAGAATGATGAAGGCCTTTTTTGCTGACTTAATTTCCTAAACGTTCGTATTTCTGTCTCTCCTGAAAGGCCTTTTCAAGACAAACGACCTCAAACGGCTTTATATTTGGCTGCTTTAAAGAGCAGGAAGGAATTCCAGTGAAGTTCTCTCTAGATTTATACTGTCTGCATGCTGACAGCACCCCGAGGAGTTTTGTTTTGCTTCTCGATGCTCATACGCTCTACCTTTGGGCATAATTCGTTTTAACAAAACCAGTACAGGAGCAGGTTTGCCCTTTATACATCAGACACACTCCAGATAACATTATGATCGAATTGCCATTGCATGTATTTTGAGAAACATGAGGCCTGTTCGGCAAAATCAAAGAGATAAAAGATCTTGGCATGGTGTCAAGAGCAAGTAGGACTAGTTTTTAGATACTAGAACTAAAAATATATTTTAAGGGTTGACAACATGAATTGGACTGATTATGATCACTGAGGTTTCCTGTATGCATTTTGACAGAAATGACGAAACAGAAATACAAAAAAAATTGGATTTTTACATTTTCAGAAGGCACACACTTCACTTCAAAGGCAAAATCTGAGGTACTATAGCTAACACGGTTCTGGTGGGACACACCAACAGTAGGCATCTGTTTGAGGTCACTAATCTGTTTGTTTTACACATGTACGGCTGGCACACACAAACACAAATGCTCTCAAATGCGAATTGAACTGATCGAGGCAGACAGGTTACATAATGACCCCTCTAATGCGAAAGACTCTGAGCCAGCAGTACAATCACTGTACACAGAAAGAAAATCGAATCCACTTTCTCATCCCTTCTATTACAGAGACTGAGTGCTGAAACAAAACAGAGCTGTTACATCACTAGTATGCACAGGTTATTTAACTCAAATCAACTCCAGTGTGCCTCTGTTTTCACAAGTGCATTAAAAGTTCAATATATCCCATGAACCAGCTGATCAGCACTGTAAAAAAATCATATATTTGTTTTGTTTTATAGTAAAAATATCAACATCAAGGTCAAATAACTGATCAATTACATGCATTGATGAATCGATCACAATAGAGTACATTACAGTACAGAACAGTAAGGTAATAAAAAAGGGACCATTTTAATTATCACTATATGCTGATTTGCTGCTCAAGAAACATTTCTTATTATTATCAATGCTGAAAACTGCTTAATATTTTTGTGGAAACCATGACCAACATTTTTTTTTATGATTCTTCGATGAATTAAAGTTTAAAAGAACAGCAACGTGCACAAGTGACCTTGTCTTTTCAATTTGGAATGTGGGAGTGTATTTCTTTTGCTTTTATGAGCAGTCATATAAGCTGAATGATCGCATGACATCAGGGGTATCCTGAGACATCAAACGTCACCTGGCACCCACATACAGCGTCTCTAATTGAATTGCACATCAGCTGTTCACCTGAGCCCTAAAGATAACCATCATATAATCCAGTCCCTCCCTCACTCTCTTTCCTCATGCATCTCTCCTGCTTTTCCTCAAAAACAGGACTTCCTGGTTCATTTCCCAGGCTCTGGCCTCACGTCACGGTTGCTATGGTGACCTGGTATTAAAGCAGGGACTTATCTCACCCCCTAAGTCAGGCAATGCTCCCTCAGCACCTGATGGAAAACCTGCTTCTGCCCGCACATTACTGCTCTATTTCTACACTTCTCTCCTGTTTCTACGGTCCATTTTTCATGTTGCTGACTTCCAGACAGTGGTAATCAAACCCTGAGTTGATCTCCTTAATTTTTTCTTCTTTTAGAGAGAAGAATTTGCTTTCAAAAGATCTCTTTCCTTTCTCGGTTTCCCTCTGGATGGCATCGTGGGTGAATGAGGTCATGTTGGTGGTGCTGGACACAAACATTTGTCGAGCCTAGAGTTGTCATTTGAGCAGGACCACCTCACCTTGACCCCACTACAGGCCTCCCACCAGTTAATCCAGGCCTTGTGCTGGAAGCCTGATTGAGCAGCATTTACAGATGCAAAGAGCGAAAACCATAAAGGCCCGTTCAAACCAAGGACGATAACTATAAAGATAACGATAAAGATAAAGATATAGTTCTAAAAAAAATAAAATAAATAAATAATTTGCGCTCTCAATATTAAAGAACAGCAGAGTTCACACCACAGCTGTAACGATAACACACAGAGAAACAATATTGTTGGAATCACTTTCAGAATGATTTTATCCAGCTGATGAATGATAAAAACATTGACAGCCAATCAGAATCCATCCTGCTGTAATGAGCTCGAGCATTTAAAGTGACAGACAAGCGCGCGCTTAGAATAAACAGAACCATATCAACCACTGGTGTGGACACTAGTATAGTTATCGTTCTTGGTGTGAACGGGCCTTAACTGTACATTTGCCATTCAGTTATCATGCTTATAAAGAAACGCACAGGCAAAAATAATCTAAATATACATGGGAGGGTTTACAGCTGAAAACACTCAAGTAGAAAAATGTAAGAGATCAAGCCCAAACATGTAGAGACACCTCTTTATGCACTACAGTAAAAAAAATAAAAACAGTAAGATTGTTAGTTTACAGAAATAAAGTCACAATTGCGGGATGTAAAGTGCTACTTTAGTATTCTTTTTATACTAATCATAGTATTATTAATATTTTAAATTAATTTTATATTTTAAATTTTAGTAATTTAGTTATTATTTATCATTTTTAGTTTAGTTTTTATATGTAAATACTTAGTTTTTATTTTACCTTTAGTTTGAATAATTTTAGTACTTAGACTGGAGTTTTATTTCTAAGTTTCTTAAGATTAATTTTTTCATCATATTTTTATATTTTATTTCAGGTTTATTTTAATGAACGAAAACAACTTTAATAGTTTTAGTTAACAATAACAACATTGATTTTGATAGTCTCACTTTGTGAGATCTAAAAATATAATGATAAAAAAAAATTGCAATTAAATAAAAAAGGGTAATTATGGTTACACAGCCAAAAATTGTTGCAACGCCTTTACTGTGACTTTTTTTTTTTTTTGGAGTAAAATGGCTATCATCAAACAAGAATAAAATATAGGCCAGGATGAGATTTTATCCCTTGGTAGCAGAATGGAGGCAGATCTGATGTGGAGCAGGATTTTGGACTTAAAATGGATAAAATATAAAATGGATTTTTGGATTTGGATTTTCATAAAATGTCCAGGCGCCCGTTGCTTATGTACAAAAACACGGATTTACATGGAAGAGATATCTTTAATCCTATCACATCTGGTGTTAAGACAAGGTGTGGCACTTTACACTGAGGCAATCCTTCAGTATTAGGCGTATTTCTTCATTCATCAGATCACTGAAAGTGTCTAATAACCTCAAGTTTGCCCTTATCAAGCTCATCAGTCAGACATCAGCACATCACAGCCGTCCACATCCCACAGAGAATCATTTTTCATCTGCGTCTGCTCCTGTCCAGGCCGTCCTCTTTCCACATCATCTCCAACTGCTCCACGGAGAGGGGGTGAAATATGCAAATCGGAGGCTTGACATTTTTGCATGTCTGAGCAAGAGAACAAAAACGCCCACGCAACACTTCTGACATCAAAAAATAGCAATAACAATGAATATTAGCATGTGAATTATCCTTTTCCTATTATAACTGTTGCATAATTCCACAATTAAAGGGATAATTTACTCATCATTTTCTCATGCTCACATCGTTCAAACCTGTATGACTTTATTTCTTCTGTGGAACATAAAATAGATACTTGGAACATTGGGGTCCAAACTATATTGTTACTACCATACAGGTTTGGAACAGTGTTATTATATAATATAAAAAACTTATTTTATTTCAGCTAGTGGCCAAAGCAACATTTCTCATTTTCGTTTAAGTTTAAGGTACTAAAATAACTAAAAATAAATAAACAAATATGAATTAATAAAAACTATATAGACATATTTAAAAAAAAAAAGACAAAAACACACAAAATAAATTACTAAAACTAATGAACAAAAACTATAATAGTATATCAATGATACTCAAATAACACTGGTTTTGGAACGATCCGAGGGTGAGTAAATTATGACAATTGTCATTTCTGGGTGAACTATCCCTTTAAATATTATGCAGAGATGCAACACAATGGCTTATTGAATCTTCCATCCAGATGAGACTGTTCAGAATCTTTAAACTGGATCACGTTGTGGGAGGTGTTGACAAGGAGCTTACATGGGTGCCACATTATATCCAAGTCTATCTGAAGGCATTGTAAGAGCCTCTCAAGAGGGAAAGAACGGTTCTGCATTGCTGCATATTCAACAAAAAATCTGCAGGAATCATGTCAGTCTGCCAGACGACTGCTACAATAATTTCCCAGCAGTGGCTATACGTCATATTGGTAATCCCTGCTTCTACATCTCATTCTGTTCCCAAAGGGAAGGTTTTTTCAGGGTGATTGTCAGTAAGCTAATGGCATCCTCATATGACCGCAGCCGGCTGTCTGTCTTTCTCTGTATACCATCTCATTCTCACCTAAAGAAGTCTAACATTCGGTCAATCCAACAAACACACACACAAGCACATGTGCAGCCGAGTCCTGGAAGAATGTACCATTCAGACGAAAAAACAAAACAGTGAGAAAGTACTGAGAAAAATAAACAAATAAACAACATGTTAGTTGACAATTTAAAGTGAATCATTCACATATACAAGTGATTTTACTAAAGAAAACTCTTCAGGATCTCTATGTACTTCTATGGCTCCCAGGCATTTAGACTCATGCCCACGCCATTTCCCTAGCATTGATCTGGAGCCCGGTGAGTGACAGAGAGAGAAAGAGAGCTGGATCACCACAGAGAGCAAAGCAGATGGTCTCATACGGGCACACCAACAGCTCAGGTCAAAGCTCCCTCTAGGGGGGCCGAACATCAGGACAGGAAGTGCCAGAGGGAAAAACTTTGGCTTACCCAGAAGCCTCATGGTTAGGGGGCATGTCCCAAAGGAATATTTTATTGCTCAGTGCTCTTTCAAAGCTCTGGAGATTTATTGGAGATCTCAGTTTTATTTGTTTACTTGTTTTATTTATGTATCATCTTGGTCTGAATTCTTTAGGAGAAATAAAAACATACCATCAAATATATGATCATTTGGACTTGGAAGAATTTGGTGAGAAATTCTATAAGAAGGACTTTTGACTGCAGACTTTGGTATCTTTTGAACCATTGCTGAGATCTTTTCTGAGAGTGTTGGGCTCTTTTTCTCAGAAACATCTAAGAAACATCTTTGCTCATTATTTGTAAATATAATATTAGTATAAATATGATTCATGTGAATATATCATATTGTTTAAAATCACATATATACATACAAACCTGATTCCAAAAAAGTTGGGACACTGTACAAATTGTGAATAAAAAAGGAATGCAATAATTTACAAATCTCATAAACTTATATTTTATTCACAATAGAATATAGATAACATATCAAATGTTGAAAGTGAGACATTTTGAAATGTCATGCCAAATTATTGGTTCATTTTGGATTTCATGAGAGCTACACATTCCAAAAAAGTTGGGACAGGTAGCAATAAGAGGCCGGAAAAGTTAAATGTACATATAAGGAACAGCTGGAGGACCAATTTGCAACTTATTAGGTCAATTGGGAACATGATTGGGTATAAAAAGAGCCTCTTTTAGAGTGGCAGTGTCTCTCAGAAGTCAAGATGGGCAGAGGATCACCAATTCCCCCAATGCTGCGGCGAAAAATAGTGGAGCAATATCAGAAAGGAGTTTCCCAGAGAAAAATTGCAAAGAGTTTGAAGTTATCATCATCTACAGTGCATAATATCATCCAAAGATTCAGAGAATCTGTGCGTAAGGGTCAAGGCTGGAAAACCATACTGGATGCCCGTGCTCTTCGGGCCCTTAGACGGCATTGCATCACATACAGGAATGCTACTGTAATGGAAATCACAACATGGTCTCAGGAATACTTCCAGAAAACATTGTCTCTGGGCCAAGGCTCATTTAAAATGGACTGTGGCAAAGTGGAAAACTGTTCTGTGGTCAGACGAATCAAAATTTGAAGTTCTTTTTGGAAAACTGGGACGCCATGTCAACCGGACTAAAGAGGACAAGGACAACCCAAGTTGTTATCAGCGCTCAGTTCAGAAGCCTGCATCTCCTCTGGTATGGGGTTGCATGAGTGCGTGTGGCATGGGCAGCTTACACATCTGGAAAGGCACCATCAATGCTGAAAGGTATATCCAAGTTCTAGAACAACATATGCTCCCATCCAGACGTCGTCTCTTTCAGGGAAGACCTGGCATTTTCCAACATGACAATGCCAGACCACATTCTGCATCAATTACAACATCATGGCTGCGTAGAAGGAGGATCCGGGTACTGAAATGGCCAGCCTGCAGTCCAGATCTTTCACCCGTAGAAAACATTTGGCGCATCATAAAGAGGAAGATGCGACAAAGAAGACCTAAGACAGTTGAGCAACTAGAAGCCTGTATTAGACAAGAATGGGACAACATTCCTATTCCTAAACTTGAGCAACTTGTCTCCTCAGTCCCCAGACGTTTGCAGACTGTTATAAAAAGAAGAGGGGATGCCACACAGTGGTAAACATGGCCTTGTCCCAACTTTTTTGAGATGTGCTGATGCCATGGAATTTAAAATCAACTTATTTTTCCCTTAAAATGATACATTTTCTCAGTTTAAACATTTGATATGTCATCTATGTTGTATTCTGAATAAAATATTGAAATTTGAAACTTCCACATCATTGCATTCTGTTTTTATTCACAATTTGTACAGTGTCCCAACTTTTTTGGAATCGGGTTTGTACATCGGCTGTACACTCGTTATTGCGGTGAAATGTGGGATAGAATGAGTGCACTCGATTATGTCCACTATGGTTTCAGACACCACTACAAACAGCTATCCCCTCAAATAATGCCCTATTTGAGGGTATGGGGGCAATAACGGATTCAGCCTTGGAGTCTTTACGAATGAGCTGATGAGTTGAATCCGGTGTGTTTGATTAGGGAGACATCTAAACTGTGCAGTGCTGGCAGTACTCCAGGACCAGGGTTGGGAACCACTGTCCTAGATACATACAACACACAATGCCCTACAGTGCCAGAAATAGTGATAATCTCATAATTGATGGAGCTTACATACGTAATCCATGAGTATTTGGAGTTGATTTGAAATAATCTTAAAGTTTTAGGCGGTGATGCATCCGCAGTGTGACTCATAAATGTCAAGTTTACTTAATCTTTTCTCTTTGGACTATATCGGCTCTGCCTGTTAGTGCTCTTCCAGCAACTGCTCTCATCGGTGATTTAACAGTTATAATGACTGCAGTGCACACATGGATAATATACACTAAACTAAAACACTAAAGGTTTTAAGACATTCAAGTTACTAATAATTCTAGATCATCACAATCATCCAGAAAGATATAAACTGACTTGCCCTAAAGATATATAAATATTTCACCCCAAAATGAAAATCATTCACTCTCCCGTGTGCCTTTCCAAACCTGACTTACTTACTTCTGTGGAGCACAAATGAAGATATCTTTACAAAAATATAGACAAAAACGTTTTTTTTTGTGAGTGATCTAATAATTAATAATTCATTCTTTGATACAATAATAGTCATACATCAGTACTATAGAACAACACATTCAAAGTTGCCAACTAAACCATGTTAAAATCAGGGCTTTTTTCCTTTCTGATATCATGTTATAGACACTCCTCACTTCTCTTGTATTCAAGCTTGCTTTCTCAGGATCTCTGCTCCTGTGCTATGGCCCCTCTGGAGTCCCCCACCCCCTCCGGGTTCAGTTGCCCCCATTGTTCTTATGTCTGGAACGGCGCTCCTGGCTGCAAGAGACTTGAATGAGGGACACCCAACCCCCTCTACCCTTCTTCACCCACGGTCCAACTCCGTCGCCCTCCCTGAAGGTTTTTATTATTATTAAAGTAACACCGTGCTCTTATGATGGGGACCCAAACCTCCATGATCACGCCCCCAACCCTCACATATACACACACACACACACACACACACACACACACACACACACACACACACACACACACACACACACACCGTTAAAGGCAAATTCCATGTCTTTCCCGGCCCTTCTGAAATCCAGCTGCTGGGAAAGTTCATGGTCAGCTGATTGTGCTCTGCCCCCCTCCGTCTCTGAACAGGATTAAACAAAGAGGAGATCGGAGAAGAAGAAGAGAAAGAGCCTGCTGGCAGATCTCCAGTGCTGTGGCCACATCAGACTAAGAAAACCTCTTGATCTGCACTAAACATGACACTGCAAATTAGGAGCAGGGCCGTAACCACCATAGACATCAAGAGGGACACAATTTTTAGATTTGGTCCGCAATTTTGAGTTTTCGATTACATCTAGGAGCTTGTCTATCATCACCATGTGTCACAGTTTTGGTGAAGGCTTAACATCATGAATATTAATGAACTAATGTTCATATACACTACCAGTCAAAAGTTTGGACACACTTTCTCATCAAAGAGAATGGGAAAGTGTGTCCAAACTTTTGACTGGTAGTGTGTGTGTGTGTGTGTGTGTGTGTGTGTATGTATGCATATATATATATATATATATATAAACACCATATTGCCAAAAGTATACTTAGTTCCAGTGAAAGGAACTCTGACTGCGAGCCAGGTCTTCTCGTCCAACATCAGTGCCTGACCTCACAAATGCGCTTCTAGAAGAATGTTCAAAAATTCCCATAAACACACTCCTAAACCTTGTAGAAAGCCTTCCTAGAAGAGTTGAAGCTGTTATAGCTGCAAAGGGTGGGCCAACTCCATATTAAACCCTACAGATTAAGAATGGGATGTCATTAAAGTTCATGTGTATGTAAAGGCAGGCGTCCCAAAACTTTTGCCAATATAGTGTATATGACTGTGTGTGTGTGTGTGTGTGTGTGTGTGTGGTCAGTAAGATATTTTTTTAAAAAGACAATAATACTTTAACAAGGATGCATTAAAGTAACAGAAAAGACATTGATAATGTTATAAAATATTTATATTTCAAATAAATGTTGTTCTTTTGAACTTTCCATTCATCAAAAAATCCTGAAAAAATGAATCACAGTTTCAACAGCAAATCATCATATTAGAATGATTTCTGAAGGATTTCTGATGACTGAAGTAATGATGCTGAAAATTCAGCTTTGACATCACAGCAATATATTCTATTTTTAAATATATAAAAATAGGAAACCGTTATTTTAAATTGTATTTTTTATCAGCCTTGGCGAGCAAAGACTTAAACAATATGTGAAATGTATGTGTATGTGTCGTGTACATATATATATTATGTAATTTGAGAGAACTTTGTCCACATCTGTCATTGTCAATCATAGGAATTTGTAGGCCAGATGAAGAATGCAGTTGACAGTTGAACGAAAGTTAGGAATAATACCATGTGAGTGAGTGAGAGAACAAAGAAAGAAAGGAGGAAGAGGTACAAAAATATTCTAATCGGAAGTGTCACCTAGTGTGCTACAATAATGCTGACGGGAGACTGAGGCCTGCATTTCTGCTGCAGTTTCCAGTGCACCCCTGCAGAGACCACAAACACCTTCAGCCCCACCTAGCACAACATACTATACTATACAAGCCTCTGACCCATCATTTGCATTTGGATTCGACCACATGACATCACAGATAAACTGTTACCAACAAATATAACTCTTACTATAAGTGCACCATCACATCATCTAACTAAAACTTGCTGTTACATACTTATTTATCTTCTTGACAATCATAAGTAGCGTATTACTCTTGGATATCCTGGAAGAACTTCTAGAGCTTAGAGCTAATAATAACAACATACAGGACTAAAATGCTTTGTTAGCAACAACAAAACTTCTGAATCAGGCAGCACACCATACTTCTCATATTTAAAAGTGTGATTATCAGACTCTCTCACACTAAGACAATATTCCCCAGTCATCAAGCCATATGCATTATAGCTAGGAATATTCTGCACTTTTTTTTTGTCTAAGATGGATATATCCTAATTAGGGGTGTAACGATACCCTCATGTCACGATTCGATACATATCATGATACTGAACTCACAATGCGATATTATTGCGATACTCCAAGACATATCGCAAAAGGTTAACAAAAAATATACTGTTGGTTAAAATGCTAGATTTGGTATTACATTGGGGGTGGAAATGAATAGGCTTGGACGTGGTGCTGGTAACACAATGCACAGGACAATGGTGACATCAGAATAAAAATATTCATGTTTCTGAAGCTGAAAATACAGAATTGTTTTAGACGAATATGCTTGCACTCTGTCACTACATATATTTAAAATAACGTAGTCCACTGTTTACTGGTAACATAAGACATTTGGCATTATCAGGACCCACAAATATTCCCCCATTGCATTATTATACATTATTCAACATTATATATAGTAGTTCAATGTAGTACTGACACTAAAACTCTGTAAACTTAAATTTTTTTCTCACACACAAATTTGGGTGAACTATATACAATACAGATTGTCACTATCCACGATACATATTGTTGCATTTTTGCATTGCGACATATTGTGACACGATATATTGTTACACCCCTAATCCTAATCATGATTCAATTCATGTGATATACCTCAGACAACATTAAACAAATACTAAAGATGAAGTTAGAAACATAATTTATTATTTTTAGCGTGTTAAGTACGCAAACTTCAAATAGACAAACTGATGTAATATTTACATGTAGGGATTATATTATCTCCACAAAGACAAATCAGCTAAAAACAAAAAAAGCTAAATAATTATACCATGCCTATAAAGAAACAACATCTTCACAGCTCCATCAAATTCAACAGCGTTCTCTTATTTGAACTGCTTATCTTATCTTATCTTTCCTGCCACTTTCCAGCGAGTTAATATACTTAGCTGCAAACGAAACCAAGGACAAAAACAGCTCACTGTTGTATTTTTCAGATTTCACACAGATAAAGTGCTCAGACAGCTCCAGATATACAACAGCATTAGGCCACAGTCCACCTCAAAGAACAATGGTGGCAAATCAAAGCCATGGGGTCAAAGTTCACATTTTTACTGACCACTGCTATACAGTGTCTAATCAAATACAATTTGACCAAAACAAGCTCCTCGATATGACCTTATGCCTCGGGCACTGAGTGCAGATAAACATTAGCACACAAAGACATAATTAGGATCACAAGCTTACAAGAGTGCAGCGTTATGACCTAGTTCCTACCTTCTGTAGGCTTGTAGGGTTGAGTTGGGTTTTGTCAATGATTTTAATTGCGACCTGAGAAAACACAAAGTTAAAAAATCATCAGAATGCAGCTGACACATTGACTTGACAACTAAATTGCATATAAAAGGAGCAATCACCTGGAAAATTACGCTAACTGTGCACACCTCAGAAGGTTGATAACATAATTGCTTTTGGTCAAATTGTGAAAAAACTGGATGAGCAAATGTAAAGTTTTTTTATATATATATATATATATATATATACATATATATATATATTTATATATTTCTCATATGTTGTCTGGCTCAAAAAGTATGGCAGATGCCAGTTTGAACAACTTGACCGAGAAGCTTTACATAAGAGTCAATCAGAAGAGCCTTGCAAATCTTTATTCATTTAATTCCCCACATTAATATAGTCATCTATGGACGTCTTACCTCCCTGCCAGTCAAAATATGGCGTGCCAACTTCACTTTGGCGAAATTGCCCTTGCCGATGGTCTTGAGCAGCCGGTAGTTGCCGATGTGAGGCAGTTCGTCCGAGCAGGAGGCGATGGAATTCCGGCAACGGGCTCCGAGTGAGCGACTCGACCATCCCGAGCCCTTCTCTGAACGACTGGCTGAGAGAGAGGCATGCTGGGGGTTAAAGAGAAAATGTTACTGATGACCAAGATCAATAAAAGGCAATGTTATTTTAGTGCAGAATATTCAGCACGTGAATTCATAATCTAGCAAAATGTAATTAAATTCAGGTTCAAGAAGTTCACCCAAAAATGAATAATCTGTCATCATTTACTCATGTCGTTCGTTCCAAACCTTTATGACTTATTTTCTTCTGTGGAACATAAAAAGATATTTTGAAGAATTATTAGTCAATAGGGTTCAATAGGGTTTCATTGTATGAAAAACAAAACAAAACATTGAGACATTTTTCAAAATATCTTTTGTGTGTGTGTGTTCCACAGAAGAAAGAAAGTCATAAAGGTCTGGATCAAAAAGAGGTGAGGAAATGATTTAGATAGGTACACTTAACAGTGTTGTTATAGTTAGCTAAAACTTAAACTATTAAAAATGTTTTTGTTAATTTAAATAAAGATGAAATAAAATAAAATATGATTAGATGAAAAACTTAAACCTAAAAAATGTTTTTTCAAATAAAATGAAATAAGTTTAAGTTGAAGTACTACAATTACTTAATGTAAATTAAAATTAAACAAAAATTAATACAAAATAGAAAATCTTTAAAATAAATAAAAAAAGCTAAATAAATATATAAATATTATTAAAAATAACTGCTTTTATAAAGAATTTCATGATGTGTTACTAGATCCGATGTTTGAGATGTTTAAAATCTCACTGTCAGGTAAAGGCCTCCCTCAGACTCTACAAGAGGCAAACATTTCTGTTATCCTAAAAAAGGGGAAGCCTCCAGAATCCTGTTCGTCATACAGACCTATAGCCTTGCTGAATGTTGATCTTAAATTACTGTCCAAAATTGTGGCTGTTCATTTGGAAGGTATACTACCATCAATAATTAAAAAAGTGGACCAAACTGGCTTCATAAAAGGACGCAATTCATTCAATAATGTTAGGCATCTTTTAAATGTAATACAAGTGTTTAAACAAAGAGGGGTGGATGGTTTGGTTCTCTCACTGGATGCCGAAAAGGCTTTTGACTGCATAGAATGGCCTTATTTATTTTCAGTACTGTCTAGGTTTGGGTTAGGAGACAATTTTGAAAAGTGGATTAGAATACTGTATGACCATCCACGGGCCGTGGTCATTACAAATGGGCTTAGATCAGGCAGTTTTATTACACACAGGGGCACTAGGTAGGGTTGCCCCATCACCCCTGCTTTTTGCGATTGCACTAGAACCGTTGGCAGAGGCTATTAGATCATCTATATATATTCAAGGTTTGACGATAGCTACTACACAGCATAAAATCAGCCTTTATGCGGATGATGTTTTATTATTCTTATCCTCACCTGAGACATTGATACCTCCTCTCATTAATATTATTACTTTATTTAGCTCATTTTCTGGATACAAAATTAATCTAAGTCTGAAGCCATGCCTCTTGGCACCCTAATTCATATGCCAAATACCATACCTCCTTTTCCCTTCAAATTTAAGTACCTGGGAATCTTTGTGACCCCTAACTTTAAACAGATGCATAAAATTAATTTCACACCCTTGTTTGGGAAAATAAAACAGGATCTTGATCATTGGAACTCCCTTCCAGTTTCGTGGTTGGGTAGAATATCATTAATTAAGATGAATGTGCTGCCTAGGTTGCTTTATCCCACTCAGATGATTCCAGTTGTGTTTTCTAAAAGGGTCCTGAAAGATCTAAATGGATGGCTGAGCTCATTCATATGGAGCAAAAGACGGCCAAGTCTTAAGATGTCAGTCTTACAATTACCAGGATCTAAAGGGGGTTTAGATCTACACAATATTAGAACATATCAGCTAAGTGCTCACTTAAGAAATATTTCTCATTGGATAACAAAAGATGTCTCCCTAGTATTGTCAGACACTGAAACAAATTTATCTAAATATCCATTACAAGACCTATTGTTTTTTAAAAGTTTTTAAAAAAAAATTAAAGAAAATTGTGATAATCCTATTACTCTTAACACACTTAGAGCATGGCAGTTAATCAGGCGTTTGGACGGTAGGCGTTTTCAAATTTACCTCTGTATTTTCATTTTCCCCAATCTTGCGTAACCCAGATTTCCAACCAGGAATGATAGATGCTGGCTTCAGGCTTTGGTGTGACAAAGGTGTTGCTAGGCTTCAAGATTTGTTTATTGATGAAAATGTCATTTCAACAAATGGTAGATAAATATGGGCTTTAAAAATCAGAATTTTTTAGATTTTTACAAATTAGGCATTTTATTCAGAAGAGTACAACTCTAAAGGATAATTTTGAAATATCTCCAGTTGAGAGACTGCTTTTCAAAAGATTGGGAGAACATCGATTAGCCTTTTCTATAATACTTTATGCTCTATGGATGGCACAGATACACAGAATGTTCGGAAAAAATGGGAAAGGGAATTATTAATTTTGATTGATGAGGATGCTTGGGATGAAGTTTGGGAATATGCAAAAAAAAATATCAGTCTGTAACCGTGCAAAAGCAATTCAGCTAAAAATACTGCACAGATTACACATATCCCCAATTCGTAGACATACTTTTAATAGTTCCTTTTCCCCCCTTTGTCTTAAATGTAAGACTGATATTGGTACTTTGACTCATTGTTTATGGTCATGTCACTGGTGTAATATTCTCTGTGAAATGCAAAAGATTTTGAATGTGGATCTAGATTTGAACCCTTTGTCATTGTTACTAGGATTGCCCAGCAGTAAGGTAACTTCTGCGTTTAACAAAAGGCTCTTTAATATTATGACCTGTGCAGCACGAAAACATATTCTTTTACAGTGGACCTCTGATAAAGCCCCCTCTTTGAAGGGCTGGCAAAAAGTATTAATGGCTTACATGTATAATTCATTCTAAGACAGACTTTTTCTACAAAGTATGGGAACCATTCCTAAGTTACTTGGACCCCGGGACTGCTAATATTATGTTGTTTGGATTTCACAGATAAGAGCTTTTGTAACAACTATTTAATGCCAGTATGCTGAAATTAGACTTTGTATTTTTTTTGCTTATTGCAATGCTTATTGTTGTTGCTTTTGTTAGCCTGTGATTTGCAATTTGTGGAAAAATCAATAAATATATTGTTAAAAAAAAAAAAAAAAAAAAAAAAAACTGCTTAAATTCTCAACATACTGTAGGCATAGGTTTTTGTGGTTTCTCACATCTCTGCTTTGCTATACATTGCTGACATGTTTCATGTCTGGCTGTTCCAAGATCTTAAGTCTTAAATCTAATCTATCCAGGAATGCATTGCGACACTAAACTGCACTCGCACCTTGACGTGATGTGACGCATGTGGCATTCTTAGCCGGACGCTGACTCTATCATTCTATGTGGGTACAGAACCCCACATAATCAAAAAACAAATACAGAATCCATCTTATATATCTTGATTTATTGCTTGTACATTCTATATCTACAGTATAAGGATATATTACATATATAGTACATCTTTATGAGGAAATATATTTTCTATAGTTTCATGATCTCAAATTTTAGCAATGAGAACATATCTTTTCACATCAATAAGGCCTTTTTAGTGACCCTACATCCCCACACCCCCTATTCACCCATTTTATGCTGACATAGACCTCATCGCCTGTCACCCACCCATCCTCCTCCACCACCGCCCACTGCCCCACCCTGTCCAAGCCACACACATTGATTGTTCCACTGCTGCTCTCTGTCTGATTGCCCTTGCAATTTATATGAGAAAGTGGGGGCAGGGGTGTAGATGAAGAGGGTTTCTCAGTGAAAGCAATATGCCACTCAAATAGATGGGGGAAGAAAGCACATTGCTATAGAGAACAATAAATGATGATGCATTTAGATACCCCACTTAGTGTTTACATGCACTTTAAAAGTTTGATTTAAGTCTGACTAAAGCAATAATAATAACACATACATATATATATATATATACACACACACACATATATATATTTTAAAGTTATGTAAACACTTTATTGCACCCAAATTCATACCAGTCTGATTTTTGTAAAATTTCACTTAAGGTGTGGAAACGTTAGCAAAATGTTGTAGTCAAAAAAGATCTATTATTCACTGTCAATCGTGTAGCAATGCATAAAGCACTGCTCACACAGAAGTCACTTTCAAATTTCTGTGTGAATTCACATAACCAACTTGAACACAAACAAAATTTTCATCTGAAAAACACAGAGGTGACTTTTCTTTAATTCTTCAAATATTCGATTAAGCATGCGTCATGTATATTTAGAGATGAAGTCTGTAGTTCAACAACAAAATTCTGTCATCATTTTCTCACCCTCATCTTGTTCCAAACCCGTAAGACTTTACGATCTCTATATGAAATTTTTGAAGAGTAAAATTGGTAGTTGCGTAGCTGTCAATGGAGGAACAGAAATCGCTCAGATTTCATTAAAGGTGTCATGAACTGGCTTTTTGTATTTTTTTTTATATTGTTGTCTGAAGTCAACTTATGACGTTCGCATGGTTTTTACATTCAAAAACATCATAATGAATAAGTAATAGGCTATTTTCTACCCTGGTTTTGAGCCTCTCTCATGGAACGCTCGGTTTTTATGGGCGTGCCGCACTGAAGACTTGGAAGTAAACACCCACTGCCATGATTGGATAAGCTTTGCATATTTAATGAGCTCCGGCTCCCCCGCGAGTACACATGAGGGATTGTTTTGAAAGCGTGTGGGGAAACGGCAACCGGAAAGATTCGCCCACAGGACTCGCAAAATGTCTTTATCAAACAAACACAATGATTTATCTCTCATTCACCCGCAATTAATTGGAATGTTATTTTTTTATTACTTGGCCTGCCCCATCGGATATAACCGTGAACCGTGCATCAACACACACACACACACACACAAGCCTCACTGCAGAGTCAGACAAATCAAAACTTCCGCGATTGCATTTTTCCTTCAAATATCAAGTCAAGAGAGAGTGAACAACACACCTGGTAGCCCGTCTGGAAAACACTTAGCCCTGGGACGTTGGGCTTTGCGAGCCCTGGCCCATAGGCTACATGTCCGAGTCTGAGCAGTGATCACGAATCGTAGCACAACACCTCAAATAAAGGATTCTCCAGCACTGTGACAGTGTGCTAAGTTATGTTCAGTTAGACACGTACACATAATCAATAGATATCAAACAATCTGTAACAATGCAATACTATCACATATAAAAACCTGCCCCTTTGAAAGTGAAAGTGCCCTTTTCTAATCGCACCGCAGTCCCCCCGCGAACGCGATTTCTACCGAGAAATCGAACGCGATTTCTACCGAGGGGTACCCGGAACCTGGTGTCAATAAAAGCTTTTCTTTGACTAACAAGGATGTCTTCAGCTCTGAAACTTACAGGATATTCTTATATTACCATGACCTTTTATATATATCAAAAGCTCAAGGGAAAGTTGATTTCTCAATTCATGACCCCTTTAAAAATATCTTCATTTGTGTTCCGAAAGTATTACGGGTTTGGAACAACATACGGGTGAGTAAATAATGACAGAATTTTCATTTTTGGGTGAACTATCCCTTTAATTATGACTGCAGATTTAAAAATATATATTAGACCTGGTAGGACTATGCAGATCCCAAGACATAATTCCACATAACATAATTCTAGAGTCTCACCCCAGACTGAGACAACAGACCGCCTATCTAGCCAGCATCTTGCTCGTGATAGGATAGGAGCTCATGTGAAGGGGGTAGAGATGGGTCAGGGTCAGTCCATCCAAACACACATCCTGCTATTGCATCTTATGACTTACTCCCAAAATCCATTTTCAGGGGTGTATGTCCTTTCCTGCCCTGTCCTGTGAAGCTTTGAATTTGGCATTGCTGCAAACCTGTTTCCTGTGCGCTGATTTCTTTCACAGTGTTTCCTTAAAATTAATGCACAACAATGAGTTTTAGTCGTTCACAACATCACTATGCAATATTGTGTTGATGTGAGATAAAAATGTGTGGGGAAACAGGTGTACGCCTGAGCCAGGTGTGAAGAACCCTGCCAAAACTCAAACTTGCATAGTTTCCTGTCTTGAATAGATGTTGTGCTATCCCCTTGTTGTGGCTTCCAGAATAAATAAATGCTTGCAACAAAGCTTCAGGCTTCTTAAACAGGTTCAGTGTAAAAGGAATTATTGGTTTGTTTCCTCTTTATAAGCTTATGTTCACTGATATGGAAATAAAACAAACAATATATTAACTTCTAAAACCACTTTTTGTAACGTCTACTCAAAGATTTGCTTATCTGCCACAGTATTAACAGGCTGCATGCAAAAACAAACATACAACATAACCAGTGTAGCCCAATTCCCGAAACGAATGACTCTTGTGAGCTGGTTCTTTTAACAAATAGTTCAAAAAGCTAGTTTGAATCAGTCACTGCCCTGCATGATTTGCAGCATTAGCAGAAAAAGAATTTCTTTCATATGCAAGCAAAATGGACATGAAATATACCTGAATTAATCAAAATTAAAATCAAATAAAGAGCTTGTGAATCAGAAAACTGATTCTGGAAATCTGTATCAGTACCCAGCCATGCATATTAACTACTGTAATTAATTATCCAGCATATCATGCAATTAATTTGATAACATTTTAGCTGAATGACAGTCCTACTTTGACAGATTAATTTTAAGAAGGATAATTCACATGGTTGAGTTAACTGAATCAAGAGCTTGTGAATCAGAATCAAAATGAATATGGAAATCTGTATCAACATCCATTCCTGGCAATTAATTGTTATTAATTATTCATCATATCATGCAATTAATCCAATAACATTTTTAAAGTGAACTCCAGTACTACCTTAAACGATTCATTTTAAATTTGTAAATCGGAAATTAAATTGAATCTGGAAATCTGTATCAATAATATCCCACCCTAGCAGTTTACTGTGATTAATTACTCAGCACATCAGAATATCATTTAATCAATCACATAAAATGTTTAACTAAATGACTGTCCTACTTTGACATGTTAATTTTAAAATGGATAATTCACATGGTTATTGTGAGATTCATATATTTAAATGAACATGCGATCTACTCAGCATATAAGACACTGCATCAATACCGACTCATGTCTTGTGACTGAAATGCCATTAGCCCTTCTGCTACTTGTTACCCTTTAGTAAGTATCTCTGCCATGAGTGAAACATCTGAATAACTAATGGTGCAGCAGTCACAGACAGACAGCAATCCTCATGACTAGAGCAAAAGTCTCACCTTGGCATCAGATGAGAGAGCCAAACAAAAAGCCCCAGCTGAGGCCCATCTGCTAACCGCACTCTGCAATCCCCCTCCCCACCAACTAGTAACATAACCCCCTCATGCGGGCGCACACACATTAGCCAAATACACAAGGAGACAACATCAATATCAGTTGTCAAGAGCAACTATTGGCGTGGCAACGAAACAGGGGTTGCCGCAATACTTCCACAATGACTAGCACAAAAACATGCTGATTGTGTGATTGTCGCTCATGGTCTAAACACACCCTCTTGATTCAAAAACATGTTCAGACTCAGAGTTAAAGGTTCGACTAGATAAACATGTTTACTTGTAGTAGCTGGCCAAAACGAAAGATAACTGCCTTGTGGTGGACAACAAAATGTATTAATTTAGGCTGACTTGAATACTGTATGACATCACTGATATACTGGACTGGATATTTACCACAGTAAACATCACCACAACAAACTAGTAGCGCTATGAACAAGACATGCCGTAGACTTAAGACCAACCAAGCACCAAATGCTTTTTATAAAAGATGTGCCTTCAATTTCAGTTTCTTTGCTTTCTTCAACAGCAGACACCATAACCTCTTTATTCAGACCATGAGTGTCTAGGGCTAGGTTTCACTAGTTCCTCAGAAACAAGCCACCGGGCTTGTGGTTCCCCTGCCTATCTGACCTCCACATTGGATCAGCTTTCCTGCTTTATTGAGGAACAATGAAAAAGTGAATTAGTGAATTTCTTTTGGCTGAAAGTCGAGGTATAATGTCCAGTTACAACTATCAGTTAAAGGGTGTGATAGTGTGTTACTGTTTTTTTTTTTACTGTTGTGTTACTGTATTTGAAAGACTTTAACAACCATTTCCACCCTTTCTCTGGCCTTTAGATTTAAACAAGCTGTTTGTTGCTCCTGTCCCTTTAAGAATTCTATGAATTGTATGAATTGTCAGGTGCAATATAGTTTGCATTACTCCATCGTTCAATAAAAATCTGTTTGCAAAGTCTTCATTAAATTGTCACAGGTTCATAAAACAATCAAATTGTTACTATCACATTAAAATGAAAACCGATCTGGTTGAAAATAAACTTCAGCCAACACTGGGATCCTTCAGAATGATGCGCAGAGCCGTAGGTGCTACACAGCCAGTAACAGCACATGGTTTTGCAGACTTAAGTTAATCATCTTAAGGTGCGGTCACATTAGCAAATTTTGTGGGCAAAAAAAGTCCATTGTCCATTCATCGTTAGTAGTAGCGATACATGAAGCACCGCTCACACATAAGTCATTTTCAAACCAAGCAGATTACTGTGTTTTTGTATATCTGTGACTGCACCTTTACTCAGGATGCACAATATATCAGTACATCAGTTATCAGCCAATATTAGAGATTTTTTTTTAGACAAAATAGTACAATGCAGTAGAATTCCGTTCCATTTATCAGCTTATCAGAATCGTCCAGAATTTTAGAAATCATATTCTTATCATAAGCTCTTTTGTATCTAAGAATAATACTATCTATCCTTTTCCCCATTACCTCACTGTGACTGGGAGGGGCAAATATATATTCTAAACACTGAATATATGTTGTTGATATGAAAATGATGTGTAAGAGTGTAAAATCATGTAACAGATCAGCAATGAGGAAGTCGAATGCGTGGACAATTACGCACTTACGTTACCAGTCAGTTTCCTCTTTTGATGTTTCGACACTTCAGCATAAATGAAATGTCCACAGTAGCTAACACATGAATAATTATCGTTCCACACCAGAGATTTTTAGCTGATTTAGACATCATTTAAAGTGTCTGCTCCTCTGTGAAAGTTGCAAGCTTCAACACATAATTAAACAGTCAACAATCAACATTTGTGCGAATTTACAGAGTCTAGGTCAAGTCAAACAGGATGGTGCAATCTTATTTTCCACCCGTACCATTTTCTTCGGGTAAGCTGTTACAATGTGATGGTTATCAAGATGGCTGCAGTTAAAGAACAAGTTTAACCTCACAAATGAACATGAATTCATTTTCATAAAGGCCTATGCCCTAAGATGTTCTGAACATTCTGGGCTTCCTTCTCTAGTTGACCCAGTCTTCTAGACTAGCCTTGTGCAACTTGTATTTGACAGACATGATGTTTCTCTGCCTTACATGGAATCTGTGGATTCACTTGCAGGCTCTTTGTTTTGACATCATCATTCCACTCTTGTTCCATGGCTAGACAGAGAGTTTTAATAACCTCCCAGATTGGTAGACACATTTCCTATTGTGTTTGCTTTGTGTTCTTGCTCGCTATCTCAACCCTTCACATCAGCTCTCATCGTTCTAGAAAGTCTCGCCGTGTCTCTGTGTGACATGCCACACTGTTGTGTCTGTGCTGGCAGAGGCGCTGGATAACTTACTGAAGCACAAAATATGCAGATTTTTCATTATCTTCAATCATTCACGTATCCAACCACTCCCTTTTCTTTATGTATGCTTCTTTATCTTTCAGTCTATGACCATCTCCATTAAGTCACTGTTTAGGGATCCCTTTGTGTGTCAGTAGTTTTTGCATAACGTTTAATCCGACTTTAGATGTAACAATGTGTACAGCAGATGTCCTTTACATCTCCTAAAGAACTATTTGAGACCCAAGCCAGGTAAACAGAGACACCTGATATCCTGACACACCTGACATATGTGTATAAAGAGCTTTGGTAACAATAAGTACAAAAACAAAAAGTTATGTGACAGTTTGAGGAAACAGTGACAGCAGTTCTTACAAAATGTGTGAAAGCCATATTTGCAACAGTCTACATAATTGGCCACAGATAAATACTTGTTGCCGTTTGCTACGATCTTGCCACATTATGCAAAAATTTCCAGCCACATATCTTATGGAACCAAATAAATAAAAAAAAAGAGAAAATTCTGCCATCACTGACTCACTTCCAAAGCTATATGCCTTTTAATTTAAATTTCAGTCTTTTCATGACTTAAAATGTATAATACACAAGTCAATTAGACTACTTTTTAATAAGATACACTGATATACAAGTTTGCAAGTAGACAAAAGCCACAAAGTTTTATAAACTGTGTGTGCAAAAATAAGATACTGACCTAGCCTTGCTACCTTGCAAACAAGTTTTTGTGTTGTTTTGATATGCCCTGTGTTGTTCAGAATGTTGTAATAAGATGCCGGGCAACTGTTCACATACGTATGTGCACATCATAAACCAAAGGCAACTTTTTTAAGCTTTCAATTAAAATAAAACCAAAAGGAAGCCTAATTATGCCACTCAATACAACAAAAAAATGCAATAAATGTTATTCCAGTTTGGCAAACGCACAAATATGTAACCAAATATTCCAGACTGGGGGAGGGCAACAGTAAAATTTAATAAAACTGCCCATTGATCGAGCACTAATCTGAATGTTTGTGGTTATTATGACCCTGTTTATGGATACAGCTTGGCCTCTGAAAGCTGAATTCACACTGACCATGAAAAGAAGTGGGTTTACTTCGCATCACGTACAGTAGGCCTAAGATTTACCAAGAACATTTTGCACCAAGACACGAAAAACATATATTGCAAATGAATCACCCACAAATTAAACGCTATAGAAGGTCTGTAAAATCGTCCATTTCTCCATAATCTAAACGACAACAACGTTGTGTGTATATAGGCTATGCCCTCAATCGTGGCGTGTCATTTGTGACAGTGTTTTCAGGGAGTGGCAGAGGACGTTGTCATTTTAAAATGCATGTTTTAGTCAGTCAGTGTAACTCCTTGGTTTATGAATTAATTGAGACACAGTTTTATAACAGCCGCGAACACTATTGACAACTACAGCTCCGTAAAGATCACTTCTCAGTGCTCTTGACTAGCGATTATTAACGAATCTTTCTGTAATCTTTTCAATGAATCGGCTGAACTGGTTCGGAAAATCGGTCCGACTGATTCGTTTTCTTGAGAACCGATTACTCTTTTTCGGTCCTGCCCGACTTATATTATGAACCAACAAGTACTGATAAGAGCATTTGGAATGAACCAATGAATTGGCAAACGAGCCAGTAAAGATACTTTAGCCGAATAACAGAAATACTAATGCACACATTACGTGTTATACTTTATGTCACAAAAGTATGACTGTATGGCAGTTTTATTCACACAAGTACAAACGTAATTTGTTTTCGTTTTTTTAAACAACATTTTTGTTTTTTGTAGCATGTTTTTTTCTCATCCAAATGAATTGTTTAACGTCAATACAAATGATAGGCCTATCTTGTTTTTCAATGACTCTTTATGAGCTGAATCGTGGCTGCAACAAACTGAACTAGGACCATGACTAGGACACATGCAAATTACAATTAACAACACCATTGTTGTTAAAAACGAATTGGGAAAAAAACGTAACAAAAAGCAATATGTTACTAAACACAGAACATTTCATAGTAGGCTATGTCATGCCAGAATGTCATAATAATTACGTGATGACATAAAGGAGTCGCTAAATATTTTGAACCATTTCTTTGAAGCGAACTGTTTCGAAAGAACCGATTCGCATAAATGAGTCTCACTTCTCATCACTACTTTTGACGACAAACGTTCTAACCAAATGACGTAAGAAAGCTTTTAACTTACGTGGTCTGCATTCCTTTCGTTCCCAGGCTGCAGCGCTGCGCGTGAGGACATCGTCCCTGGAGCTTCAGCTTACAGCAATACTGGATTTATTTCAGAGGTCCGTGTACAGTTGCTAATTGAATCAGCACAGACAGGAGAAGCAGTCCGCAGCCGAGCCAGTATCGCGAGGCTATCGCTGCCCTCTCTGACCACCAATACAGCGTTTCCCTTAAACAATCCTCATTTTTGGTCAAGTTTACTTGATTTTACACGCAATGCTGATGGGATGTGAACAAAAACTTAAAAAAAGCTATATGATGCTCATGTCTGTGTTGGTTTGGCTAGCCGGAACAATAGATCATTTTGTACTTAG
Organism: Coreius guichenoti; assembly: GCA_039654105.1. Lineage (NCBI taxonomy): Eukaryota > Metazoa > Chordata > Actinopteri > Cypriniformes > Gobionidae > Coreius > Coreius guichenoti. Next base: position 25,904,900 of record CM077174.1, read on the forward strand.
CTAAACGAAAATGTTCCATCCAACAGTCCATATACAGTGTCTGTTTTGCAGAAATGTATGTTGAATCCTCAAGGATACGCCGTCAACGATTGTAGACCACGAGACAGACAGAAAGAAAAACAAAAGCAGGACAGAAGAGGAAAAGAAAAAATGAGCTACCGTAGCATCAAACAGGGAAAAACAGACCCATTTTTTCAATGAGTCTGGCTTGTCCAGAGAAAATAAACCACTCCCACGGACGCAGCGTCCCCTTCAAAGAGTCATCTGTGTACATTTCCAGGAAAAAAATATATTAATAAATAAACAACAGCGGATAGCCTACAATACGAAATCTATTAAGCGTATCTCGAGCACACTCTCGTCCCAACAAAGACCAATGAGCAATATCCTTTTCGAAGAGGCAGGGAATGTCAATGTTCCCAAACATAAAAACTGTACAGTCGCTGTAAAATGTTCATCCCCAGCAGCGTGTGACACTGGCATCGAGGAAGGACGTCAGGAGAAAGAATAGGCTGGGCAGGGCTGCGGCGGACGCTCTCTCTCACACACACACCCTTCCCCCATGGTCCTAAACACACTGCCTGTTCATTCATTCATGTAGCAGACCCATCACCAGACAAACAGGGTTGCCAAATAAATGTGCACCACTCCTCCAGCTGGTCACTGTACGCTAGTACAATCTGGTCTTGGAAATGCATATTCAAAATTGGATTCAAAATGCATATGCATAATTTAATAATAATCTGCATAAAATATGTAGCCTATGAATGTTGATGCATCTTCTGCATTGTTAAATAAAAAAAATGAAGATATGAACAATATTAAGAAATGCATTAACCCCACTGACAAAAGATACTATTTCAAATAAATGTATCAGTTTCCAAAAAACTATTAACTGTTTAAACCGTTTTTAACACTGATATTATTATTATTTTTTTTTTAATGTTTCAGCACCAAATTATGATTTCTAAATGATCATGTGACACTAAAGTAATGACTGATGAAAATTCAGCTTTGCCATCACAGGAATAAATTACATTTTAAATTACATTACATTTTAAAATAGAAAGTTATTTTTTAAATTATAATAATACATCATATTTTATAATATTATTATTTTGCAGTCTTGGCCAAAAATATTGGCAGTGGCATAGATTTTGTGTTTTGCAAAGTTTGCTGCTTCAGTATTTGTACACTCTAAAAATTTTCTTTTGAATTTCATTGCGTTGTGTTTTACGGAAATGTCCGTAAAATTACTGGATAATGTCCGGGTAATAAGCTGCCAGTACTTTTCTGTTATTTTACGGATTTACAGTTGCAAGAAAAAGTATGTGAACTGCTTGCAGAATCTGTGAAAATGTAAATAATTTTAACTAAATAAGAGAGATCATACAAAATACATGTTATTTTTCATTTAGTACTGTCCAGAATAAGATATTTTACATAAAAGATGTTTACATATAGTCCACAAGACAAAAAAATAGCTGAATTTACTAAAATGACCCGTTCAAAAGTTTATGAACCACTGATTCTCAATACTGTGTCGTTCCCTGGATGATCCACGGCTGTTTTTTTGTTTTGTGATGGTTGTTCTTGAGTCCACTGTTTGTCCTGAGCAGTTAAACTGACCAACGTTCTTCAGAAAAATCCTCCAGGTCCTGCACATTCTTCAGTTTTCCAGCATCTTTTGCATACAAACCCGATTCCAAAAAAGTTGGGACACTGTACAAATTGTGAATAAAAAAGGAATGCAATAATTTACAAATCTCATAAACTTATATTTTATTCACAATAGAATATAGATAACATCAAATGTTGAAAGTGAGACATTTTGAAATGTCATGCCAAATATTGGCTCATTTTGGATTTCATGAGAGCTACACATTCCAAAAAAGTTGGGACAGGTAGCAATAAGAGGCCGGAAAAGTTAAATGTACATATAAGGAACAGCTGGAGGACCAATTTGCAACTTATTAGGTCAATTGGGAACATGATTGGGTATAAAAAGAGCCTCTCAGAGTGGCAGTGTCTCTCAGAAGTCAAGATGGGCAGAGGATCACCAATTCCCCCAATGCTGCGGCGAAAAATAGTGGAGCAATATCAGAAAGGAGTTTCTCAGAGAAAAATTGCAAAGAGTTTGAAGTTATCATCATCTACAGTGCATAATATCATCCAAAGATTCAGAGAATCTGGAACAATCTCTGTGCGCAAGGGTCAAGGCCGGAAAACCATACTGGATGCCCGTGATCTTCGGGCCCTTAGACGGCACTGCATCACATACAGGAATGCTACTGTAATGGAAATCACAACATGGGCTCAGGAATACTTCCAGAAAACATTGTCGGTGAACACAATCCACCGTGCCATTCGCTGTTGCCGGCTAAAACTCTATAGGTCAAAAAAGAAGCCATATCTAAACATGATCCAGAAGCGCAGGCTTTTTTTCTGGGCCAAGGCTCATTTAAAATGGACTGTGGCAAAGTGGAAAACTGGTCAGACGAATCAAAATTTGAAGTTCTTTTTGGAAAACTGGGATGCCATGTCATCCGGACTAAAGAGGACAAGGACAACCCAAGTTATCAGCGCTCAGTTCAGAAGCCTGCATCTCTGATGGTATGGGGTTGCATGAGTGCGTGTGGCATGGGCAGCTTACACATCTGGAAAGGTACCATCAATGCTGAAAGGTATATCCAAGTTCTAGAACAACATATGCTCCCATCCAGACGTCGTCTCTTTCAGGGAAGACCTTGCATTTTCCAACATGACAATGCCAGACCACATACTGCATCAATTACAACATCATGGCTGCGTAGAAGGATCCGGGTACTGAAATGACCAGCCTGCAGTCCAGATCTTTCACCCATAGAAAACATTTGGCGCATCATAAAGAGGAAGATGCGACAAAGAAGACCTAAGACAGTTGAGCAACTAGAAGCCTGTATTAGACAAGAATGGGACAACATTCCTATTCCTAAACTTGAGCAACTTGTCTCCTCAGTCCCCAGACGTTTGCAGACTGTTATAAAAAGAAGAGGGGATGCCACACAGTGGTAAACATGGCCTTGTCCCAACTTTTTTGAGATGTGTTGATGCCATGAAATTTAAAATCAACTTATTTTTCCCTTAAAATGATACATTTTCTCAGTTTAAACATTTGATATGTCATCTATGTTGTATTCCGAATAAAATATTGAAATTTGAAACTTCCACATCATTGCGTTCTGTTTTTATTCACAATTTGTACCGTGTCCCAACTTTTTTGGAATCGGGTTTGTATTTGAACCCTCTCCAGCAGTGACTGTATGATTTTGAGATCCATCTTTTCACACTGAGGACGATTGAGGGACTCGAACACAACTATTAAAAAAGGTTCAAACATTCACTGATGCTCCAGAAGGAAACACGACACATTATGAGCTGGGGGGTGAAGTTTAACTGCTCAGGACAAACAGTGGACTCATGAACAACCATCACAAAACAAAAAAACAGCCGTGGATCATCCAGGGAACAACACACAGTATTGAGAATCAAAAACTTTTGAACAGGTCATTTTAATAACTTCAGCTATTTTTTTTTGTCTTGTGGACTACATGCAAACATTTTTTTAATGTAAAATATCTTATTCAGGACAGTACTAAATAAAAAATAATGCATTTTGTATGATCTCTTTTATTTTGTTAAAATTATTCACATTTTCACAGATTCTGCAAGCGGTTCACATACTTTTTCTTACAACTGTATTTTACAGAATTTTTTCACGTTTATGGTATTTTAGAAAACAATGATAAGCATTTCATAAGTTTTAAAGGCTTTTATGTGCAAAAAGATTCAATATATGCAAAGTGTCAATATTAGTGTTGACCCTTCTTCTTCATAATGTCTACAATTTGCTCCAGCATGCTGGATATCAGTTTCTGGGCCAAATCCTGACTGATGGCTATCCATTCTTGCCCAGACAGCAACATAGTGTCGCCCAGATCCAGCCCACATCCGGTACACGAGGAATCCACATGTACCAGATGTGGCCCGGATCTAGGCAGACACTATGTTGCTGTCTGGTGCCTTAGTGCTCAGAGTTGATCACAATTTGTGGGTCTACTTCCCTTTTGAGGATTGACTGAAGGTTCTTTATGGGATTAGGATCTGGGGAGTTGCCTGGCCACGGTCTACGGATTCAATGCAAATGATCTACGAGCCACTTCATTATCACTCTTGCCTTGTGACATGGTGCTCCATCATGATGGAAAATGCACAGATCTTCACCAAATTGCTCCTGAGTTTAAGATTGTGCATTATTAGGATGTGTTTGGTATTAAACAGAGGAACACACAGATAAAAAGGAGCAAGACTAAAGGTCTAACTAATATCTTTGGGCTGTGATTGATTAAAGCAATAGTTGCTTCAGGTCATGATAGCATTATTGTTTCAGTCATTTGATTTTATATAGACTATGGCTATTGCTGTGTTGCACAAGCTGATGCTTAACAAAACAGGGTGACAGACTGACTACCTAACGTACAGTATACCTGTCAAATTGCTGATAAAATTGCAATCTCTGGATTGATAAAAGTCAACCAACTGCATTAAGGCTTATTCATCTTATTCATGAAGTTTCTCTTACCAGTAAATGTATTATTAGCTCAAAATAATTAAGAATATTTATTCATGAGAATATTTATTTACCAATTGTTTGTTTTTGGATGCGTTTTGGTGGATCGATGTTGTTTTAAACAAATTAGGCTACTGGAACTAACCTGGAACCCATAATACACAATATGTCTACACAATAATATTCAGTACAAATCAATATTTTTGTTTACAAGCAGAACATTTTAGATTTGTTGGACTACGCTGGACATTATTTAAAAAAAAAAAAAAAAATCTCCCAAAATATTTTTACTGTTCTGTTCTGTTCTGACAATATGTCAGGAACTTGCTTCTGAATAAGCAAAAGCCATCGTTCACCTCAACTGCGCCATCTATTGATTAATAGTGGGCAGTACACTGAATTCATTAATTTCTCTATTTTGTCAGGCAGTGAATAAAGAGCTTTAACATAACATGTATGTAAAAACAAAGAAACTAGAACACTATACATTGGGTTATTTTTCTACTCCACCGTGGGTTGAGCCTGTTGGGTAATTTTCTTGGGGGAGTTATTCTTTCCCATGGTTGGTTACCCAGCTATGAGGTGGCTGGCTACGAGAAACCGCCGAGAAACAGCCCAAGGTGTCTCGGCAACACACCTGACCGAGAAACAGCACCATATCAGTGGAAAAGAATGGTTGACGTGAATTAAAATGTTACTTTTGAATGTTTATGTCTGAAATGTTTGTTAAATGAGTTTAAATGGTGGTAAAATATGCATGAATAAAAAAAAACTATGAAATAGGCCTATGCTGTATTTAGAACTGTATTCATCCAACATAAAGGACGTCGGCCTATTGTCTAAACAGTGGTTGTGTGTGTATTTTTACAGGATTTAAGTGCATCCATCCATCCATCCATCATAAACGTAGCCTAATCCACACGCTTTCTTCCGTAAGTTGAATACGGAAGGCGGTTTGGCGGGAGCTAGATACTTTATAATGTGTTAAATATGGATATTTTTCTTACACAAACGCATCGTTTCCCTTCAGAAGGCCTTTACCAGCAAGCAATAGTCGTCATTTCGCCGTCTCGGTTAACTATAGACCCGATATAGTCCGGCTATGCGTAACCCACTTTTAGCCAAAATAAATTTGGATACATGTCGTTTTGGCCAAAATAACTTGCGAGATGTATGACATTCAATCATGTAAGCAAAGTCAACAGTGATTACAAGGTGTTTAGTTTATTTTCTTTCACATGTTATACAGGCTGTGCGTAGCCACAATTTAGCTCCTATACAGACCGGCTATTTGTAGCCCACTTATAGTCAAAACTGATTCACTGTAGTTTTTGGCCAGACAACGGATGAGATGGTTATATCCCATCATGTTCACAATGTCAATGATATCTACAAGTGTTATTTCATGACATGGGCGATTTGTCACGATTTAGCTCTGAATTGGATGGGCTGAATCTGCTTTTTGTCCAACCGGCGAAATTGAGGCAATCTATACCGGCTTGGCTATAGCCCTGATTCAGACAAGCGAGGAGTATAGCCAAAATAGTGTTAAAATTACATGTAGCCTAGTTTTCGCCCACGCAGCATTGTGGGATGCATTGTCATCAAACGCAAGTAAACATTTGAATTAGCATAATTTTTGTTGTCACACATAACATTCATACACATTCTACGATATTATTTGACTGTCTTTCATTTTAAGTTAAATAAAAATATAATTACAATTCTCAACCGCTAGATGGCAACTAGCTCTACTGAGACATGATTACTGGCAACGCGCGACTTTAAAAGTTAACAGAGATTGTTGCCAGATCTCGCGACGTTTCCGCCATTTTAAAAAAAAAAAAAAAAATTTACACGAGAGAGAACAATAGGCGAGCAACAGCAAACGTTAAAGCAAATTCCCACTTTTATCTTCTAAGTAGCCTATGTGTGTTCGTTTTGACGTGTTCATTATTTAAATACATTATTTGTTATCATGTGTAGGAACCGTGACATTTCAGCGGGTCACATTGCAGAATATGTTTTTCTAACAAGCCAAGTCTTAAGTTGTAAATGTTCTTTTTCTAAATAAAACCTAATTATTATTTTTTTTTGGATGGATTGTCATTTATGAGAACCGGTTATATTTGAGTGAAAAGAATCCTTTGGCCATCATTTTGTTGTCTGTTAGATGTATATGTAGTCGTTCAATAGCTGTCTAATTGATGACTAGTCTATTCTTGGGCTATGGTTAGACGTCTATTAGATTTTCACTGACAGTCCAAATTTTGCCTTGTTTTAGCCTAGTCGTCTGGGCTGTGTTTTGACGGCTATTAGACGTCTTTTAGACGCAAAATTGCTTGCTGGGTTATTAACCCCCTGGAGCCGTGTGGAGTACGTTTATGATGGATGGATGCACTTTTTTGATCTTTAAACTCATGAGCCCCTTCACTGCCATTATAAAGCCTGGAAACATCAGGATATTTATTAACTCCTATTGTGTTGATCAGAAAGAAGAAAGTCATATACACCTAGGATGTCTTGGGGGTGAGTAATATTCATTTTAAAGTGAACTAATCCTTTAATCTGGAAATATTAACCCATGATGAGGTTAAAAAAAACAAGAAAAAAAAAATATATATATTTTTTTATTAAGTATTTATATAAACATGAACTAGCATAAATCAACCCATTATGCTGAGTTAAATGAACAACCCAAGCTAGGTTGACAGGTTTAAACAGGGCTGCTTTTGACTTTGGCTTGGGGAAGTGTCACACTCGTGTATTCAAGGTAATTAATCAAACACAGCTAAAAAACCAGTGAACTCATAATGATGGGTGTTTCTCAACAGAAGGCTGCAAATCTCGGCTGCCATGTCATCAAACGTCGCTGAAGGCCATCTCAATTTGAAGGATCCTTGGAAGGCAGCCTTCGGGTGCTTCTCAATTCTTACCTGTGCATCCTCGTTTCCTTTCCTCGCGTCTTAGCTCCACCCTTTTAGGATGCTAGGCTAGGGAAGGACGCAAGGAAAAGACACAAGGACAGAAGAATTGAATCAAGTGGAATGATGAGTGCTTCTCAAACGGAAGGCTGCATCCTTCCTAGTCCAATCCTTCTGAGGCTTGTAGGCTACCCAGCAGGCACGTCTAATAGCCGTCAAAACATAGCCCAGACGTCTAGGCTAAAACAAGGCTAAATTTGGGCTGTCAGTGAAAATCTAACAGACGTCTAACCATAGCCCAAAAATAAACTAGTCATCAAATAGACAGCTAATGAATGACTACATATATACGTCTAATAGACAACAAAATGATGGCTAAAGGATTCTTTTTTTTACTCAAATATAACAGGTTCTCATAAATGACAATCCATCCAAACGAATTAAATATAAAGGTTTTATTTAGAAAAAGAACATTAACAACATAGACAACTTAAGATAATACAAAAAGATCAAAAAATAAAAATGACAAAATAAAATATTAAAAAATTAAATATAATGATAAAAAATATGGAACATTAACGTAAGATAATAAAAATATAAAGAATGACAAAATAAAAAGTTAAAAGTTAACTTTTAAGTAAAAAAAAAGGTTAACCCTTTTGTTGGTTTATAAAACAACATGATTAATTGTTGGCTTTATTTCCACTGTTTAAAATGCCCCCCAATTGCATTCCTTAACTCAAATTCTGTTGCCACTGGGAAGTTGGTCATCACATCATCTGCCAAATAATAATAAAAAAATTGCACGAGAAAAGCATTGTTGACATCATAATTTTTTACTTTAATTACAGTAATTGTGACGAAGTCATTCTCTTTTGCTTGGATGCACACTAGAGCTGGGCAATATAGAGTTTTTAAGATATATGTATGCGACATGTTTAAAGAGATAGTTCACCCAAAAATTCTGTCATCATTTACTCACCGTCAAGTTGTTCCAAACCTGTATGGGTTTCTTTCTTCTGTTGAACACACAAGAAAAAAGATATTTTGAAGAATGTTGGTAACCAGACATTTGATGGTAGCCATTGACTTTGATAGTGGGAAAATAAATACTATGGAAGTCAATGGGGTCCATAAACTGTTTGATTACCCACATTCTTCAAAATATCTTTTGTGTTCAACAGACAAAAGAAACAACTTTGGAACAACTTGAGGGTGAGTAAATTATGACAGAATTTACATTTTTGGGTGAACTATCTCTTTAAACATGTCACTCTCAGGGCGTCTGGGACAGGTCTGCTTTCTGTCCCCAGAGTCAAAACTAAACATGGAGAAGCAGAATTCAGTTTTTATGCACAATAAAAAAAAATAAAAAAAAAAAATTTCAAAATGGCAAAAATGTTTATCGTGAGATCTGGCAACAGTGATCTCTACTAACTTTCAAGTCTTGCGTTGCCAGTAGTACAGGAGGCTACAGTTGCCATCTAGAGGTTGAGAATTGCAATTGCATTTTTATTTAACTTAAAATGTAAGTCGAATAATATCGTAGAATGTGTATGAATGTTATGCGTGACAGCAAAGCTAATGCTAATTTAAATGTTTAAATGTTCACAAATGGGTGGGCTAAAAGCAGACTACACCTAGCCCGTCCAATGCAGAGCTAAATCGTGGCTACAGATATACCATGTCATGAAATGACACATCTTGTAGATATTATTGACATTGCGAACATGATGGGATATCAACCATCTCATGCGCTACCTGGCCAAAAACTACAATGAATTAGTTTTGACTTTTGACTATAAGCCTTCGCTCCCCACGTGCATCAGTGAGCCTTGTCCGCCCATGACCCTGTTGCCGGTTCACCACTGTTCCTTCCTTGGACCACTTTTGATAGATATTGACCACTGCAGACCGGGAACACCCCACAAGAGCTGCAGTTTTGGAGATGCTCTGACCCAGTTGTCTAGCCATCACAATTTGGCCCTTGTCAAACTCGCTCAAATCCTTACGCTTGTCCATTTTTCCTGCTTCTAACACATCAACTTTGAGGAGAAAATGCTCACTTGCTGCCTAACATATCCCACCCACTAACAGGTGCCGTGATGAAGAGATAATCAGTGTTATTCACTTCCCCTGTCAGTGGTCATAATGTTATGCCTGATCAGTGTATATATATATACAGGTCTGGGAAAAATTAAAAGACCACTTAACATTGATTTCTCAATGTTAAGTGGTCTCTTAATTTTTTTCCAGAGCTGTGTGTGTGTGTGTATATATGTACACATACATACATATATATATACACTCACCTAAAGGATTATTAGGAACACCTGTTCAATTTCTCATTAATGCAATTATCTAATCAACCAATCACATGGCAGTTGCTTCAATGCATTTAGGGGTGTGGTCCTGGTCAAGACAATCTCCTGAACTCCAAACTGAATGTCAGAATGGGAAAGAAAGGTGATTTAAGCAATTTTGAGCGTGGCATGGTTGTTGGTGCCAGACGGGCCGGTCTGAGTATTTCACAATCTGCTCAGTTACTGGGATTTTCACGCACAACCATTTCTAGAGTTTACAAAGAATGGTGTGAAAAGGGAAAAACATCCAGTATGCGGCAGTCCTGTGGGCGAAAATGCCTTGTTGATGCTAGAGGTCAGAGGAGAATGGGCCGACTGATTCAAGCTGATAGAAGAGCAACTTTGACTGAAATAACCACTCGTTACAACCGAGGTATGCAGCAAAGCATTTGTGAAGCCACAACACGCACAACCTTGAGGCGGATGGGCTACAACAGCAGAAGACCCCACCGGGTACCACTCATCTCCACTACAAATAGGAAAAAGAGGCTACAATTTGCACGAGCTCACCAAAATTGGACAGTTGAAGACTAGAAAAATGTTGCCTGGTCTGATGAGTCTCGATTTCTCTTGAGACATTCAGATGTTAGAGTCAGAATTTGGCGTAAACAGAATGAGAACATGGATCCATCATGCCTTGTTACCACTGTGCAGGCTGGTGGTGGTGGTGTAATGGTGTGGGGGATGTTTTCTTGGCACACTTTAGGCCCCTTAGTGCCAATTGGGCATCGTTTAAATGCCACGGCCTACCTGAGCATTGTTTCTGACCATGTCCATCCCTTTATGACCACCATGTACCCATCCTCTGATGGCTACTTCCAGCAGGATAATGCACCATGTCACAAAGCTTGAATCATTTCAAATTGGTTTCTTGAACATGACAATGAGTTCACTGTACTAAAATGGCCCCCACAGTCACCAGATCTCAACCCAATAGAGCATCTTTGGGATGTGGTGGAACGGGAGCTTCGTGCCCTGGATGTGCATCCCACAAATCTCCATCAACTGCAAGATGCTATCCTATCAATATGGGCCAACATTTCTAAAGAATGCTTTCAGCACCTTGTTGAATCAATGCCACGTAGAATTAAGGCAGTTCTGAAGGCGAAAGGGGGTCAAACACAGTATTAGTATGGTGTTCCTAATAATCCTTTAGGTGAGTGTATATATATATACACACACACATATATATATATATATATATATATATATATATATATATATATATATATATATATATATATATATATATATATATATATATATACATATATATAATATGCCTATAACAATCAAGTATTTCATTAAAAACAGTTACTGTCAAATAGTTTTGATTTTCCCTGTTCGTATGGTTTTGAATTGTATACCTGTTGTCTGTTTGTTGAGTTTCCTCAGGCTGTGGTGAGATTTTAGTTGCGTCCATGTGGTTAAGATGAAATTTTTTTTTTTTTTTTACGTATCGCATGTGACATCATAGATGGGATCTTTTAAGCTCAGTTGTTCTGCTGACAGGTCATTTTTTTACCCTATGCTATTGCGATACAGGGCATTTTACAACTGTCACAACCATTCTGTTTTGCAGGTCGTTTGTTTCTGCAGGTAAGTGTGTCTACATGCATTAAGGAAATATCAATATATATTGCTGATATATAAATTGTGTGTATATAAACATATAGGCACAACAAGTAAATAGATTAGTGACATTTAAATATGTGTTACCATTCAACATGTCTATAATTCGATTTTGTAATATGATACATAGTTGATCATTTCTAAAACTAATAAAAAATTAGCTAGTTGATAGCTGAGAATGGATATTATATTTTATTAAAATGTTGTATCTCAGCAAAAAAGCATTAAAAAAACACTTTGATTCTGTCTCATAGCTCACTCTCAGCTGTTTAAAATTAAAGTGAGAACGTTTGAATATATAACCGGTTTCACATTGTGTCACGATGTAACTTGTGGGTTTCTTTAGGTCTTGCAGATCACATCATCAAAAATGTGGCCCTTGTCAAATTGGCCCTTGTCAGTGGTTCTGGCTCTCATCACAGTGGTTGACACCTGTCTAATACCATGTAAATGTGGTGAAGATATTGACATCATAATATGTTCAAGCCAGAAACTTCTGGAGGTTCCTCATCTGCCTCAGGGTACCAGGCAATTATATGCTACACATAACATGATTCAAGCTCTCCCAAATGAAGGTTTGGAAGAATTGTTGGTTCTCGACCTCACCAATAATGTCTTCAATATGTCACTGAATACCAACTGGCAGAACATGAGCAGACTTTCAAAGCTATTTCTGAGTGGAAATGGACTGACTACATTAAGACCAAAACAATTTCATGGGCTGCTGAACCTCCAAGTGTTGGATCTCAGTGACAATTACATTGAAACTCTTCCTCAGATGTTTCTATATGGTCTGACCAAGCTTCAAATCCTCAATTTGAATATGAACCAGATATTTAGTTTATCTTATGGAGTCCTGGAGGGAGCTCCTGCCCTTATGGACCTACAACTAAGAAATAACATGATCGAGATGATCGAGGTGGATGTATTTGAGAACTGCACCCATCTAGCTAATCTCTATCTGTCAATAAACAACCTAAAAAGTGTAGGCAATGGGAGTTTTAAGGGTGCCATAAGGCTAGATCACCTGGATCTTAGTCGAAATGGACTAGATGCCATACCTACCGGTATCCTTCAGGATACTCCGAGCCTTACTAGCCTCTATCTTCAAAAAAATTCCATAACTTCAATTCCTGAGGATATTTTCTCTAAGATTCCCACACTGAGGCATTTGGATATGAGTAATAATGCTCTTGTTTCCATGTCTGACGGTTCCCTCAGAGGTCTTTCCCAGTTGGGCGCATTGGATTTGAGTTACAATCAGTTGGAGTCACTTACACCACATGTGTTTCAAGACTTGGGGAAGCTTGAGAACCTTAATTTGTATCACAACAACCTGAATTCGCTTCCGAACATCGTGTTTAACAACTTAAGCAGGGTAACTGAGCTCCTGCTGGACAACAATAATATTTCTGCTATTCCACTGGACCTCTTTCACCCACTTTCAGCATTGCATGATCTACAATTGGACAACAATCACATTTCAGAGCTCCACTCAGACACATTTATGAAGCTGAGGAAGATTAAGCATCTTGATCTTAGCAACAACGACCTTGTGAAGATTCCCAAGTACCTCTTCAGAAAGACACATTATCTGAGGGATCTCAATCTGGAGAACAATCATATCCACTCCATTCCAAAGTTGTCCTTTAAAGGTTTAGTCAGATTACGGCATCTGAAACTCAGCAAAAACCACCTTGCAAGACTATTTACAGAGCTACTGACTAGCGTTAGTAGTTTACGGGAGTTATGGCTGAACAACAACCAGATAGAAATCATCCCAATTGGATTTTTCACAGGTCTTATGGACCTTAGGGTTCTAGATTTGTCCAACAATAAGTTGCATTCCATCTCCGACGAAATCTTCAAAGATCTGTTCAAATTGAAAGAGCTGGATCTGAGCTTTAATAGTCTCAATAAGCTTCCAGATGACATCTTCACATCTTTGAGAAGTCTCACAATACTCCACCTGCAAAACAACCAGCTGACACACTTGCCCACCAAAGTGTTTTCTGCTCTAGCCAAGTTGGAAGAGCTCCATTTGGACAGAAACCATCTCCAGCATATTCATCCAGCACAGTTTCAAGGCTTAGTGACATTACGTGAACTCGATATTAAATTTAATCAACTGCGCTCAATGGAAAATGGGACTCTGATGCCTTTAGGAAACCGAACACTTGTCCATCTTGATGGGAATCCATGGGATTGCTCTTGTGTGTTCATTCTGTATCTAAGTCAGTGGTTTAACAATAATACTCAGTTGGTAAAACCTACACCCATGTGCTCCTCTGGCCAAAATCTCTCCTACCCAGCTCTTTTCCCATCATCGTTATCACAGCATTGCACAAGTTCAGCCTGTTTCTTTTTAAATATGGAGAAACTAGCGGTTCTCATTGTTCTCTTTCTGCGTTTTCTTTTCGTATGAAATTGCTGTGCTATGCTAAACTGCCATATGTGTGGTTAAAGTGTTGAGAAAAGAAACCACCACTGCTTGTGTGCAAAGGATTTATGCTTTTATCATATCTGAAATGCAAATGTTCATCAGAGAACATGACTATATTCTATAAAACAGATTATGTATCTGAAATTTAATGTTTTACATTATTATTCCATAAAATAAACTGCTATGCTGAATACTTATATAGCCTATTCTCAGAGAGCGTGTGACAAGACAAAGCCTTTAAAGAAGCCACATTCTGATGCTGCAAGAGGGGATTTCCTTTTACTCATTTCAGAACACAGAACTTTCAGAACTTATGCATTTACTTATCTGGGTGTTTCTAAGAACTCAAAGCAAAGATGTACGACCGGCTGTAAACTGTGGTTGTTTTTCTGCAAAACTAGGTTGGATCAGATTTGTCTTCATAGATTTTTTTTTTTGATTTCTTCATAGATATTTTCTGTGTGCTTCTTCATTTTGTTGGCCTAAGCTTGTCAATAAAAAAAATGTTCTAAGGATAACAAGAAACTGACAACTATGGATATTAATTCATATTCATAAATCTTAAATTGTAACTTCCGTACATCTGACAAATGTTTCGTCTGTTTAGTCTACCTTTCATAATAAAATCACTGTAGTTTTTAAGAAACAGACAGAAATAATGTACAAGTAATAACTTGGGTAGAGGCTAGCTATAATGGAAGATGAATAGTCTATTTAGGAAAGGTGGGAGATAAGGAAATGTTTTTACGGTTCTCAGTGTGGAAGATTTTCAAACAATGTGGAAACAAGTAACACTTTTTTTTAAATGGAATAATTAAACATCTGGGAAATTAATATAGAGAAAGTCAGAATATCCACTACCAACAATGTTTTGACTTTTGTGTGACCAAGTCAGTATTACTAACACAGTATTGCCTTGACTAATATTCAAGCATCTAAATTCAAAATTAATATGGGTCAAATTAACAGCACTGTTTTTACAATCCATGTAAGCAACTATAACCAAGACAAATGATCTAGGCTATACTTTATTATGTAAATAAATCATATGACCCATTTAATTAAAATATTGCATTATATGCATGTTGCTAACATCCGTAAGCTTGTTAAATTAATAGAAAACTGAATAGAAAAAAAATTACCAAAGAATGTCTATAATTGGATGTTCTGATTTGATCAGAACAATTTCACAATATTACCACAATTATTTTTCATGTTGGTTTTTGTTATGGAGCAGTAAAGCCGAACTAATTTCCCTATTTTAAAAAAAACAGCCCTACAAGGTAACAAAAGATTAAAGAATGCATTTAAAAAATTTTAAAATTAAAACAAAAATTTAAAAAACATAAGCCACCTTTATAAGCATTAAAAGACTAGATGACTAGATAATCTGATGACTTTGATTTATTTGTCATAACGAAGAGCTTTACAATTAAACAAGATCAATTCTACATTAAACATTTTTTTTAAGGGAACTAGTGTACTGAAATATTTATATCAAACTGAAGAACTGAATAAATCATCTGCAAATTAACAAAGCACACAGATCCCTGTTAAAACACAAATAATCCTGTCTGGAACAGTTTAACTGTGTAATTTAAAGGGATAGGGATTATTCAACCTGTATGATTTTCTTTCTTTCTGTGGAACACAAAAGTTATTTTGAGAACTTTTTAAAAAAAAAAAAAAAAAAAAAGAAAAATAAGAAAAGAAAAAAAGAAAAGAAAAGAAAAGAAAAGTTGTATCAAAAGTAAACAATGACATGTTCATTTTGGGTGAACGATCCCTTTAAATCTATATACATTTATGGCACCTCAGATTTCTTAGATAAGCAAAACTCTTCCCACACTTGTCACACATGTATTGCTTCTCCCCAGTGTGAATGTGCATGTGAGCTTTGAGTGAATTTGACTGGTTAAATTCCCGCCCGCATGTGTCACATCTGAATGGCTTTTCTCCGGTGTGTATGCGCTGATGTCGACGGAGATTTCCCAATGTGCAAAAACCTTTTCCACACACTTCGCAATTAAAAGGTCTTTCACCGGTATGCAAGGTCTGGTGAGCTTTAAGGCAATTCTGCTGCCGAAATGTCTTCCCGCACACGGAGCAGCTATAGGGCTTCTCTCCCGTATGAATCCTCTCATGAGTTCTCACACCAGCAACACTCTGAAAAGACTTTCCGCACACACAACAGCTGTATTTGGTAGCGACGGTGTGTTTGTTGTGATGGTGAGATTTCAAGGTGTTAATGGAGCTGAGGGTCTCTCCACACACTGTACAGGCAACCGGAAACTGTCCCGCATGAATAGGGAGGTGCGTTTTTAAGGCGTTTGTGCAACCCAAAACCACCCCGCATACAACGCAGCCATGTCCGGTTTGTCCTGTTTGCTGTCCCTCATGCAGCCGAAGCATCCACTTCTGGACAAAGCCCTGACCGCACAATTTGCATTTGTGTGGTTTCTCGCCGGTGTGAGTTAGTTTGTGCGCCTTTAGCGAATCGAGCTGGTTGAAACTTCGCCCACACGTCTGGCAGGTGAACGGCTTCTCGCCCGTATGGATTCTCTGGTGCCGAAGTAGATTGTTTCGAAAGTGGAAGTTCTTCCCACATACGTCACATTTATGCAGCTTCTCTCCTGAATGCACGACCAGATGCTTCCTGAGACAGTAAGCTTGATTAAAAGACTTCCCACAAACTTTACACATAAAAGTCTTGTCTTCGTTATGAATCCTCTGGTGATACATCAGCTGTTTGTGTTCGGTGAAGGTCTTGCCACAATGATTGCAAGCATAAGGGCTCTTGTCAGTATGAAGCTGGTAGTGTACATCCAAATTGCCTTTACTGCCAAAACGCCGACCACACTGCGAGCAGCTGAAAGTTTTGTCTCCCGCCACATGAATGACCCGATGAGCTCTCAACAGAACAAGTGAGTCAAATTTCCTTCTACAGTGTTTACAGCTGAACACTTTGCCTTTCTTCCGAGCCCTCATCCGAGCATGTCTGCTTTTTAAAATGCTCAAACTTCTAGATTCTTCCTCATCATCTTCCACACTATCACTGTCCAGCAACACCACAAACTGAGAATGGTTGCTGTTTTCTGAACAATCAGTTGATTTCTCATCCTTAATGATAACTGTCTTCTGTGTTTTAATGGGCTTTTCAAAACAGAAAAAGAGAACAATTTAGGTCAACATGAAAGAAATGTATTATTGCAGTATACACTACCATTCAAAAGTTTGGGGTCGGTGAGATATTTTAATGTTTTGTAAGATTTTGTGGTAAAGATTTTCTATTTTATTATATTTTAAAATGTAATGTATTCCTGTGATGCCATTTCTCCAGTCTTCAGTGTCACATGATCCTTCAGAAATCATTCTAACATGCTGATTTGGTGCTCAAAAAACATCTCTTATTATTATCAATGTGGAAAACAGCTTAATATTTTTGTGGAAACCGCGACACATTTTTTCAGGATTCGTTGATGAATAGAAAGTTCAAAAGAATAGCATTTATTTGAAATAGAAATCTCTACAGTATCACTTTTGATCAATTTAATGCGTCCTTGCTGATTAAAAGTATTAACTTCTTTATAAAAAAAAAAAAATAAATCTTACAGACCCCAAACATTTAAACGGTGGTGTACTACAGCTGAGCATTAGGTTATGAAAACTGCTAAATTCCTTGTGTAAAGTACAATAGGAACCACTTTTTCAGCGGCCCTGAATCCATAAGTATTTTTCTCATTCATCTTCTCCAAGGATTTAAAAAAATCATTTGATAAAGAGTTCTTAGACTTGAACCAAACCAACCAGCTCTGAGATTAATTACTTAGACATTATAAACTTTGATTGTAATTGATGTAGCACTGTAAATGTTATCAAAACATTATAAATTATGTTATAATATAAAATTACTGTTTTATAGTCATAGATTATAAGCATAAAAACTATTTATTTTAAGATAATCGCAAAATATTCTTTCACACAACTTTTCAGATCGCTCTTTAGAATTATGAGTAGTTTAGTTCTTCACCAGGAATACCAAGAATTAAACATGATTTTATAAAAAAAAAAAAAAAAAAAAAAAGTTACAAATCACACTGATATGTGGCTTTCACAGAAGCATATAACCTCTAAGCTTATGGTAGATCTGTATGGAATGGATAGGTTTATATGGTATTGATCAAAATCAATTTCTCTACAATCAAAGAGATTTTTACTTTCAGAACCCAACTGCTGTGCTCTATTATGTGTGAATAACTTACTGTTTTTACATGCTCAATGTCTATGATCTCCTCCTCCCAGCTCACAACGATTTTTTCCTCCGAGACTGCAATGGCACAACGGATCATGAATCTTAAAGATTTGCTCTGAGAAGCATAGTGATGTGAATGAAGCATAAGTAATTTATCTCACCTAGAGTAAGCTGGTCACTGGATTGACTTCCGAGGGGAGCATTGTCGGTTACATTAGTCTCTCCCTGTAGAGTCTTCTGCCGTTTCTCAACTTGCTTTACTCTTGTTTTCAAGCCATCCTGTGCACTCTGACTGGTTTCAAGATGCTGAAGTGCAGAGAAAAGCTGGCATATTTTCTCCACAGCTTCCTTTGCGTTACGTTCTAACACACAGTTCAGATGGGTCTAAAATATAAGTACAAATCAATTATAAACTAGCCTAAATTAAGCTGTCATTCAGTAGGGGCTAGCTAGTTTGGGACCAAAAATATTTGATGGATATTTTTTTCTTACAATATGGTTGAGCTTGACAATAACAGTCAACACTTCAATTGATAAACAAACGGAGAATCTGGAAAGAGATTATTTATTCTAAATGATGTTATTAGGGTGCCACAATATCAAGGATTTTATCTGTGACACTTGTATTTGATTGTACGGACCTGATGCTTTCATAGAGGTCACTGAACACATCTGATTTATTGCCATATCTAGTTAAATCATGTAGGTTATGATGTATGGCTTAAAAACAAACGTAGCAAGCAACAATTCAGTAATTTAGTAAACTTTTTGTTCACTTACTGTAAAGTCCAGGGTGGCAGTCTCGTTTGCTGTAGTTTCTGTCAGTGGAGGTATGTCGATGAATTTAGTCATTTCTTTTACCGTTGCCTTCACAAGCGTCTCCAAAACAGAGACAACCTCAGACTCCAACAACGACATTGTTCTCTTGCTGCTGTTTTGATGACAGAGACTATAATTTCAATAGAGCCATTACAATCTTTGTTACCTGTTCTCTTCTCTTGTATTGAACAGCGTTGCGGTTGTGCTCAGTTGCTGCCCCCCACTGGACTGGAGTTTATTTGCAGCACTGTATACACTTTGAGGGAAAATTGATTTCCAACTGCTAAAAAAAAACAAAACAAAAAAAAAAAAAAAGTTTGTGCGAGTGTGTTTGCGTACACGGTTGGCCATACTTGTGTGGGCCAAACGTCCTCACCTATATAGTGAAATATTATGACAACCAACTAGAGGACATTTACTGGTCCTTGGTTAAAAAGGTTTATAAAGCAGCCAAATCATGTTTTTATTTAAGTCGAGTGTGTGTGTGTGATATGTGATTTTATTTTATATACATATATACACATACATACACACACAATACAAATTATGTACTTTATATAAATATGCTTTTTGTGATGACAAAATACATGTTTGTGGTTTTGCTGAGGGTGACAAAATCAAGATGTTTTCACAAAATATTGAATATTTACTGAATATATGAATATTTTAAATAATAGTACAAGCAGTAAAAGCCCCATGTTGTTGGGGCTAAAAACATTTTGCACAAAATTATATTGCTCTAAATCTATATTTTTGGTTGGATCATTATATATTTTGTGACCTGAAAAAAAATATGAAGTAGATTCACATATCCTTAAGTGGAGCTGATGATATTATGTAACAATAAATTTGATTTAACAGGTTGATTTAACACATTGGCTTTTAGTATCCTTAACTTAAAATCCACATTAAAAAAAAACATTCAGCTGTAATGTTCCACTATGTCAGAATTTATAGATGATAAAACAGACCTAAAATTACAAGGAAAAACATTTTATTTTTTTTGATAAATAAATACAGTCAAGCATTTCTTGTAATTTTCACAAAATTATTTACAATCCTACATAGAATCCAGGGACCTGTAGGTAAACATTACTCAGTTTAGTTATTTCAGTTCAAAAGGCTGAAATCTTTTAAAGCGGAGCGCATTTGTGATCTTTGTAATTTCTCTGATAGGCAAAACTTTTCCAACACTTAGGGCATGTGTACGGCTTGTTTCCAGTGTGAATGTGCATGTGTGCCTTCAAATTGTTGGGCTGTGTGAAACTCTTCAAACAAATTTCACAGGTAAAAGGCTTTTCCCCGGTGTGCACAAGCCTGTGTCTTTTCAGATTGGCCGATAAATGAAACGCCTTCCCACATGTTTCACACTTGTGAGGTTTTTCACCGGTATGAGTGCGTATATGCATCTTCAGAGAGCTTGACAGCTTGAATCTTTTCCCACAAAATACGCATTTGTGAGGTCTTTCTCCTGAATGCAGAAACATATGTGTTTTATACGAAGCCCTCAGAGAAAAATCCTTACCGCAGATCTCGCACTTGAAAGGTTTCTCCCCCGTGTGAAGCTGCTCGTGCATCCGGAGGGAATGTACGCTGCTGTACCTCCTGTCACATAACGTGCACGTAAAGGGTTTGCTGTTGTCCGAATGCAACTGCAGGTGAGTCTTCAGTGCGTAGGCGGAGCTCAGGAACTTTCCGCACACGTCGCAGCGATGAGCGTTGCTCTTATCTCCCGGATTTCCAATTTGATTGTGTGTTAGAATGTGGTTCCTTAGGACATAATTATACTGGAAGGTTTTCCCGCACATTTCACACATAAATCGCTTCTCTCCGTGCACTCGCATGTGGCCTTTGAGAGTGCTTCTCTGATTGAATCTTCTGCCGCACACCTCGCAGACATACGGCTTGTCGCCAGTGTGAATGAGGATGTGGCGTTTCAGAGTCCCGGAAAGCGCAAAACTTTTCCCGCAGATGTCGCACGTGTGCGGCCTCTCGCCCGTGTGCACACGGAGGTGGTGTTTCAAAAGTTTATGATACTTGAAGGTCTTATTGCAGTGGCTGCACTTTATCGGCCTGTCGTTTGAATGAATTCTCTTGTGGTAGTTTAACGTGCCAATCAGGGAGAAACACTTCCCACAGGTGTCGCATCTGTATGGTTTTTCGCCCGTGTGCACCCTCTGGTGCATGTATAAACTTCTTTTGATTGTGAATCCCTGTCCGCATATTTCACAGGTAAATGGTTTGACTTCTGCATGGACCAGTTCGTGCGCTGCGAGATCCCTGAAGCTCTTCCCGCACATACTGCAGGGAAATTTCTTCTTCTCGAACTTCTGTGAGTGTTTGCGAAGGTGAGTCTCTAGCGCTCTCAGCAGTGTGAATTTCTTCCCGCACTTTTCACAATTGTGTGGCCTCACGATTGAATGCACACGTTTGTGCTGCACAAGAGAAAACATCTTTGAAAAGGCCTTTCCACACTGCTCACATTCAAAAGACTGTTTGCCTTGTGGCTTTTCAGGTTGCTCGGCTGACGTCTGCAACACGCCTTCCTGATCTTCAGACCAGCCTATGTCATCAGCAGCTGGCAAAATGAAAAACATTACCTCCACATCAATCATAGTCTATTCATATATTCACAGTTTAGCAAAACTCATGCAGAGTAAATTGTTGGCCTGAAAGGTTTTATTTAAAATGGTAAACAATAAGTCAGTCAATAAGGTCACTTTTTTATTTCATGTTGACTTTCAGAAATGAATACAGTTCTTTCTAATATATAATAAAAAGTTCTATGATAATATGCTATTATATAACAATATATCAATTATATAATATATTTATATAAAAAAATTTGATAGATTTTTTTTATTGAATTGTACTGAATTTTTATTGAAATTTTGAATTATCCTTTATTTTTTATATTTTCATTCCTTTTAATTTTAAGTAATGTTGTTATGTGCTTTTGTTATTATTAATAGTTTTTGGGGTTTTTATTCTATTTAGCTTTAATGTATAATATTTCAGTTTTAGTATTTCAACTTATTTTGTTAAAGTTTTTCATCTAATATTTCAATCTTGATTTCAGCTTATATTTTTCAGCTTTATTTTAATTAACATCATTTTTAATAGTTAAAGGTAGGGTAGGCAATTTCAGAGAGGCTATCTATAGCTTTGAAAGCATGAGATCCCATCCTCCCTTCAGAGCGCTTTCTAAAGCCATGCTTCATCCAAAATACATGAATGCACACAGCCAGAGCAGAGTCTGCAAAGTGTAACGTGAGACAGCATTAAATTACCTCATGTCTCAAAGCACAGTACAATAATTTGTTACTTACAGAGGTCTGACCTGTACCACCTGACTGCTACAGATTCATTTTGGCATTGATAGTGTTTACATAGAAACGCAAAAATACGAGTCTGAGGACGTGAACTGCTCCGGGTAGAACATCATGTGTTGCCATCTTGTAATTATGGTTATGACATGGCGTGAACGCAGCATAATCTTGTTGTTTTGGTTTAGGAGAAACTGTAAATGGCGGCTGATGTTTGTTTGTGTTGTGCTCGGTGACTGTCTACAACTCTGCATAGCCTCATGGAACGTGCTGATGACGTGTGATGTCTGCGCAAGTAGGGTGTGCGGAGGTATGGACATTTTTTGATAGACAGGTAGGACATCCTATGATTGCATTCGGACCGACGCAATGATTGGACAAACATTTTTTTGGTCCTGAGACTTCCACAGAAGATAGATGTACATGTTTAAATATTTAGACCACTTCTATTATTGATTGCTATCAGTATGTGAGTATAAAAAAAAGTGTTTATAAAAAAATTGCCTACCCAACCTTTAACAATAACAACACTGACATTTACATACTAATAATGCATGTAAGTGTTGGTAATGTACAACAGCAGCAGTAATGATTTAGATGTTCTTAAGACAATGAAAGTAATTACATACTGATAATTGAGACTTTTACCGTCACTGATGAATACTGTCTGAATGGCTTCTTCTGCTCTGTCCTCCACCATAAGACACTGGCTTGCATTACTTTCCTCTGCATGCTATAATTCACATTACATGTAAATGTTTCAATCAACATTTAACACCCTGTAAGTTATATCCTTAAAATAAATAGTCACCTCAATGCTTGAAGGTTGCTGGTGAGACATTGCTGTGAACTCATTAAGAGGACTCACAGAGAGAGATATAGCATCTCCTGTAAGAGAGGAACAAAACAAAAATTACCACAAATACTAAAGATAGAGAGTGTTACATCTGCAGGTCTCTAGTGTGGCCTGATATTGAAATCAAGTACCCTGAAATTCTTGGTTTTGGATACATGCTGCTCCACTGAGCAGGTCACGTCCCATCTGAGATGAAGTCTTCCTTATGTCATCTCGGCCATTCAAACACATTTGTGCTGGAACTGGTGCAACAGATGAACAGTATCTGAAGAGACTGCAAATCTTCTGCACTGCTTCTTTGGCAAACCTCTCCATTAGGGAGTTAAGCTGCATTGATACGAGAAAAATACCATAATACTGAATAAAAAAACCTTAAAATTATGTTTTAAAAATGTAAACACAATGAAGGAAAAGACAGTTCTCATAGTCACACACTAGACAGTTTAAGTTAGCTTTCAAAAGAACAAAAACAAAAAGCATGATGATAATAATTAAAACAATTACAATTTTGATTTAATAGAAACAGCAAATATCTAAATAACGTCTTGACTTAAATAGAATAAATAAAAATATATAACTAAATTTAGGTTTGAGCTTTAGAGGTGGCATGCAAAGATTAAAGAGTCAGTCGTAAACCTTAGTATGGTCAATTTATGTTTAATTTTCTGTTTTATATTGTATTTTATGTATAAATAATACTATATGTTAATTACCAGGCTGTAAACAAAAGGAGGATTATCTTTCACTATTTTAATAACCAACCAATTACAACCACACACGTTAAAGTTCTAATAACAGACTTTCTTACCATATGAATCTGAGTATCGTTTGATTTGATGGTGAGATGAGATTCATCGTAGCTGCATGTAAAAGCCTTTTGTATCTCCTGCTTAGCAGTGTCCGTCAGTAATGACATGATCAGAGTGGTTTGACTCTGAAAAAGCTCATACCGGGCCATAGTGACCACAGTTAAGAGACGTGCCGCAAACACAACTCAGTTTGTGTTTGACAGCTAGCCAGAATCAGGAAAATACACAAAACGTTGAACTCCCTAGAAAAGTTGCACTGGGGAGCAAGTACTTCCTCTTTGTTTATTATATTTTAAAATAAAAGTACCTGAATGCTTGTCATTCACCATAAAATTTGGTTATGATTAACAAACAAAACATAAGACTTATACATTTGTGCGCGCTAAATTGTTGAGGGCATTTGACTGTTTTGGATAAATTTGATCCTAAAAATAAGACCCATTATAGACCTCAGTGACGGGAACAAATCCTAACAAATATACTTCAGATAAGAGACATTTTCAAATTAAAAGTCTTAAACGCCATTCAAAACATACATGCTCCAGCTTAACTAATTACAAAAATAAATAATAATAAAGTTCCTTGCTACATTTTTTCTTTTAATTTTCATGTTTAAGATCAATGGTTTAATAACAAGTGAAAAATCCATGAGGATTTTATTCCTTCAGATATCATTTTTAATAACAAAGAGCCATGAACGTTTTTTGACCATTGCCTTTTCTGTACTTTGTGATGACTGGATAAGGTTTTTTTTAAATACTTTCATCAGATAAATTCTTGAGGAATCATTTAGATTGAGGAATCATAATCTTTTTGAATATTCATTGAAAAGCATAAATCAATAACATTTATTCGCAAGCATCTTCACAAGACCAGTGATGAAATAATTTATATCAGAGCATTACTTATCTAACATTTAGATTCACTTTAAAAATGTTATAAAGTTTAAGATTTAATTATTTTCAGCGACTTTCTCAGACCTTGAACACACAATTTCCACAATATAAAATTTCCAGGGGCCTATACCATGAAGCTGGTTTAGCTGGCTAACCAGATATGTTTAAGCTTAGTTTGTGCCAATCCTGGGTTTTACGTACCATTAAAGTGGTTTGGCTTTTAGCAGTGTTCATCTCCACAGTAGCTTACGCTCCACGGATAACCTGCTCCAGGGCAGGTTATGTTTTGGATAAGAGATCTCAAACTGAAATTGGAGCAATCAGCTGTGAGCAAAGTGACACACCTCTGATGCAATAAAGTCACTCCCCCTGTTTCTACTCCAAATTAAAGGTCACTACATAGCAAATGGTTTTTAAAGACTAAAGTCTCTGGCTTTTAACAATGCTTATTTATAATAATAATAATTTTGAATGATTTAGATATCATTTATGTAATTATTATACCCTTAATCAATTACACGTATCATTTTAGTTAATCAATCATTAATAGGCACTTAGTTAAAATTAATATAAATAGTCTTTATAAAGGTCATACAAATAAGCTTTAAAATCAATAAATAAAGCTATAAAAATTACTACATGAGCTTAAATGTTCAATTCTCTCTATATATCAACTAAACTAACTTCATAACTTTTACTTGCATTGACGTAGTAAGATTTTTCTTTAAGTTTTTCTCAAACTCTTTTCTTCTTGCTGTGTAAATTTGTTTAAATTCTTAATATTTTTCAATCATGTACTATTCTGCAGAAGAGAGAAATGAATCGCACTGCTTTTTTCGCGAGAAGTGAATCTCAGTTTCACTGATCCACAGCATGTGATTGGCTGTTCACTACTGATGTCACAGCTAAACTCCTAACAGAGAAAGCTGATGATCAGCATCATGGGACCAACAAAGCCTGAATAGATTGGTTTGGTTTTGTCAACTCGAAACTAATCCTGTAACCCTGAGTTTGTTAAACTACCATCATGGTACAGGCCCCTGGTTTTCCATAACCATGCCAAAATGTACATAACATAATCACTCTGTGAAAGTACCCTGATAATATGTATCAAATCACTTGATATAGGTTCTTATGATTGAAAATGCAACAATAAAATTTACAACAGCTTGTTCAGCACAATGTATTATTTTAATGTTTTCATAATGTAAACATTTGCCTAGGAAATATTACAGTATTTCTACCACATCCTTTTCACACAAGTTTGCATTTGTGATCATTGTAATGTCTAAGATATACATAATTCTTCCCACACTTCTGGCATGTGTAAGGTTTCACTCCAGTATGGATTTGCATATGTGCTTTAACATGGTCGGGATCTCGAAATGTCTTCTCCCCAGTATGGACATGCTTGTGGCGCTTTAAATTTCCATACAAGCGAAAGGTCTTTCCACAAGTCTCACATTTGTGAGTTTTTTCATCAGTATGAGTCTTCATATGCATTTTCAGAGAGCCAGACCACTTGAACGCTTTCCCGCACACTATGCATTTGTAAGGTCTTTCTCCTGAATGGCACAACATATGCGTTTTTAAGGACTTCCTGAGTGCGTAGGCCTTACCGCAGATCTCACACATGAACGGGGTCTCCCCCGAGTGAAGCTTCTCATGTATGCGGAGATTATAAACGTTGCTGTAGCTCTTCTCACACAATTTGCATGTAAACAGTTTGCTGTTGTCTGAATGTGGCTGCATTTTAAATGCAGAGTTGGACTTCAGAAACTGGCCATTGCTCTTATCTCCTGAATCTTCAGTCTGATTGTGTGTTAACATATGGTTCTGTAGCAAAAACTCATGCTGGAATAGAATCCCACACATTTCACACTTAAATTGCATCTCTTCGTGCACCCGCATATGGACTTTCAAATTGCTTCTCTGGCGAAATCTTTTACCACACACCTCACAGATGTAAGGCTTTTCACCAGTGTGAATGAGGATGTGGCGTGTCATAGCTTCATGATGCGCAAATGTTTTACCACAGATTTTACATGTATATCGTCTTTCACCAGTGTGCACAGGAAGGTGTCGTCTCAAATGACTCTTGCACTTGAAGCTCTTGTTGCAATGGCTGCATTTTATTGGCCTATCATCTGAATGAAACTTCTTGTGACAGTTTAGGGTGCCTATCAGAGAGAAACTCTTCCCACAGGTATCACACATGTATGGTTTTTCGCCCGTGTGCACCCTCTGGTGCATGTATAAACTTCCTTTGACCGTGAATCCATGTCCGCATATTTCACAGGTAAATGGTTTGACTTCTGCATGGACCAGTTTGTGCGCTGCGAGATCCCTGAAGCTCTTCCCGCACATACTGCAGGGAAATTTCTTCTTCTCGAACTTCTGTGTATGTTTGAGGAGATGAGTGTCTAGCGCTCTTAATTGTGAGAACTTCTTCCCGCATTTTTCACAACAGTGCTGCTTTAGGACTGAATGCACACGTTTGTGTCGCAGAAGAGAAAACATCTTTGGAAAGGCCTTTCCGCACTGCTCACATGCAAAAGACTCTTTGCCTTGTGGCTTTTCAGTTTGCTCAGTTGACGTCTGCAGCACGCCTTCCTGATCTTCAGAACAGCCCCTGTCATCAGCTGATGAAAAAATAACACAATAATACAAAATTAGTGTTGAACATATATGACATTATGATTTCTCATGACAGAAGTGGTTTAAAGAAATGCATGAAAAGCATTTTCTTTCTTTTGATAACATGTTTCCCATTGAAAAGTTAGGGACATTTCAAAGGGCTTTTTTAAAATAGCCAATAGCCTACATCTATATCAGTGGTTCTCAACCTTTTTGACTCAAAGGCTCCCTGTTGTCCAGCACATTATTCAAGGCTCCCCGATATAGGTCTATTTCCAGTATTTCTGCTGTAATTGACAAAGCTGCTTGTTTTCAAATGTTTTGATGAACAGATAGTGGGAGTATATATGGGATGATATACTGACCCTGTAAAGCCTGACATTTGAAATAATAGTCACAACCTTTAAACAAAATATTTTTAAAAAATCTAAAAAAAAAAAAAATGCTTTAAAATGTTTTATGTTTTGTATCATATTTGATACATCAGGCGTTAATGGCTCGTATGATATAGTGAGAATATGGTGCTCATAAATGAGGAGAAACAAAACCACCTCAGTTTGATATTTATATGGGCAAAAAGTAAGATGAAAATTGACAGCTAAATCAATAAGGTCTATATAACAGACAGTATAGCAGACTACTTTTATAAAATGCATATAAATATCAGTTGTCACTCTATATGTTCCAATTATATGTCTTAGTAAGACATTTAAATGCTTAGTTTAGTGATCAAAGCTCTGTAGTTTTTATTATGAGGGGGCACACAACATATAATCCAATGCAATGAGAAATATAATTCAGATGCACAAATAAAGAAAGAAGCCTGTTGTATCATATTTGATACATTTAAAACATGATTTTTCTAAAAAATAATTGTGTATGGATAGAGAATCTGATTAGTAGTGACAAAACTAGTAAGTGCAGAACGAGTCATCTATTTCTTCAAGTTAAATTTAATATTTTAAGACTGTTCATTTTAAGTGTGTGAAGTTTAACTTTTAGGAAAACGCTAGCATATAGATGACCTAATAGCTAAAATATGGGTTAAATAATGAGGTTAAAAAAAACTTAGCACAATAAAAGCAACAATTGCAGTCATCGCAAAGAAATAGCCTTACTATACACTACCAACATGAGTTAACTTATTTAGACTTTTATGTAAATTACATAAATAATAATAAGAACTGTACCTTACCATCACTGATGACTACAGTCTGAATGTCTTCTGCTCTGTCCTCCACCAAAAGACATCTGCTTTCATTACTCTCCTGTGCAGGCTATAATTCACGTCACATGGAAATGTTTTATACTGTGTGACCACTATGTATCGAGAAATATAATAAACATGTTTTTAATTCAGTAGAGAAAATATCTATCCATCTATAATGACTGATGGGGAAGGATACAAGCTATCCCTCTACAACTAGTCAATTTTTAATAACAGAAATTCTTACCATGTGAAGCTGAGTTTCGTTTTGTTTCATGTTGAGATGAGAATCAACAGAGTTGCATGTCTTTGGTGTGTCCTGCTTTGGCGTGTCCGGCATTAATAAGATGAATAGAGTAGTTTGACTCTGAAAAAGCTCATACCTGGACATAGTGACCACAATTACGAGATGTGCAAATATGAGAAATTGTGTTTGAAAGCCGTTTCAAAATAATATTTCTGCAAGATTTAGAAGAAAAAAAACGTTCTGCTTTGGCAGTCCAATCTGTAAAGCCGGTTGAATACATGCAATCAAATTATCGCCATAATCCTAATAGATCTTGTATAACAAGTGTTCTCAATGTAAAGCCAAACTATGATATTCGTAACTATTCGTCTGGAATGCAAACTCTCTGGAAAAGTTGCACTCTGCGCTAAACCCTTCCTCATTTATGCATGAACATTTCAAATTAAAAGTATGCGCATACGCGCCAATGACCTTACATCTTTTTAATTATATTTTGAAAGATTAACAGGTCAACAAATTAAATACGACCTATTATACAAAACACCATTTATAATAGTCAGAACCCTTTCTGGTTAAATTAATAAATAGGTTTGTTTACTGTTTTGTGTAATGCAAAATCAGCTTTGAAATGCAAATGTTGAGAACCTGTTTCAAGGAAAATGGAATGGTCAGTTCCTGAACTCCCAAGGCAAAGTTTTCAAAATAAAAGTAATTTAACATGAAATATAAAAAGTCAGTTTGCATTGGAAAAGTCAAACGTAATGACAATTCAACCACTAGAGCATTCAACTATGTACAATAATTTATCTGCTTTATTTATAGTAAAGATTACTATTAACCACAGGAATAGCTGTTTTTCCTAACAAAAAATAGCATAGAGTACACTGTAATGAGGAATTCATATTGTACAACTATTGATTTCGCATATTAATAATTGGCTAAAAATAATTCGAATTCAGACCCAATTCATTAATGTATCTCTATGGAATTAATTAAAATTTGATTGACACTTATCCAGAATTTCTTCTAAGAAAGCAAATCAAGGTAAAACAAATACACTTTGCTATTGTACATATTCTTGTCTTTAACAGATACTGAAACGTCATGACATTTCCAATATAACATGTAAATATAACAAAGAAAATGTCACTGCAATTCAGCTCAAAACAAAAGCAACATTTTTCACACAGGTATACATTTGTGATCATTGTAATTTCTACGGTATGCGTATTTCTTCCCGCATTTCTGGCACGTGTAGGGTTTCACACCAGTGTGGATTTGCATGTGTGCCTTCACATGGCTAAGTTGTACAAACTTTTTCCCACAGACCTCACAGCTGAACGGCCTCTCGCCAGTGTGGACCCGCTTGTGTCGGCTTAAGTTTCCAGATAAGCGAAAGCACATTCCGCACGTTTCGCACTTGTGTGGCTTTTCACCGGAGTGAATGCGCATATGCAGTCTAAGACTGTAAGGAAGTCCAAATTTGCTCCCACAAACAGAACATTTGTAGGGTTTAGCTTTGGTATGAACAACCTCATGCGTTTTCAAACCAATTCTCTGAGTAAAAGTTTTATCACACACACCACACTTGAACGGCGTCACCCCTGAATGAAGTTTCTCATGTTCCTTCAGCGAATACATGCTGCTGTAGCTTTTACCGCAGATTTTACACATGTACGGATCAGTTTCCGAGTGGAGTCTCTCATGCATTCTGAGCAAAGCGGTAGAACTGTAGCATTTTCCGCATACATCACACGGGAAAGAGTTCTTCCCATCTCCAGATTTGCCATCCAGATTTGCTCCAGATTTCTCACTATGTGTGAGTAAGTGTTTCTGTAAAGCATAGTTAAAAACAAAACCCTTCCCACATATTTCACACATGAATGTCTTCAGAGCTCCGTGTATTGCCATGTGCCTCTTCAGAGATTTGCTCTGATAAAACTGCTTGGAACAGATTTCACACACGTGCCGTTTCACACCACTGTGCACAAGGAGATGCCTTCTGAGGTTTGTAATGTGGCCAAACTTCTGCCCGCATACATGACATATATGGGGTTTCTCTCCTGTATGCACAACCTGGTGCAAATTCATTTGTTTTTCTGTTTTGAAAGTCTTGTCACAGAGGCTGCATTTCCACGGTTTCTCATTCAAATGAATAGTCAGATGGTTGGTGAGGTTGCCAGAGTGTGAAAAGTGCTTCCCGCATGTCTCACAGCTGTATGGTTTTTCACCCGTATGGATCCTCTGGTGTGCCAGTAAACTCCCCTTTACGGTGAAGCCGTGTCCACATATGGAACAAAGAAACGGCTTCACCTCCAGGTGGACACGTTCGTGCATCTTAACATTGGCAAAGGTTTTCCCGCATGTTTTACAGAGTCCTTTCTTCTCGGCTGAATTATGATGCAGTAGGTGTTTCTCTAATCCTTTTAAGAATTTAAACTTCTTCCCGCACTGCTCACAACTGTGAGGCCCTTTTAAATGTCCACATTTATGCTGATTTAGTGAGTGTCTCCAGAGAAATTTCTTTCCACACTCATTACAGTCAAATGATATTGTCTTCATGGTTTTCTTGGACTTTGTAGTGATTTGCTCTGCCTGCGAGTTTACTTCAGGTTGCTGGTCTTCAACAGAGGCAATGTATTCAACTGCAAAACATTAACAGGGTTTCAGTTACTACAAGTTACTACTACAAGTATGTATATGTATGTTTGTATATCAACACTGATAATAATAAGAAATATTTCTTGACTACCAAATCAGCATATTCCAATGATTTCAGAAGGATCTTGAGGACACTAAACCCTGGATTTAATTATGATGAAAATTCAGTTTTGCCATCACAGGAATTAATTACATTTTAAAATATATTCAAACTATACACTGTAATAATAGTTCACAAAATCACAGTTTTTTCATAAAAATATTTTCAATAAATATAATATTTTCATAAAAAATCTAAATAAATAAAATGTATTATAATTGACACCAAATTCATTAGCTAAAAGTAACTGTCTAGTAAATTTCAGTGAAATAAGAAAAAAGCTATGGATTGCGAAAAAAGTGAGGCTATTTCAAGATACAAGTAAAAAAAAAATCTAAATCTAAAACAAATAAATAAATAAAATAAAATTGAGGTACTTGAGGTGTTAGGCGGTCTAGAATTCATTTTTAGTACATTTAAAAAATAAATATTATTTTATGTTTTGTTATCTTAAAACCCCCAAAATGTCAGGTGGGGCAAGAAAACTATTTAAAACAGTGTCTTAATAATAAAAAAAATTAAAAACTAAATACTATGGCATCATTTCAGGTTTGAAACCTTTCATATAAAACACATTTTATAAATATCAGTAGTTTTAGAGCTGTTGAGATAACTGAACAACTTTTGTCCAGCAATTTCTATATTCTCAAATGTCAGGGTGGAACAATGGCAAACATGGCTCTTTTATTATGAATTGACAAGGTAATAACAGTAAACATGATAATGCATCATCCAGTGGACCCCAACTGATCCTTGTGGTGAAGTGAAAAGGTTTCAAATACTGGCAAAAACTGATAATTTCAAGTATGGGTTGGTACACTTTCAGGTCAGGTGGTACAACTACAGTAAACAACTATTAGGTTGTACCGCCTGACATAAAAACAGTAAAAAAATAATAATAATTTAAACACTTTGAAATGTGATTAAAAACTGAAACTTGTTTAAACACATTGTTCATGACTCAAAAATATGCATTACATCAGTTTTGAAAATATTTTTTAAAAAAAACAACCTTTATTTGAAGCTTTATTTTGTCAATGACCCATTAATGTTGACGTAGTCCACTGCCCGAAGAAGCTCTAGGTCTATAGTCTAATATTTTATTGTTTTGTAATGCCAAACATATTTAAGTGTAAAAACAAAAACAAAAAAAAAATGAATTAATAATTTCTAAATTTCTTAGCTTGTTAGTTCACATAAATATCAAAGCGGTGCAGCACATACCTTCTATAAAAAATGCTTGCACTGGCTTCTCTTTTCCACTACTTGACGACTCAGGACAAAATTCAGAAACGTTACCCTCCTCTGCACACTAAAAGAAAATGAAAATCAATACAAATGTTGTTGCAAGCATTTTGGCAAACAATACAGAGTTACATCATTTCAACAGTGAACTGACCTGCTGGCCTTTAACAGAATCTTGTGGTTGTACATTTTCTTCAGGTAACGCAGTGAGCAGATTCGGTCTCTCCGAAGACACTGATGGAGCTACAGAATCTGAGAAGAGGGCGAGAAATTACTAGTTAAAATTTTAGTGGATTAACATATGGCATTAAATTAAAATACAGGACATCTTACCAGGCACATTTCTGACAGTTTGATTGTTTTTTCTTTCTGGTTTCTTCAGATGCTCCTTCACCATCATTACATCATCATGGTAACTTGTAGAACCCTTCAGATGAGTTGGCTTAAGAGCAAAGCAATAACTGAAGACTTTGCATATTTTTTGAACAGCCACGTTGGTAAAGGTCTCCATTACAGCTGTGAGCTTTGCCTGCAACAGATATTAACTACTGGTTGTTTTTCTGGACTTCTTCACCTGCCTTAATGTTCAGTTTTTGGAACTAGCAAGATGGAGCTGAACATTTCATTGAAAGAATGAAATATAGTTACTTATTATAGTGTTAAACACAGAAAAAGACTTGATTAATCATATAAAATATATCTTAACCTTAAAATAAAAGATTACACAGAGGAAACACTTCAGGAACCGACTGATGGATCA
Source organism: Coreius guichenoti (assembly GCA_039654105.1). Lineage (NCBI taxonomy): Eukaryota > Metazoa > Chordata > Actinopteri > Cypriniformes > Gobionidae > Coreius > Coreius guichenoti. The sequence continues at coordinate 25,938,686 of CM077174.1, forward strand.
CAACTGACAAAATCCCCTATATAAAAATGTAATGGCACGCAGAACATCAAAACATCAAAACAAAAAAACAAAAAAACGTACCAGCCTGCGTTGTTTCTCATTCATTTCCAATATCGGATCTCTGTCACAACCAATTTCAGTGTGGGATTGGCGACATTCACAGTCAAAAACTTTCTGAATTTCGTCTCGAGCTGTTTCTGACAACAGTGTCATTATAGACACAGTTTGTTTGCGAAATAATTCATATTCCACCATTATGCTCATACAAAAATTGCAATATAATTGCAATTTTTGATATATAAAGTGACTGAATGATGTGACAACACAAACAATACCGCGTTTACTGTGTTCATGTTAACTTCCGTTTCTAGAAAGGACTACATCTTCAAAATAAAAGTTTGTACACTGCGATTGTTGTTGTGACAGGGCGATGCGGAATGACTTTTATTTTGAAATTCAAAATGCCGCACTTTGCGGAAGTCATATTCAACCTGTAACAGTTGTGAATGACATTTGTCCCACCTAAATATTTTCTTTTTTACAATCATGAATAAGAAATTACTGCAGTTTCGACAAGATCAGCACTAACTTAATTCACTTGGATCATCTTAGAAAATGTCGGAAAAGACAAATCTCCAGGTATGTTTTCATTCATTCACTAACTAATTCCTTAACTCTAATTTAACCGTATTTATTAATTTAGTAAGTATTAGTAATTAATTTCACCGACACATTACTCTTAGAATATTAACCATGGTTTTATTATAGTAAAAGTGTAGTAAACATGGTTTTTTTTTTTTTTTTTGGCGGATTGACTACCATTTGTATAATCACAGTTTTACTACAAATACCATAGTTAAACTATGGTTTAACTACAATAACCATGTTTTTTTTGTAGTGAAACCATGGTTAATTTTCCTAAGGGTATGGGATTATGACATAATGGCTAAGGTTATTTTGGTTTAGGGTTAGTGGTTTATAGGAAATTACATATGAACCATCTTAACCCAAAAAAGTTTTAGTGTAATATTGTCAAAAATAACATCTCAGTCTTTTACTCCTCCCTTGTGTTTAACGGACACAATGAATAGACATTATTGTCTTATCTACTGAAGCCAGGACACTGGGGCGTAGTGTCTCCTCCTACATCAGACTATCCTGCTTCATGTTCACTTATTCTTAGTTTCTCATACTCAAAGTATCTGAAGACTCCACCTCATCTCACTACAACTATGGCAGATGGACCTTATAAATACATTAGGGTCAGAACATGAATAAATGAATGTAACAATGTGCTGTTTGTGTTGGTACTAACCTTTGCGTGGAATATTCTTTTACAGGACGGTGATGCCAGAGTCAGCAGGGTGATACGTGTTGGCACCAGAAAAAGCCAGGTATTTTAATATATGTATGTTTATTGTACATAGACTATATTTTAAAATGTAATTTATTCCTGTGATGGAAAAGCTGAATGTTCAGCATCATTACTCCAGTCTTCAGTGTCACCTCATCAGAAATCATTCAATCTGCTGTTTTGCTGCTCAAGAAACATTTCTTATTATTATCAATGTTGAAACAGCTGTGTTGCTTAATATTTTTTGTGGAAACAGTGATACATTTTTGTCAAGATTCTTTGATTGAATAGAAAGTTAAAAAGAACAGCATTTATTTGAAATAGAAAACTTTTGTAACATTATAAATATCTTTACTGGCGGTTCTGATCAATTTAATGCATCCTTGCTGAATTAAATTAATTTATTTTAAAAAAAAATCTTACTGATCCCAAACTTTTAAATAGTAGTGTACACATAAAAATTAGATAATCTAAAATATTGTTAGAATGTCTAACCATTTAATAGATTTAAATATGTTTAAATGACTGCTCGTCACTGGAATCATTCATTTATTTTAAAGTACCAATGTAAAAGTTTTACTTTTACTTTTACTTTCCATATTATAACTATACATTTTGCCTCATCACTTAGTAGGACAAGTGTTAGGTTTGTAAGTTTGATTGGGTGTGTCAGTGGTGGTGATGGGTTTTGATAAGCTTTCTGTCTTTGTCAGGGTGGTATAAGATTGCTTTGTTTTAGTAAAGAAACTGGTTACAGCCCTCAACCAGAAGATGAGCCTTAAAGGACCCTCATATTTTCGGGCAAATGGAATATTGTTGAACCTTTTTGTTACTTGTATTTTTTCAGCTGGCTCGGATTCAGACAGACAGTGTTGTTGAGAAACTCAAGGAGTTACACCCTGATGTTCATTTTGAAATAGGTAAGAGATTATTGTCTAATATGCAAAACAGTTCTAATTGAGTTTACTAAGTATGGCATAAGTTAATATTCACTCTGTTTAAACAGATTTCCACTTCATACAATCTTTTATTTTGTTTCAGTGGCTATGTCAACAACGGGAGATAAAATACTTGACACAGCTTTATCCAAAGTAAATTCTCATCTAAATCCCAAATTAAAAAAAAAAAAAAATGTTTGATTGAGTAATATTGCTGTCATAATTAATTAGTTTTGTAAATGTTAATGTATATAAAGTTTTTGGGGAAATGAAGTATTGTTCAACTTCTGTGTTAAAGATCGGTGAAAAGAGTCTCTTCACAAAGGAATTGGAGAATGCCTTGGAAAAAAATGAGTGAGTCCTTCAGTCTTTACTTCTTTATGTCACTCATGTATACTTTGCAGTACATACAGATTTGTTCTTTTGGTGCATTTGATGTTCAGAAGTTTGTATTGCTACATTGTTGCATATGTTTCAGTATGAATAATGCTGTTGTAATATTTGTGTCTCTATAGGGTAGACCTGGTCGTGCACTCTTTGAAAGACTTGCCTACTGTTCTTCCTGTGGGCTTCACTATAGGAGCTGTGCTGAAGTAAGGAAATCACAATAGTGTCTCTATGTTCTGAAGTGCTTATATGTTCCACCACATCTGAAGAGTCTTTTATCTTAAAAGTAGCTGACATGTTACCCACAAACATCAACATAATTGTTCATAAATAATTATTAAAGTGTATGGAAATACTGATGTACAGTGTATTGCTTATTGCAAATCCTTTTAATTATGAAGCCAACATTGTGATTTGACATTTCTCTCTCTTCAAAGACGAGAAAACCCCCATGATGCTGTTGTCTTGCACCCCAAAAATAAAGGCAAACGTCTCGAATCTCTAGCCAGCAAGAGGTAAAAACGGTGGCCTGTACACAGAATTATATGTTTTAAATGTATATACACTGCCATTGAAGTTTGAAGTTTTTAGAAATTAATACTTTTATTCAGCAAGGATGCATTAAATTGATCAAAAGTGACAGTAAAGACATTTATAATGTTACAAAAGATTTCTATTTCAAATAAATGATGTTCTTTTGAACTTTCTATAAAAAAATAAAAACAAAAAAATCCTAAAACAAATATCATGGTTTCCACAAAAAAAGCACACTGTTTTCAACATTGATAATAATAATTAAAAAAAAATCTTGAGCAGCAAATCATCATATTAGAATGATTTCTGAAGGATCATGTGACACTGAAGACTGGAGTAATGATGCTGAAAATTCAGCTTTGCCATCACAGGAATAAATGACATTTTTAAATGTATTAAAATAGTAAACAGGTTTTTTTATTGTAATAATGTTTCACAATATTACAGTTTTTATTATATTTTTGATCAAATAAAGGCAGCATAAGATACTTTTTAAAATAATAATACATTTTACAGACCCCAAACTGTTTAATGGTAGTGTATATACTTTTATATGTTTTTTTTTTTTATGTTATATTTATAGGATACATGTTTTCTTAAATAATTCATGCTTTTACATTTTATATTTGAAGTGTTATAGGTACCAGTTCTCTTCGTCGGGCTGCACAGCTGAAGAAAAGGTTTCCCCACCTGGAGTTTAAAGACATTGTATCTTTCAATGCAGTGCAGCAATCTTTGTTTTTCTCTCTCACTTTTTCTGACTGTAATTATTGTATGTAGATATAGAAAACAAGTAAATTATGAATTAAGTGTGTTAACAAGCACCTGATGTTTTTTGTGAGGTTATGCCTTAACAGTCATGTTTCAGAGAGGTAATCTCAACACCCGTCTGAAGAAGCTGGATGAAAAGGATGACTTTTCTGCCATCATATTAGCAGCAGCTGGTCTTCGGAGAATGGGCTGGGAGAACCGCATTAGCCAGGTGCCTCTATCCTACTTTAACCTATAATGCACTGCAATGTCTTCCCTCAGGTCAACACTACTGATTATTGCACTGATTAGCCTATAATGCATATTGATATATTTTGTATAATTTTGTTTCAGATCCTTGGGCCTGAGGACTGCATGTATGCAGTTGGACAGGTGGGTAACATTCAGTGTCTCTTACTGAGCAAATCTTCTGCACATCGGTGAGTGTATGTCCATTAAACTGAGCCTTACAGACCGCTCTTACTTTTCCCGTTAAAGGGCGCTCTGGCAGTCGAGGTGAGAGCTCGAGACCGGGACATCCTGGAAATGGTGTCAGTATTAAATGACTCGGACACTGTGTTGAGCTGCATCGCGGAGAGAGCGTTCCTCAAACACCTGGTAGGTATCCTGCTGCACTATAAAACCCCTCACACCTGTTTAATTAATTAATTGATAATTAATAAATAAATACACTGTAATTCAAAAGTCTGGGGTCATTAAGATTTTTTTTATGTTTTTGAAAGACGTCTCTTATGCTCATGCTCACCCAGGTGGGTGATCAAAAATACAGTAAAACCGTAATATTGTAAAATATTATTACAATTTAAAATGACTGTTTTTATTGTAATATATTGTAAAATGTCATTTATTCCTGTGATGTCAAAGCTGAATTTTCAGCATCATTACTCCAGTCTTCAGTGTCACATGATCCTTTTGCTGCTCAAGAAACATTTCTTATCAATGTTGAAAACAGTTGTACTGTTTAATATTTGATACAGTTGATCATTTTTTTTTCAGAATTCATTGATGAATATGTTAATCATTAATCAGAAAGCCAACTCAATACATGTGAAAGATGTTTTGAGAAAACAAACCATTATTTAGTTATATTTCAGCGTAAACATACATCGCTAGACAGGTACTGAACATAATCTAGCTTTACGGCTGAAATGTTGCGGGTATATGAAAGTAGTGTAATGTACTTTAAATAACAAATATAAATGTCAGAAAAAAATTCAGTTCTGCTGCTGTTCTTAAAGGGATAGTTCACCTGAAAATGAAAATTCTGTCATCATTTACATCATTTTACTTTCTTCTGCTAAACACAACAGAAGATATTTTGGTTAGGTGGGTGAGTAAATGATCAGTAAATGACAGAATTTTCATTTTTGGGTGAACTATCCCTTTAAATACCAGTAGCGACGTTGTACAACAAAGGCATTGTCTGCCACCATCACTGTCCCAATGTGAAGTGAGTCAGGGTCCCTACTGTCCTTACCAGTGCCCGAATTCGTGCACACGATATACTGATTCACGACCTAGGGAGCTTGGGAGCTGAATGAGACTCTTCTTAGTCCCTATATGTCTCTACTCTTACTTTTGATCAGTTTAATGCGTCCTTTCTCAATAAAAACTCATTTCTCAAACTTTTAAACGGTAGTGTAAATATTTAATAATTCATGACATACTTTTTTTTTTTTACCTTGAAAAATATATTTAAAAACAATGTGTAATGAAAATACACTGCCCGACCAAAAAAAAAGTCGCTGTTTGGATTTAAATTGGCAAATGCTTAAGAGTCAATGATTGGATCATTATTGCAGTGATTTTTATGTTTTCTATCATTTTATATGTTTGGCAACAGTTCTTCCAACCCTAATTGATGGAGTGTGTAGCTTTTCATTTCTTAAACAACCATGTTGGTTGGTTGGGAGGGAGCATGAAGGATCATTTTCACACATGAATTGGCACCTCTGAGTCCAGACCTTAAATTCATTGAAAGTCTTTGGGATGTGCTGGAGGAGACTTTACAGAGTGCTTGACTCTTGAATTGCCAATACAAGATCTTGACCAAAAATTGATGCACCTCTTGATGGAAATAACATCACAGCATTTATTTTCATCAAGAGGTGGTTGGTGCTTTTTTTTTTGGCCGGGCAGTGTATGTTAAATTACTTTTTACTTGATGGTTACACCATGTGACATTTTTGAAGTCATTAAATAGAAAATCTTTCTGGAAAATTGTATAAAAGTTTTTGAAAACCATATAAAACCACCATGAATACAAAGAATACATTTCTAAGAACTTTGCACATGTGCCTTAAACTTTTTTTGTAGGAAGGGGGATGCAGTGTTCCAGTTGCTGTTTACACTGAAGTTAAGAATTTACAGGTAGTGAGGAGCTACATGCTGGTTTTACTTTATACTCGACTAGAAAATGTCTCTCAGCTGAATGACAGATCTGTGTTGGTTTTACAGGTCTACCTGACTGGAGCAGTGTACAGTCTTGATGGCTCAGACAGTCTGAAGGAGACAATGCAGACAAGCATCAGCTCAGACGATCAGGTTGTTAATCCACTAAAATATAGATATAATTTCCTATATTCTGAATGCTTCTTTGAATTTTACACTGATCTGAGCATGTGTAACCTCATTATTCCCAGACTGAGGAGCAGGAGAAGGTTGATGAGAAGGTCCAGCGTGTGGGTATCACTGCTTTAAAGGTGTCAGGAGCAGCCCAGGATGCCACAGTGAAGTTAGGAGTGGACCTTGGAAATCTGCTGCTTAGCAAAGGGGCCAAGGAGATATTGACTGTAGCCAGACAGCTTAATGATGCACGATAGGTATATAATAGTCCATATCCGTACCTGAAGAGCAACCCACCCCCTTTTCCAGAAGTTTTTTTTTTTATTTCAGTGTCAACAAGGGTTTATGTGTCAAACTATATAGATTACCTTTATATTTTGTGTGTAATTAAGATATTAGTTATACGGGATATTTAGCAAAGGTCAGTTTGCAGTTACTACTTAAAACAGCCTTGGATGATGCATAATAATAATGCCAAAATAATGACTCTGCTATTCACTGAAGACATACATAAAAAAACATCTGCATTACAGAGAGCTAATAGACAGAAATGATATTTGCTCTCATATTAAGCCATGAATCACACAATCATGCCTTTTAAGATGGTGTGTGTTGTATCTAGACACATGCTTATTTGAAACTTGAATTATTCTGGGATGTACATTTTCGAAAGCTGCTTGAGGTATTATTTACATTTTATCTTCACTAACTGTTTTTATGTACACATGAAGTTATACAACATAATAACCTGTATACCACTACAAAATGTTTTTGAATGATTGGGCCAGCTGATTTTTGATCGTATTTAGTGTGAAAATGTAATTAAAAATGTTTTTCATTCATTCTCAAATATTTTATGCCTTTAAATTGTTTGTCAGCTCTAACATCAGTGCCTGGAAATTGAAAATAATATCGCCTCTGCAAATTTCTTTGTGTTAGCTCATGGTCTGATAGAGATGTAAATTGTATTGAGTTTGTATGCACTGTCTCATCCTTTTCATTTATTCCACTCAAATATGAAGTCGTTGCTTTATTTATTTGGCTAAATGTCTTTGCTGGACATCCTCTTGTTGTTAGATTTGTATGGTGAAACTAAGCCAGTATTCATTTGCTGTGATATTCTAAGCGCTGATTTTTATTTGTTATGGTTTAGATATCAACTTGATTTAATCTGAGCATATGCAAGATTTTTAGAATGTACTGAAATTGAAACTGTTGAATTCCATAAAATACATTTAGTTTTTCATTTTAGTTTAGTTTTATGGCATGAGTCCATGTTGTATTGGCAAACTGAACTCTGAATAACTTGATTGCATTGTTTGTCATTGCTTTGAAAGGGGGCATCTACATTTACATGAAACAGCACATTTTAAAAGTTTGGTGGTTTTAAGAGCAGAGGTGTTTAGTTTTAATAACTGTATTTGCCAGTCCCAAATCAAGCAATATAGATATAGATGTGTTTACTTTGCTGTTTTTTACAAACTGCATTAGACAGTAAGAATCCAGTAGATACCCCCTTTTTCGTAAATATAAAAAAGTTTTACTCAAGACCTGACATGTCATGGCTGAGGGTATAAATAAAGGAGCAATTCATTACGTTATCAGAACTGTCTCTTACTCTTAGAATACAAAAATAGATTATCAGTTTTATTTATTATAGATGCATACTTTTCAAGATTGATGTTTCATAAATGTCTGTTATAGCTACCAGGTGGCATTTAAACTGAAGGACTGCCTGTCAGATGTCAAGCTTAGACTCGTCCTTGTTCTGAGGGTGAACTCACTTTATTAGCGCGTGGCTTCTTCTGGCAACCAGTTGTGGCATGTTGCCATCGCGTCCACTCATTTTCACAGGAAATGACATACCACACTGTCCACAGAAGTCTATAATCTCATACCTGCTTTAATAAACAAACATGCATTTTAAAAACACGCATATATTTGTGTGACACAGTTTTACACGATATAAAATATTTTAAAAAAATAAATATAGGCCTACATTAAACATTGAATAAAATATAAATGTAAAATAAATAAGAAATCTTAAAATATTCTTAATAAACAAATAAAATAAATAAACGCAATTTATTTATGTATTTTGGTCGGTTTCCATGGAAGAGAGTGCGCGCGCAGGTCTGGTTTGGAGCATCATTGAACATAAGTCAAGGCAAGTGCTGGTCACTGCAGAACCAAATGACGTCCAGCTCCCCCTCTCTGGAGTCATGGGTTGAGCTTGGCTTAGTACAGCGCCACCTCTGTGGATCTAATAGGTGGAGGGATAGAGTTATGGTAGGATTAGGGCGTGGTTGGACCTTCTAGCTCCACCCATTAGGTACAAATTACATCTAGAGAGGGGGGGCTGGAAAGAGAACCTCGCTGCGGCTCTTTCATCCATCCCATATTTTGCGTCACACCTCACCACGAAACTCCCTCAGGACTCGGTTTTTCATTCAGTTCTGTACGGGATTACCAGTGGCAGGAATTATTTCTGGTAGATACTTATTGTAAAGAAAAAAGTGACGTGCATTTCAACACCTAAACGAATATATTTCCTCTCAAGTGTGAGCCTAGGTAAGTGATTTTCCCCCTAAATTTTAAACATTTGGTTTGTTACCAGTCAATGCAGTTCATTCTCAGCAGGAACATAACTTTACAATATTTGTTTTATCATCTATGTTTTACCATCAGACCACAACGTCTGATTAATAATGTATTTTATCATAATAAAATGCTATTTACGACATTATTTTTTTTATCACATTATATTTTAATCGTAACTTTACTAAGCTGTGATATATTTTCTTTAATTTATTAATTAATTATTATTTAATAAAAGTAATAAAGCAACATATATATTCACGGTATTAACAGAGATAAAACTACTAATTATTGTGGATTAGTCTACATACACAGCATAAAGACCACAAAGCCAAATCTCTTAACTCTCTGTGTTGGCCTGTTAAACTTTTTATTTTTTTGTGTCCAATAAAACAATCTTATTACTCTTGAAAGGGCAGGAACATATTAATACAATGCTGTTTTCTTGCTCAGATACAATAAAAAAAGGATGGTACTTTTCATGTTTCTTTTTAAAATATCCCTTTTTATTTTACAGTTTGTATTTCCAGTTTGTACGTTAGTATTTGTAGAGACCCCTTTTTTCAATTTTGAAAAAATCCAGTTTTACTGGATACAATACATTCCAACAAGATTTCCATTGTACAGGCTGTCTCCGCACGGCACAATCTACTAAGTCTCATGTGAACGCTCAAGCGATCCCCTCCTACCTAGTGTTCTCTGTGGGACTGAGCTAATGATGTCTGTCTCTGACCTGGCTATTCACATTCTCTAATTTCGCTCTTCCTTTTGGCTCCAAACTCCAGGGACTTACATCTAGCCGGTTAATTCAGTGTGTCAGCACAATGCGGTCTTTGGAGGAAACCAAATCCCAGCCTTTTACAAGAGCTCCAAATTCTAAACCAGATCAATCTGACAGAGTAGGGGCCTCTCCTGAATGAGCAGAGAGTGTAAAAAGGTTTGCGTTTCAAGGGGAAAGTATAGTACGATGCTCCCCTTAGGGATTTCTCATTTTGAATGCATGGTTATGTACTGTATGATGACTTTGTTGACTAGAAGTCACAGTGAAATGAAATGTAATAATGTAACCATGTAGTTTTTTAGACATATAGTCACAGCACTGAAGCATTTTTGCTCCCTTTTAGACCTTTGGAATGGCCGAGAAGACGTCTGATCCTGGGACAGTTAGTATTTCTATGGAGGACAGCCTCTGTAATGGGGGAACACAGCCCCAGGAAACTCCATTGCTAACCCATCTAAAGAAGGTGGAGAACCACATCACAGAGGCGCAGCGCTTCTCTCACCTGCCCAAACGCACTACCGTGGACCTGGAGTTCAGTGACCTCTCCTACACCATCAGAGAAGGACCATGGTGGAAGAAACAAGGTCAGGAGCGCATACACAATTTAATTAATGTAACCATATAAAGAAAATGCAAGTTCACGTCTGTACAGTAGAGGGTGTAGCTCAAAGCAACCTGGATTGCAGAATAGGATGCAGGAAAAGAAAGTTCAACACTCTTACTTCAGCAATAAAAACAAAACAATGAAACACAAATGTGCTGTTTATGTAAAGTCAATTTTCCTTATTAGTATGGTTGAATTGGATCATCGAAGGTCAGCAACAAAGACATTGCTTAATAAAGTGAGATTAAATACATAAAGTATATTTGTATTATTTAACGTATTTAATTATTGCAGGTTTGTGTAATTTTCTGAATTTGCATTTCAAGGTTATTCATTTTGAGGAATACACTGAATCTGTTTTTGTGCAAGTGAGATGAGTAAATGCATGCTCACATTTAGTCTAGAACTACAATAACCATCATGTTTACACAGCACACACAACGCTTCACCTTACTCCATTCATGTGGACAGGAGACGTGTCAGTCAATAAATGGGGAAGCAAAGTAACTTGCGTTACTTATTTGAAAAAGTAAAGTTGTAAATTTAAAAGTACTGCATTACTTTACTAGTTTCTTGAAAAAGTAATCTGAGTACATATTGCGTTACTTGTAATGGGTTACCCCCAAACCTTGTCGTCTCTGAATAACTGTGCACAAATGAACACAGCACAAAATCAGATTAGAAGAGAAATCCAGTCTTTACAAAAATGAAGCCTTAATGACATTACTGTGTGCAATAATAGACTATGTATATCTTGTTTGTACAAGTCAAATCAGAATGAAAACATTCAGGTCTTGGCTATATGCATTCTTATAGTAGCAGCTTTTGTTCATTTACAAAGCAGATACAGTAATTGTATTTTACCAGTTTAGCATACAGAGGAGATTAAAATCACATTAGAACAGACATTTAGATCGTTCGATTTGCAGGTCACTTCATGAATGCTGGTATCTTATTCTGATCACTTCTGTTTTTATCTGATGAAGCTGACTCATGCACTGTCTAGTCTTGCCCAAAGATAGGAGTTCTTTAATCTCATGATTTATTGTTGAAAATATCCCAGTCTGGAAGATGCTACTATTTTGCAGCCTTCATAGGCTTTTATTTTTGCAGTGTCACTGCCATCCATCACCACAAGTAGTTTAAATTAGATGAGATCACATCTGACATCACTAGTGAGAACACTTTTTTTTTAGTTTGGAATTGGCTTATGATATCATCCTAATGCTTGTTTCTTGGTAATTCTCCTGACTGTTCTTATGCATGTTGAATGTAGCATTCATAATATGTCTGCACTATGATTAAAAAAAAACAGAATTAAATGTATTTGGAAAGGCGATATATGTGAGGGTTAGGGTGAGTGTTAAATGTAATTTGCACTCTCAATGCTTCCATTGTGGCCTAAAGCAAGAGCTCCACAAATGATGATAATATGGCAGCCATCAAACAACTTCTAAACGTTCAGTAAACAGACATGTATGGGAATAAAGTCAAAGGGTAAAGTAGAGGGCTTTCCTTGATTCGACTGTGAGAACAGAGCTTTTGGGCTAATAGGCTGCTAATTAGGGTGCCTTGCTTTGAAATACAGCAAGTCTGGCTTTGACAATCCTGGGAGTGTTTATCCTCTCTCTCTCTCTCTCTCTCTCTCTCTCTCTCTCTCTCTCTCTCTCTCTCTCTCTCTCTCTCTCTCTCTCTCTCTCTCTCTCTCTCTTTCTTTTTAGATGTTTCTATATTAGTGACTCCTCAAAATGTGGTGGGTGGGTGAAAGCCATCTTGGTGGACTCATAGAAAGGTCAATGAGCAGATTTGTCCAGAGTGGTTTAATTAGCCACTGAACTTAAAGGTTTTGGAGTCTGATTGACTATCTCATCACCTTCATCACTCACTTTCTCACATTTCTTAGCTTTGGAGAAAATATGTAGTACAGTCATGAGGTTCATGGATTAAACCATACTTCTTATTTGAAGGGATTAACTGCAAGTGGACCGCTTGTTCCAAAGGAGAACCAACCGCATGACGCCAATCATATATTTTTTTCCCCCCGCAGGTTATAAGGCCTTGCTCAAGTGTCTATCAGGCAAGTTCTGCAGTCGGGAACTCATTGGCATTATGGGCCCCTCTGGGGCTGGAAAGTCTACCTTGATGAACATCCTGGCAGGGTACAGGTGAGGGGACATTGAGTGCAAAAGTGATGTGGAAAAACATAATAATAAAATAGCGAGAAAGCATGCTGTACTTTTCGTTCTAATTGATTGAATTTCACAAGTAAACTTTATTATTAATTAAAAAAATACTTAAATACATTCATTAAATTAAAAAAATATATATAATTTTTTAATTAAATTAAATTCAATCTTGAAAGCGTACACACCCATTGCTGTTTGTCTTGTGCATTAAAGAGAAACAGGGATGACTGGACAGATCCTGGTAAATGGAAAGCTCCGAGACCTTCGAACCTTTCGTAAAATGTCCTGTTACATTATGCAGGAGGACAAATTGCTGCCCCACTTGACCGTTCAAGAAGCAATGATGGTGAGTCTACAGGGAGAATGATGTGGTAAAGGATGCCCCCTACTGCTGGTTTGATGCTAATGCTCATATTGCAATAACTTCAGAATGCTTTTCATGTACAGAAAAAAAGTAGTTTCTAAAGGGAAACACATGACTGAACTCAACTGAATGATTTCTCCACTCCTTTTAAGGTTTCAGCCAACCTGAAGCTTAATGAAAACACAGAGGTGAAAAAAGAGCTGGTAGGTAAAACTCATCACCTCATGCAGACTTGCCCCAATATGCTTCTCTCTGAAATGTCACCTACTTTCTGTGTGTTTATGTTGTCATGTAGATAAAAGAAATTCTGACAGCCCTGGGACTGCATGAGTGTGTCCACACTCGTACTGTCTCTCTCTCTGGGGGCCAGTGTAAGAGGTTAGCTATTGCCCTTGAGCTAGTAAACAACCCCCCAGTCATGTTCTTTGATGAGCCCACCAGGTAATGATGTTATCATCTCACACAAATAAAACAGCATTATTTATATGCTTGTGACATTGAACGATTTTTATATATAACCATAGCAACATAAATGTTGCTTTTTGATTGCAGTGGTTTGGATAGTGCATCCTGTTTCCAGGTAGTGTCTTTGATGAAGTCTCTGGCACAAGGAGGGCGAACCATCATTTGCACTATTCATCAGCCCAGTGCCAAACTCTTTGAGATGTTTGACAAGGTACAAAGACATATGCAAATCTTTTTGGGAATCTGAAACGTCTTCAGATCACTTCAGTCATCATTTGATTTCTTCTGTTTCTCTTTCACAGCTGTATATTTTAAGCCAAGGCCAGTGCATATATAAGGGAAGTGTTCCATACCTCATCCCTTATTTGAGAGGACTGGGTCTTCACTGTCCAACATACCACAATCCTGCAGATTTCAGTGAGATAACCATGTATTTTATAAACACTCATACTTACATACTCACATATACACGGATATATACAGTACATATATGTGTGTGGATATATATTCAGCAAGGATGCATTTAATCAGTTAAAAGTGACAGCAAAGACTTATAATTTCAAAAGATTTCTATTTCAAATAAATTCTGCTCCTTAGAACTTTCTATTCATCAAAGAATCCTGAAGAATATTATATAGTGCTTTCAAATCGGTTAATCACGATTAATCACATCTAACATAAAAGTTTGTGTTTACATAATATGTGTGTGTGTATATATTATTATATTTATATATATTATATATGTGTGTGTGAGTGTATATATATATATATATATATATATATATATATATATATATATACATATATATATATATATATATATATATATATTCATTCTTCTCTGTTTTGTGTTTAGTCATTGAGGTAGCATCAGGAGAGTATGGCGACTTGAACCTGGTGTTGTTTGAGGCTGTTCAGGGTGGCATGTGTGCTTTGGAGGAAAAGTGCAACTGTATTGACAAAACCACCGTAACCCCATGCGCTGCAAAATGTGTCAAAGTGAGTGATGTTACTAGTTTCATAAGTTTTCATTTCTGCTGGTGGATAGCATCTGTCATGCTTACTTGTGGTCAGGATATATGCTAGCTAGACAAACTGATCCACTCAAAAAGCCTCTTTCAAACAAAAAAATACTGAATGTGTTTGATGGTGTAACTGTCTTCTTAAGGTTTCCTACACTTGTTTTACAGGATTCAGCTCACATTGAGAGCCATACTTTTGCGACAAGCTCTCTGACTCAGTTCTGCATTCTCTTTAAAAGAACATTTATTACAATATGCAGAGACCAGGTACAATGTTATTTCATTTAGTTGATATCTGGTACGTCAGTCCTAAACTTTCCTAAGTATGTTTTGTGTCTAAGATGATGGAATAATGCCTTTCAAAGTAGCTATACCAACACTGATTGTATAGTAATTTTAATATATATTTTTTGACACATGGTGTCTTCATTGTAGTATGAAGGTCTTAATACACGGAAATATATAGCAGCTTTATATTTTAGGAAGGGGATCATCATATTTGGGGGTCCTTGGAATAAAAAAAGACCCAGTTTTGATCTTAACTCAGTCTTGTAATTTGTTACTTTTGCAGAATTGTTTAATAATGCCGTTTGGTTCCTGTTCTAGGTTTTGACACATCTGCGGCTAATGTCACACATCTCGATTGGAGTGTTGATAGGCCTGCTGTACCTCAATATTGGCAATGATGCCAGCAAAGTCTTCAACAACACCGGTTTCCTCTTCTTCTCAATGCTCTTTCTCATGTTTGGAGCGCTGATGCCTACGGTTCTTACCTGTAAGTTAGTAAAGCGAAATGCAAGAACGTAGCAGACATGTCACAGTTTCACTATCAACACAAGTTTGGGTCTAAAAGCATGTCCTACATTCAGCAGGGGAAGTGAAAGTGGTTTTGATCTGATAGATTCTCTGTCCTGCTTTCAGTTCCGCTAGAAATGGCTGTGTTTCTGAGAGAACATCTAAACTACTGGTACAGCCTGAAGGCTTACTACCTGGCTAAGACAATGGCTGACATTCCATTCCAGGTGGGTGCCTGCCTGCCTAAGCCTTACTGACTCCATTTTATGCCTGATATAAGCTGAGCATATTTGGACAATGTTGAAAGTTTAATATAATGGAACTAAGAAAAAGGAATCATGGACCCTTATAACACCAGCATTTGATGGGTTTGTCCACTCTTTCTCAGGTCCTTTGTCCCATCATGTACTGCAGTATTGTGTACTGGATGACTGAACAGCCTCCAGAGGCAAGCCGCTACTTGTTGTTTTTGGCTTTGTCAATCTGTACAGCTTTAGTAGCCCAGTCTCTTGGGCTTCTGGTTGGTGCTGCCTCCACATCCCTTCAGGTACATGTTGCAGCTACTATCTCTGTTAACTAAATGTTTTTGCGTCTCAGGCTACAAACTGCAACAAAAACATTTACGACAGTAAATCAAGTCAGGACAGCCGTGAAAACTTTGCTTCCATATTAAGAGAAAAAAGTTTAAGAGATGCCTGCAATTCTAGTTTACAAGTTTACAAAGACATTTTTATTGGTCATAACTTCTGGAGAAAAATAGCGCAGATACTGGACAAAGATTAAACTTTTTTGGTGCGCATGTGATGACAGCCTGTGTTCACATGCACTATCAAATTAAGTATACTTTGCACATCTGGCTGTATATATACACTAAGCGTTCACTTAAAAAAACGAACAATAAACAGCGAACAATAGCCTTGAACTCACACGTTACCTAGCGGTTCAAACATTTGGAGCCGTTACCAAGTTTTCAGCTGACCCCCTCACTGAATTATGAGGTATTTTTTGGTGCGTTTGAAATGAACCGGGAAACTTTACTTACATTATAGTCAAAAATGAAAATTCTGTCATCATTTACTCATCATTAAGTTGTTCCAAACCTGTATGAGTTTCTTTCTTCTGTTGAACACAAAAGAAGATACTTTGAAGAATATGGGTAACCAAACAGTTGATGGGCCCCATTGAGATCCAAAAAAAAAATACTATGGAAATCAATGGGGCCCATCAACTGTTTGGTTACCGACATAATAATACATATCAGTAATATATGCTAAAAACGTTTTCTTATTTTACAAAAAATATTATTGGTCATTTGTTTGCCTTGTTTGAATTGACTCTAACACTGTGGCTACACCAGACGCAAGCAGTGCAATGCGATGCGACAAAAACCGATAAAGCCCATTATAATCAGTGATGCTGTCTACACTGGATGCACAACGCAACATGACAATTCCCCGACAGTAAACTGATGCCCCGTTCTATTTCTGACATACTTCAGGCGCTCGCGCTACTTCTGACACAGAGAACAAATGGATTTGCAATGGTTGCTTTGTCGTGTCCAGTGTAGACAGCCAACTGTTGTGACAACTGTCTTGTCCGGTGTAGACACGGTGTAAGGAAAACTTTGTTTGAAAATAAGACTGTAGGTTTGGGTGTTTGTCAAATACAACCTAAGCACATAATATGTCACTGCCATATTAACATTACTTTGATAACATAATCTCTGACTGATAACAGAATACTTCCTAAATTGTAGCATTTTCTGTAAAGCTGCTTTGAAACAATATGTATTGTGAAAAGCACTAGACAAATAAACTCAAATTGAACGAAATTGAATTAAATGTTTCATTTTAGGATCCTATAGCTAGTCATTTGTTCAGTCTGGAGGCCTGCTTTTGGTTATGGTAACTTTTCAGCTTGTCTTGGCATATGATTTTTTTTTTATACATACTGTGCATTTTCTTCACAGGTGGCCACTTTTGTTGGTCCAGTTACAGCCATTCCAGTCCTGCTCTTCTCAGGCTTCTTTGTGAACTTTGATACCATTCCAGAATACTTACAATGGAGTTCTTATGTGTCCTATGTTCGGTATGCTATTTATATCTTAAATAGTTGTAATAGTAATGTGTTTGCTTTTACTGTGCAAAATCACAGTTTCATGTTTGCTTATTGTGCTTATGATAGGTATGGATTTGAGGGGGTGATTTTGTCCATTTATGGGATGAACCGAACTGAGCTTGAATGTCCAGGAAGGGTTTGCAAGTTCCAAAGACCTGAAGAAGTTCTGCAGCTGTTGGATGTAGAAGATGCCAAGCTCTACATGGACTTCATCGTACTGGGTATTTTCTTCCTCATCCTGCGACTCGCCACCTACTTGGTTCTTCGGTACAAAATAAAATCAGAGCGATAATATTCAAGTCCTGGCCTTGCATGGTCTCCAGCTCATGTGGCCTGTTTTCAGGCTACTCTATAAACCATTTCCAAAGGTGTCATTATCTGCTCAGGAAGTTCAGGTTAACTTGTTGATCATTTTGGTGTTCTAGTTTTTGTTTTTCATTTTCATTAAATAAATCACATTTCATTGTCTACAGAATTGGCTTTAAATACTGGAGTGAATAATTTCATGTTTTTCAGTGTTACACTGATGCAGTTCCGGGTGTTGAAAAAAATTGGTGTCATTTGGGCTGCTATATCCAAATTCAACTTGTGATACCAAATTTAAATATGCAATGCAAATGATTTACTGAACTTACTATTAGTTGTGGCAATTCTGGAACTCATTTAACTCTGGATTTAAGCTCACACTAACACTGATTTTTTTTTTTACTCAAACACTAATTAGAATAAAGTTTTTTTCTTTGCATTTTCAGTTTCAGAAAGCACATCATGAACATATTTAGCCTGAAGTGAGGATGTTTACATATCATTGCACATGTCCGAAAAGGGTTTTAATTCAAACCAGAAGACTGTGAAGGTTCACACAGTGCCTGTGTTTCTATTAAACCATTGTATCAATCTTTCTGTATAACAGATTTTATTATAGGTTTCTTTCTTTTTTGATTTAGTATTTTCCGTCTAGAAATTTGATGTAACTACCTGGTGCTACAAATTATGTATTAAAACAAAGTTATACATTTTTTAGGTCAACAAACTTTCATACTATGTATATCAGCAATGTATTGCTTAACATGTCATACTGACAAATGTATGTAGTGTGTTTAGAAATAAAATTCTGAGACCCATTAGAAGTGCAGTTTCTCACTCACAATTGCAAAACACTGTGCTTGAATGTAGTATTCATACTGGTTCATTTGAGGACATTGAATAATTGAATAATAAATGCTTTAATTGTTATAATTTATTTTACCTCAGTCAAGTCAAGTCAAATCACCTTCATTTATATAGCGCTTTTTACAACACAGATTGCTTTAAAGCAGCTTTACAGTGATAATAGGAATAAAAAAGAAAAAAAAGAAAAGCTAAAGTAAGTTTTTGATTGATTAATTTCTGTTGTAAAAACTGATTAGTTATTTAATTTGGCGCCACTTAAACAACACCAACTAAAACCAACACCAACACCTCAACTAAAACAGAAAACCCCCAATGCGTTCTGGACCCCATCCACACGGCAACAGCACTTGGTGGCCCGGGAACGCATGAAATAGGTTTGAAATAGTTTTGAAACCACACCATCACCATGCCCGCGCAAACCCCAAAAAAGAATCCTCTTACAGTAATTACAGTGCTTTTTGGAGATTAAAAAAAAAATATTTTGAACATTGACTAACTCTGACTAAACTAAAACGGAAGAATATCATGTGCAACCTGTTTGTTTCATATTTCATCAAATAACCTTTCTAAGAATTGTTTTGAACTACTCAGAATTCATTGGAGCTACAAAGAGCTTACAGTAGAAGCTCCTATATAGGTCCATATATAGAACTTGTTAGACTTGATACTGAACATTTTAGGTGTGTCAGTGTGATCAGGGCTGTCCAAAGTAAAACAGCTTATGGCATTGCATAATATTAATGTCAAAAGTAATTAATGCTTGGGTTGGCCTATAAAATTGCAAAGTGCTGTATGATTTTGCTGTCTGGATATACCTTATCAAATGTGTCAGACTGAAAACCCAAGCAGAACCCTGAAGAAAGCTTGTCTATTGTAGATTTAAAGTTTCTGTTACGATATAACTTTAAAAAAGCTATATGCTTTCACATTGTAATCCTAACTCGCATATGTGCCTTCACTATGTCTACTTTATGGCTTTTATTAAGTCATTTGACCTTCGCCACGGCGTTGTAAAAAGCAAAGTTGAAAGTTGAAGTTTGTGGGCGGTACAACTGACTAGCAGCTTAGCAGGAAGACGGCGGAGAGCTCTCATCATCCTGCCGTAGAATGGACGCTTTCCTCGGCTTTGAGCTGAGCGTCAGATCGCGGAAAAGGAATGAGGAATGAGGAAAATCAGTGAGGAATTCACCGTATTCCCAGCCTCTAGATTAGGTAAAGACTTGCATTAATTACAATCATCTTAATCATTACCGCTGCTTTCCAATGTTAATGGTAGTAGTAGTCATTGCGCTAATACATAATGTCATTGTCACCTAACGGTGGTTTGAGGGGATCTGAAACCAAGTTCAGAACTGAGTATGCGTCGAATTCCAAAATCGAATTGACGAACTCATTTCTCAATCACACTCGAACATGCTTGACAGGCACGTGTAGCAACGGATACATGGTCTGTTTACATTTACAGACAAAACTGTTTGACCTGTACGAAATGTTTTAAAGTGCATTTGGATATGCAAACGGTTTACAGAAACTGGAAGGAAACTGCTAGGAAGTACAAGTCAAATAATATAAAAAAAAAAAAAAAAAAAAAAATTAAACATAAAAATGAGTTCTGACCTACAGTCTATGGTTCTGACCTGATTGTACTATTTTTAGACGGTGGCAGGCAGCCATACGTTGTTATTGTATGCAATACTTGGTATCAAATTTCTTTAAAAAGAATATTGTTAAATATCACCATTAAGCATATGATTTTAGGATATTTTGGACTGTAACTATCTGAAATATTTACCCTGAGTTGTTAACCATGTTTGGGAATGTGGTAGCTGGTTTCTAGATCGTCTAAACCAGTGGTTCTCAACCATGGGGCCTTCGCGAACTTCCAGGGGGGCCCAAATAAATCTTAAAATTATTTAGATTTAGTTATATCACATTATTTTTTAGTTCATTTTTATTAGAACAGAAGTACTGGGTTTACATATCATCTTAGATATTGGAGTCAAAAAGGTTGGTCATTAGATGAATTAGATGCAGATTATTCTTGTCATGTTGTAAATGACTTAATGAAAATTAGTTTCCAGTATTGGTTTAGGTTCAGGTGTGGTGACAGGTCACACCTTCAAAAAAATCTTGGTCATAGTCATCATCACAGTCGTCAGAGGACAAACATTTTCTGTTGTGTATTAAATACACAGACTAATAACTTGACCTTCTTGATCATTCATCAATATCAAACTTGACTGATGAATTTCAACTCACCTTGTGAAGAATTGTTATATAATATATATATATATATATATATATATATATACACTCACCTAAAGGATTATTAGGAACACCTGTTCAATTTCTCATTAATGCAATTATCTAATCAACCAATCACATGGCAGTTGCTTCAATGCATTTAGGGGTGTGGTCCTGGTCAAGACAATCTCCTGAACTCCAAACTGAATGTCAGAATGGGAAAGAAAGGTGATTTAAGCAATTTTGAGCGTGGCATGGTTGTTGGTGCCAGACGGGCCGGTCTGAGTATTTCACAATCTGCTCAGTTACTGGGATTTTCACGCACAACCATTTCTAGAGTTTACAAAGAATGGTGTGAAAAGGGAAAAACATCCAGTATGCGGCAGTCCTGTGGGCGAAAATGCCTTGTTGATGCTAGAGGTCAGAGGAGAATGGGCCGACTGATTCAAGCTGATAGAAGAGCAACTTTGACTGAAATAACCACTCGTTACAACCGAGGTATGCAGCAAAGCATTTGTGAAGCCACAACACGCACAACCTTGAGGCGGATGGGCTACAACAGCAGAAGACCCCACCGGGTACCACTCATCTCCACTACAAATAGGAAAAAGAGGCTACAATTTGCACGAGCTCACCAAAATTGGACAGTTGAAGACTGGAAAAATGTTGCCTGGTCTGATGAGTCTCAATTTCTGTTGAGACATTCAGAATTTGGCATAAACAGAATGAGAACATGGATCCATCATGCCTTGTTACCACTGTGCAGGCTGGTGGTGGTGGTGTAATGGTGTGGGGGATGTTTTCTTGGCACACTTTAGGCCCCTTAGTGCCAATTGGGCATCGTTTAAATGCCACGGCCTACCTGAGCATTGTTTCTGACCATGTCCATCCCTTTATGACCACCATGTACCCATCCTCTGATGGCTACTTCCAGCAGGATAATGCACCATGTCACAAAGCTCGAATCATTTCAAATTGGTTTCTTGAACATGACAATGAGTTCACTGTACTAAAATGGCCCCCACAGTCACCAGATCTCAACCCAATAGAGCATCTTTGGGATGTGGTGGAACAGGAGCTTCGTGCCCTGGATGTGCATCCCACAAATCTCCATCAACTGCAAGATGCTATCCTATCAATATGGGCCAACATTTCTAAAGAATGCTTTCAGCACCTTGTTGAATCAATGCCACGTAGAATTAAGGCAGTTCTGAAGGCGAAAGGGGGTCAAACACAGTATTAGTATGGTGTTCCTAATAATCCTTTAGGTGAGTGTGTGTATATATATATATATATATATATATATACATATATATATGTGTATATATATATATGTGTATATATATATATGTGTATATATATATATGTGTATATATATATATATATGTGTATATATATATATATATATATATATATATATATATATATATATATATGTATATATATATATATATATATATATATGAAGACTTCAGATGCAAAAGCCTCTAAGTCCGTCTGATGTTTTTCTGGAATTGATTTGGGAAGTATTTAAATGCCACATTGGTCACTCTTAGTGATGCATCATGCAGCTTCTTTAGATAATGGACATTATCCAAAATTAACACTTTGGGTGTGTTGGTAAAAAAATATGTGTATCATGTAACTGTGTAAGCATCATGTGTCATTGAAACACAAAGCCAAAGGAGTGACCTTACAAGGTTTGGCTTGTTTTTCTCAGGTACACTTATGTTACTGTGTTGATTGATTGTAGCATTTGTTTCCCTGTACTACACAATTTCCAGACCTGTTTAACCTTTTAAATCACTATGGTAAAACATATAATACTTTAGGGGTTATTTTAAAGTCAAAATGTGGCGAATTGGAAGGCCATCAGGAACGGAAGTGTTAAGATGGAGATGCCACGGGTTATCAAGAGATGTCTGCTGCAAACTTCACACCAGGGCTCTTGAAACAAGTAGGTGTTTGATAACCTTAAAAGTATAAATTAATCAAATGTGAGTTATTATTTTATTTATTTAAAAATATATGTGTTCACACAGAAATCTCTTGCATTAATTTGATAAATACAAAAATAAAAAAACTAAAAGTTTTTTTTTTTTCAGGATTATTTGATGAATAGAAAGTTAAACAATTTATTTGAAATAGAAATCTATTATATTGATGTAAAAATCATACTGACCCCAAACCACACACACACACACACACACACACACACACACACACACACACACACACACACACATATATATATATATATATATATATATATGCGTGCGTGTGTGTGCTTTGTTTATTTTATTTTGTATAATTGAAATAATAATTGCTCATTTCAGCCCTTAACTTAAGCCTCCGATCAGATGGCATCTGCGGTAGCGTAAAACAACGTAACTTTTCATTCCCAATGTAAGTATAATGCTGAGAAATTAATCCATCATTTTCTGATGCAGCATCTATGTCTAGTATTTTCAGAGAATATGTTTTGATATTGTCTGTGTGTTGTCTCATCAGCAAGACAACAAGCTCTTATAGAAATACATGGAGAGAACTGAGAACATCAATGTGCTATTCCATCTCTGGATTCAACTCCAGGTTTTTTTGTACCAATGAGCCTGTCACAGGTGAGTTTATGCATTCATTATTTACATTTGGATGGCACATTAAAAAATATGGCAATGTATTTCATGCTTGAATTAACCTGCAGATCCTATTGAGATCCACAAACAGAAGTTGGCATTATGGTTCAGTCACCTTCCTCAAGAGGAGAGGCAATTCGGTGGCTACTTTTCTCCCGAAACTATGCATGTGGAGCCACTTATCCTAGAGCATCATCCTGATGAGGATAGAGGCCTTAGTCCCTTTAAGGCAAAGGAAAGGGTATCTCCACGTCCCTCTCTCACAGTTGAGCAGCTCTTTGACGCTAGTAATAATGTAAACAAGGCACGAGGACTAAATGTTTTGCTATATGGGGCTGTCGGCACTGGGAAAAGTACTGTCGTCCGTAAACTGGTGTTGGATTGGTGTGCTGGATCTATTTTCTCCCAGTTCAAACTTGTGTTGCCATTCTCCTGTGAGGATCTTGCCCATTTGTCCAAACCAACATCCCTTCGAGACCTTGTAGGGAGGAAATACATGCACCTTCGCAAGACGCCTTATCTTAGTGGAGATAATGACAAGGCTAAGGATGTCCTCTTCATCTTCAATGGAATGGAGAAAATGAAGCTGGATTTTCGTATCGGCTCCACAGAGTTATGCAGCGATCCCAATGAGGCTCTCCCATCAGGAGCTGTTGTTGTTAATCTACTTAGGAAGTACCTGCTACCTGAGGTACTGCAAGAGCTCAGCTCTTTTTTTTTTGTGACCTGGCATGTGGAATCATGTCATGTTCCAGATTAAATCGGTTGTGGTTTTGTGATGTAATTTACCATAGGTAAATTTTTTGTCTGGATGTATCAATTTACAAATACATTAAAACTGCAATTCATAAATACGGTGACTTTAATACACCTGCTATATGATGAGCATTTTTTTTTTTATTTCTGAATTTAAATTAATTGATATTTTGTTTCTCATAATGAAGAAAAAACAATGAAATTCTTGAAAAGAAAATCTTTTCAAGTGAGCTTATTTTGTTATTTTGTTAAAATTATTGATATTTGGAAACCCTTTGTCCGGCATATCAAAGTCATGTGGTACTACAAACAAAAAAATATATATATAAAAGAGGAAGTTATATCATAAAGAGGACAGATACTTTGATAGTTTTATAACAAGGCAAGGTTAATTCATATTTATGAATTCATGATATTTATTTGTATTTTGTAATAATGACTTTTTACATTGAAACATATAAAACTTAATGGAAAATAATGATAAAGATGTGTACACATACTAAAATATTTATAAATACATATTAAAATAATTACTTTTTACATTTTAGTGTCAACTACACTTTTCTTGACAATCATATAAATGTTTTTCAAAACCATATAAGACCAAAATGAATTTGGAGAATATATTTATAAGGGCTTAGCACATGTTGGAAAACTTATTTATCATTGACCTCCCTGCCTTTAGATTAATGTTTATTGTAATTCACAGCTGCTAAAACATGTTGATTTTCTTACAGGCCAGCATTTTGGTTACAACCAGACTATCTGCCGTGGACAACGTTCCTAGAAAATACATCAGACGTTATGTACAGATCTGTGGCTTCAATGATCCTGATCGCCAGAGAGCCTACTTCACTAGTAGGCTCTTGCAACAGAATGAAGACAAGCCAGACAAGGCGGCCGAGATGCTCATAGAGATGCTTTACCTAAATCTACAGCGGGAGAGTCAGTTAGCAACCGCCTGCTTCTTACCATCTTACTGCTGGCTCACATGCGCCACTCTTCATTTATTGCATTTTACTGATACGAAGGCACCGATTCGAACCCTCACTGGCACCTACACCAGCTTCATGAGGTTGAACTTCGGAGGAGAAGTGATAACTTTGGATGGCAACGTCTCTTCACAAGAGCAACAGAACTCATTAATGCTCTATGTGGTCCGTACTGTTGGTAAACTAGCTTTTGATGGCATCACCAACAAACGGACATCGTTCTCCGATGAAGAACTGGAGCAGTGGGTTGGCGGCAAGACTAAAACGGACGAAGAGCTCCAGCAACTGGCGGTGTTTCGCACAGATGTGCTTGATTTCTTTCTGGTGCCTCATGATGATCATGGTACAGATCCTGAATCTGGTGGTAGACGCTACGTGTTTGCTGTTCCCGCCATGCAGGAATATCTAGCTGCTCTTTATGTCGTTCTTGGCGAGAACAAAAGCGTCCTGGAGAAGTTGACTAGGGAGGTTTCAGAGGCTTTGGGACAAGCCAGTGAGGACATCACAAGCCTACTAAGCATCCTCTCCAAAATCATACCTTTCAGAATCTTCGCCATTTTCAACTTGCTTAAGTTGTTCCCAAAACTCTTCGAGCGATTAAACAGTCACAGCAAAGGGCGTATTGCGAACACCATGGCGGCGGAAATGTTTCGTTCAGAGGACAGCTTCAACGAAGATGTCTTGGACCAGGTGGAGCAAAGTCTTCTGGGTGTACATGGTCCACAGCCACAACAGGAAACCTACACCAGGGCGTTTGAACTCTACCCTATCTTCATGGGTGGACTTCTTCACTACGGAAACCGGAGGCTGTTAGACCAGCTCGGATGCAACATCAAGAGTCATACGGTTGCTCAGATCACTCGTGCGCTGAGAAAACACCTGATCAAGGAGAGTAAGAAGAAGCAGCCTCCTGAGGAACTCATGGACCTTCTGGTTCTGCTGTATGAGTTTCAGAACCCTCGACTCACAGCTGAAATCCTACAGTCCATCAAGACCATCAACTTGTCGACTGTACGCATGACGCCACACAAGTGCTTCGTGCTGAGCACTGTTCTGGGCTGCACACGCTCGAGATTCCACCTGAATGAGCTCAACCTCTCCTCCTGTCACATCACTCCAGAGTTAATGCAGATGCTCTGGCCAGCCTTCCATCACACTAGCAACCTCAAGTGAGACATGCACTTATGCTATAGAGAAAACTAGTCAGTGTTTTGCATGCTTGAATCATGTAATGTTGTGCATAAAAGTGGAAACCTTTGAAGCATACTAAACCTCTAACATAAGCTTTTTGTTGACCTATTTAAATATTGCTAAATCTGATATTGACATGTTGACATTCAATTAGTCAGTGTACTCCAGGGCTCATCAACTAGCAGTCTGTTCTTCTTCCAAATGTTTCCTGCTGAAAACAAAACCTAGCAAACCAGCCTAAGAAATTTAGCTGGTTTTGGTCTTAGCTGGTTTAAAGTGGTCTCCCAGTCTGGTCAAGCTAGTGTGTTTAAGCTGGTTCTCTCAACATGACCAGCTGAAAAGAGCCCAAAACCAGCCATCAGACCAGCCTGACCAGTCTAGGATAACAGCTAAGACCAGCAAACCAGCATAGGCTATTTTTTTCAGTGGAGTTTTGGTTTTGAAAGCAAGGAATGTATGGGGCATTCAAAACAATAATTAAAAAACCCCCCCAAAAAAAACAGTATCGTTCAAAAGTTAGTTATGTCAGTTATGTTTTTGTTTTTTAAAGAAATTCATACTTTTATTCAGCAAGGATGCATTAACTTGATCAAAAGTGACAGTAAAGACATTTTTTATAATGTTAGATTTCTATTTCAAATAAATGCTATTCATTTGAACTTTCTATTGATCAAAGAATCCTAAAATAATGTATCACAGTTTCCACAAAAATATTAAGCAGCACAACTGTTTTCAATATTGATGATAAGAAGAAATATTTCTTGAGCAGCCAATCAGATATATTAGAATGATTTCTGAAGGATCATGTGACACTGAAGACTGGAGTAATGGTGCTGAAAATTCAGCTTTGATCACAGGAATAAATTACATTTTAGAATATATTAAAATTGAAAACATTTCATTTTAATTGTAATAATTAAAATGAATTACTACTTTTTTTTTTTTTGTATTTTTGATCAAATAAATGCAGACTTGGTAAGCATAAAAGACTTCTTTCAAAAGCATTAAAAAAATCTTCATGTCAACATGTTAAACTGGCCAAAAAAGTGCTAGAATTGGATAATTAGATTTAATCATATTTGGCCCCTTTAAAAGTTGATTGAAATGATCTGATCCTCAGTAGAAGCTAGCTGAAGTGCCCTATAATACACTGACTTCAAGTTTTATGAATAACCAAACACGTTTTTTTAATGTGCTGCATCTTATTGGTTGAAAGTATTGGAACTTTAACATGCAACTTTGTACTATGGAATCAATTGTTGCCTTAAAGTTGCTTTGCTTGCAGAATGCTGTCAGTGATAATTGCACCTAAGCACAATTACCTCATTAGTTATTGATTTTCTGCCTGGGAAATCGGCAAACTAATGGCACGCGTGTGTGTTTTTGCTCACTGTGTGTTTACAGTCTCCAGTTTAACAGCCTGGGTCCCGAGTCCTGCATTCTACTGCGAGATCTCCTACTTGAGCCCAACTGTACTATTCAGTCATTACAGTAAGCCTACTTTCAATAGCACATTGTTACTGTGATATATTCATAGTTGAGGGGTAGGTGACATTTTTACTGACAAAAAATGACTTCATGTAATGTATTTATTAGTGGCACATAGCATCTTAAAATGTTTACTCACTGTCGTCAGACCATAATATAATACTTCATGTAGATTAGAAATAGACATTTATATAAAAAAAAGAAAGAAAAAAAAAAAAATATACTAAAATAAATATATAATACATAACATTTTATATAGATATGTTATATATTATATATTTATTTTAGTATTTATATTATTATAGTTATTATATTTTAAGGTAGCTTTTAATTTTATACGTTCAGTTTTCATTTTAATTTTAGTTAAATTTTATTATTTTAAAATTTTTATTAGATTTTTTTTTTTTTTTTTAGGTTTAATTCATTTTTATTTCAGTTTAAGGTTTTATTTTCAGTTAGTTGCCAAGACAACATTTTTAATTTTCATTTAGTTTTTCATCTAATCAAATGTTTTTAATAGATTTAGTTTTATTGTCCTGGCTCATTTTTCATTCAATCATTGCAGTGAATGCAAAGTTTGTCAATATTTATAATAAGTATTTGGCATATTATTTTAGTATTTGACAGTATTGACCGATACAGAAATGAGCTAAGAAAAAAATTTGTGAGAAAATGAAAGACGATGGAGGTTGTGGCCAAATGTAAATGTATAACTGTGACAATGTTTAATAGATTAATCCAGAAAAATTTAATGATACATAAACTAGTTTTTCAGTTTCTTACTAGTACTCAAGAATCAGTGTGTTTATACATATGAAAAAGTGTTGGAAAAGTGATATGAAAAGTGTTTCCTGTGCATTTTGTGTTGCTCTGATCACAGGTTGTGTGACAACTACTTGTCGGACACCGGCATCAGCCATTTACTGGAAGGACTGTCTGGTAACCACTCTCTGCAACAGCTGCATCTGATGCACACAGGCCTCGGGGACCAATCGGCACAAATGCTGGCTGAGAGACTGGGCCAGCATGGCATGTTAAAGGAACTGAATGTGGCATACAACAACATCGGAGACAGTGCAGCTCTCACGCTGGTCGATGCTTGTCGTGAACATCCCAGCATCCACACAGTACAGTGAGTAGCAAAATACTTGTGTTGTTTTTGAATAGTCTAATTAAATATATCTCTCTTATAAATCCACCTGATTTCATGCTAATTTGTGATGTTAATAGATGTTTTATACTTATACTTCCTCCCAGCCTGTATCTTAACCAGCTTACCGATGTGGGCAAACAGTCGCTGTACGTGCATGGTGATCCTCGAGTGAAGGAGGGCCGGCGGGTGAAAGTCCTGGCCTCTGTAACGGAGGGTTCGGACATCTCAGAGGACTGGCATCCCATTCTGAGCGTTATTGGAAAAAATTCTCTTTCCTGGGACAGAGACCGTGTCCGCGAGCAACTGCTGGTCTTCCTGAAAGACCTGGAATGGGGTCGGAAACAGCACCCGAGTTTCTGGAAAAAGATGCACTTCAGGCGAGTAGAGAGCGGTGTGAGGCAAACTCTGAGCTTACTGGAAAAGAGCAGTCATACGGGAACAGGGACCAGTACAAAATGATGCAATTATCATTGAATCTAAAGGAATAAGTGTCTTATTTCTCAAAGGGATATTTGTTACCATGTTTCAATCCAGTCAGCCTTAAAGGGATAGTTCTCCCAAAAATGAAAATTCTCTCATCATTTACTCACCCTCATGACATACCCGTTGTATATGACTTCCTTTCTTCAGATAAACAAAAATGAAGATTTTTGGGAAAATCATCCATCTCTGTGAGTCCATGTAATGCAAGTGAATGGGTGCCACTTGGTTGACGCTTGAAAAACCACACACAGCGATCGTGACAGTAATCTATATGAGCCCATTGGATGCATCAATGTCTTCTCAAGTAAGACGATAGGTATGTGTAAGAAAAATACTAATATTTAAACTCTTAACTATAAAAATTATAAAAAACGTTTCTGGCCAACTGTCTCAAGCACGTTCACAAGTTTGGCTTACATCTTGTCAAAACGTCCCTCTCAAGAACACTTGTATCACTGCAGATCGGAAGCAAGGTTAAGAAGTTAAAAATATTAGTATTTTGCTTACACACACCTTACGTTTAGCTTCAAAAGACATTGATTCATCCACTGGGGTCGTATAGATTACCCCCACGATCGCTGTGTGTTTTTCCAAGCATCAATCGAGCAGCACTCATTCACTTGCATTATGTGGACTCACATAAATTTTTAAAAAAAAAATGTGTTTATCTGAAGAAAGAAAGTCAAATGCATTGGGGATGGCATGAGGGTTAATAAATAAATAAGAGAATTTTCATTTTTTGGTGAACTGTACCTTTAATATTCTCACTTGGTTTGTAAAGGGTTGATTTTACATATTGTGTTTACAGCATATCTGTCTACTTTAGCATTAGGTCATTTTGAGGAAACTGTGACAAATGCATTTTATTTGATTGTTTGTGGGAAAGATTTTTCAGATTACTACTTAACTTGTTGCACGATGACAAATGTTGCCATTTAAAGCCATTTACTATGCATATGTGTTCAGGGAGAATTTAGGGTCCCTTGTTATCATATGATTATCATTATGTGTGTTCACAGTTCTCAAATATTTTTGTGTATGGTTAAAGTCTTTACACAATGTTTGAATGTCAAATGGTGCTCTAGACAAGGTTAACCAAGTAAGGTTAACCAAGACAAGCCTTTAGATGCTTCTGCAATATTAACATTTCTCTTGTCTGAATCTATGATTGAAAAAATGTTTGTACTAACAAATTGTGACCGAAATTTGCTGTGCAATAAAATAAAAAATAAAAATAAAACTGCTGATGGAAGACTTTGGCTGTTTGTCTTGCTTTGACTTTCACTAAAAAGAGGCTAGTTTTTACCATCTCAAAAACAATCAGGCTTATTAGGGGAGTTTGTAGTCAGTTGTCAGTTGTCTTAATTACAGTTGTTTATGTAATACTTCCTTCTTATCTGATGATGGCAGAGGTGTCGTCTCATAAACCTGAGATTAAATATTAATCTCCTAGTGGAACAAGGAGGAGCCATACTGACAAAAGCATTTTAATGCTTCATTTAAATGTGTACCTTGCACCCTCACGAAGCCCAGTGCTCAGCAGGATCATGAGATTCACCACAGGTAATTTACCACTGTATATATACGTATATACATACAATGTTTTCCATTGCAGTGATTGCGCAGCGTGTAATGTAAAGGTTTGAAAAGAACTTTTAATAGGGTTTATTTTTTACAAATCAGTGGAGATTAACAACCTTAACTGTATTAAAAAGGAGGAAAAGCGAATGTTGTAGTGATAGATGGATAGGTGTGATATTAGCAGTGTCATAGTTATATCACTTTTATTTCTTTTGATGCACACTATTAAAACTACTTCTGAGAATTTGGAACATTATTTTTTAAAGATTTTTTAAAAAGTTTAATATTTTTTAAACAGTCAAAGAGTTACAATTATATAAATAAGCTGATTTCTTCATTGCCTCTCTGTACAAATTCATTTTCTTTAAGTATTTTAACTAAAAGTACAGACAAAAATAAGCACTGGATCCAGACAGCTAAAGATTTTCCTCTTGCACTCTGAACTCAATTCTTGTCAGCATTTTGTACAGATTGACTGCGTGTTTTCAAATCATATTTCTGTGAAGGCAAACTCCTGAGTGTTATTTTAATGTAAAGCAGCTCGGTCCTTGCTGTGCAACTCAAAGGCAAGTATTGTAAACAAAGCCCTGGCAAGGGAACTTGCATGTTTTGTGGTTTTGAATCCATGGAAATGAGTAAACTGAAATATTGTGTCCTGCTAATTCATGTTTAATCAGAACATTTTTAGAAAGGCTTAATGTCTGCCATTTAAGTATTTCACGAAAATAGTTTGTCCTCTAAAAATAAGCAAGTTTCTGGTTGCCAGTCACACGCCACTGGACAATGGTTAATATAAAACTGTATTTCACTTGTCTTTAAACGTTAACACATCATGATATTTTGAGTAGACAGCTTTTGTACCTTTTTTTCAAAGAGTGTAGGCATGGATTATCTTTTTAATACATTTTAATTGTTCACTATTACAGATCCAGTGGATGCCCCAGAGTTACCAAAGTAAGTCTTCAGAATGCTCTTTAAATGTGACCTTTTGACCTCTGATATGACCCTACATGTGCAAACTGACAACAATAAGCATTAATAAATCTGGTTTAAAGGATCTTATTTTTGGTTTGTTTACATAAAAAATATGTACAGCTCAGTGCAAATGTTTTCCCAGGAAGTTCACCTTCAACCCGAAAGAAGGGATTGACAACCCTGCTTTAGTGATCTCGGATGACAAAGGTTAGGCAACTTCTTCGATCATTTTTATCCAATCAGCAACTGATAGATCATTAACTGGCTTAAAGAAAAAGAGATTTCACATGATAGTAAAGAACGATGGATTAAATGTCCCCAGAGCCTGATGTGCATCCGCGGCTGTGTGTTCTGAAGCGGGAGGAGGGTCAGGGCTTTGGCTTCTACCTGAGCAAGGACACTGGCTGCAGGGGACATGTGGTGCGGCAGGTGGAGCCTTGGAGCAGTGCAGAGAGGGCCGGGCTGAGGAAGGGGGACCGTGTTTTGGAGGTCAATGAGGACTTTGTGGATGACAAGGAGCACTCGACTGTGAGAGCACTTCCTTATGCAAACATGAGAGCTTTTGTATTCTGTGAATTAAACGCACGGACACTGGAATACAAATGATTTTGGCAAGTAGATGTACAGCATTAAGGGAGAGTTCCCTCAAAATTTGTGTCATTATTCACCATCATATTGTTGCAAACATGTGTGACTTGGAACACAAAAGATGATATTTTGAAATTACTTTTTGTCCCTATACAATAACTACAAAAATTAAAACAAATTGCCATTGCCGATGACAAATATTATGGAAAATTAGACAGCTGAATTACATGATTAACCAATGAGAATCTAGTATTCCAGAGTGTTGTGGAAAAAAAAACACCTACTGTATCATTATGTTCTTAAAAGTACAATACTCCCAAAGTTCACATATTTTATAACAATATTCATCTACAAAATTAACAATTATAAAATCATTTTTTAATGAACATACCGGTAACACTTTACAATAAGGTTCAATTTGTTTGAGATTAGTTAACTACATGACGAACTAACAATGAAATATATGTTAGTATTTCTCATTGTTAGTTAATTTTAACTAATGTATTTAACTAATCTTATTCTAAAGTTTTAATTTTAATATTATTTAATGGACCTGAACTAAAACATAAACTAACAAAGAACAGATAACAAAGATGAATAAATACTGTAACAAATGTATTGCTCATTGTTAGTTACTTAATGCGTTAACTAATGAGACC
Organism: Coreius guichenoti; assembly: GCA_039654105.1. Classification (NCBI taxonomy): domain Eukaryota; kingdom Metazoa; phylum Chordata; class Actinopteri; order Cypriniformes; family Gobionidae; genus Coreius; species Coreius guichenoti. Next base: position 25,972,087 of record CM077174.1, read on the forward strand.
TTACTGTAAAGTATTTCCATCTTCCAGCATACTGTACTGTGTATATTCAGTCTTGTAGGTCTGGAACTTGTGTCTTGTTTTCAGGTGGTGCTGAAGGTGCAAGTGTCTGGAGTGAAGCTATATCTGTTAGTGCTGAGTGATCAGGATTATGAGTTTGCGGTTTCGGAGGGAAGAGACCTCATGTCGCTCGCTAGAGCTTACCATCCCGTAGAGGGCTGCTCTCGTCCACGGTTATGTTACATCACTAAAGAGCCTGGCAGCGGCTTAGGCCTCAGCATCATTCCGACTGAAGGTAAACTACTGCTCCTTTTGCTACCGCACTAAACATACGTTTGAAGCTTAGAATGATGATGGGGCTAGGGCTGGAGGTAATGGCTCTGCAGTGAGTAGCCTCTCGATTTTGATGCGCATCGAGTGATTTATTCGGATATGTTTCCATCATAGTTTATGCGCATATCTTATTATTGGATAAAAATCCCCAAATTCACATAAAATAGGTGGATGGCAACTGAACCCTTATGTTACAGGAATACAGTAGGCCTAAATTATTTGTAGTAGACAAATGTGGCTACCGTGTATCAAAGTTTTAGAGATCTAGCTGATAACCACTGAGTTACTGATGCGCAAACAAAAAGTATTACTTTCATCCCCGCTCTTCATTTTGTAATCAAGACTGAAAGCAAAATAAATAAATAAAAGTCACAAAAATACTCACAAACAGATACTTAAGATATTTACACAATGAAAATGAGCCTTATCAGGAATAGTGTAATATTCAGGAATTTAAATTATATGGCATGTTTCTAATTATATATTTCTGTATGTGTTTAGATGCAGTGCTATGATTATTATGTTTGGTGACTAGGCTAAATGGGCAAAGGTTTTGTAGTGCGTGACCCAGTGTTATTTTAGTATAAGATGAATTATAGTTTTTTTTAATCAATATTTAGAATTCACTTTTATTTTTATATATTTTTTTAATTTTAAATTATAGTCAAAGTTTTAGTAATTTTGTTGTGTTTTTGTCATTTTTTTATTTAAATAGTTTTTATTCATTTTTATTTTAGTTTTAGTTATTTTAATACATCATCTAAATGAAAATGAGAAATATTGCCTTATAATTTAAATATTTTTTAATTATTTAAATAATTTTATTTCAGTTAACATTTCAAGTAACGTAAATGTTTGTTTATGTTTTTTTAATTAACTATAATAACTATACTATATAGATAGATAGATAGATAGATAGATTGATTCACTTCAGAAACGAAATGTAGTATACCCATGAAACAGAGGAAATAAGTATAGATTGAGAGTAAACATACTTTTGGTTATATTATTATATATGTGTCCATAGGTTTTATGTACACTAAATGAGGAACTGTTCCGCTAGAAGACATAGTTGATGCACATCTTTATGGAATGTTTCAGGCTGGTGTATGTATATCATTGTGGACAGTTCTGGTTCATTTCATTCAAAATGTGAGTAGGTGAGCGAGGCCGTTATCGTCTCAGCGCAGTATGTGATGGTCCAGCTGAGAGAGCAGGAGTCCAGAATGGAGACAGGCTGCTCTGGATCAATGGAGTCATGATTTCAGCACTCACATATGCAGCACTGTCAAAAATGGTAAGTGTAATCATATAGTATCTATGTGATACCTTCCTTACAATGTAATCTCTAATGTTTTCAGTTTTAGGGACCACAGAACTTCTAGATTCCACTTTGTTCCATCAGGTGAAGAAATGTAAGGACCATGTGACTGTCTTGGTCATTGACAGCAGGAGTGAAGAGAGTTATAATCGCATGAGTTTACCCATAATTCCTGCTTTCGCCAAAACTCATAATCTACCCTACAGACCAAAAACACTACACCTGACTCAAGGACCACAGGGATACGGGTTCCTCTTAAGGCAAGAAAAGTTACGATCTGGACGCATTGGTAAGAAATCACTGATTCTTTAATAAAAACTAAAACTATTAAAACGTTAACTGAAATAAAGTTAAAATAAAATCTAAATATTTTATGAAAATTAAAAATAAGCTAAAATAAATTTAAGTCAAAGCACTAATTATTAACTATAATTAATTAACTATAAATTAACTATAATAATAATTAAAAACTAAAACTAAAGTAAAAGTAATTTAAACCTAAATAGTAATATTTAAAAAAAAAAAAAAAGACAAAAACACATTTACTAAAACTATTTAACTAAAATTAAAACAAAAACTGAAAATATAAATATAAAAGCTCATTCAAAATATTAATAAAAACTTTAATAGTACATACATAATACTAAAATAACACTGATCTAAACTAAAAAGGTTATTTTTCCCCTTTATTTTATACTATTGTTTCTTAACTTTTTTTTGCAGGCCCCTTGTTTTCCTTTGGATAAAATTTTTAAAATTTAAATAAATATTTAATATAAAATAAACAATATAATATTTAAAATATATATTTTATTGTATATAAATAAATAAAAAAATTAATATAAATATTATAATATCCATTTAATATGTATTATTAAATATAAATTTTAAATGTATAAATATAAATATTACAATAAATACTATTAATATTAAATTATTCTATTGTAAATTAATATATAAATATTTCATTACTATTTAAATAAAATAATTAAATAACATAAATAATTATTTTAAAACTTACAGAATTTTACATTATTTCATTCCAAAGACAGGTTCGACATCATGTGATTAGTTATTTTATTTTTTATACCCATAGTTTTATGTTTCTCTTCAGGTTTATACATCTAACATACTCTAATGGTAGATAGAAACAGAGAATATTTTTTCCAGATAATATTTTAAACATTTTATTGTATTGTATGTATATATATATAAAATATTAAATATATAGCTCATATTTTAGGAAGGGGGTCCCTTGCAAAGGGAACATCATATTTGGGGGTCTATGGCATCAAATTTTTTTTTTTTTTGTAGTAGACTACTTTAGTAGTCAAATGTGCTACTAGCCAGAAACACCGTAGACATTTTATTTCAGCATATAATATATTTCCATCACTTTGTGATATATTGACTCTATAGCTCACGTATTACGAGAGATCGACCCCTGCAGCCCAGCTGAGACTGCAGGAATGGAGGATGGAGAGCTTGTGCTAGCTGTAAACGGGGAGCAGGTGGAGGATGCAGAGCATGAGGGCATCGTCAGCAAAATACGGCAAAGCGGCCAGCAGGTCACCCTAACCACCATCTCCATCCCAGACAGAGACTATTACACACAGGTGCTTACATGCACGCAAACGCTCATACAGAGAATGCACTTGTGAACAGCTGCTAAATCAACATAGTTTTCCTCTGATTGAAGACATTTGACCCTGAGGGCTAACCAAGAGCCTAAGTTCATGCTCCTAATGCTTATGATACACACAGAAACAGGTGTTTTTAAAATTAATTGAATCTACTCTGTGGAACAGACATGGACCCCAGGGAATGGGTGGGGTCGCTGTGACCTACATAGCATAGGGAATCATTATTCTTGCAGTAATGCTTGGAATTATCACTAAGAAGGTGTCTGTTATTTGATCCACTTCAGCTGGGTATTTCTCCATTGCTGTTCTATGAAGACCATATTCCAAAAAGGGAACATTTCCCTAAACCTCCCCCACTACATCATGAGGGACACCAAAATCCACCGCACCCTCGACTTTGTGTGCTTCACAAAGAGGGCTCTGGATTTGGCTTCAACCTTGGCTGTGTTCAGAATAAGCCTGGGACTTATATCGGCCAGGTACTGTTTCTCAGTTATAGTTATTATTTTATTGGTAGATCTGCTAAATGTCTTAAATGTTCATTTAAATTTCAGCAAACGGAATAGAGTGCTGCAGTAATGACATAATTTTGTAGGCCAACCAGGAAGTTAGCATCTCCCTGTTTCCCTTGACAGAAACCCAATAGGTTTTTGCTTTTTGCTTTTGGATTAATGCAGAAAAGAACACAACTTTTTAATAATTTTGTAACCTAAATGCAATCGCCAGATATAATAAAAAGCTAAACGTAGGCTATAAAGAACGTCACCACCATTAAGCTTGCAACAACTCTTTTAGTCTTTATTGAAAAACATTTTCTCTGAAAGTTTGAGTAAGTATAGTTTGCAAGAGTGTGACTAAAAAAACTATGAGGCTGTTAAAACAGACTAGTGAGTAGATGAGTTTACTTGTTCACCATCATTGACAACCTTTTAACCACTCCCATTTAACCACTTGTTAGCAAACGCCTTTTTCAGTAAAGGATTTAAAAAAAGTCAAGGGGTATTACTAATGTATTTTATGTTGTAGCATAAAACGTGAAAATATCTTGCGCTTGTTTGAATCACAGATATTATTTCAGGCATTCAACCAAAAACCCATTCAAAAACCTCACTAACATTACAATCCACTAACATTACATAACATTTCTGGGTTTTAGCCTACAAAAATATGTCATCTCTGCAGCACTCTATAGCAAAAATGACTGTTTTCACACAAGTCTGCTTGAACATGCCCCTCATATGCCATTGGTCAGGCAAATGATAGTCCTGCCCCCAGACTCATGCCATTGGCTAAGACAGTGATGCTGGGCTGGGATGCTCAAACAAAAAGATATATTGATATCACCACAGTATTTACATTTTATAATAACTTAACTTATATTTGTCTTTGCATATTAAAGGAATAGGTCACCCCAAAATATTTTTTTTTTTTAGCTTTAACATTGAAACAATTACAGACTTTGAAAAATAAATATGCTTTTCCAAGTCTAAGAAAAACTGTTATGTGTAATTCTCCTTCTTGTCTATAGGTGATGACAGGGAGTGCAGGAGAGAGAGCTGGGCTGTGTGAGTGGGATGTGGTGGTAGAGGTGAATGGACAGAATGTGGAGGAGGAGTATTTTGATGAAGTGGTGAGGCTGATAAAAGAGGGAGGAACTCCTCTCAGGCTGCTAGTCGTGGAGGGACTAGGATATGAGAAACTGAGAAACACCAGACAGACTTCAGGTCTCAAAACCAGCCAGACTTTAAGTTCAGGACTAAATCTTCACAGTAACACGGTAAGACCCGTTCACACACATGCATGCATTTTGTAATTTCAGGATTTGTTTTTAAAATTTAACATTGCTTTACAGGTTCCAGATGCTTCTCAAGACGATTTTGTATGAATTAATATAACGAGGTAAAACATTCATTTTGTTAAATATGCTTCTCAAGACGATTTTGTATGAATTAGTATAACGAGGTAAAACATTCATTTTGTTAAATATGCTTCTCAAGACAATTTTGTATGAATTAATATAACGAGGTAAAACATTCATTTTGTTAAATATGCTTCTCAAGACGATTTTGTATGAATTAGTATAACGAGGTAAAACATTCATTTTGTTAAATATGCTTCTCAAGACAATTTTGTATGAATTAATATAACGAGGTAAAACATTCATTTTGTTAAATATGCTTCTCAAGACGATTTTGTATGAATTAATATAACGAGGTAAAACATTCATTTTGTTAAATATTAATTTAACAATTCCTGTAAAATTTTCATAATTTTTTAAATATATAATAAAAGACGATTCACAAGACAATTTTGTATGTATTACTATAACCAGGTAAAAACTGTCATTTTGTTAATTTATTAATTCAAGTAAATTCCCTTTACTGTCATTCTGCTGGAGAACACAGATACTGTCTATTTGGTTAAAAAAATCTTTTCAAATGCTATGCACACACTTATGAAGATTGCCTTATGTCTTGCAAAGATATTGACAAAGGGAAAAACATTTAATAACTAGTAAATTTAGTAACCACATTTATTATTAGTGTCATTATTTAATGCAACCACAACACATATTTGGGTACAAATGTAATATAAAGCATAATATAGAGACTGGAGTATTTGTATACAATCAGGTTTACAAAAAGTGATTTATATTGTATGACTGTAAAGTTTAAAAGCACAATGAAATATTAAACTCTTAATATTTGTTTACGCCTCATTCTGTAAACTTGCATATACAGTGGGGAGAACAAATATTTGATACACTGCTGATTTTGCAGGTTTGCCCACTTACAAAGCATGTAGAAGTCTGTAATTTTTATTATAGGTACTCTTCAACTGTGAGTGACGGAATCTAAAACAAAAATCCAGAAAATCACATTGTATGATTTTTAAGTAATTAATTTGCATGACATAAGTATTTGATACATCAGAAAAGCAGAACTTAATATTTGGTATAGAAACCTTTGTTTGCAATTACAGAGATCATACGTTTCCTGTAGTTCTTGACCAGGTTTGCACACACTGCAGCAGGGATTTTGGCCCACTCCTCCATACAGACCTTCTCCAGATCCTTCAGGTTTCGGGGCTGTCGCTGGGCAATACAGACTTTCAGCTCCCTCCAAAGATTTTCTATTTCTACTCCAGGACCTTGAGATGCTTCTTACGGAGCCACTCCTTAGTTACCCTGGCTGTGTGTTTCAGGTCGTTGTCATGCTGGAAGACCCAGCCATGACCCATCTTCAATGCTCTTACTGAGGGAAGGAGGTTGTTGGCCAAGATCTCGCGATACATGGCCCCATTCATCCTCCCCTCAATACGGTGCAGTCGTCCTGTCCCCTTTGCAGAAAAGCATCCCCAAAGAATGATGTTTCCACCTCCATGCTTCACGGTTGGGATGGTGTTCTTGGGGTTGTACTCATCTTTCTTCTTCCTCCAAACACGGCGAGTGGAGTTTAGACCAAAAAGCTCTATTTTTGTCTCATCAGACCACATGACCTTCTCCCATTCCTCCTCTGGATCATCCAGATGGTCATTGGCAAACTTCAGACGGGCCTGGACATGAGCAGGGGGAACTTGCGTGCACTGCAGGATTTTAATCCATGACGGCGTAGTGTGTTACTAATGGTTTTCTTTGAGACTGTGGTCCCAGCTCTCTTCAGGTCATTGACCAGGTCCTGCCGTGTAGTTCTGGGCTGATCCCTCACCTTCCTCATTATCATTGATGCCCCACGAGGTGAGATCTTGCATGGTGCCCCAGACCGAGGGAGATTGACCGTCATCTTGAACTTTTTCCATTTTCTAATAATTGCGCCAACGGTTGTTGCCTTCTTACCAAGCTGCTTGCCTATTGTCCTGTAGCCCATCCCAGCCTTGTGCAGGTCTACAATTTTATCACTGATGTCCTTACACAGCTCTCTGGTCTTGGCCATTGTGGAGAGGTTGGAGTCTGTTTGATTGAGTGTGTGGACAGGTGTCTTTTATACAGGTAACGAGTTAAAACAGATGCAGTTAATACAGGTAATGAGTGGAGAACAGGAGGGCTTCTTAAAGAAAAACTAACAGGTCTGTGAGAGCCGGAATTCTTACTGGTTGGTAGGTGATCAAATACTTATGTCATGCAATAAAATCCAAATTAATTATTTAAAAATCATACAATGTGATTTTTTCTGGATTTTTGTTTTAGATTTCGTCTCTCACAGTTGAAGAGTACCTATGATAAAAATTACAGACCTCTACATGCTTTGTAAGTGGGCAAACCTGCAAAATCGGCAGTGTATCAAATACGTGTTCTCCCCACTGTATGTGATTTCATGTTAATATAAAAAGTTTTATTTCAAAAGTAATCCATGTCAGATGTGCAGCGTGAGTGAATTTTCACCTTTCAGTATGTTAACTGAATTTTGAATATAAACAGATTTATATTCAAGAATGCAAATGAAGATTATTTATTTCAATCAATTTTCAAATGTAAAATGTTTGCTTTATGCACTACATTAATAAATTCTTCTCAGAATGCTTTTAAACCTCAACTTTTTCCACAGTTCTCTTTTTGGTGGGTAGCCTCCAATTCTGTAAGTCCAAAGACAAATAGTTAATTTCTCATTGAATAATTATTATTTTAAACAAAATTATTGCAGTTGGAGAGTCAGACTAATAGGTTACCACATGCTGAATTAACTGTTAAATTACTACCAACCTCTGAGAATTTGGTCGAAGCAAGTAGCAACTCTTTCAGCATCCTCCATACTGAAACACATTGGAGGTTTGAATTTGATGACACTGTCCCATGGTCCATCAGTGCTAATAACTATACGCTCCTCTTTCAGCCTGAACAAATCAGAAAGGGCAGTTGGTTATCAAATAAATGCAACAAGCTGAGAAAGAAGAGACATTTTTAGTACCTTTGAACAATATGTGTTGCTTCTTCTGTTGCTGGTTTTCGGGACACTCTGTCTTTAACTAGCTCCATCCCTATAAACAGTCCAACACCACTGCAAAAAATAACAGAAGACACATCTGTTCATTTTCTTCTTTGAGATTAAAGCATGATGTTACAGTATTGGGTCATTCCGTGTCAAATCAACCAAACTTCGGAAACTCCCCCGGCTCAGATTTTTGATTTTGTTAATATTTTTTTTCTGTAAATAGTGATGAAAGCCAAAATATTAGATGCCATTGATGTATATTTACTGAGTAATCCACTGTTTTGTAGAGGGGGGGTACAATTTTCACCTGAGATCTGGAGCCAAATTACAGGGGGGTAAAAATGACTTTAGAAAGATGGCAGCATTGTTTTATTTTTACACAGAGATTGGTAGGTCTATTAGTAAAATCTGTTGACTTTAGCAATCTTTGTTGCATTATATGCCAAGGGTGACAGTTCAAAAATGGGAAAAAAAACACTTCTTGGGTTTTTTGTCTCAAGTTAGCATGCCTGTAACTTAAGAAGTATTAAAGATATTATCTTAATATCCTTTTAGATTCTGATTCTTAACAAACTTTCCTTTTGGTTTATTCATTTTAAAGGCCCTCGATGGTTCAGTCCTAGAGATATGAACATGTTAATGTGGCTCCATGAGTAAACTGGTAAATTTCATTGGTCGAAACCAAATGTGGGTTATTTTACACACAGGTGATACTTTTTATATAAATAAAAAAGGAATATCTGAAGAACAAATAATATATCTCGCTTTTTTCTATCACCTTAATTGCATAGAACATACCTGTCTGAGTGCCATAAGTATTGTTTTTCCAAAGTATGAATGTCTAACTCAAAAAGTATTAAAGATATCTCAATATGATTTTAGATACTCATTTTTAATAAACTTTTCTTTTGTAATTGTAATTTTTAAGGCCCTATATGGTTCAGTCCCATAGACATGGGGACCCCAACCTGACTCCATGTCTAAATTGTTGAATTACCAATTTTGAAAGGTCAAAAACCAAATGTTCTATGCAATTGAGGTGATAGAAAAAAAAACTAGATACATTTCTAGTTTTAACATTATTTGTTCTTCAGATATTCCTCTTTAAATATAAAAAGTATCAACTGTATCCAAATTGACCCACATTTGGTTTTCGACAACTGAACTACCAGTTTACTCGTGGAGCCAAATTAACATGTCCATATCTCTGGGACTGAACCATTGAGGGCCTTTAAATGGAGATACAAAAAGAAAAATTTGTTAAGAATCAGAATCTAAAAGGATATTAAGATATCTTTAATACTCCTTGAGTTACAGGCATTCAAACTTGAGACAAAAAACACAAGAAGTGCTTTTTTTCTATATTTTAACTGTCACCGTTGGCTTATAATGAAACAAAGACTGCTAAAGTCAACAGATTTTACTAATAGACCTACCAATCTCTGTGTAAAAATAAAATAATGATGCTGCCATCTTTTTAAAGTCATTTTTACCCCCCTGGAATTTGGCTCCAAATCTCAGGTGAAAATTGTCATTTTGACCCCCCTCTACAAAACTGTGGATTATTCCATAAATATACGTTTGTGACATTTAATATTTTGGCTTTCATCACTATTTATGTTCATCTTTCTACAGAAAAAATATTAGCAAAATCAAAAATTTGAACCGGGGACCTCTGGTTGAGTTGACACGGAATGACCCTATTAGTATTTGATGAGGTCTCAATAAAAATTGATTTTCTGTATTTCAAACTTACCGCACATCTCCGATGAGTTGATGTTTAGTCTGAAGCTGAAGGAGCAGGTGTTTAAGATGACCTCCGACACGCACAGCATTGCCTCTGAGGTCTTCCTTCTCTATCACGTCTAACACCGCCAGACCAATAGCACAGGACACTGGGTTACCACCAAACTGCATGGGGACAAAAAGGTTAAATATTACTTAAACACTCTACAAAGGATGTAAAAACATTTATTAGCACAAAATTATTTCTGAGCATAACGGTTCTCACTGTGTTGAAGTACTCCACACCATTGGCTGTAAAGGCACCAGCTATTTCCTTTGTAGTGGCCACACATGCAATCGGATGACCATTGCCCATTGGTTTGCCCATAGTCACAATGTCAGGGCAGAAGTCTTCACCTTCAAGCTGAAAAGCCCAGAAATGACTCCCAGCACGACCGAAGCCCGTCTGAATCTCATCTGCCACATAAACTCCTCCTGCTTCATGAATGTATCTGAGGGGAAAAAAACAATGTTGCATGCAGCTTCATTCAGTGGGTTCTGAATAAAAAATACAGACAGTCAACAAAAGTTACATAAAGACTCACTCTGCTACTCTTTTACAATAACCAGTTGGAAAAATTATCTGGCCACCAACACTGGGTAAAGATTCAGCAAAAAAAGATGAAATCTGTGGACAAATTAAAGGGACAGTTCACTCAAAAATGTACATTCTGCCATAATTTACTAAACCTGTTATTCCAAACTAAACATGTTATTCCAAAAAATAACACTTTCATGTATGGACAAAAATGGAGACTTTTAAAAAAATATCTTCTTTTGTGTTGCAGACAAGAATTGTTTTGAATGACATTAGAGTTTAGTATTTTGGGTGACCTATCACTTTAAGAAGGAAAGTCAGTATATTTTAGTGAAAAATATTTAACTTTTTTCATTAATGACTTTGATTTCTCCCACCATACCTTGCGGCCTTTCTTATGCACCTCTTCAATAAGACTTTTCACTGTGTCTGCATAAGCCTGTCCTGGGTCAGGATGATCTTCTCTGTAAATACCGTGGTAAGTATCAGGGAGAGGTGCCTATAGATATGCAAGAAAGTATGATATGCAGCAAAAAGCCTTAATTACTGGTTTAAAAAGATGTTTCTATGTCCTGTACGCACCACATGAACCCATTCTTTTTGGCCCTCTAGTTTCCGGAACTTGTACGGGCTGATGTCGATGAGTGAGGTGAGATGTCCATGATATGCACTGGAGAGGCAGGTAAAGATGACACAAAAATAACTCTGATGTAGCCATTTACTGCTGATATAAGGATCATAATTGTTCAAAATTTCACATTTTAAAATCTTACTGATCTAGCACGATGACATCCTGGTGTTGGGTATACTGATGGGCCAGTCTCAAAGCAAGATCATTAGCCTCTGAACTTTGGAAGAAGACAGTATCTATATAAGATTTAATTTAATATTTCTTTTAAACTGTATAAACAGAGTTTCTTACCCTGAGTTGACAAAATAAAAGACACAAATCTTCTTTGGCAGTGTGGCTGCCAGCCGATCTGCATACTGCACTATATTATCATGAAGGAATCTAGTGTTTGTATTTAGTAGATCCATCTGAGCAACAGCGGCCTGAGTGATGCTGGGGTGACAGTGTCCCACTGCAAAGACAAGATGCATCAAGTATGTCATCATGGGTCTGTGATTTCTAATCATGATACTTAACACTTCCTGTAAGTGCTCTGGAAAGCCTATTTAAATTCAGTGGGATGATGACTGATTAGGAGCTGATTAGCTGATTAGGTTTCTATAAGCATTAATTTTATGACAATTTATCATGGTTTTACTACAGTAACATTGACTATAGTATGCAAGCAGAAATGCTGTAGGAGAGTCAAGGAATATACTTCATTTGCATTACAAATAAACCAGTTTATTCAGTTATAATTTCAGGGTGTGTTCTGACTACTATTATAAATGTGTTCTGACTTTTTTTAATCAAAGAAAGAGATAAAGAAAGAATACTTTTATTCAGCAAGGATGCATTAATTTGATCAAAAGTGCCAGTAAAGACATTAATAAGGTTAAAAGATTTCTATTCCAAACAAATGGTGTTCTTTCAAACTATACATTATTACTATACATTATTTTGATAATCGGTCAAAAAATTAATTTGTTAAATATGATTCTGTTGCATAGAACTGAATGAAGAATAATGTATTGATATTAATTAGTGCTGGGGAAAAATTAATCGCATCCAAAAAATAAAAGTTTGTGTTTACATAATATGTGTGTGTACTGTGTTTAATTATGTATATATAAATACACACACATGCATGTATATATTTAAAAAATATTTGCATGTATATACTGTATATATAATTTATCTTATATAAATATAATTTTTTTGTAAAAAATATAACATTTTTCTTAAATATATACATGCATGTGTGTGTATTTCTATATACATAATTATACACAGTACACACACATATTATGTAAACAAACTTTTATTTTTGGATGCGATTAATCACGATTAATTTTTCCCCAGCACTAATCTTAATATATTGATATTTAATATTATTTGAATATAGGCCTATTTTCTGTCTAATTATTGTGTTACTTTAAATAAAAGTGTGGTTATTTTATTTTATTGGCTTGTATTTTTTAAATTCAGATTCAGTAAAATTATTGAATTTAATTAAAACATCTAATAATAATACAATTATACAAAAAACAAATTTAAAATAAATGAATAGTTATTTAAAAAAAGTAATTTTCTGTTTCGGTTTTCGGCCAAGTGTATCCAGAATTTTCGGTTTCGGTTTCGGCCCAGAATTTTCATTTCGGTGCATCCCTACTATTCATCAAAGAAAAAAAATGGTTTCCACAAAAGTATTAAGCAGCACAACTGTTTTCAACATTGATAATTATAATAAAAAAAATTATGAGCAGCAAATTAGAATTATTTCTGATGGATAAATATCCTTTTAAAATGTGCTAAAATAGAAAACAGTTATTTTAACATTTTAATCACATTTCACAATAGCACTGTTTTACAGTATTTGTGATCAAATAAATGCAGCCTTGGTGAGCATAAGCGAAATATATATATATACTTAGACCTTATGGGGACATTTTTTCGGTACCCATGAGGAAAACAGCTTATAAATCATACTAAATGAAGTGTTTTGAAAAATGCAAATGGCAATCTATGGGAAGTCCCCATAAAACATGGAAACCAGTGTGTGTGTACACACACATTTTTTATGACACTTAAGATACCCATATGCAATGCATGACAAAATTTCAAAATGTCCTTACCATGTTGAACATTACTAATGCAATCTAAGTACTGCATGCCATTCTCATCATATAAATATTGACCCCGTGCTCTTACTATTTTCACGGGATCATGGGAGAAAAAGAGTTTGCAGGACTGCCTGAAAAGACATTGGAAAGTTTAAAAGTGCATTTATTGTAATTAAAAACAACACCAGGCCGACAGCGCGACGTGTAATATTTGATCCAACTTACCCAATCAGCTTCCTGCGCATTTGCAAAGTCTCATCTTTGTGAAAAACTTCCAGAGCCATTCCAACGATACGGTTTCGTCTTCTGCTACAACTGCCTGTTTACACCCTAGACATCTGAGAAGACTTTGAACTGCAAAAAAAACAACCAAAAAAAAAAAAAACATTACAAGAAACAGCAGACGGTGTGTCGTCCATTTCTGATGACGTCACACACCGAGTATGCTCTGGATCTGCTGTACTGGACACCATCAGATTTACCATATTTCAACCCAAAACCAGGTATGGCATGCATCCACACGGATATATCTCAACGCACTTCTGCTATTTAATATATTATTTACTTTAATTTGCCTTGAGATGCTGTGTTTCAGCAGCATTACCAGCGCGCTGTCAGTTGCTAAGCACGTTGCTAGTTATTCAGCTAGATTAAGACACCTGACAGCCAGGAAAGAGAGCTGTCAGTGAGTGTCTTTGACAGCTATTAAGCTCATGTTTATCAAGATTTACATTCATTACACATCTTTTCAGACCACTCAGTGTTTGTCTATTGTAGTCTGATTTACTGACTGCGATTAATATGAAACGTATGTGTAGCAAGTTAGCATACCAGACCCTAATATACAGTCAAGTTGGTTATTGTGAGGTCACTTGATCTGTTTTCTGCTCTCCTGTTGCTTGAATATGACTCACAGGTGAGTTAATTATTTCATTTTTTATTAGTGACTCATCAGAAGAGTAAAAAAAAAAAAAAAAAGGATTTTTTTTTTTTGCTCTTAAATATACAGTGTCCCTTACATTGAGGCAAACCCTTTTGTAATGAGCATAGAAGACTTTATGATTTACCTAGATGGATCTCGGCTGGTTTTGGGATTTGGATTAGATGCTGGATGTAATTCACACATTTTTTCCCTGCAGGCTGTAAAAACACCTGTTGATGGAGGACGTGCTCCAGGGAAATGACAGACCAGGGCAATAACAATCAGAACATCTCACAAAACCCCTTCGCAGCACTCTTCAGTTCTCTCGCTGACGCAAAACAGTTTGCATCCGGCCAAAAGCAGCGGTGTCAAGCTGAGCAACAATGTAAGGTTTTGGTAATAAGCACTGCTCTGCCATTATATTTGCAGGATAACATTAATTTGATGGTACTTTGTAATTGTTATCCCTACAGCTGTAGATTCAGGAGAGAGCCAGTCTGAGTCAGACAATTCTGTGTCTGACAGCATCGATGAAAATGATGACTCAGTGGCAGAGATCAGCCGATCTTTCCGCTCACGACAGGAGCTCTGCGAGCAGCTCAACGTCAACCACATGATCCAGAGGATCTTCCTCATCACTCTGGACAACAGTGAGTGTAAACACCTACCCGTTATGACCCATCAGTTTCTCATTATGATCATAAATATACACTGCCGTTCAAAAGTTTGAGGTTGTAAAAGTAGAAAATAAGTCTCTTATGCTCACCAAGGCTGCATTTATTTGATCAAAAATACAGTAAAAACATACTTTATTATTACAATTTCAAATAACTGTTTTCTATTTGAATATATTATACAATGTAATTTATTCCTGCGATGGCAAAGCTGTATTTTCAGCATCATTACTGCATCATTTTCAGCGTCACATGATCCTTCAGAAATCATTCTATTATGCTGATTTGGTGCTTAAAAAACATTTTGTATTATTACCAGTGTTGAAAACTGTTGTGCTGCTTCAGATTTTTGTGGAAGCCATAATCCATTTTTTTTTCCCAGAATGTTTTTATGAAAATTTCAAAGAACAACATTTACTTGAAATAGCCTTTTTTGTAACATTATAATTGTTTTACTGTCACTTTTGTCACTCTACTGTCACTAACGTGCAACAAACACACAAATATTCGATTAATTATAAGAAATGCTCAACATAAACATAGATGTCAGTGCAGCTAAAAATATAGCATGACTGTTTCTTTTATCCTGCTTTAATCCTGCTTCTTCTTTATCTGCCTAATTTAGCTAGCATTTTATATTGGTTCATATTGGTTTCATATGATTGGGTGCAAAATATTTTCTCCTTCCTTTTAAAAAGTTTTATTTTTAAAGTTGTGCTATTATTAGCGTTTTCCCAAGCTTTCCATTACCATATAATATTATTTGGTGTATATACAGTTTATATATATATATATATATATATATATATATATGTATATATAAAATTAAATCAGTTATTAAAAATATATATTTTAACAGTTTGCTTTTCATATTGGTTTCATATGATTGGACGCAAAACATTTTCTCCTTCCTTTTAAAAAGTTGATAAGTCTAATTATTTTTTTAAGTTGTGCTATTTTGCATTTAGCATTGTTTCCCCCTGCTGTCCATGACTCTATCAGAAGTGACTTGCAACCCATTTTTGGGTCATGTAACCTACCAGTTGTGAACCGCTACTTGAGATACTTTCTGTAATTGGACCATTTCCTGCGTATGCTGAGGTGTAGTTCTAGATAGTTTGGGAAGAAAGAAACATTAGATTTTTTTATAGTAAATGACTGATTTCTCGATGATCTCAGTTTTGGTGATCGTATCACAATGACATTCAGTTTCCAGGCAGTGCTGCAGATGACCTCATCCACTGCAGTTTGGCCCATTACGTCATTTATGTTGCTTTCATTTGTGTCTTTATCTTTATCCTCTACATCTATCTACTGTCCATCACACTGGTCTGTTTGCTATTCAAATCTTTAACACAGTTTGTGTGAGTCATGCTGAAAGAGGCGTTTTGAAAACGTGATGTCTGAGCCACTTATAGCCCTACACTATTGTCAGTTTAAGGTCAGTAAGAAAGAAAATAAAAAATAAATAATACAAATAAAAAAAAGAAAATTTTCCTCAGGACACATTTAATTGATCAAAAGTGAGAGTAACAACATATATAAAGTTACAGAAGATTTCTATTTCAAAATAAATGCTGTTCTTTTCAACTTTCATCAAAGATTCATGAAAAAAAAAGTAATGGTTTCCACAAAAATATTAAGCAGTACAACGATTTTCAACATCGATAATAATAAGTAGTTTCTTGATCAGCAAATCAGCATATTAGAATGATTTGCGAAGGATCATGTGACACTGATGAAGTAATGATGCTGAAAATCCAGCTTTGCCGTCACAGGAATAAATTACATTTTAAAATGTCAGTATAATATAATGTAATATAATATAATATAATATAATTTTCAAATAGAAATCAGTTAAAAAAAAAATTATAAATTGTAACAATATTTCGCAATATTACTATTTTTACTGTTTTTTTTATTAAATAGATGCAGCCTTGATGAGCATAAGTGACTTCTTTCAAAAACATAAACTTTTACCGACCCCAAACTTTTAAATGGTTGTTAATATGTGAGTTCATAATATGCACCAAGAATGTATTTACTATTGTATTAAGATATTGTGCTTGTAATGATCCATGTTGGTTGATATCTTTCCAGGTGACCCCAGTCTAAGAGGTGGTAATGGCATCCCACCACGCTGTGTATACCTTGAGGAAATGGCCGCTGATCTTGATGGCCAGGACTGGCTTAACATGGACACCGTAGAGCAGGTACAATATATTTGTTAAGTCTGTCTTTCTTTTCCAAATTTGTTTAATACTAAAGTAGTATACAAACATGCACACGTATATTATGAACTTTGAATAAGTATAATATTCCATCATTTGTCCCCTCCAGGCTTTGTTCAACAGGCTGCTTTTGCAAGAGCCAGGTAACCATCTCATTTACATGACCTCCTGCAGTGTAGTGAATCTCTCAGCAGATCGTGATGCTGGGGAGAAACGTGCCATACCGTACCTTTATGCCTGCTACCAGAGAGCTAAGGAGGAGGTATCTTCTGCAGAATCTATACTTTGTCGACCCATATGGTTGTGCCAAAAGAATGAAATGTGTCTGCTCATTGCCTTATTTATGTTCGCACACACTGTTTGTGACTGATTCAATGTGTAAATGTGCTTCAAAACAACACAGATCACTAAAGTCCCGGAGAAGCTGTTGTCGTATGCTGTTCGCTGCAAAAACCTGACTGTGTCCAATGCCCGCACGGTGCTGCTGACCCCAGAGATCTACATCAGTCAGAACGTTTATGAGCAGCTTCTGGACCTGTTGTTGGAGGCTGTGAGAGGAGCCCGTAAGTGTCACATTTGAGGACATATGATCTGTTTAAAGGTCCTGAGATGATTCCATTTGTTTGTGTTGTGGTCTTTGCAGAGTTTGAGGAAGTTGTGGAGTTTTTGGAGGAGGTCATTGCTGTTCTGTTGGCTGACCAAGAGGTGCGGACCTTCGGGGAGGTTATGGTGCCAGTGTTTGATATTTTCCAAGGCCGGGTCAAAGATTTAGACCTCTGTCAGCTGCTGCTGTATTCCTACCTGGAAATTCTCCTGTACTTCAGTCGGCAAAAGGATATTTCTAAGGTTCGTATGCAATGCTCTGCCTGAAGTTTCCTTTCATACAGATCTGAAACATTTTTGGATAATAATATTTCGATCCTAGGTTTTAATGGAGCATAGTCAGCCCAAAGATCCTAACAGTGGGATTCAGTATCAGAAAACACTTCTGGGAACGATCCTGAATATTTCATGTCTGCTGAAAACTCCTGGTGTGGTTGAGAACCATGGCTTTTTCCTCAATCCTTCTCGCTCTAGCCCACAGGAAATTAAGGTTCAAGAGTCGAATATTCACCAGGTGAGCACAATATGTACAAAAGGTTTTCAGGCTTTGTGACATGAAGCCAGCCACCTAACCCCTTTTATTTCTTGTCTTCCCATGTGCTAGTTTATCGGGCAGTTTCATGATAAGCTGTATCAGATTCTAAAAAACTTGCTTCAGCAGTCCAGTGAGACACGCCACCTACTGCTCTCGTGGCTGGGTGGCTGCCTGCAGGCCAACATGGGGCGGGCCAAAATCTGGGCAAACCAGATGCCCGAGATATTCTTCCAAATGTTTGCTTCGGATGCATTCTTCTTGAATCTGGGAGCTGCCCTGCTCAAGCTCTGCCAGCCGTTTTCTCGACCCTACTCCCCCAAACTCCTGACCTTTAACCCCACGTACTGCTTGCTTAAGGAGCTGAGTGAGGATGAGCGGCGTAACAGAAACGTGCACGCAAGAGGTGAACTACCTGTGCTCCACCATAACAAACAATACTAACACTTTTTTTCTTATTTCTTTTCAGACTTAACAGTGTAAACTAATTATTTTCCCTCTACAGGTCTGGACAAAGAGACATGTCTGATACCTGTGCCCCCTCAAAAAATGGTTGAATTTGCCCAATCATATAGCCTTCTCACAGAAAACCTCATCCTTACACAACTTACCCTGTACCTGGGCTTCCATAGGTAAAGAGTCATGACAATTTTATAATAGAAATATACACTACTGTTCAAAAGGTTTGGAGTCTCTTATGCTTATCAAGGCTAAAAACAGTAATATTGTGAAAATATTATTATATTATTATAATTTAAAATATATTTTTTTAAATGTAATTTATTCCTGTGATGGCAAAGCTCCAGTCGTCAGTGTCACATGATCCTTCAGAAATCATTCTAATATGCTGATCTGGAGCTCACAAAACATTTCTTATATTTATCAATGTTAAAAACATTTGTACTGCTTAATATTTTTATGCATTTTTTCATAAATCTTTGATGAATAGAAAGTTCAAAAGAACAGCATTTATTTGAAATAGAAATCTTTTGTACAATCTCTTTTAATCAATGTAATACATTCTTGCTGAATAAAAGAATAAAAGTATTAATTTAAATCTATGTATAAAATACATGTAGTTAGGACCAGTTATGAGGATGCAAGGGCTAAAACAGCATTCTGTGGGAAACACACTGATTTGCAGAAAATAAACATATGCTTTAATGGTATTTGTTTGACAGACTTCATGATCAGATGGTGAAGATGAATCAGTCTCTGCACCGGCTCCAGGGGACGTGGCGGGACACACAGCTCAGTGGAGGCCCAGCTGCAGAGCTACGGGAACAGTTTGAACGCCTTATGACAGTCTATCTTTCAACCAAGGCTGCTACCACGCAGCCCGCCATGCTACAAAACTGCCTCAACCTCCAAGCCTCCTGCGCCGCCCTGCTGGTTCAGCTCAGCCTGGGCAACCAGGGCCCTGAACACATCCCTCTCACCTTTCCCTTACCTGCACTGGAGAACAGCCTGCTATGCTTTGTGCCAGGTATCCCTGTTTTTGTTTTCCTTTAGAGTAAACACCTTAGCAGTCATTGCAATTTTTTGAAAACCAAATCTTTTGCCTCTTTCACAGAGTTCTTTGCTGAAAACATGGGAGATTTCTTCATATTCCTCCGCCGCTTTGCTGACGAGGTGTTGGAGTCCTCAGCGGAAAGCTTAGAACATGTCCTGACCTTCATCACTGTGTTCATGGGCAACGTTGATAGGTGTGAGCCGGTGTGATGCTGAGTTTCTCACGCTTTTTGTGCATGCCATGTGGCTTGTTGTTTACTTTAGGTTATTTACTTACAGAATGAAGAATCCTCATTTGCGGGCAAAGCTGGCAGAAGTTCTTGAGGCTGTGATGCCCCATATGGAGACTCTGTCACCTGGCGCTACCCAGCCCATCATGTTCCATCGCCAAAGGGTGTTCAGCTCTTATCGGCATGCACCCCAACTGGCTGAAGCCCTCATTACAGTGTTTGTGGATATAGAGTTCACTGGTCAGTTTCTAAAGTTTTTTTTTCATCTGTTTATTTGATTATTACAGCCTGTATAAGATTTTTTTTTTGTCTATGGCCTATTCCTCAGGTGATCCTCATCAGTTTGAGCAGAAGTTTAATTACAGGAGGCCAATGTATGCCATTCTAAAGTACATGTGGGGAGAAGAGAGTTACAGGGAGAGCATTAAGGTGAGAACCAGGCAGACATTTTATTATTATAAATAATATTTTAGGTTGCTTTGGAATTTTGTTCAACAAGTTGAAAAACTGTTTTTTTTTATTAACTAACATTATCAATGCTTAATAAATGCTGTAAAAAATTATATTGCTCATAGTTTGTTAACTAATGCATTAAGTTATGTTAACAAATAAGACCTTATTGTAAAATTGTTACCAATAAAATAAAATAAAAAATTTCCTCACAGCATCTTGCCGATTATGCCTCTGAAAACCTTGAAGCTATGAATCCGCCACTCTTCCTAAGGTTTCTCAATCTCCTCATGAATGATGCCATCTTCTTACTTGACGAGGCTATACAGGTACTTGTCTGCAAAGGCAGATTGCTTCTGTGTTTTTTGCAAATCCCAACTATTTTCACTGGTGGTAACACATTTTGTTTGTTCAATTTAGCTTGATTGTTTAATTACATTAACATATGTTAACCTCTATACGGTTGATATCGGGAAATATTTAATTGACTGATTAAAGATGTGCCACTCACACGTGCATCTGTTCTTTCCAGTACTTAAGTAAGATCAAAATCCTCCAGCTGGAGAGGGATCGGGGAGAGTGGGACAGTCTGGCCCCTGACGCCCGCAGAGAGAAAGAATCTAGTCTGCAGATGTTTGGACAGCTGGGTCGCTTCCACAACATCATGTCAAATGAGACCATTGGCACCTTGGCTTTTCTCACATCTGGTAAGAGACGTGAAAGAAACCAAATGCACTAAAATATTAACACATCACAGAATTATTATTCATTTTTTTGAGGTTATAAACTACCTGACCAATTTAGACCTGAACAGAAGGGTTTTAAATAATTATTGAGAGAAAAAAATGGCTTTTAGTGTACTAGAGAATACAAAATGACACTGAAACACAGACTTTTAATGTATTTATTTTTCCTTCCAGAGATAAAAGGTCTTTTTGTTCACCCCTTTCTTGCTGAGAGGATCATCTCGATGCTCAACTACTTTTTGCAGCACCTGGTAGGCCCCAAGATGGGCGCCCTGAAGGTGAAAGACTTCAGTGAATTCGACTTCAAGCCCCAGCAGCTAGTGTCGGACATCTGTACTATTTACCTAAATCTGGGGTAGGCTCTTTGTTTACATATTTAACATTTACTCTCAGGCCTGGTTTTAGAGACAGGGCTTAGATTAAGCCAGGAGTAGGCCTTAGTTAAAGTAGGACATTTAAGTAGCTTTTATAAACGTGCCTTAGAAAAAAATATTACTTGTGTGCATCTTGAGACAAAACAATGGCACTGACATTTTAAGATATGTCAGTAAACACTGGAAGTTGCTTTCAGTTAAGACCTCTCAAACATGCATTTTAGTCTGGGACTAGGTTTAAGCCTAGTCTGTGAAACCAGGCATGAATTAATTTATTTATTTGAGAATAATATTAACTAAGTAAACTGTTATGGATGCTTTTTTGACCACAGAGATGAAGAAAATTTCTGCGCCACTGTCCCAAAAGATGGAAGGTCATATTCGCCCATTCTATTCTGCCAAACTGTCCGTGTCCTCAAGAAAATCAACAAGCCTGGCGACATGATTATATCTTTTAGTCTCCTAGCAGATAAAATTAAGGTTAATTTAATCGCTATGCATATTTTTCTTAGATACACACCTTTTTTTAGGAAGTCATGGGTGTTTAAGTGTTAATGGTAATCTTGTTGCTTTTCTGTGTCTCCTTCAGTCCCTTGCAGACAGGCATCAACAAGAGGAGGAGACCTACTCTGATGCTCCGGATGAATTCCTGGATCCCATCATGTCTACCTTGATGCTTGATCCAGTGCTGCTACCTTCTTCAAACGTCACAGTGGACCGTTCAACAATAGCACGACACTTACTAAGGTGAGCCATGTATACAACATTACGGACAGCTAATTGAGTTATTTTAGTATTATTTATATATTATTATAGTATTTATTGCTATTTTGAATTAGCTTTTATAATTTTTATTTTAGTTTTAATTGTTAGTAATTTTATGTTCTTTTGTCTTTTTTTATTAGTTGTAAAAAAAATATATTTATATATATAATTTTTTAATTTTTGTTTTAGTCATTTTAGTATTTAGTATTTGTAGTATCATTTTTTTGTTTTTTTATGTTTAAGTTTTTCTATCTAATATTTGTATTTTATTTATTTAAGCTTTACAGAAAACAGTTTTAATAGTTTTAGTTGAAGTTAACAATGTAAACACTGCTATTTGATTAGGTAAAAGTCTAATACCAGTGTTGGTCTTGTCTTTTTTTCTGCTCTAGTGACCAGACAGACCCTTTCAACCGCAGTCCACTCACCATGGACCAGATCAGGCCTAATGAAGAGCTCAGGCAACAGATCATGAAGTGGCTTGCTGATCATAAGCCAAGCAACCAGCAAATGGGACCCAGTGGCTAAACCACATTACTCCCTTCCCCCAGCACCCAGGCATGCTCTGTATGACTAAGCCATTCAGATGTTTCTGGCCTCTCTCATACGCTTTTAAACAAGAAAATCTAACCACATTTGGAGGTGCACGTCTGAATTTATGGTGTTGGTGTGCTCCTCAAAGGTCAAATGCAAATCTCCAAATGCCATATCACTGTAGCATATTCGGCTATCTGTTCTCTCAAACTTCTCTGACGCTCGAGGTCTCTGTAGACAGAACTCAAACTTTTGCATTTTGCCTTTCCAAGCTGTTCACTGTGGGAAATGAAACTTGGGTTTATAGACAGATGGCGACATGTATAAGGTTTGCCTGTTCAATGCATTTGCCCTACCTCTGACTTAATTCATATGTATGCAATATTTTATATGCATTGCTTATTTGTTAACTTTTTAAGTTAGAATATAAGCAGTGTACCTCATTTGATATTAAGGAAGAAGGAGTTAGGGATAATGTTGGCTGCAAAAGAGATTAAAACTAGCATAGAATATTTTGCTAAAATCATCAGCATTATATTCCACAGAGTTTCAGTTTCGTAGCTGTAGCAATTGGTTTTAAAGGCATGTGTGTTCCATAATACGGCAGTCACATGTCAGATTCCTTTTGGGCTGGTCAGGAACTCTACCATTTGTCAAAATGTTTTTGTTCATTACAAACATTTTATGCTTAACTCAAGAAGCATTTGCTATAATATGCACTTTTATGATACTCATTAAGAATATTGAGCTCTTGTTGAAATGTTTGGAAATACCCCTGTACATTTTTCAAGAATCCATTTAGTCTTTTAACAGTGCAATATGTCCTGAGTAATGACTTGTTTGACTGCTGAGTCAGCCCTATGACCTCCTCTCATGCAGAGTGACATCATGTCCTTTTGTTAACAGTTGCAAAACTGCATGCTTTGGGTGGATGGACCTTGCTACTGACATTTGTCTTAAAAGACGACATTGATAGGACACTGTGTGGCTTCAGTTGTGGGAGAGTTGCATTGGATTTACCCGTTAAGTTATGTAGGGTATATCTGCATTTTGATTTTCACTGAATTGTTTATTTCAGTGAGTTAGTTGGTTTTAAGTCTTTCTAAATTCTCTGTTCCCTCATACGCTCAAGACCTCATCCAATCAATAAATCTGACCCCATGAATTCTCAAAGGAAACAGAATACTTTAAGGCCTGTTGTGATATTTCTGTCTGTTGAGCTGTGCATATGCACTCATTTGTATCTTTTAATCATAATTAAATAACTTGAACTGAACTTGAGTTAATAGCATTATAGGCGGTAGTCATATAATGTACATGCTAACATGTCCCTCTTGAATATAGAACAACCAGACTTTCTACAGTGGTATTAGATGAATGATTCTGTCAACTGAATAAATTGAACTGCCCCAAATAACAGCATGCTTTACTGATGTTAATTTTATTTTTTGGCAACTTTTATAAATCATATATTAATTGTTCTTATGGCTTGTTTATCGCAATAAAATAAAATATTAAAAAAATCTATGCATTGTAATTAAAATTTCCAAAATAAAAAGCAGTGATGTGTAAATTATTTTTAATCTTTTTAAAACTAGAAAGACTTTAAGAGATTTATTATAATTTTGTGTTTGTGGTTCTTTAAAATTCACACATTTTACAAGTCCAAAAAGTGTAACCTCTATCTCAGGGGGGTGCTATCAAAACATTACTGTTTGAGCAGCCTGACAGGGCTACATTGCTTCAACCAATGGCGTGAGTTCAGGGCGGGGCTATTTGTTCCCCTGACCAATAGCAGATGGGGGCGTGTTCAGAGAAACCTGTGTGAAAACAGTCACTATTTTTGCAATTCCGTTTGGTGACGGTAGGGGTGCTGAAATTACACACAAGTGTGAGTTGCACGCAATTAAGTGTAATTTCTGCAATCCATAAAAGTGTAATTTCTGCAATCCATAAATGCTTAAAACTTAATTATTTTTTTCTTAAAGACTAATCTCAAACATAAAGGCCTATATTAGGAGTGTAAGGAATTTTACTAAGCAGTGTTGCTGTGCCTGATGTAGTTTCTATCGCCGGCGAACCTGCGTAAAAACATCACTGAGCGAGCGTAGTCTGCGCTGGGATCTCGTCGGGGTCCTCGGTACCACAACCCCGAAACATGGATAATCCATTCTGACCGCTAGACTAGAGCCGCCGTGTGCTGAGATCGCTCGTTCGGGGCTACGCCCACACTGAGCTCCTGATCCTAGGGCAGGCAGGCAGAGTGTAAAATGGCGCACAGCTGTCGGTGGCGGTTCCCTGCTCGGCCCGGAGGGAGCAGCAGCTCGGGCACCGGGAGAAAAGCGGGCCGAATTCGAGTCAATGCTTCCCTCCCAAACAGCGCGGGGACTAATCCGAACGCGAACGGGCTCGGGCCCGGTTTCGACGCTGCGTTGCAAGTGTCCGCTGCCATCAGCAGCAACCTGCAGAAATTTCGGGATGTTTTGGGGGAGTCGAGCGGCTCCAGCAGCGGGGAGGTAAGCGGGACCCTGGCTAAAGCGTTAGCCTCGTTCATGATCAATGCAGGAATTACAAATAACTCCGCGGCTGTGTAGCAGCTCTAAGTTGCTCAGTGAGGAGAGTGAGTGAGTGAGTGCGTGTGCTAGTTATTTTGCTGCGCAGCAGACACATGCCTCCATCCATGTGCTGTTTTTCTCACTATGGGACCACTGACAGGCTAAACTGCTAGCTAGCCCACATCAAAACACGCACTTATTCATAACTAATGACTGGTGTTGGTGTGCTTCTGTAGTCTATATGCCTATGTTGAGGCGGTCGAGCATCATATTTTGGGACCCTGAGGAGTTTACTGCCATTTTTGACAGGATGGAGATGTGAAGCTAGATAACTGTAGGCTGCTTTGGGTTGAACAATTTAACTCGGAGTTCCGTGCTTTTCATGTGACACCGCTTTTTTGATTTAAACACTATGAAAGCACTTTTTAAGCTAAAAAGAACAGAAAATACACAGATTAACTGCCAAAAATTAAGTCTAAAAGAGCTAAAAGTCATAAAAGGATTAAGTTTAAAGATATTCAACAGCTTTCAGTTACTCTGGTCATTTTAAACGACGTTTTTCACTCCATAAATAGATTAAATTATACCTTTGATGACTCTATATTGGATTTTCAAGTTAGCTCGCCGTATATCTTTCACCAAAACACAGCTTAGATCTAAAGACTGGTGGCGTATAACGGAATTTCCTCATTTAGAGAAATAAACTGGTTAGGATGTTTCAATAAGCATAAACGAGCAGATTTTAACAGGGCTGAACACCTGGTACCAGTTGGTTGTTGTTGTCTCGAGCATTTAGCGATAGCACGCAGAGTGCATCTATCCCAGCTGTAGTCTGACTGGAATTTAAACTTCATTTTAAAGTGTTGACCTACACGAAAGGGTAGTTTGAGCTCAGAAGATGTTATGTTCTGTTTCTAAAACTACTGTGGCCGTGCATGTGTGCACTTCTGATATTATTTTGTCCAGCTATACATTGCCCTCTAGCTTGGGTTGAGAAACGGATGATGCTAGTAGCAGTAAACAGTGTTGCTTTTAAAAATATGCAGCCTGGCTTGTTTTTGTAGCGGAGGGTGGGCCATATATTAACAAATCGTTAATTTTGTTGCAAAAGTGTGCAGTGTGTTATTTTAAACCTCTTCTGTTTGATCTCCTTCACCCTCGAGAGGAGGCTGGCTAACGTGTTAGCCTGTTAGCATCCGCTGATGCACGGGAAAATGGGAGGTGGACATGTTTTTTTATTTCCCTCTCAGATATTGCGTAGTAGCAGTACGCATTTGGAAAAAATGTCATTTCTAACCGGAATCAAGAGATTCCTTTGCAAAACATCGCCGAGGCTACAAGGACCATATGTTTAGTCAAAGACACGCCAAATGCAGTTTTGAGCGGTGCAAACGGCGGCTGCAATAAAAAGCAGCGTTTGACGGAGGTTGTTATGTGTGGGGGTGTGTACTGTGACAAACTACCATCTTCCTTTCTCAGTAGTAGAGCGCTGCGCATCGGAAACGCGGGGAGATCGAAACGAGAGCTGGCGCGAATCAGAAACACGCACATAGCGTGCTTGATTTTGTTTCGCCTACGGGAAATTTTGCGTTTGAAAACGTGGCGCAGATTTAAGAGAGTGGGTATGTGGTTATTAGACATGGTGAATTCAGGCGCACGCGTGTGTGTATACAGTCTATTCGCCATATTTAATTAATTTTATATAAAATTAAGATAAAATACGTAGGTCTTGTACTTATTGCTTCAGTCTGTTTTGTGTGTTGTGGTTTATTTGCCATGGTAAATCACACTGAACATGTTGATGGTACATAATAAAAATGATTCCACATCATTTCCTGGTTCATTTGGGAACATTTTATTGATAAGACATTTTTTAAAATGTTTGGTACAGAAAATTAACTCTGAAATCAAAATATCTAAATCTGCTACAGAATATTAATTTGCATCATAAATCACAAATCTTTTTCAAAAATGTAAAGAAATCAAAAATAAATAAATTAAAAACTATATTTAGAGCTTATGTTGTGCACTAATACATGTGATAATGTGATAACGCCCAAACACTTTGTCAGCAAAGATATCCTTGAAAAGTACCCTTTATCGAAAAGAGAAACTGAATTTCTGAACATGCAAACTTCATAAAACCTGACAAAAGGCTTCTCTACACCTTCATACACACATTTTTTTTATGTACAGTTCATGTCATTTTAAATAAGATTACTAAAGCAAATAATTTTACCTTTTTCGTGTGCTCCTGTGACCATGTGTCAGAAAAGGTTGGGGCTAGAAGGTACATCCATGGCCAGATTGTCTTACTGGGCATGCACACATCAATATTGCGTCATTTATGTCACGCTGAACAACAGTTAATTACTGTATTTGCATTATTGTAAGGGTAGGTTTAGGGTTGGGGTAAGTGTAGACGTTATTAAAACACAATCTGATAAGTAGCAAATTTATTTGTTATTTTATGGCGAGATTTTGCTTCACTTCCGTCCGTAGCTGTATCCCTTCTAGCCACAACTGTCAGAAAAGGAAGTCCAGCATTCAAATGGTCCTTGAAAGTGACTCCCACACCTTATTGGACTGTTCTTTGATAACTTTTTTTGACCTACTTTTTCTAATTGGTTACAATTATTCAAAGAAACATGTACTGAACATGGGGCTTAAGAAAACACAGGGCAACGCTGTGCTGTAAAGGGTTAAAATGTGTGTTGAAAACAATTGTTTTTATAAGCTTTAATAAAAGTTGAATAGCTTGCTCCTCTAACCAGTAGCAGCCAAAAGGCTATTTAAGCAACATTGTGCTGTTTTTTTCTTTTTTTTTCTTTCATTGAATATCCTGATTCATTCATAAATATGCCTCAGTATGGATGTAAACAAGTTTGTGAATGTCAATTTATGTTGACTTGTAAAAATAGCAACCAAACCATACATTTTCTTTCCAGTGCTTTTATTGTGTGCATTTGTTGCAGTTCAGTATGCTTTAATACACACTTGGAGCCTTTTTGAAGAGTGCTCAATTCAAACATGAATCCATTTGTGAAATGTATAAGTAGTATACAAACCAGACAGACGGCTAAAATCCCAGCGGAGCTTGCAGCTCATGCGAGTTGCGGACACAGCATTGTAGTTTCATTCAGAGGGGATGTTGTGCCTGGGTAGGATTGTTCTGGTTCATCGCAGCCCGCTGAGCTCACAGAGCAGCCTAAGGCCAGCAGCATGCTCAGTAAACAGAAGCATGCCACCCCTCCTTCCTATCAGACCCAAATCCAACAGCACGGGCCCACAGGGCCCCAATAGGATTTCACTTCTGATGGCTGCCTTTTAGACTACTTCATTAACCCGTTTGGATGGCTTAAAATGTTTACATAGAGGTAATACGTCTGTGTGATTTTCTTGCTGCTCCAGAAATCGCAGCTTGCTTTCGCTTTGATCTTCCAAACCATATTTTCATCTAAATCTAAAGTGCAAATACAAGTCCGTGGCTGTTTGCTAGACAACTGTTACTTTCAGGAGGTGTCCTGTTTAAGTCTCCATTCATCGGTTTCTTTGTGAGTGACGCCATTTGGCTTGCCTTTTAATGTCCAGAGTAAAGCCCCGCTTACAGAAGCAGAATGAGGATCAATATCAAGGCCTCATACAAAAGTGCAGTTGAATGGATACAGCAAATGAATGCTTTGCTCCGCTGCTTTCTAATGAATGGCGTGGCCTATACGGAGGGAAGAAGTCCAGCAGGTGTTTAGCCTATTTATCTGGAGAGGGCCCTGTCCCCTAGACAGCGTGTGGATCATAGCAGGAAGCTTTGTGTTTGCTTTTATTCCAGCCTTTAAGGAGTGCAGGCAGCTGAAAGAGCACAGACGTGGATATCAAAGGGTGAAGAGCAAGCCCTCCTCCCCCTGGGACAGCACTGGGAGGGAATTAGACACAGGCCGTCCCATCCATGGCTTTATTCCGCTTTTGTAGGCGGGCAGAGGGGGTTTCGCCCTCGCTTTTTGCTCTGGGGGGGAGCAGCAGCAGCCATTGAACGCATGGAGCAATTCTCTCCAAATTTATGTCCCTCATTACACCTTGCAGGAGGCACATCTTTGTTTTTATCTTAAAGCCATGGCTCCTCATTAGCGTGGGTGTGAGGTGTTGGAACATGTTGTTTCAGAAACTCAGTTTTGGGTGCTTTGAATGTGGGTGCATGAACAACATCAGAGCATTAGATTGCATTTCATGAAGGGAAATTTCTCCTGATGCCTTTTGTGTTTTGAAAGTATTTTGAGAGGCTTAAATAATCGTAGCTGCAAACTACCGGGGTTCCCCACAAGTTTCGTTTGATCGGGGGTTTTGAAACAACCTAAACGATTTCTCATATGTGACCACGTAAAGTGCTCTCTTTTTTTTTTTAGTCACATGTCCAGACAGGTTTCTTTTGCTATGAGTTGTCCTGGGTTTGTCCATTTTGGCCGTAAGCTGAGAATGCCATCAGTCTGACCCCGATTTAATGTTTTATGCATTGCGTTTATCTTTTATACAGGCATTTTTGAGGGAATCTGATGCCTCAGCAGTTGTCAAAACTTCACATTGTTTAGAAAATGGTGATTCAGTGAATTTATGAAAGGCCTTACTATCACATATCCCCGGGCTTAGAGATGATAATCAGTTACATGTCTTGATGTGGATATGTTGGCTTACTGTGATTATAGGGGTGTGTGTGTGTGTGTGTGTGTGTGTGTGTGTGTTTGGTATCATTGGCCACACACACAGTAGTGCAATTATGTCCCGCTCTGGGGAGGGAGAGTTGCCAGGTTGCAGTGCGCTTGCCAGTTTATGCCCAGTTTCTTAAGTGAACTGTAGATGCCATGTTGAGCAACTTTCCTGGGTTTGTGACCATCTGCTCAGAACAGGATGTAATGAGTTTATGTAAACAAATAGTCTTGTTTGCTTACCTTTTATTTACGGGAACTCTGAAGTGGCACAAACAACTGCTTTTATCTGCTCTTTTTAGAAGGGAGGATGTTGATTTGATCCTGTCCCTCTGCTGTGCATATTCACATGTTTGGTGTTTTGATGATCACCCTTTTCACAACCAGACATGCTTAAAACCCAGTGGCCCTAAAAAGTTTTTAAAATGTAAAACCAAGCAGCATCAGCAAACAAACGGTTGTAGGAACTTTTTACAGTTAATTACTTTTAACCAGCTGGTTTCAAACTAGTAATTTAGTCACTTTTATTAAAAAAAAAACAAAAACGCACATATTATTTTATTATTATTATTTATTTTACATAAATATAGCAGTTCTATATTACTATTGATAATTATTATTTTTTTTACTTAAAGTGCCTTTTCTTTAAAATAAACATAAAAATTTTGTTCAAAATAAAGCTATTCTTTAAAGTCTATTTATTTTTAGAAATATAGCACTTTTCTATTAACTATTATTTGTATTTTTGCTTAGTGATATTTCTTTCGAATTTGCTGTTCAAAATAAAGACCAAGTTTTTTATTCTATATTTTTTTAAAAGTCAGTTTATTTTATTGAAATGTAGCACTTTACTATTATTATTGTTGTTGTTGTTGTTGTTGTTGTTCATTCATTTTGTTTTTTAAAAATGTGGTTTAAATGTCCAAATTCTTTTCTTTCTTTTTAAATTTTTTTTAAGGGCTATAGTTACGTTTTAGATTTTTGCAAAACTGTTTGTGGAATAGAGAAGGGGGAACATTAATGAAGAAAACAGAGAATAACAAACAAGTGTTTTTGTGTCACCCTCTCCGCCACCACTATCTCTCCTCCCCCATCCTGCACTTGCAGCAGGTGCTCGGGTGCCTTGGCCGAGCCGTGTGTCACTTTCTCGAGCCCAGTATCGCCGTTCCCCCCCTCCGTCTCAGCCGTGGGTGTTGATTGAGCAGCTCCGTCGGAGTGGATAGTCAGAGAACTTGTAGTGTGTGGGTGGGTTGTTTAGATTAGCTTTTCATGTGCTTGTCAGCCACCGGGCCTCTTCATCACGCTGCATCTTCGCCCCATGCCTTTATGGTCAGAATGATGCTCAGTACCTTGTTTCTCCCACCCTGCATCCCTCCGTCCCTCCTCCCTTTCCTCTTGTCTAGGGATGTTGTTTACATCTTGCAGTGTGCCTTGCGCACAAGGTGGAGGAGGGTGGGTGTGTGTGTGTGTGTGTGTGTGTGTGTGTGCCTGTGTGTGTGCACGAGCATGCTTTTGAGTGCCTGAGGCAGAGTCGTGCTGTCATTGAGAGCTACTCGTGGTGTCACACTGACTTTGAGCTCCACTGCTCGCAGCTCTCTAGTACTCTATCACCTTCGGCTCAACAGTAAAGCTGCAATAAAGTCATTGTAGCTCTAAGAGCCTACATCCAAAAGAGCTGGAGGACAAAAATTAGACTAACGAATTCACTATCAATAAATGTTCACTGTAAACATTATCTCTGCAGAGTTGTGTATTATTTCAGTCTTATCTGAATCAGGTCTTCATTTTCATTTTGATTTTTACTGGTCTTTTACCCATCGATGATTGGATATGAGAAAAATGCTCAATTAAGACCGATCATCTAATAACACACACTCTCATTTAATTTTGGTCTGCTTCCCATAAGAAATTTGTCACCATATGTTGAAATTAAAGCTGAATGGGGATTTGTTAGTGAGATTAGACTTGTATGTGTGCAGTCTCCAGCGGCATCTGTTCTACAAACTGGACCGAAGGGAATTTAGCTGCAGCCCCACATGCTGCTATAAATAAAGAATATGAAATGAAACGCCCCCTAAGGCTTGAAAATCAACACAATAGGCTGTTTAAGGAACTTGCAGACATTAATCATCTTTTGAGAGGTAGAGCCTAGTGCATAGTGAAATGATGTCAGTGCTTGTTCAGTGTAATGAAGACCCATTTACTCTCTGTAATAGTAGTATCAGTACTGTAACGTAGCAAACTATAAGCAAATGGTTTAGCACATAGGGCTGTTGCGGTGATGGAATTTTGAGTGGCTCAATATCGTGACGTGATATCACAATTTGCTGTATAAATAAGTGTTACGATGTGGTCAGCAAGCACAAAGACGAATGAGATTCAAAAACAAAATGGCCTTTATTAGTAATCCAAACACTCGGTAATCCAAAATGAACAGGCAGGAGAATAACGCAAACCACACCATGAATAAAACAGAACTGACCAAGAACAACTGAATCATAGGGGTAGAACAAAGGAAGCTAAATTAGACACAGGTGAAACTAATATGTAACTATTGAAACAAACGAGGACATAAGCAGTAACTAATGAAATCAAAACAAAACAGAATGGGGAAACGGGAGCTAAACGAAACAGAACAGAATGTCAAAATAACAGTCCACATAACAGAACATAAACCTGACGCTAAGCTTGTTGGGCTATTGTTATATGTATAACAGTTAGTTACGGTCTTCGAATCTGACTGGACGAGATGCTTTTCAAGACTTCTGATATTTCATCAGTATTAGCACTGGGACTTGTTTCTGCACGTTCTGGACAGGCTAGACATGACTGCGTGCAGGTTACATTTACGCCAGTAGGTGGCGGCAAGGGACTGTCTGAGTGAGTCATTAAACGTTTCATTAATTAACGAATAACCAATGAAAGAATTTGTTGAAATAATTTTAACTTTGAGCGCACTTTACAAGACTCAACCGATGACCAATGCATCGCTGGGGTAATGCTTAAGCTAATGCTTCACTTCATAGAGATCAGTGGCATTGATTAAATGCATTGTCTAGTGCTGACTCCATTTCAGTTGCGCCTGTTGCCAGCTTGTCAACATCGCAGTATTACAGTCACTCTTGTCTGATGGTTGGTTGAAATTGTTAAATACATTTATTAATTTCCATATTAATTTAAATTTCTGTAGTTTCATTTTCTCTTTCTGTTGTGTGTAAATATAATCCCCTTCAGACCATCAGTGCTACAGCCATACACATGCGGATAGACGTCTTTTGGCCATTGCCACATTTTTATATGAGCGTTCTGCTGTGTTGAAACTAGCATGTTTAAAATGTCTTGTAAACGCTGCTCTTTCCCATTTAATTCCTCTCCATCTAGATGTTTTTGAATGCAAAAAACTATTTTCATTTTCAACCAAAATACGACATCTGTCTGACATTAGAAGTTGACGTCAATCTGACGTTGGGTTCTGACGTCAACCTGATTTTCATTTTCAACCAAAAATGCAACGTCTGTCCAACGTCAATCTGACGTTATATTGACCTCTGGTGCCTGCTGGGACACATCTGGTTTAAATTCCTTCCTTTGTCAAATACAGGACTGCCTGGTTAACAACTTGATTATTATTGTTCTTCTAAGGATACTTTTTTTTTTTTCGACTTCTCGGGCACTTTTGGGGCCCTTACCATGCTCGAAAACTCTTGAAACTTTGCACACACGTCAGAATCTGCGGCCATCAGGGTCGGGCCATAGCTGGTACCCGGGTGTGGCAGGGGGGCTTGACAGCGCCCCCTTAAGCTGGGTCGGAAAACTTGGTCCATATATCAAACCCACTTGCACGTAGATGTATGAAACTGGGTACACATGTAGATCTCATCGGGCCGAACAAGTTATACGTCAGCCCAACAGGAAGTCGGCTATTATGGGTTGTTCGGAAAACGAATGCTTTGGAGTTTGATATACTCCTAGGCGATTCACCCGATCAGTGCCAAACTCGGTCAGCATGAAGTCAAGACATTGAGGATGCTAAATTGCGAGCAGATTTTTGGTTTGCAATGGTTTGGCCGTGGCGAGGAGACAAATTTATGGCGAGAAAAGGGAAACAGGAAGTGTGTTATAACTTCTGCATACATTAATTCATTTTGATGAAACTTCAGCTGTGTGTTCGTTGTAAGAGGCCGATCACATGGATGTGACTATTGTGAATCAAACTTATAGCGCCACCAACTGGCAGCACGAAGTGTCATTTTCAAAATGCTTTGAAATCACCATCTTATTTTTACCCTATTTGCTTCAAACTTCATCAGTATCATGTCAAAACATAGATGTAAACCTGGTAAGCACTTCTTGATATTGTAAATATTATTGCCATGGCAACACATCAAACTATGATATTCTTTTTCAATGCTTTTGAGACTCTTACAATGCTTCAAATTGCATGAAACTCGACACACACATCAGAGATGCCGTCCAGTAGATACGGGCAAAGACTTAAAAATGGGCGTGGTGAAGGGGCTCAGTACCGCCATCTTTTGACAAAAGTGGGGGGGTTAGTTTTATCTACAGTCACCAAACTCGGTATATATATTGTTCTCTTTGAGCTGGACAACTTTCTAATTTACAGTCATTAGCTCCGACCAACAGGAAATCAGATCTTTAGGGCCCGAGGTGTGAGGACCCTATTGTAATTGCTCAGCCTATTATTCTTCTTCTCCAAAATTAATCACATTTTTGAGGGCCTAAACATGCTCAAACTCATGAGACTTTGCGCACGCATCAGAAGTGGTGACAATTTACATCTGATATGGGTTTCAGAATTAGGCGGGGGAAAATGGTTCGATAGCGCCACCTACAAAATTTCAATTAAGCACCATTCGTGCTACTTTTCATGTATGAGTATGAAAATTCGGTAGACGCATTTAACAGCCCAATACCTACAAAAAAGTCCCTGGGTGCCAAATCTGAAAACCCAACAGGAAGTGAGATATTTTGAATTTTCTCTGCAATATTGTTGCAAATTTTGCCATTTCCAGACGTTGTACTTTAATGAACTCCTCCTGGAGATTTAATCAGATCAACATCATATTTGCACAGTCTAATCTAAAGGCCTTTGCGATGTTAAATTGTGAAGATCTCGTGTCCGTGGCGGCCTGACAAAGTGCGATCTTACAACAACTGCCTGTTTCATGGTGAAACAGGCAGTTGTTGTAACTCGGGCATACAATGTCCGATCTGCCCCAAACTTCACATGTTTTATTAGAGTCCTGGCCTGAACACATCTACATGTCAATATTCAGTTACAGTTATAGCGCCACCTGCGGACAAAAGGAAAATCCTTGTTTTACACTGTGATTAACTCCTCCTAGAGATTTGTCCAGATCAACATCATATTTGGTCAGTCTAATCTAAAGGCCTTGGTGATGTTAAATTGAGAAGATCTTGAGTTTTCCATGAAGGGCGTGTCAGTGACGGCCTGACAAAGTCTGCTGTTTCGTCATGAAAGAGGAAGTTGTTGTAAATCAGTCATACAATGTCCGATCTGCCCCAAACCTCACATGTTTGATAAGAGTCCTGGCCTGAAGACATCTACATGCCAATAGTCATAGCGTCAGTTAGTCATATTTTGAATAATCAGGCTCTGAGTTTTTATAAACTCCTCGTAGGAGATGCATGGAATCGACACCAAACTCGGTCAACATGAAACAAAGACACTGAAGATGCTATATTGAGAACGATTATAGGATATCTCACACGGTGCTGCTATGGCGAGGGATTAAAGTAATGACAAAAAGGGAAACCGAAATTGTCTCATATCTTGTAAAATCATTGTTTGATTTAAATTAAATTAAGATTGTATGTTCGGTAATTTGACCTGGATGAATTTAAAATGAATGTACTATTTTTCAGATCAATATTTATTTCTTTAAAATATTTCTTCTAAATTTCTCACTCTCTCTCTCTCTGTCGCTCCTTCCCCTCCCCCCATCTCTCACTCTCTCAGGCTCACTCTCTGTGTGTGTGTGTGTGAGTGTGTGTGTTTGTCTCACTTTCTCTTGATGATGATAATTTAACCCTTTCATATCATAGGCTATCACAAATAACTATAACTTTAGTGTGAAAAATAAGTAAAAAAAACAAAATCTATATACAGATACCTTGAATTAAATACTGGCCTTCTGGACTTACAACATTTTGAGCTGCAAAAGATAACTTTGCACATATTTGAAAGTGACCTATTATATCCTATGACATTAAAAATCATCTATATTTAAATGACATCATGGGTGTGGCTTGTGGTCATAGTGGCACCAGCTCCTGCGGTAAATGTGGCATATTCGAGCGATTTTTAAAATATTCTCCTGTTTAAATGCATATTGCCTGTCGTGCACAGTTGCCCTGAAGCCACCGGGGTGGCGGTGCCACCGGCTTGGGCCCGTCATCGCTGCTCGCAGCTTTAATTTGATTTTGAAAACGCCATTTTTCGTTTCTATTTCAGAAGTCTTAGTTACAGGGAAATCCTTTTGATGCGCTCCCAGTTTCAGTTAGGCCCATAAAATCCTTCTAAATGCTCTGTGAAACTCTCCTCTACACATACAGACAATTAGAGTACACTTTCTCTCAGTGTGTGTCCTTGTGAGTACAACTTAATTCACACCAAGGACACTTCAATGACTGAGACATTTTTATCACAACATAAAACACAGCGTGCCCAGCTGCAAAGCAGACAGTAATTACAGTAATCATCTGCACTGTAAGCTTGTTGAAAAATCTGATAAATGTGGGAAATGTGGCTGACTTAAAGGGATATGGAGCGTTTAAGTTGACTCAAAAATGGAATTGGAATTATGGCTTACCTAAAATGTTGTGACAGAATTAGATCAGGAAGGCAAGAGCCCAAATGGGCCATGTAATCAGCATTCCTCCCTGTATCCCTCATGTCAGGTGTGAGATAAGCACAGGGCTATCATAAAAGCCTGGAGCTTTATAAAATCCTATCATAGGACGTCTGCAAATCTTAGCCTGTTTGATTGACAGAGGTGGAGCAGTTGTCAGGAGATACGGCCATTGCAACTGATGTCCTAACAGTGAGATCAGCGTTGATGTCATGCAACCTAGCAACATCTCAGTATGAGGTGCCATCACAGATGTGCTTGTTACTTTCTCAAGTTGTCGGAAGAACATAGAAATTGGTTTGCCTACTTTTGAGCAATTAAAAGTCTGTTGTTTTGGGCAACCCGGCAAGTAGATGGCAGGCTGAAAAGGGATTTTTTTTTTATTATTTTTTTTTATCTCAACCAAATCTATTGTTTTTGTACAACCAAATCTCACAAAAAAGGTTTGCACTGGATTTCTGGATTCAGATGAATGGTCTCTTAATTCATTAGGGTTACAGAGCTTGATCTGTCTGTGATGATGACAGGGTCATTTAATGCATTATTGCATTTTTATTATAAGGATCATGTTAAGGCTCCAGAGCTATCAGCAACTGTAACATGGTTTAAGAATGAGAATTGCTAACATAATGAGTGGTCTCTTGGCATTTTCTCAGTCACGAGACCGGAATGTAGCAACTCTTTATGACTCTTTAGATAATAGGCACTTTGGTTTTGTGGACACAAATAAAAAAAAAAAAAAAAATCTTCCGGTTGAATCACATAAACTGATGCCCCTGAACCACTGAGTTCATCTCTCTCTCTCTCTCTCTCTCTCTCTCTCTCTCTCTCTCTCTCTCTCTCTCTCTCTCTCTCTCTCTCTCTCTCTCTCTCTCTCTCTCTCTCTCTCTCTCTCTCTCTCTCTCTCTCTCTCTCTCTCATTCATTTTCTTTCTCTTTTTTTTAAATTTTTTTTTATTTTCTTTTCTTTAGGAGGAATTTGGAGGCTTTACCACAGTCAGTGACAACAGAAGAATACACAGCCCAGGAAGGACGTCAATAGGTAAAGTATCTCTTACATCTCTTAATTGTGTATTCTTTAGGGGTGTAATGATGCACTCATGTCACGATTTGTCAAAATAAAGAAAAGTTTTTTTATTTTATTTTATTTTATTTTTTTTTAAATTATTATCAGGACCCACAAATATCCCCCAAAAGCATTGATACATTAGATTCAACATTATATATAGTAGTTTAATGTGGTAATGTCACTGAAACTCCATAAACTTAATTTTTTTTTTAAAATTTTTCCTCACACAGTACTCTCGCTTTCAATGCAGGCATTCATTGGATCTCTTACACAGACAAGCCTTGGATTTGGATTAGACCAGTCGACTGATTATTTTTACGATGCCTTTATGACATTGGTTATGTCTGTGCACGTATGCAGCCAGTACAAAAATCCCGTGTGTATATTAGATCTGTGTACTAAAGTGAAAGCAGTGTAATATACAGTATATACTGCTATATCTACTGTTAATATGTATCAAACAACAAAAGATAAACAGAAAATCACTCACTGCTCTTGACTGAATTAACTTTAGTAGCTCAAGTAAGAATACATTTCTTACTTGAATACTGCTGTTAAATGCTCTGGTAAGGAGATAAACATGGTGGACTGTGTACAGCTCTCTGAGGGCGGGGTCTATTCTAATTTGGCAGTGTCCATCAACACTTGTGGGTGGGGCCTGTGAAATGTGACATCACTTTGCCAGGAATCTGCAAACGGCTTGTTCTGAGACACTGCTTATGATTTATGGGGATAAACAAAAAAGGAGTGGGTGGATTTGTACCATTTATAGGGTGGTTGTGTACACACACTGCCAATACACATTTATGTTCAAACACCATGTAAAAGTAAATTTTGCATAATAGGTGCCCTTTAAGTTTTAGAGGAATGGACTTCTGGAGGCATAGAAATCTCTCAGGTTTCATAAAATATCTTCATTTGTATTTGGAAGTTGAACAAAAATATTTTAGGTTTGAAACGACATGAGGGCGAGTACATGATGACAGAATTTACATTTTTGGATGATTTATACCGTATAAATACAGTAAGCTGAGCCTTGGATAAAACTAACGTTATAACGAATCATATCGTTTAAATCAACGATACATGTCGTTGCATTTTTATATCGCTATATCTCTATATAACG
This sequence comes from Coreius guichenoti, assembly GCA_039654105.1. Taxonomy (NCBI): domain Eukaryota; kingdom Metazoa; phylum Chordata; class Actinopteri; order Cypriniformes; family Gobionidae; genus Coreius; species Coreius guichenoti. The sequence continues at coordinate 26,011,277 of CM077174.1, forward strand.
ATGTATCGTTACACCCCTAGTATTCTTTCTCCAAGTGTGTTGTAAAATCATTTTAATTGAATAAATTTTATTGGGACTTTGTAAGGTCTAACTTGCTATTTTGCTCAATTGTAATGGAGTTAGACCTTTTGTAAGTTAGACCTTTGTAAGGTCTTTGTAAGGCCTTTGTAAGGTCTAACTTGCTATTTTGCTCAATTGTAATGGAGATGCATTTAAATGCAAGAAATATAGTGCTTGTTAATGGAGTGTTTCTCTTTCTGTCAGGTGCTGTCACACCCGAAAAGAAGCCCAGAGGACGTCCTCCTAGGGCTCTGGCTGCACAAAGGTTTGGCACTGGTATTGAGACAGCTCCTTTGCCTGTCACCACAGCTCCTACAGGGAAGGTAAAACGACCACCAGGGAGGCCTCCTGGCACTGGAGAAAAAAAAAGAGGCCGCCCTCCTGCTTCTGCCAGCCAGAGGAGCTGGCAACAGAGCGGCCATGCACTGCCTGAAGATGGTAATGGCACAGCGTTGGAGTGCAGCTCCAGTCCTGCACATCACAAGGACAGTGTGGAGGACGAAGACAAGGAGAAAAGGCAAACTCCGCTTGGGTCTGGGCACCATCAGGGATCTGAGGCTAAGCTTCACAAAATCAGCCGAGAGTCCAAGGTGACCAAACTGAAAAGACTACGGGATGTCAAACTGAGCCCTCTGAAGTCTAAGCTGAAGGCCATTGTGGAGAAGAGTGTCCCAGGTGTGCAAAGACGGAGACGGGGCAGGCCGCCTTCTGCCGAGCGCCTCAAAGCTGAGGCTGCTGCCGCTGCTGCTCAGGCTGCTAATGCCTCCTCTGCCCAGGAGATGTCCACCACAGCATCTGGGACTGCCAAACATAAGGCCTTCAGGGATCGTCGGGTACAAGATTTGGGTGCCTGCTCTCCACATGATCTTAAGCTAAGGGCTTCTCATCCTGCTGATGAACGCACTAGCCCAGATCCCCATGACTCCTCTACAACAGTCAACCCAATGACTCCAACTAAACTCGGGAGGCCGTTAGGGTTACGTCAAAGCCCTCGCCATATCAAACCTGTGCGGGTCGTCCCTCCCTCCAAACGCACTGATGCCACTATTGCAAAGCAGCTGCTGCAGCGGGCAAAGAAGGGGGCCCAGAAGAAGAAACTATTGGCAAAAGAAGCTATTGGCACCCAGGGAACTGCCAATCCTGAGGGTGGGAAGCACAGAAGGCGAACGCAGCTAACAAACATCAGGCAGTTTATCATGCCTGTTGTGAGCACGGTGTCCTTGCGCATCATCAAGACTCCAAAGCGGTTTATCGAGGATGAGGGCAGTTTCAGTACTCCATCAACACACATGAAAATTGCCCGATTAGAAACAGCAGCATCTGCCCCAGCACCTCAACCCATAGCATCATCCTCCCCAGCTCTTGTTTCCACAGCTCCCGTCACAAGTGGAACCACTGCCACACCCGGGGCAGGGCCTGCTGTTGACTCTCTCCCTCCTCCCCCACCTCCTGTCCCAACTGGCAGTGCCACTGCCATTGCAGCTAGTCTCCTTAACAGCAGCTGCAACAATAGCACTAGCAACGGGCGCTTCAGTAGCAGTGCTGCATCCTGTGGCTCCAGCGCTGTTTCGCAGCATTCCTCTCAGCTCTCTTCTGGCGAGTCGTCTCGCTCCAGCAGCCCTAGTCTTGATGACTCCTCCTGTGATTCCCAGGCCTCTGAGGGCACCCAGGTCCTTTCGGAAGAGGGCGATCATTCCCCTGCCTCTCAGGGAGAGACAGAGGCCAGCATGCACCACACCTCGCACCCACCCTCACCACCGTCAGAGCCGGAGCCGGACCATGTAGTGTTGATGGAGCACAGCAGACGGGGTCGCAAAGCTCAGAGTCATAGGAGGGGTGCTTTAGTGGCACGTGGTAGGGGCAGCCTGATTGGTGGAAGGAAACAGGTCATCATCAGCCCAGCCCCAGGGGTTTCACAAGCTGGATCTCAACAAGCCTCTTCCACAACATCATTGTCCTCTTCCCCGCCACCGCCTCCACTTCTCAGCCCTTCTCAGCCTCCCCAGGCAGCTTCATCCAACGCATCTGAGCATCACTCCCACTCTCCGTGGATGATGTCACATTCCATTGCCCCTTTTCTGCCCAACCCTCCAATACTTTCCAGCTCTCATGACAAACGTCGCTCCATACTACGAGAGCCCACTTTCCGCTGGACGTCTTTGTCATGTGCAGAAAATAAGTACTTCTCCTCTGCCAAGTATGCAAAGGAGGGCCTTATCCGCAAGCCCACTTTCGACAACTTTCGTCCTCCTCCACTGACTGCTGAGGATGTGGGACTCATGCCACCAGGGCCTGGTGGAGGTGGCGTTGCACCAGGAGGATTCCCAGCACCTGGTGGCGCAGCTGGGACAGGTACCAGACTTTTCTCCCCCCTGCATCATCATCCTCACCATAATCATCACCAGCATCCCTCCTCACGCATTGAAACACCACTCCAAAAGCGCAGCCCACTATTACGTCCCCCTTTCTTTACTCCAAGTCCGGCTCATTCACGCATCTTTGAGTCTGTCACCCTCCCATCCTCCTCAGGGAGCAGCCCTGGCTCTCTGTCTCCCCTTCAGGTCTCACCAACGTCAAACAAAAAGAGAAAGGGGTCTAGGTTCTCACGTGGACAACCCAGGTCACCTTCACACTCTATGACTACCAGGAGCAGTCAGTCAGGAGTTCAAACAGGAAAGGCCTCTGAACAATCCATAATTAGCAGTTCTGTTCCCATAAGCGTGACTGGAAATTCCAGCCCATTGCCTGGAGTCGTAGTCAGTGCACTTGCTGCCAGTGCCTTAACTCAAACTTCTTTCAGCGGCTTCCCCTCAGGCTCCATTGGTCTTACAAGCCATGGAGTTTCCGATGGGCGGCGAGCAGCAGGAGGTCTCGGTGTGAGTGGGAGTTCTGCTTCATCTTCACAGCTCTTCCCTCTTTTTACTCCCAGTCCTCAAGGATCAGGCGGGGGTACTGGAAAAGCAGGAAGGGAACGGAGTGTCTCTGCTACTAGAGACACAGGAACAAAGGAGAAGGACAGGGAGACGGAGAAGAGTAGAGAGCGTGAAAAAGAAAACAAAAGAGATGGAAGGAAAGACTGGGATAAAAGAGGTAAAAGCCTTCCATCAGAGGCTTCCCCCAATTCTACATCCAGCCTATTTGCAGTGGAGGCCAGGGACATTGAAGAATCTCTCACCCAAAAAAGGACACCTGGTCGAAAGAAGTCAGTCACAGTTGACTCTGGTGCAGAAGCCTCCCCAAGCGAGACTGCAGCAGTTCAACCTGTTGGGGCGTTGTCATCCAAGGGTCGTCTGGCCAAAAAAGGCAGACCTTCAGAGAAGATTATTGAAGCGGAGGGAGTAGAGAGGGAGAAGGACAAGGAGAAATTGAGTGCTCTTACCCATGCAGGGCAAATGGGAAAACCCCCTGCAACCACATCTCTGGGCTCCGTGTTAGCTCGTGCCGAGAAACAGCCAGTCACAGACAGGCGAGTTGCAGGACTGCTGAAAAAAGCTAAAGCTCAGCTCAATAAGTTGGAGAAGAGGGATTTACAACCTGGCGATCAACCCAAATTACCGGTATGTCCTGTCTTTTGTTGTCCCCTTTTCTTTGGAAAATGTTCCTAGGTTGTTTTTCCTAAATGCACAGAAGGTCATTTCCATTTGTTGTCCTGTGCAGGGTCAAGAAAGTGACTCCTCTGAGACGTCAGTCCGTGGTCCACGCATTAAGCATGTGTGTCGTCGTGCAGCTGTAGCTCTGGGTCGCAATCGTGCTGTGTTCCCAGATGATATGCCTACCCTTAGTGCCTTGCCATGGGAGGAGAGAGAAAAGATCTTGTCTTCCATGGGAAATGATGGTGAGAAAACATCTTAGAACTAGTTTGATTGTGTTAAAAAAAAAAAGTGACATTGTTTTAAATCTTTAATGGTATACTTGAATAGACAAATCATCAGTGGCGGGATCAGAGGAGGCGGAGCCACCCACACCTCCTATTAAGCCAGTAACGAGGCAGAAAACGGTCCATGAGGCCCCACCCAGAAAGGGCCGGCGCTCTCGACGCTGCGGGCAGTGTCCAGGCTGCCAAGTCCCAAATGACTGTGGGGTCTGCACCAACTGCCTGGATAAGCCCAAATTTGGGGGGCGCAATATTAAAAAGCAGTGTTGCAAGTGAGTGTGAAATTTTGTTATAAATGTATTAAATTGTGGGTTTCAGAACCTTTGCACTCTAAAATTACACTTAAACCTTTGTGCTTGTCATCACAGAGTACGGAAGTGTCAGAACTTGCAGTGGATGCCGTCAAAGTTTCTTCAGAAGCAGACGAAAGGTCAGTTTTCTGAGAATACCTTATTATAAGCCAGAGATGCTCTTATATTTCAATTAATTTTCTGTTTGCATTGACTACAGGTAAAAAGGACAAGAGGAGGAATAAATTGACTGAAAAAAAGGATTCCCATCACAAATCCCAGTGTTCTGAATCAAGCCCCAAGCCTCCTCCAAAGGATGACCCTCTCCATAAGAAAAGTGAAACTCCACCACCTGCACAGGGAGAGGACAAACAAAAGCAGACGCAACCTTCATCACCATCTTCACCAGCTTCCTCCCCAAAGGACCTTCTGCTCTCTAGTGCTTCTGATGACCCCAAGCATTCTCAGACCTCTTTGAGCTCAGCCTTTAGAAAGGAACGGAAGCAGCAGCCCAGTGTTTCACCCACCGCCCTGCACGCTGCCCCATCTTCCCCACCAGCTCAGTCCCAGCAGTCCTTGCAGCAGCAAAGCCAAATGCCGGCAAAAAAGGAAGGTCTTGCAAAGTCCCAGCCCACTGAGCCCAAGAAGAAATCTCAGCAACAAAGTCAACCCAGCTCTGCAGCAGACACAGGTAAAGAGATGAGGATATTTACTGTTGCTAATTTAACACAGAGGTGTCCAATCCTGCTCCTCGAGGGCCACCTTCCAGCCGAGTTTAGCTCCAGCAATAATCAAACACACCTGAATCAGCTAATCAAGGTCTGGATCACCAGAAATTTCCAGGCAGGTCTGTTGCAGCGAAATTTTGCAGGAAGATGGCCTTCCATGAGCAGGTTTGGACACCCCTGACTTAACATAGCCTTAATGTTTTTGTTTTATGGTCATGTCATCTTTTAGCATCCGAAGCAAAGCTAAAGAAACAGACCTCTCGATGTGTTCAACCACTCAAGCCTAAACCAAAAGAAAAGGTAAGCAGATCTTGCATAAAAAAAAAAAAAAGAATACAAAGCTGCCTGCCTTTTTTTTACAAAAACAGTTTTATCTCTTGCCTCTTACCGCATGAATAGTGGTTGATATTCTTTGTGGTGTTGATATTCCTGAGATTCATAGCACAAATGATGCCAAGGTCCCAGGGGATACACATACTGTCAAAATGTACCTTGAATACACTGTAAGTCACTTTGGGTAAAGGGGTCTTGCATATGCACCAATGTAATGTAAATGTGATTGTTTACAGGAGAAACAGATACCCAAACCTGACCGCAGTACTTTAAACTCCCAGAGCACTCCTTCGACTGGGGGCTCCGCCAAGCAGAAAGCGCCCTGCGATGGAGTGCATCGAATCAGAGTTGATTTCAAGGAGGACTATGACATTGAGAATGTGTGGGAGATGGGTGGACTCAGCATTCTCACCTCTGTGCCAATCACCCCGCCGGTGGTGTGCTTTCTTTGTGCCAGCAGCGGTAATGTAGAGGTGGGCTGTCTTTTGTTTGTAATTCCTGTCTTATGAATTGAAGGCACAAAAATTATGAGATGTGTTCTTATAGTTTGTCGTCTTTAGTTTGTTTTCTGCCAGGTGTGCTGTGAACCCTTCCACCTCTTCTGCTTGGGGGAGACAGAACGACCCCACGAGGAACAGTGGGAGAACTGGTGTTGTCGTCGATGCCGCTTTTGCCACGTCTGTGGCCGGAAGTGTCAGAAAACAAAAGTAAGACTTTCTATTAATTTACATTTCTGTCATGATATAGATCAGAGACGCTTTAGGTTCCAGAAATGCATTACAAAAATGGTAAAACTAAAATTTAAATAAGGGAAACTAATAGAAGAATTACTATGCAAGAAACTCAATGACAGGTATTTATGTTTCAAAGCTTTCTCCTAAAGAACTGAAGAGTCCCTGATCATGGGAATAATAAAGTGCTTCCAACAACAACAACAGAAGTTTTTTTTAAAAGAAGACACCGTTGGAACAGTGGGAGGAAAGTTTTAAAACCTCCAGAATTAATGGAAAGAAGTTTTGACGCACTACTGTAACCAGTATGAGACATATTAATATTATTCTTAAAGAGTTTATTTCAGACAATGCTATGTCATGGCCATCAGATCCAGAAGGAGGTAACATTTATTCTGATGTAATGGTTAAAGATAAATGGAAGAGTTTAATATTCAAAGCATGAGTTAGCTCGGATCAACAATGATGAATGTCCTCTTTTAGTATTTTCTAATGAAAAATACCTCCTAATGAAAGGCAAATACTTGTCAGCTCTCTGGAATTATCATTTCCTTTTGGTACATTTAATAACCGACTAAGCAACTTCCAAGCTTGAGCTTATTTCCCTCTAAAGCCACTTCCCTAGTCCCTAGCCACTCCCAAAACCTTCAGAAATGACAAATGCTCAATACCCAGATCAGAATTACTAATTTTTATTCTTTTTCCATCATCTAGCAGCTACTGGAGTGTGACAAGTGCCGAAACAGCTATCACCCTGAGTGCCTGGGACCCAACCACCCTACCAGACCCACCAAGAAGAAAAGAGTCTGGGTACTTACACACTCTCAATCCTAGATGTCTGTAACATCTGTTGTATTTTTGCTACATTCTCCCATAATTATTTTTCCTTCTGCCACAGATTTGCACCAAGTGCGTATGCTGTAAGAGTTGTGGAGCCACCAAACCAGGGAAGGCCTGGGATGCCCAGTGGTCACATGATTTCTCTTTGTGTCATGACTGTGCCAAAATCTTAGCTAAAGGTCAGTGCTATACACCCTGGTTGTTTATTGTATGTTTCTAAACTATCACTAAACTATGCAATCAATGTTTTTCTTCTCCCAGGCAACTTCTGCCCACTCTGTAATAAGTGCTATGATGACGACGACTGTGATGGCAAAATGATGAAGTGCAGGAAGTGTGATTGCTGGGTCCATGCCAAATGTGAAAGTTTAACTGGTGAATTTCCTGTTTTTCTCCACATCTCTTATCTGTCTACCAACTACTAAAAGTTGGTTGATTTTTAAATTACAACTGTACACAATTACAAAGTTTACAATTATTACTGTACAAACGTTTGGTCTGTTAGATATTTTTTTGTTGTTGAAAGAAATCAAATTTTTTTTTTTCAGCAAAGAAGCATTAAATTGATAAAGTCACAATAAAGACATTTTTAATGTTACTAAAGATTTCAAATAAATTCTGTTCTTTTAAACTTTCTATTCTTCAAAGAATCCTGAAATAAAATATCACTGTTTCCACAAAAATATTAAGCAGCTGTTTTCAACATTTGATAATAAGAAATGCTTCTTAAGCACCAAATCAGCATATTAAAATGATTTCTGAAGGATTATGGGACACGGAAGTCTGGAGTAATGGCAGCTGAAAATTCAGCTTTAACATCACAGGAATAAATTACATTTTAAAGCATATGCCTATTTAAATAGCAAAACAGCTATTTAAAATTGTTCATTTCTCACAATATTACTGTTTTTACTGTAGTTTTGGTCAAATAAATGCAGCCTTAGGGAGACTTATTTCAAAATTACTGACCACAAACTTTTGAATGGTAGTGTAAGTATTTAGTTAAGATCTGATCAGTTCTAACATGGCTATGGTTATTAAAGATAAGGTAGCATTCTAGATTTTGGATGTTTCTGTAATACAACACTTTATAGGTAATCTTTCCCTTTATATGTTTAGATGATATGTATGAGCTCTTGTCTAACCTGCCTGAGAGTGTGGTCTACACCTGCACAAACTGCACTGAGCCCCATCCCACTGAGTGGCGGGCCGTCTTAGAAAAAGAAATTCAGAAGTCCATGCGGCAAGTTCTCACCTCCCTGCTCAACTCCCGCACATCCACACACTTGCTTCGCTACAGACAGGTGAATTGCCATCTCCAGTCCTAGAAGTTCTCACCCGCTATATTTTCACCACCAAACTTACTGATCATCTTTGTCTCAGGCGGTTATGAAGCCACCCGAGTTGAACCCAGAGACAGAAGAGAGCCTTCCCTCACGCCGTTCCCCGGAAGGCCCTGACCCTCCTGTGCTGACGGAGGTCTCTCCGCCAAATGATTCGCCGCTCGATTTGGAGTCTGTGGAGAAGAAAATGGATTCTGGATGCTATAAATCAGTGGTAAGAGTTTTTAAATGTCTTTTTTGAAACATTTTAAAGCAAAAAGGTAGCTTTTATGTTTCTATTCTTCTTTAAAAGATTACCTGAGCCTCTTTTGAGCCTCTAATGCAGCAGGGTTCAAATGCCGGTCAAATACATGTGAGGGCCAGGTGTCATTTTCTGCTCCTTTCTTTCAGCTGGAGTTCAGTGATGACATTGTGAAAATCATCCAGACAGCCTTCAATTCAGACGGAGGTCAGCTAGAGAGCAGGAAAACCAACAGCATGCTCAAGTCTTTTTTTATCCGGGTGAGGAAAAGTTGGTGGACACACAATTCTGACAATGGAACATCTTGCAGTCCTACATTATTGTTTCTGATGGCACTGTCACTGTTATTTGTTACAGCAAATGGACCGGATTTTTCCATGGTACAAGGTGAAGGAGTCCAAATTCTGGGAGACATGCAAAGTCTCTTCTAAGTGAGTCCTTCCCATGTATCTAATGATTTGTTTCAGTTTGTTTGATGTTTTAGTTTTGACTTTGAATCATTTTAGTTAAATTCTTTGGCCAGAAACAATTTTCAGAACTAAATTCAGGAACAAACTGTTTAGTTTGATGGTGAATAGTGGGACCAGTTAAGCTAGTGTATGAGCATCGAGAACAAACTCACCGTCGAGTGTCTGTCTATTCTTTGCTCTCCTCTAGAGCAGAAATATCACCTTTCCATAGGGAATGCAGCCTGTATGGTCTAGTTCCATTGTTTGAGGTCGACAGGCAGTGTCACATTTCACATGGGTGCTTTGACAAGTCTTGTGGTTGGCATTTGGTTTGCATGTTTGTATACTTCATTTGTTACCATGAATTATTAAGAGCAGTGCAAAGGTTTTTGTGTGTGTGCATGCATTCCTGATTTTGAATACAGTGTCTTTAAAGAGAACAATGTTTATATTATTTTCTTTTGCAATTATGCTATCAGCTTTTAGTCTTTTTTTTTTATTGTGATTTGGCCTGACACTTTTTTTCGAATGCATATTTTTCTACCGTTGAGCACCATTCAGCATATTAAAATATCTGAATAGTTTTATATGGTACTGTATAAACATACATTTGTCCATATGTTAGGTAATTAAACAATGTTGTGTAATAAAGACATGACTAACAAGACAGTCTTGTATCTTTGCAGTAGTGGACTGCTTCCCAATGCTGTGCTGCCCCCTTCTTTGGATCACAACTATGCCCAGTGGCAGGAGAGGGAGGAGATCGCCAGGGCTGAGCAGCCTATGCTCATGAAAAAGATCATCCCAGCTCCCCATGCTAAAGCCCCAGGAGAACCCAACTCCCCGATGGCCCCCACACCACCTCCTCCACCACCCATGCTTATCCATGGTGAGAAAGTCGCTTTAAAACACTATAAAAACTAACATGTGAAGGAACTACTGATATGATACATTGTGATTGGAGTCAAAAAAACTACATCCTATTACATTCTGATAATTTTTCAGTTCAAACAGAGTTGGTGTATGTAGATAAGTTACACAGGAATATCTCTTTTGATTTCAGACCACAGCCCTGAAGACAGCCCTGTGATTCCCCCTCCTCCTGGTGTTGGTGACAACAGACAGTGTGCGCTTTGTCTGAATTATGGAGATGAGAACACAAATGTGAGTAATCACCAACCAAAAAGAATACATTAACATGTATAGATATGGATTTTTAATTATACTGTATTTCAATCTTGTTTGATTTGTAAGACATTGTTGGGTAATCTGTTTTCTAGGACTGTGGGAGGCTGCTTTATATTGGCCAGAATGAGTGGGCCCATGTGAACTGTGCACTGTGGTCAGCAGAGGTGTTCGAGGATGTTGACGGTGCTCTCAAAAATGTCCACATGGCAGTCGGCCGAGGCAAACAGCTGGTACACAATGAGCAAACATGAAACATGGCTTAGATTGAGTTACAGCGCTATAATACACATTTATGTAATATTTTTGTTGCCGAATAAGCCTACTAAAAAGACTATAGGCAACAAATCTTTCCCCGCCCCAAAAATAAAGGGCATCATGCTTTGCTTTTTCAGCAATGTGAGGATTGTCACAAACCCGGAGCTACGGTGAGTTGTTGTCTGACCTCCTGTACCAACAACTACCATTTCATGTGTGCACGTCAGAGGCAGTGTGCCTTTTTGGAGGACAAGAAGGTTTACTGTCAGCATCACAGAGATCTTATAAAGGGCGAGGTAAGGAATGATACATGCATGCATCAGTAAGCAAGTTATGTTTTTGTATATTTGTTGTGACGTGTTGAATTTATTATAGATAATAAACCTTTTTTTAAAGGTGGTGCCGGAATCGGGCTTTGAAGTGACTCGGAGGGTCCTTGTGGACTTTGAGGGAATCAGTCTGAGAAAAAAATTTGTTAATGGGCTTGAACCAGATAATATTCACATGATGATAGGTATGTATGTCTTTGCAGAGTGCTTGCTATTGATAAGTAATAAACAAAGCCCTCTACATCAAAATGTCTAAATGTCACTTTTGTTTTGGTCAGGGTCTATGACCATTGACTGTCTTGGTATGCTAACTGAACTGTCAGATTGTGAGAGGAAGCTGTTTCCTGTGGGATACCAGTAAGTCTTTGAAATTGTGTTGTATTTCAGTAAACATAAGATATAAAATTAAATGACCACTTGGATCTATTTACACAGATGCTCAAGGGTCTACTGGAGCACTTTAGATGCCCGTAAGCGATGTGTTTATAAATGTAGAATTTTAGTGTGCCGCCCCACTATGACCGAAACTATCAATAACAACACAGTAGCTCAAGAGGAGAACCACACAGTTGCTCATAGTCCTCCACCTGTTTCATGTAAGTAGATTTAGATTTATTATGGTCCTCATTGAGACATTTTGTTGGCATTTAATAATTGTTGTCATCATTATTAAACATTTCAGCTGAAGTGGACGCTGCTTTGCCTAGACCCACAGATTCCATAAAACCATCAAATGTGCCTTCCACACCGAAACAAAAGGTTTATTTTAGGAACAGACACCCCAGCTACCCACCATGTCATCGTTCTCCCTCAACCAGACCACTTCCCTCCCCAGGTAGGAGTTGTATACAGTATTTATCTTTATTTGTCTCTGTATTTATCTGTATTTATTTATCTCTTTTATTAAATATTTTTTTTAATTAATTTTGTTCAATGTATTTTACCCCCTTTAGATGGTTTTAGTAGTTCAGCCCATGAGATTGTGACTGTGGGGGACCCTCTGCTGAACTCCAGTCTACGAAGCATCGGATCTCGTCGACACAGCACTTCCTCCATCTCCACTCAACAACCTAGGCAAAAGCTGTCCTCTCCTCCACAGGGAGGCACAATATCCAGTCAGACAGGCAATTCATCTGCCCCTTCCCTGTCCTCAACCTCTAAGGAACCTTTAACCAGGGACACAGAGAAAGGAAGAGTACCATCTGGAGAGAGATCTCACAATCGAGAGACAAATTCAGTAAACAGCGGAGCACAGCGTCGTCTTGGTTTCACTGAAAGAATAGATGATAATAGAGAAGCATCCAAAAAGCAGTCCGATGGTGAGAGTTTGAAGTCGTTGCAACCAGCTAGCGCAAGTCAAGTGTCACCACCTCTCGGAACTGCAGTTTTGACAGGACATCAGAGAGGAAGTGGCAGTTTAAAAACCGAGAAAGGGAAACAAGCCACAAAAGATACTGACCTACCAGCCGGAGCCACTTTTATGTCGAGTCATCCACTCGCCACTCTTCCAAAAGACAAAGCTAATCCAATCAAGGAAGGAAATGTGACATCAATGGCTGCATCAAAAGACTCAGGAAAGACTGGGTCTCTGCCACCGGTTTACAGCAAAAGTGGGAGTAGGAAGTCTCATGACTATGCGTCTGGCCCAGCTGCGGCAGCAGCAGTGAAGCCTCTCTGGTCATCTGGTGCCAAGGTGGGAGAGGAGGAAATAAAGCGTGGCTTCCAGGCAAGTGCTGCCGTCACTGTTAGTCATGGAAGCTCTAGCACCAAAGAAAAACACTCCAAAGTCAAAATGAATGTGAGCAGGGATGTTTCAAAAGAAAGAAAAGAGACTACTCAGAACCGAAACCCAGTTCTCAACAGCAACTCTAAAAGCAGTAATGTCAAAACACAAGGTCAGGGTCCACCTCCTCACAACAGTAGCAATAAAGACACAGCACTGAGCAGCAACACAGGATCTGGCACAGTGGAAGTTAATAAATTTGATCAGAAGGAAGTGGAGAAACCATTAAAGTCCAAAGAGAGATTTAGCTTTGAGAAAAAGCATAGTTCAGCCATGGATGCTATTCAGCCGAAAGCAGGGGGTGAGAGAGGTATTAGACCACCACAGGTACACCCTAAATCAAGCAAGGAAGTTACTCCAGTGGTGAAGAAACAAACTGAGAGGCTGCCTCTGTTGTCTCAGAAAATGGATCCCAATGGTACCAAAGCTGTCAGCATATCCCCTAACACAAACACTTACACTTCTGTTACCCCTAGCAACCAGGGCCCCCAAAGAAGGTCCTCCCGAGCAATGGTTTTCTCCCCATCTGCAAGTTCTGAAAGCTCAGAATCAGACAGCCACATCCACCCGGATGATCCTGAGGAGCACCTAATGGACCACCAGTGTGCTGATGATGGGGAGGACAATAATTTAGAGGACGAAGGCAGCATCGATAAGCACCACGAGGAGGATAGTGATGGTTCAGCTGGTTCAGCGAAGCGCAGATACCCAAGGCGGAGTGCTCGTGCTCGATCGAACATGTTCTTTGGGCTAACCCCTTTCTACGGTGTCCGATCGTATGGTGAGGAAGACATACCCTTCTACAGAAGTGGTGAAATCTCCATGAAGAAGCGGACCGGGAGTAGCAAGCGTTCAGCTGAAGGACAAGTCGATGGGGCAGATGATATGAGCACATCATCTTCAGCAGACAGTGGAGAAGATGAAGAAGGAGGAATTGGTTCAAATAAGGACACGTATTATTATAACTTCACACGCACCATAATAAACCCCAACTCTGGTCTTCCATCTATTGCAGGTATTGATCAGTGTTTGGGAAGAGGGTCACAGATCCACAGGTTCTTGAGGGACCAGGCGAAGGAGCAAGAAGATGACAGTGACGAGGTATCAACAGCTACCAAGAATTTGGAGCTGCAACAAATTGGCCAGCTAGATGGTGTGGACGATGGTTCTGAGAGTGACGTTAGTATAAGCACTAGCAGCACAACCACGGCTACTACTTCGTCCACACACAAAAGTTCAACAAAAAGGAAGGGTAGAGAAAGCAGGACAGAGAAATCAAGCATTGACTCAGGGAAGGAGGCAGAAAATAACACCAGTGGTAACAGTCGCGAAGGTCGTAAAAATCAGAAGGATAACTGTCTTCCATTGGGGAGTGTGAAAACACAAGGACAAGACCCCCTTGAAACTCAGTTGTCACTCACCACGGATCTCCTCAAGTCTGACTCTGATAACAACAACAGTGATGACTGTGGTAACATTCTGCCTTCTGATATTATGGAGTTTGTGCTCAATACTCCTTCAATGCAGTCTTTGGGACAGCAGACAGAAGCTCCTTCTTCTGAACCATTCTCTTTAGATGAAAGTTATGGGGTGGATGTTAACCAAAGAAAGGACATGCTTTTTGAAGATTTCACTCAGCCACTGGCGAGTGCTGAACCTGGCGAGAGTGGGGTGAACACCTCCATTGCTGTAGAAGAGTCCTATGGTCTTCCTCTTGAGCTGCCCTCAGACCTCTCAGTGTTAACAACTCGAAGTCCCACAGTAAATAATCAAAATCACGGCTCATTGATCTCAGAGACCTCCGACCGTACCATGTTGGCTCTGGCCGCAGAGGAATCGGGAGTTGAGAAAAGTGGGAAGAAACAGAGAACAGGGTCCACTGTATCCAGCAAGAGCCCACAGGACAGATGTACCGATTCCCAGGTTCCGGAAGGTCACATGACCCCAGAACACTTCATTCCTGCACGCATTGATGGCGACCATATTACAAGTCCTGGAGTAGAACCTGTGGGAGAGACAGGGAACCGAGATCTGACCAGAACTACGAGCACACCAGGTCTTCCCAGCTCACCCACCTTGCCTCTCCAGAGTCAGAAGTTCATTCCTGCTGCCACCGTTAGCTCAGGTCCCACTCCAATTGCAAGCTCTGCTGTTCAAGCTACTGCCTCTCAATTGAAGCCTGGCCCAGAGAAACTGATAGTGCTAAACCAGCATCTGCAGCCACTCTATGTATTGCAAACCCTTCCCAATGGTGTAACCCAAAAGATCCAGATTGCACCATCTGTTAGTGCAACAGGTGTCATGAACACTAGTGCCCCTGTTTTGACAGGCCTCAGTGGTAGCATCTCCACCTCTCAGTCCATTTTTCCTGCTGGCAGCAAAGGTTTAGTGCCTGTACCTCATCACCCACAAATCCATGCATTCACAGGCACCACTCAGACAGGTTTCCAGCCAGTCATTCCTAGCACCACACCAGGCCTCATCATTGGAGTCACCTCCCATGATCCCCAGATTGGTGTGACAGAAGCAGGACATAGGCATGATCATGCCCCTAGTGTTGCTATGGTATCTAGTGCTTCATCCATCACCCCAGCTCCGACTATGCTCCCCTCTGGACATGGCAAGAAACGCCTAATTTCTCGTCTTCAGAGTCATAAGAGCAAGAAACAGACTCGCCCAAAGACTCAACCCACACTTGCTCCTTCTGATGTTGGGCCCAATATGATAATAAACTTGTCACCTTCACAAATTGCTGCAGGAATACCTGCTCAGACAGGCCTGATGGAACTGGGGACTATAACTGCAACTGCCACACCTCATAGAAAAATTCCTAACATCATAAAACGCCCTAAGCAAGGGGTAATGTACTTGGAGCCTACTCTCCTTCCACAGCCCATGCCCATTTCAACCACAACTCAGCCTGGCATATTGGGACACGATTCCTCAACTCACCTGCTCCCATGTACTGTGTCGGGACTCAACCCAAGTCAGTCTGTTTTGAATGTGGTGTCGGTGCCTCCCAGTGCACCTGGAAACTTTTTGGGAGCGAGCTCCGTATCGCTGAGCGCCCCAGGCCTCATTAGCTCAACTGAGATCACAGGACCTATAAGTAAGCTCCTTATCAACCCTCACAACCTGAGCCTTCCAGAGCAACAGATGGTTCTTCATTCAGGAACCCCCATGATGTCTCATCTTACTAATCCTGCCCAGACGTCCATTGCAAGTAGCATCTGTGTTTTTCCCCCAAACCAAAGCATAAGCATGTCTGTCAACCAGCAGGTGGAGAAAGGAGTACTGGCAGATAAAAACCTTGACCCAAATGTCAGTTCAGCTGGTCAAGTGGCTCTTGCCCCTAATCCCATCACTCAAGACCTGAACAAAGGTCATGTTGTTGGCGTCCTCACTCAGAGCTCACGAACCTCTCCCATCTCTCGACCACCACATCAGCAACAATCCTCAAAGTTATCTGCTGGAGCAACCTCCACAACTGTTGGGAAAGGAAAGCAAAAGTCCAAAAGACCTCGACCAAGCCCAGATAAGAGCAGTGGAAAGAAACACAAAGGACTTCAGTCAGATACACCAACTGTTGACACATCTGCAATCCAATTATCATGTTTTCCAGGGTAAGAGTCTGAAATTTTGTAATGCATCTTGCATATTGTTGGTAAAAAAATTAATAAATTGAAACATGCTAAAATGTTTGTTTTTTTGTAGCGACCAGGAACTTTCATCACCTGAGCCAATGGATACAGGGCAGTCAAATGAAACTGGTTCAAAAAAGAGGTAAACAATTATGAAGATCAATCTTAAATTTTCAATTTACTTAATTGTATCTGTATTAAACTCTTTTTTCCTTTTTTCCCTTCACAGTGACTCTGCCACTATGACAGATGATTCCTCCGCTCTTAAACATAAAACCACGGACACACATGATGAGAAACCAAAGACTGCAGGTGGGTAAAATGACATGTCTTTCTGTCCATCTCTCTGTTAAATTTGTTGCAGTGATTAATACAGATAATTTTGTCACCTTTTTTGCAGGACTACCTAATAAGGTTGATGGGAAAGGATCTAACACATTCTCAGTGAAAACACCTGATCAGAGGGACAGTGGGAGAGACTCCTCTCTGGACTACAAGCCCAAGAAAGGGCTCATATTTGAAATCTGCAGTGATGACGGATTTCAAATTCGCTGTGAAAGTATTGAGGGTAAGTGAGATCTATCTAATGAAGTGTAGTGCAAAGTTTGTAATTACAGTCAGTCTTCAGTGAAATTAATTTCCTGTTTCAAATTCCTATTTTGTTTCAGAGGCCTGGAAGTCCCTAACAGATAAAGTGCAAGAAGCCCGGTCCAATGCTAGACTCAAGGCACTTTCATTTGATGGTAAAAACATTTATTGTAAACATACATATTTTATTTTACTGATCAAGTTAATTTGGCAAGCACATCTTGTATTTCAAGTCACTTTTTTCTTTTTCAGGAGTGAATGGGTTGAAGATGCTGGGTGTTGTTCACGATGCTGTAGTGTTTTTACTGGAGCAGTTGTATGGAGCTAGGCATTGCCGAAACTACAGGTTCCGCTTCCATAAACCTGAGGAGCCAGGTGATCCTCCCGTCAACCCTCATGGATCTGCCCGTGCTGAGGTGTACCACAGGTATTTGTCATGGCCAAGGGTGGTCTGTTTATTTTTTTGATCCCTGAGAATCTTAAACCTTTCCACAATAGAAAAGGGTATTAGGTAATTCTGTAAGGGACTGTTGTGAATGTGAAATCTTTTAAACACTCTGACTTCCATCTGCTTGAATTCATAATTTTTCAGGCGATCAGTTCTGGACATGTTTAATTTCCTGGCTTCCAAACACCGTCAGCCTCCTGTATACAACCCCCAAGAGGAAGATGAGGAGGAGCTGCAGCAGAAGTCTGCACGGTGAGTCACCTTACTGACCTTACTTTACTGTTCTAATCTCTTTTCAGTTATGAATTAAAGCATCACAACACCTTGTTTTCACAGACGGGCCACCAGTATGGACTTGCCACTGCCTATGAGGTTCAGGCACTTGAAGAAAGCATCCAGGGAAGCTGTGGGTGTTTACAGGTATGTACACTTTCTATTTAAACCAGAAATGGTTGGATTGAAAACAAGCATGCATCTTTGTTGCATACCATCTTATTCATCCCATGTTTTGTTTACAGATCAGCCATACACGGCAGAGGTCTGTTCTGCAGGAAGAACATTGACGCTGGAGAGATGGTCATTGAGTATTCTGGCAATGTCATTCGCTCTGCCCTCACTGACAACCGGGAGAAGTACTATGATGGCAAGGTAAAAATCTAATGCTTGGTCATCTATTATTGTAATGCATTTAAAACAAACAACCGCACCAGTGTTCCTCATGGATTTTTTTTTTTTTTTTTTTTTTGCGTTTACTCAGGGCATTGGCTGCTACATGTTTCGTATCGATGACTACGAGGTGGTGGATGCCACCATGCACGGCAATGCAGCCCGTTTCATTAACCACTCCTGCGAGCCCAACTGCTACTCCCGCGTGGTCAATGTTGACGGTCAGAAGCACATTGTCATTTTTGCCATGCGCAAAATCTATAGAGGCGAGGAGCTCACATACGATTACAAGTTCCCCATCGAAGAACCAGGCAATAAGCTGCCTTGCAACTGCAGGGCAAAGAAGTGTCGCAAGTTCCTCAATTGAAAGCGAACTCACAAGCTAATACCGTCTGTGAAATGCTATCAAGAGTATATAATGCCAGGGAAGAGACATTTTTAAATGTTGTTTTTTATTTTTATTTTTTTTTTATTTTTTTTTTTAACTGAAGCAGGCTCAGGTTATCAGAAGGTTAATGGTATTGTGCCTCTTAAGTTGTTTGATTTTTAGAAAAGACAATTGAGCGGAGTCGCAATGGCGAAGATTGCCCTTATGTCCCCTTTATTAATGCCCGATTTAAGAGATTAGTGCCCCCTTATTCTTAACTTTTGTATATGATCTTTTATTTTACCATTTTGTTTTTTCAAAGAAGGATATTGTGAACCGTTTTAAATTTGTAAGTAGAGTCTGGTCTGCCCTTACTTATTGAGTGTGACAAATTACTGAAAAAATGCCACATCGTTCCATTCTACACCAAAGTGCAATTTTGGAAGGGAAAGATTTAATGTTTTTAGATTGACGATACATAATCCTTTTTTTAGCCTGACCTGTTTAGACATCTCTCCCTTTTTGAATGTACATTTGAAGCCTTCAGAGCATCCATAGTCATCCTTGCCAAGCTGGGCCTGATTCTCTGTTCTCTGTATGAAAGACACTGTAAATATTATCTCAGAGGAGAGATGATGAGGGGAAACACTAGGGGGAGCAGTGGTCCCTGGAATAATGGTCATTAGAAAGATAAGATTGTAAATGTTCTTTTTGTCAATGGTTGAAAGAAACTTGTTTGTGATATGAAGAGTAGGCCAGCAAAGAGCTTTGGAGCTATAGGGGCTGGCTGGGTTGAGATCCTGGTGGACTGACAGCCAATGGACCAGAGCAATTTCTGAGGTCTGTGGGGAATGACATTCTTTTATTTACTATACATTTTTTTTTAATTTTTTTTTTATAGTAATTCAGAGAGAAAGTAGATTAATCATAATGTATTGCAAAAAAGTATGTTCTAAGGCTTCTTATGAAACCTTGTAGGATTTAATTGGTTTTAGCTCAAAGTCCAAATGCTATTACCAGTTTATTTATTGATTCTCACCAATTGGGAGGTTTTTTTTTCCTCTCCCTAGGCCCGTAGTTGTGTGTGAAATTGAGATCATTTTTTTTTTTTTTTGAGGCAATATAAAACTTGACTATTTTTGTTCTGTCTTGTCACTGACAGAAATATAATTCGTTGAATATGTGAATATGTATATTTTTCTATACAAATGACTAAAAAAAAGCACTCATTGGTAAATAGCACTTAACAATGGTATTTATATTTTTAATAAAACGTATTTATTTTATCAACATTTTTGTAGGAAATAATAGATTTACAACACTAATGCTTTGTCCAGACATTTTTATAGTGGTGTCTTTTAAAAAAAATTTTTAGTTGGATTTTATTTTTTTGTAGCCCAAATGTTTCTTTCTATTCCAAAGACTGAAGCAGTTACTGTTCCCACAGAGTGCGGTCCACCAGAGGCTCTCATTGTGAACCCAAGTCAAGCACGGACATTTCAAATATCATTTCAAATAAGAGTTTAGGTTTAGTGAGCTTTTCAAAGTGCAGATCGGTTTGATATGACTCTCCTTTCTTAGTGCCAGCCTTAAAATGACATGCAAGAACAGCCCATCTTCCCCTAAAAGGCCCTCTTTGCATTTTCTAAACTTGGAGAAAATGTCTAAAATGCATGAAATCCTTCACTAGCATTCTAGCAACTGAAAAGTCCCAAAGTTTATTCCATATATTTTGTTATATCAAAATATTTTCTTAGAGATTGGTGTAATGCAAGGAATTGCTGCAGAGGCTATCCCATTTAAAACTACTTCAAAAGCACTATATGTAGGAGGAGAGGGCGTAGGGCTCTTGTTTCCTCATGGTCTTGTGCACTGAAGATCAGTCTTCTTCCCAGTCTTCTTCAACACATGTTGCCTTGGCACTGCATGGATGCTCCAGCCAGCCATTCAGTCAATGCACATTATTTGCTCGTATCATCTCTTTCTCTTTTAAATGTAGACACCACCAACACCTGTCCCCATCTGTGCCCTTTTCAGGGCTCAAGTTTTGTTTGACCCCTATTTGAATAAGGCTGAGACAGATGTGGCTTTATTATTTTTGTGGATGTTCTGTGGATTGTTCTTCCATGGTTCTTCTGTCTTTCAGATCAAGAGTTTGGTGCCTTCTAACGTAAATACATGCAAAACAACCAGAGAAATTTACAGAAAACTTGATTGGACAGTCAGCTGAGTAACGTTCAAAGCTGTTTTAACTAGGGCACAAACCGATTCCACTTGATATTTGACTCGTTTCATTTTTTTTAATGTAAAGTTACGATGCTTTTCAAAGGGATGCTGTAGCACGAGTATGTGGGTATTGCAGAATGGCTTGGGATCTGCACATACCTCTAGACGAAGCTGCTTTGTGCAACCGTGGCTTCTTTAGCGAGCCACTTTCAAGGCCAGTTCTTTTGCATCGTAAGTTTAACTCTAGTAAAATTTAGTTTTTTTCCTCTGCCACTGCAGACCCCCCTCCAGCCCTCACTGTACCTAGGCTGCAATAATTTTGACCTTTCCCAGAATTTCATTTTTGACTATGGCACTGAAGATCAGAGTTCTGTACGTTGCCTCATATTGAGCAATTTGTTGGCTGCTGCCTCATATTTGTATACGTGTTTGTATTGATCAGAATTTGTGGTTTAGCCATCTTTTTCAGGGATTCTTGGGGGTCTCGCCCAACTTTCCTCTCGCCCTGGCGCCCCTGTGGAACAGGGACGTGCTGAACTCTGCAGCTAGGCCGTTGTTGAATGTATTTTAGAATTTTTGTTTAATCTTTCTTTTTTTATTATTATTATTATTATTATTTTCCAACATGAAAGACTGGGAAGATACGGGACAGCTTTTTATTTCATAAAATAGGCGGACTATACAGCAATGGCAATCTTTGCAGGGTTCTACAGAAACTATTGCTCAGTCTAATGAAATAAGATTTTTATTTTATTAATCTATTTTTTTTGTAATGCAGTTACTAATCCTAAGGGCTTTGTAATAGACTCCTGCACAGACATCAATACAACTTCAGATGCTCCATATACTGGTGTAACAGTGATCGGTCAGTGTTTCAGAAGCGGACACGCTCTGTTGTTTTCCTGGACTTTACTCTTCCACACCACACAAGTGGTACCACACCTTCTCCTGTAATTATAATCAACAGTATATATGTATACACAATATACATGGAGATATATATATATATATATATATATATATATATATATATATATATATATATATATATATATATATATATATATATATATATATATATTAAAAAACTAAACGTGTATGAATAGTAACTTGTATTTCAATATCTACACAATATACGGAATGGACAGACAAACTTAGTTACAGTAGCAAACAGCAGCTTCATAATGGTTAATTGCATTGTTCAGTGTATAATCTGTAATGGTTTTGTGTTACAGATAAACTTTAGAGTAACTAATGTGCATCATTTTAATATCAAAATCAAGTACCAGTTTTCCTGTGCCTGTGTATGTTCCCTCAATGGAGCATTGCAGTTTTTCTTTCTTTTTTCGTTTTCTTTTAATTTGTTTGTTTTAACTTTTCTTTATTTGGAAAGGAGCGGTATTTATATTATGAAACAAGTTAATGTAAAATGTGGTTGTAAACTTTTTAAGCATTGATATTTTGTTTGCTTTTGATGGTGTAGTTGGCTTTATTTTACTCTGTACATTTTTAACAGTTTGTGGACATTAGGAAAAAAAAATGTCCTTGCCTAAACCCAGCCATGTCACCTATACCTCTCTCTCCTATTGGATCTTAAGTTGTACTTTTTCTTATGTGATGTTCTGTAATGAGTAATGGTAACCATTCTATTTATTTATTTCTGCAAGCATCTTTAGATGCACACTGAGGTAAAGCTCCTTCTGAGAGCAGGTGACAGCGCTCCCTGTTTTTGGAATTTTAAGTTGGTTCACTTTGTACAGAAATAAGTTGCAGACCATCGGAGGTACTTTAGAGAGTCAGAGAGGTCTTGAGGAGGAGATATTTTAATTTGTTCCTCTTGGAAAACGCATTGTCTTACCAACACTTCCTTTCCCCCTGTAGCTTCAAAATCATGTTGATGTTGATACTGACAGTTTTAAGGTTTTTATTTCTTTTTTTTTTTTCTCCAAGTTGCCCCATCAGTGTTTTACAGAAAAATGAAGGAAAATTTGTTAATCTAAAATATTCAACCACAAACTACTTAAGGATGAATGTATAATGAGGAAAAAAATTGTACATAACAACTGTAAAAAGGAAAGTTTCTAATCATGTTTATTTTCTATGCACTTTTTTTATTTAAGTGATAGTTTAAATAATAAACATGTCTTGTTTACTCAAACTGGATATCTTGTTGTTTAACTTTTCCATAATTGTTACTAGTTCTCTGGTCTTGCATCAAGACCCATATTTTATATTGGACATTGAGTGGCGACAACATGGTACACTTAAAAATAAAAGTTCTGAAGGGGGTTTTCGCAACAATGTCACAGAAGAACCTTTTTGGGTTCCCCAAAGAAACTTTCAGAGGACCATTTTTCTTTCTTAGTGCAGAACAATTTAATAACCAGAAGAACCTTTTGTGCAATGGAAGCTTTTGTGTTAAAGTTTCTTCATTGAATTATAAATGACAATAATTTTTAAAAAGTGATGTGCCGTGTAGCCATTGGGGGTTAGGTGCCTTGATCAAGGTGTCCGTAATAATAATTCCAGAAGGAATGTGCTGTTTCTGGCTGTGTGTAGCACCTGCAGCTCTGCGTTTCCATTTGAAGGATCCCATTGTTAGGAAAGAGCTGCTGAAGTTTATTTTCGACAGTTGATTCCTGATCGTTTCAATCTGCTCCAAACGGATTGTTTAACAAATTGTTGTCAAACTGTCATAATATAATACAGGCCTTGCAAAAAGGGTTTTATTCAAGAAAGAAAACACTTTTAGCCTTGGTTTTACATGGGAAGATTACTTAAATAAATAAATAAAATGTGCACGTTAGCTTTAAGGGTTAGAGAGACTAAATTATTAATGATTTAAGACTTAAAAAAATACCACTTTTAAAATGTGGCACTTTATTGAAACCATTCACACCAAGAGATCAAGAAAAAGGTATCTAATCCATCCAGCTGTTTATAATATTAAGTGCATGGCCCCATGAAACCTTACAGACAACAAGGAGCCACTAGCAGTCTCCCTGAAGTCGTTTATGAGCCATTAGACCTATAATGAGAATTACAAGGCTGGATAAGTGTTCTAGACAGGCCTGGATACCCCTAATGGGGAAGCTTTGCCCTGTAAATAAAGCTACCAAAGTAACTAGAACCATGTGTATGAACTGCCACCCACATCAGCATATCTCCCAGCCTTCATTCATGTCTGCAGATTTTCACTGCTCATTTAAACTGAGAGAAATAACCACATTTTTTCAAATGCAGCAAGCATGTTTTTTTTCCCTCTTGATGTGGTGACTATGAATGCAGAGGATTTGTTTACATAAAATGGTCGTGTCACATGATCATTGACATTGTTTTGAAAATATGCTTTGTGTTCTTAAAGCAAGAATAGTTCAATCTCCCACTTGACCACAGGGCTGTAATCCTTGCACGGTTTATTTCCCGCAAATTCGCCACAATAAACTGGCATCCTTCCTTTGTAAACCCCACACTAATTAAATACACAAGGGTCTCGCCAGACTGTTCACTGGCGCCCAAGACCCCATCTTTAAGGCTCTGCTGTATCAGATAATGTTTATGCTTATAAAGTTGGACAAGCTACAAACATTTAGTCTCCGTCCCTTGGATGATCCCTCTTTCTCCCTCCCCATCTCCCAGCCTCTCTACTTCTAATTGGCTTCCAATAGCTTCCCATTTCCTCTGAAGGCTAGGAGTGCTCATTTTTTCCCAGACGCCTTGGACAGCAAAGAAAAGAGGAGTTTCACTGCTCGTTTCTCTTTTGCCTGCTCAAGACTGTCAATCCAGTGGAGCTTCAAAAAACTTAAATGGTGAGTTTTTGTTTTTTACATAAATGTGAAATGTTTAGTCATGAAGGGTCTGACTGCTTTCACTAATAAGGTGTTACGGCAACTTTTTAGTTTTGTTTTTATAGACACATTCTTAGTCTGTAATTTAGACACTTTGACGCAGATATGACTATTATTTCACTTTTACTACCAATAATGTTCTGTACTATGAAATAACACTGCTGAGTCTTGAAATGGAAAGATTTTTCAGTCTCTTATGTAACTTTTGTTTTTGTCAAGATTGTTTAGCACTGCTACTCATTCCTGATCTGTTTGGTCACTTTTTTCCAGTTAATGAGACTGACAAAGATTCAGTTTACCACAATTCATATTTCTGAAGCCAAATATTTGAAAACTGAGAGATGACCTTTTCTTCCTACTAATTTATAATTAATACCAGTTGAGACCCATTTATAATGCACTGAAGTTTCAAGATAAGCGCCTAAGGAGAAACCGATTCATCCCATATTTCACCCCAAAGTTTAATCTGTAATATAGTATAAATGTTGCACTGATATTGTAGGAATGTACCCCAATGTTTGTGTCGATACAAGGTTGCAATAATAAAAAATGTGACGCATATGAGAGCGAGTGATGCTTTGTTTGGAAATCAGACCATCCAGTTGACATTGGAATGACGGTATTTGTTCTGTGCACTTTGGCAATCATTCCTCTTATGTCCTAACATGGCTTACGGATTGAGCTGCTCAAAGCATTTAGAATCACAATACATAAACACGGTCCAGAGAGATAAATGTCCAGATGTCCTAGGACAGATGTTTCTCTTAAATTAAAGATACCAGTGCTTTAACTGATTCTGCATAATTTTCGAAGAATGCTTTGGTGGTCTGGTTGTATTTCTCATTGTGAATCATCAGCAGTTTCTCAACTTTCATAAGGAACAGCTGTTTGACAGACAGTAGACTTGAATAGAAACCTGCTGATTTACGCAAAGACATAAAATCTTGGAAATGCTTCGTTCCAGACAGGATTACGAGAGCTGACAAGCCCATGAATACTTCCTGCTGTAGAGACAGTGTGTGTTTGCAGCCTGATTATATTGACTGGCTTCAGCACCTCATCAATGAGAGATGGTAGACAGTAAAATTTATTATAGTGATTAGCACATTCTGCATTTTTGTTATTCACCAGCTAATTACAAACATCAGTTTGTAACCCCTCGGTACTGTAGATGGAAAACAGCTGACAAAATAACTGGAGAAAGTTATTAAAGGGAAAGCTCACCCAAAAATGAAAACTCTGTCATCATTTACTGACCCTCATGTCGTTCCAAACCCTTATGACTTCCTTTCTTCTGTAAGAATATCCCGGCCACTCTTTTCAACATCAATGAAAGTGAATGAGGACTGAGGCTGTCAGGCTACAAAATGATAAAAAAAAAATCCCTATAAAAGTATCATAATCGTGATCCAAATGACTTGTTCAATTCAAAATATGTAACGCACAGACCACATGGATAACTTTTTCTAACATTTATGATGCTTCAGTCAATATAGGCTATAAGATATGAATTCCTAGGCTTTATTTCTAAGTCTACTTTATCTGCTTTTACACTTACACAGTTGAGCTTGTGCTTTAGTAATTATTATGTACTATAAAATTTCCCTTGGCATGCTCACCCTATTGACCAAGAGGTGAGATAATGCAACGTTCAGAGTTGTACTTCGCTGCTTTTCGCATTATGTGCAGACTTCATACCATTTTTAGTCTCAGTGATGCTAAAATCATCTTGAAACAAGATTATGAGGATACATTTTTTTCTTCCATTTTGTTCTCTTCTCCACAGACTGAGCGATGACATCTCAGCAGACATGGCCTCTTTCATTGCTGCTTGTTATTGCAGTACATTGTTCTAACTCGCTTGAAGACAACAAGATCCCCAGTTTGTGCACAGGTAGCCCAGGTATCCCAGGATCCCCTGGGTTGCATGGCAGCCCCGGTCAGCCCGGCAGGGATGGACGAGACGGCCGTGACGCTCAACCAGGAGAGAAAGGGGAAAGAGGGGAGAGAGGAGAACCAGGTACAAAAATACCAACCTCAATGGTTTTTCTCCCCTTCTCCTCCCATGTGCTGCAGTTATGACATATTTTTGTAGGCCAAACCGAAGGTTAGCATCATCCTGGTTCCCTCTACAAAAACCCAAGATTTATACAGAAAATTAGCTCTGTGACCAACAAAAGTTTATGATTCTTAGACGTTTTGTTCATCATGATAATCTTTACAATTAATTACATTTTTATGAAGTTTGAAGCCTAAATACAATCGTCAGAAGTAAAAGCTAAACGTAGGCTATAAACTAACTACATCATAGCTGCATGAATTCAATTTTATTTAAAAAACATTTTCCTTGAAATTTTGATTTAGAATAGCTTGAAAGAGCATGATTATAAACACGAGGCTGTTAAAGCGGACTAGTAAATAGATGAGTTAACCTGTTCGCCGTGATGACGTTAATGTCCCCTACAACCTCTGTATTCCCATTTAGCCACTTGTTAGCAACCACCTTTTTCAAGACAAGTAAAAGGTTTTTAAAAAACACAAGGGGTTATTACTGATGTATTTTATGTTGTACAATAAAACATGAAAATATCTTGAGCTTGTTTTAACCACAGATCCTATTTCAGGCATTTAACCAAAAGCCTTTTTTAAAAAATGAACTTCAGTACGATGGAACCGGAAGTGCTAAAATGCGAACTTGTTTCCTGGTTTTGGCCTACAAAAATACTTGCATATATCTGCAGCACTCTGTTGAATGTCAATAGCAAAACATGAAAATTCCATGATGCTTATGGCAGGTCAGTCGGGCTTGAGGGGCCTCACGGGAGACAGAGGGGATCCAGGTGAAAAAGGCGAGCGAGGAACCCCGGGCGAGTGTGCGGTGGCCCCCAAATCAGCTTTTAGTGCCAAACTGTCTGAGGCTCGCACTACTCCATTTGCGGTAGGGGATGCGGTTCGCTTCGACAAAGTTATTCTGAACGAGCAGGGTGATTACAATCCCGAGACAGGAAGATTCACGTGCAGAGTGCCGGGCGTTTACTACTTCGCCGTTCACGCCACAGTCTACCGCTCGAGCTTGCAGTTTGACCTCATAAAGAACGCACACACCGTGGCCTCCTACTTTCAGATCTTCGGGAACTGGTCCAAACCAGCCTCGCTGTCTGGAGGAACACTAGTGCACTTGATTCCAGGAGATCAGGTGTGGGTGCAGATGGCCCTGGGAGAGTACACTGGCTTTTACTCCAGCCCAAAGACAGACAGCACTTTCACTGGTTTCCTAGTGTACTCAGACTGGAAAAACTCTGCTGTTTTTGCGTAGATTTAAAGCACACTGCACCTAACTTTCTGTTTGCCACATGCAGGTTTCATGAATTGGAAAAGCACTGTCATGGATAAGACAAAGGCCTTTGATTGGCCTTCATTTGTAATCATTTCAGTAGAATCAGATATGATCAGCACTGCACAGATGATTCAGTTATAATCACATTTAGTCATACAGAATAAAAAGACTGGAGGGTTGCCTTGCAAAGAATGAAAGTCATAAATGAAACGTATTACTACTTTATATGGAATAAAAAATTTTTTTCCATAAAAAAAGTTTTCTCACAAAATGTTTATTCTGGTGGCAGTCTATATTTCGTGAAAAAGCACAATAAATACTTTCCAACACTTCTCTGGAATATGACTTCAATAAAATATGACACCCATAATTACCTAATTTGTCAGTAAATGTTACAAGGAAAAGCAATTTCTACTGCTGGGAAATGGAGGCCTGTGGTTTCATATTTCAGGGTGCATTTAAAGCAATAGTGCACCTTTAATGGGAAATGCTGTAATTATTTATTCACTCATGTTATTCTAAACCTGCATGACTTTGTTCCTTTTGTGAAACACAAATGGAGAATTTTTGAAGAACGTACAGGTCACTCCTTTCATTATACTTTCAATGAATGGGTACTGGAGGACTTAAAAAAAATAAAATAAAATAAAATAAAAAAGGATGAAAAGTGTCTGTATTACTTGTGCATCATATTCAAGACTCTTTTTAAAAACTAAATCACATGATTCATTGAAATTATCTGGCTCAAAGAATGATTTGTTGAAACTCCAGTCTCCATTCTTGTGAAATATCCCATTATCTTTTATTGAGTCATATAATTTGATACTATATCTCTAGTGTTTGTGTTGACCAATAAAAAGCTGCTTAGGTTGGAAGTGACCTCTGAGTAAAGGTGCGATCACATTTACTGTTGTTTGGCAAATTTTCACAGGCTAGTTTTGCTTCTTTCTGTCTCTGTTTCTCTTTATCCCTTTCTCCTGCTTTTCTGACTGTTTTTGTTCTAAGACAAGTAGTTCCAATTTTCCCCAGGCTGCTGGCAGAGACTTACACAGAATGTTTTTGCAGTAAAATTGAGAAGAATGAGAGGTACATTTGTATCCTCCCTTTGTGCAGTTCATTTCCATGAGGTCATGGCCTGCCCCTTCACAGCTGTTAACCGAGCGCTTCAACCAGACAGAAACAAGCTCAGAAGGGTGTCTGAATCCAACTCCCAAATACTTTAATCATTATCATTCACAACATTATATTGTTTATGACTGGCAGATCTTTATGCCATGTTATTTACACAAACTAGTACCATGGTACATGTCCAAAACCCATAACAATAACTAAACTGTATTCAAGTTAAAGTTAACTCACAGTAGTTCTTTGTTTTTGGTTTTAAAATAACATAATAAAATCTATTTTTTTAAATAATCTGTAGGTCTATTGCTTTTATTACGTCTGTTTATGCATATCAGCAGGGGGCGTCGTTTCATTGGCCTTGACGTCCTTGCAGATACGCTGCCTCTAAAACTTTTTTCGCTGATGTCGCTGTTGACAGTGTTTTATGTTTCGTATTATTTGTTTAGTATTTTACTTTACATGTCTACTTTGGCTTCTCGGAGGACTCGCGTCTGGATTACGGGTTAAATTTCCATTCATTAATATTTTTAGTTGTGTACTTTGCTCTAATAACAGCAGGGGGCGTCCATTCATCATCATAGCCAGACTGATATACTAATTGCATACAAAAACAAGAATTAGCAAAGAATGGTCTAGTTCAAAAGTTATAGTAACGAAGAAATATTTTTACTTTCCATTAACTCAATAGCTGCCAGTTTTAGACAAATCCTTGTGGAATTTCATAATGTTTAATGAATGATAGGCGTAATGGAAGTCCCCTGTGCATTGGAAGTCTCTGTGTGGGCGTGAGGAACTGGTGTTTTTCCCTGTTCTCATCCTCAGAGACAGGAACGTTCCCATTGACCCGAGGCAAGACTTCCTATTTGTAAGATAAACTCAAGCTTGTCCACATATTGGTTCAGTGGACCCAGGGCCAGACACTGACATATACACTGTGAATTGGATGACCCTCTGAACTGAGTCTATTCTAGCTGTGCTGTACTTGATAGATTAGAGTACATCCCTGCATGAGTATCAGGATCCTAAGTGCTCTAATTTTATTTTGTAAGTTTATAGAAATGTTTAGGGTACAATATCATGCTTTTGCTTTCTAAATGCAATACAAATAGCACTGATTGGATTTAATCTAAAGGTGAACTGTTTTTTTTAGATTCATTTTAAGAAAATTGTCATATTTTCTTAATTCTTATCTATTTTAGTGAATAATTAAAGGGCTGATGTTCCTTTTAACATGGTAATTTATTTGAGGGTTAGTCAGAGGGTAGACCATTACACATATTAACTTCAGCGAGCAAAAGTTAACTTGTAGCTGGACTCAAATAAATCAATCAACAAACTAGTAAATCCTCTTCCATCTCTGTTTAAAAAATAGGAAGCTTTACACTGTGTTAAATTCATTATGGTGCCTCACTTCCTAAGCTTTTGGTTATTTTTAAAGCATTGTTCTCAAGTATGCAGTTACAGATAACAGACATGAACGCCGTATCCGAATGCATGTATTCAGGGATTTGCTTGAGTACTGTTTACAAGTGTACAACAATGTGAGATTCACATTTCCTCTTACTAAAAAAGCTGGAATGTGGAGCTGTCCAGTGCTGAATGCGTCTTCTTTTATACTTCCAACTGTAATGCTTGCATTTCGCACACCTTTATATCAAATAAACCAATTTTAAAAAGAATGATATTACAGAGCTGAGACACTATTAGCATTTCCATTCAATTGATTGGGATGTAGATAACACTGGATCAGGTTTTGGAAAAGTCATGATCGCATGATTTGGAGGAAGTGGCCTCCACTTCATAAGCTCTCACACCCACGATTAGCATATGTGCTGATCTCAGTGTAGAAGTGGGATAAGTCATTTATCACAATCACAGACATTGTTGTGAATTGCATTTTAGTCCAGTGACGAAACTAATACAAGTTGTGCTAAAGACAAAGACAATACGACCACAGAGTCAAACACTGTTTATTGTTCATCTGGATAGTCAATGAATGTGGTTTCGATATTATCCAGGCCTCTGGAGAGACACACATCTGCTTTGTCCACAAACATCATCACTGGAGACCTTCATAGAAAACAAACATCTGCAGTACAAGAATACAAAAGGATTAGGGCTAAATTGTGGAATGAATGGAATGTTTAAAAACCTTAAAATTACAACAATAAACCATGGGTTAGTGCTTATCACCTGCACTGAGCAGAATTGAGAGTGACAGAAATAATTAGGCACTATATGGAGTCATATTTTTCAAAAGGACAAAACAGTTATGAATCTGCTTGCATGGGTCTTCCAAATCCTTTTTTTTTTTCCCTTAAATGCACGTGATTGTCTTGCGCATTGTGCCTTTCTGAATGCAATTTTGGTTTTTTTTAATATCATGTAAGACCAAAATAAATAAGATAAACCTGTTAGGTCTGTACCTTTTGTTTCTAATGTACAAGATGTTATCCAAAATAGTGATTTCTAACAACATCCACCGGACAAAGCCGAGCTAAAAGCCTTTCTGCAACTTGGTTTTTACCGGTAACCAAATTAAATTACTCTCTCGAAAAACAAAAAACAAGCACAAAATTTCGATTTGAAAATGCACTGATCAATACCATTTTAGCAGTGAGACAGCCTTAATGCTGTTCAATAATAAATGACAAAAACAGCATGAATACATCATCAAATTGTAGAATGGCTTGTGAAATTATTGTAGTGACACTTGTTTACTCAAATAGTGCAAAATGGCTTTGGTGGAATGATTACAAAGTATGCAAAGCAAAACAAACACTGAAAAAAAAATCAATATGATGTTGTAGAAGTTCCCATGAAACCATTGATCACCTTTACAGTCAGGCAAAAAATGTATTAAACGATTCATACTATAAGGATCAATGTTAGCATCATACATATGTTCCCCTTAAACACTCAAACAAATCTTCCACCTTCAATCAACACCCCGTTTTTAATGTTTTTAATACAAAGCTTACATTCATGATATATTGCTGTATGAGAAAAATAGTGTTGCTTCTACAAGCTGATGAAAAAAGTGACAATGTATATAAAACCATAAGAAAACACAGTCACGGTCATCAGCCTCGCCATCGCAATTTATAAAAGGTTGTGATTCAAGTCTATATACAAGCAATAGTAGTGGAATGGACAAAGACGAAAAGGGAACATGTGGTTTCCCACATTTCAAGAACAGTGCTACTCAAATAACCTGAGGATGACAGAAACATCCGTAAACGTTTCCCTCAGAGATACACGTCCATGGTCTGAAGGATCATGTGGCGGCACAGGGGGCAGTTGTGTTGGTAGATGGGCTGGCTCAGCAGAATGTTGGTGCAGTTTCTACACAAACACAAGTGACGGCACGGCAAAAGCACGACAGTCTTGGTGCTGTCCTGACAGATCACGCACTTCTTCCTCTCCTCTTGCTCCTGCAGAAGATTCAACAGGTTGTCCGCTGGAGGGCCTTTGCAACTGTCCTCAGATGGAAACTTCCGGAGCGGCCTGTGAGTGCTGGAGCTTGGAAGCGGCAGGTTTAGAGGATCGTCTGCTTGGTTGGCGTCCTCAGGCGTGTTTTCCACCACCGGGTCTGCTGCGTTTACGTCAACTTGAGGCTCAAGGTTGTGCTCGGGCTGTCTAACGTCCCTTTCCGCAGCCTCTCTCCTTGCAGGAACCACCAGGAGGCCTATCCGGCTGCGATGCCAGGCCAATCTCTGCCACACGTTCCTCTTGAGCACATATAGACGGTGTAGAGCCCTTCGGAGTCGCTGCAGGACGGGCACGGTGTTGATGTAGTTGATTATGTGCAAAGATGCCTGTCTTGGGAGTGCGGGGTTCAGGTATATTGTGGCACACGTGATGATGACCAACGTGAGCATCAGTCCATAAGAGTTGAGCAGGAACACGCTCATGAAGATCTGGCAGACAGATCCCAGGAACTCCATGGCCAGTCTGCATGGTGTCCACAGCAGGATGGAGGTGCCAACGAGACTGCTGTACAGGAAGGTCAGCACAGTCAGGGTCAGCTCAAGAGCTTTCTGCAAAGGGCAGGACACCGCCTCCACAGTGCTGACCAACACAGAGTATAAATTTTGCGTGCCTATGAGAAGTAAGTTGATGATCGTGTTGACGAAATACAGCAACAGGCTGAACACAATGCCACAGCCTTCCCACGCCTGCCGTAGAAAACTGTGTCCCGACAGCAGGCCGCGGTGAAGTAGCTCTTTGGTGCGCAGTAGGAGATGTGAAGACAGGTATCCGATCATCTTGAAGCTTTCCAGCATGCCTCCAAGCAGCTGCATCCAGCCTCCGACCATGTTATGGGTCACGACTGTCACTCCGTCCCTCATGGTGATGATGCAAAGCAGAGTGAGATTCCAGCACTCTGACACTGAATTTGTGAGTAGCATGGGCAGACTATTGACAAAGGAGATCACTGCCACCAACAGCTGAATTAATGAGCTGACAATCACAAAATTTAAATCCAGGAGGAGGCAAATGGCATCTATGCATTTTCCAATTGAGCTAAAAATAAGGCTCAGTAGACCCATAATAAGAATATCCGCTTGTGAAATGTCACCTTAGTTCGCCGTAATGGACTATATATCATCTGTCGTATTATTTGTGCTGTCAAACGACATAGTTCCGTCTTGTAGTTTCACAAACAACAGCTTTGGTAGCCAAGTTAGCTCGCTAGCTAACCCATTCGCGCCTTAACGTGTCGTCTTGGCTAACCACTTAAGATTCAAATAAAAGGAATTCCAGTCGTATTATCGCTGAGCATTAGCTGGGAATGACATGTCCTCTGGTTTGGGCAGATACACTCATCCTAAACATGGTTAGCATCGTGAAGTAGCTGCTCACACATGGACGGGAACTGCTCGGCGGATGTTTACGTTTGAAAATCGAAACTGCTCATGTTGGCTGGTTGTACGGATCTGTATCCCAAGCTAATGTTCATTCTTAAAACACAGTGCAATCCAAGCGTCCGCGCTATTTTATGAAGCTCCAAGACGACGACAAACCCAGGCGCTTCTTTCTTTGGATTAATAATGGGCTAGAATAGAAAGCGTCTCTCGCTCTGTTTCGGTCCGTTGTTTCCGCTTTACAACACGTGTTTGAAGTGGATCAACTCAGAGCTCGGGCTGCGCAGAAACGCGGCTGCAATTATTACACACCTACTCGCCAGTTAGTTTTCGTCACCTTTCTGGTTATTTCATGTAGCATAATCTGATTATATTACAAATACAATCGTTTTTTGGCGAAATTATGGAGTTTAGAAAATTACATCATTCGTGATTGATAAATATTGACAAAATAGTCCTATATAGGCTAAATATAATAAATACATGTTTGATATTTTATATTCATAAATTATGTGTATCATAATTGTTTTCCTGTTTAGATTTAGCTGAAAGTCTGTTTGCTTACCCCATTGTGACAACATGACTCACTATCGGGATATGTTGTCACAAAACGAGTGTAAGAAAATGTATAATATATATATATATATAGCCTATATATTATTATTATTATTATTATTTTATTTTATTTTATTGAAAATAAAGATTGAAACTGACTTTAAAAAACAAACCTAAACTCAAAAATATTTACTGGACAATGTGTGACAACTAGTCCCGGTCTCCACTGAGTTATTTTAAAGTGTGTTTATTTGTACATATTTGTTCATATGAAAGTGTGCAAATTTGTACATATTTGGTTTTTAACATTTTCCAGCTCAATCATCACAATGTCTGTTCTGACATGAAGTGGACTTGATGAAAACATATTTATTTGAAATGCCCAGTGAAATAATGATATCGTCCGCTCATTTGAATTGGACAAATAAACAAAATTATAATGTCCATTTATGCCAATTAAGAAATAAAATATTAAGAAGACAATATATGACTGATAATAGCTTATAATGAGCAAAAGGTGCGGTTTTGCATGGTAATAGAGAAAGAATAGCCAAATTAGCTAGTGTTACACAATTTTTGAATGGTTCCATTAATATTTAAAGGGAAGAAGACACACACACAGAAAATTTGACATGTTGGACCCCACAACTGTTGTTCTACTGAGCATTTGTCAGGGCTGGCAGGTCAAACACTGTTTAACCTTCGTATGAGGCCAGGCAGACATTCTCAACTGTAAACAAACCACACTGATCTGAGGCCCCAATTGGAAGTAACAAAGCCCTGGAGAATAGATTTCTTTTGACAGATTTCCTTCTTCTAGAGCATAAAGCAAAACATAACTGCTGTATTTTCCATTCCTACGGGTCACTTCCACACCATTAAACTCGATGACAGCCCTCAAGTGCTCATGTATGCTCCTTGCTACCTTGAGCATTAAAAGAAACCTCTCACGAGGGAAACAAAATACCAGTGAATTGGTTGTGACAATAGGTCATTTTGTTGATAGCTGTTCTATTGTTTCACTGACCCATGTCTTAAGAAAACATGTATTTCCTCTCATATGTGACGACAGCTGTTGGATTCTGTTTAGACAACAAAATGAAAAAGTAGTTTTGAAAAGATGTGGGTTTCTTAGCACACATTTTGTTGAATTGAAGTTTTTCTTATCCACAAAATATTCTAGAAACTTTAATGGGTTGATGGGTAGCCAGTACTAGGCTGCCAATCGCAATATAATTCATAAACATTTTGTCACAACTTAATTACATTACATGCAGCCGATTTGGAAAATGGAACTTCATTTTATCCTCTTGTGTTGAGACTGCATGAATCATGTTTGTTAACAACCCTTATGAAAAGAAGATCGAGTTATAGATTACTTAAAAGTATAATTAAGTATTCTGGTATACTTGGCTTGTAGTTGTGTTTACTCTTTTGATTGAGTAGCCTAATACATACTTTTTCACATAGTTTTACATACTGTATTATAAACTTACACTGTTTGAAAATATTGACATAAAGAAAAAGAGGAATTTACTTCAAATCTACTCTTTATCTTTCGGGCTATGTTTTCACTGTTATACGGTAGGGGGCGCCATTACACATCTTCAGTACAGAATCTCCGGATCAAAACACAGGTAAAGAAGAAGCATATGTTTTTAAAATGGAAAGAGTTAAAGTACAGTTAAAGGTGTATTTCAAGTATAAAAATAATACCTAAATAGGATAGTACTGTAACCTACTTAAAGTGCAAAAACAATATATAAATAGTAAACTATAAGTATAATATTATGTTCACTTAAAGAAAACTTACACGTTTACATGCAGTATAAAACTACTAACTAGTAGAATATACTTTAAAGTGTACTCGCGTTCATGAACTAAAAAATTTATTTGACTAGTAAACTATCAGTATACCTATAAGTTCACTTGTAGTAGGCTATAGTTGCAGTACAAATGAAAAACTTAGTTGTAAAATAGTTGTGTACTCAAAGTTTTACCACTGTTATACTTAAAGTATACTTAGAAGTATACTTTTATATACTAAAAACTAAAAAGTGGGCCAATTTAGTCCCAAGTTACAAGTTACTTCTAGTACATTGATATTAGTAGGCCTATACTTACTAAATAAAGTATACTTAAAAAATATACTTTAACTTTACTTAATAAAATGAACTTGAAGTATACTTATTTTTTGCATGGAAGTGATATTGAACAGTGGATTTAGTTTCCACCATGCTTTGCATGGGACTGGAGTGTGGAGAGTAAATGTGTTATTTTATGTATTTTTTAATAAAGAGAAATATTTGTTAGTGTTCAGGTTCATTTATGTTGAAAATTTAGGAACATTTGTTATGTTGTAGTTTTTGTGGTTACCTTTGTGGAAAAGAGTGGAGCTTAGCTTGTGGGCTAACAATGAACGGTACCTGTTAGCTTGCTACCATGTGCGTTAGTTAGCAATTAGCTGGAAGAGCTTCAATAGTTATTTCGGTTGTCTAATTTTTGAAAGGTTTACTGAACTCAGTTAGCTTTCTGCTCTACAAAACTTTGATTAAATTTGTTCAACAAAAATTGTGTTTGAATGGACTTAAACAAGCTTTAATTAATTGTGTGGAAAAGTTTTCCTTGCATTAAGGTCATTGAGGAAACTGTTTTTTGAGTGCATATCAAACCCGTTATTGATCAAGAAAGAGAGCTTGCTTATCTTTTCCTATTTACTTGCTTAATATAGACCCTTAGATATTTTGACCCATTTAGAGTTTTGAGTTGAGTCGGAAAAATACTAGTTAACCTGTTTTTCTTGAAATTTTGTGACTTTTTCATATTTAGGGTCATAAACATCCTTGCAAAGTGTTAAGTGTTGTGAAATGTGCGTCCAAAATTTCTATTATGATGACGTTTGCGGGTCAATTTGATCCAACCATTTCATCATTAAACACGTCTGCACAAAATACATATTTAGTCATATTTGTTTTATGTCGGTTTTTCAACTACCCTCTGAGGGTAGATTTACATTTATGCCTTAGTCAGATATTTTATCGAAGAAACTGATGTGCATATATATATATAGTACATATATATATATATATATATATATATATATATATATATATATATATATACTGTGTATTCAATTTCACATTTTTATTTATACTTTTTAAACATTTCACATTTATTTTTAAAAAAATACAATATTGTTTATACTGTTTATACACTGTTAATATTCACAGTTTATGAAAAAATATCTCATGTTTATTTGTTTGTTATTTAATTTGTTGCTTTTACCTTTTTTTTGTGGTTTTTCATGTATGTGATTTTTGGTGAATTTTACTAAATCCAATTAGGGTCAAATTTTAATGATAAAACCCAGATTTCTAACCTAATAAGAGGCATAACTTGCAGCTGGTGCTGTGTTGGCTCAGGAAGTTTATCAAAAGCAATATGAGGAGAACTATTAATAGTCACTCAGTTAGAGACAGACTGATGATGCAGTAATCCAGAAGCTTCTATGGGAAAACACAAACTCTCAACAGAAGAAACCACTGGTGTGCAGTCTGGTCACAACCTAGGCTACGACCTCACATACCACAGCAACCCACGGGCTCCAGCCAAGTTCAACACTTGAGTAAGCTTAAAAAGGAGCATAGGAAGGGAGCATGAAAGGGGTAGAGAAAATATTTAAATGTTCAATTGTACAATCCCTTGGGTTTATATTCTTAGTCTGTGAAAATTTGCCTTCCCAGCGATGTAATTTTAATCAGGGCGTGATCCTTCTGCATCAGACTCAAACAAAGGAAATGCTGCTTAGTGGTGCAAAAGATTCTGAGATATGCATATACAAGCCCATGAAGGCTAACATATTTATTTCAGGCCGCCATGTTAGAGAGAGAGAGAATATAAATAGGTATATACACACACACACATACATACATACACGCATAACTTTTAACTTAAAACAAAAAGTATTGTTATATTATTAACATAACAATAATATATTAATTATGTTATATATAAATATGTATTCCCAAAAGACCAGTTCAAACATTCTTCATCCAACTTATTTATCTTCCTATCACCACAGAAACAGCATTTTTGCCATGATGAAGATCACTGATGTCAATCTTTTTAAAACAAACCCTGTTTTTGTGAAGACTCTATTACACAGATAGGACCCTAAATGTCTTCTGCTCCCTGCCCTTGAGCCCCTTGACTCTTCAGACGTTCACAGCCACCACCCTTGTGTTTAACAGACAATAGCCCCTCTCATAAAAGCAGACAACTCCAGAAAAAATATTCCCCAGCGTCCAGAATGGAAAGAATGACTTCTTTCCTATACTTCCTTCCTGTTGTTGAAGGAAAAGCATGGTTCTTTCCACCACTTCAAGAAAGCAAGACAATGATATGAAGGCTTCACAGATGCCTTATCATCAGTCAAATCACAACCGATTTTCCATTGTAAGTTACAACAGGATTTGAACTCTTCATTCAGTCATGTGAATGGTTCTAATTGCAGAACAACACATTGTGTTAAGCAGAGCGTGTCTAACATGATCCACCTTTAATGGACTGAGAAGAGAGACGTGCCCAGCTTGTCTAAATTTTGTATTTATCTTGTCTTAGTTTAAACAGGTTCATGCAAAGGCATGTTAAAACAACGATCATTCACATAATGATAGTCCTTAAAATATTATTTCATTTAGTGAATACCATATTTTCTCATGTTTAACCCAATTGATATTACATTTGTAGAATCACTTATTTTGTGATTGTGAATGGGTCATTTATACACTCCAAACCCATAATGGTACTTTAGCCACACTTAAAATGCATGAATTTCATTGCATGGATAATACAAACCTATAGACAATTGGTCATTGGTGATTTTAGTAGATGTATGAAGTCAGCACTCTTCATGTTCAAGAGTCCGGTTTCATCACACTGGCTGCGTCCGAAAACTTGTTGCCTCGCTGCTTTATCAGGCAATGACATTTGTGCATTAAGGTACCTCACGAAACTGATTTCAGACAGATTTCTGAGGCAGCGTAATGGTTTAATGATCTTCAGCAAAATAGAGCGAGCTTTGGAGATACCCTTACGAAAAAGAAGTATACTTCAAGTTCATTTTATGAAGTATACTTAAGTAATGTTCAAGTATATTTTTAAGTATACTTTATTTAGTAAGTATACTAATATCAATGTGTACTAGTAGTAAACTTGGTAGTGTACTATTTCAATACTGCTTGGGGCTAAATTGGCCCACTTTTAGTATATAAAAGTATACGTTTAAGTGTACTATAAGTGCAACAGTAGTAAACTTTAAGTGCACAACTAGGTTTATCATTTGTACTGCATCTGTACTACAAGTGAACTTATAAGTATACTAGTAGTTTACAATTTTAATACAAGTAGTACATTTTTTAGTTTATGAAAGTACACTTTGAAGTGTACTCTAAGTAAACTACTAGTTTAGTTTATACTGCAAGTATACTTGTAAGTTTCTATTAAGTGAACATAACATTATACTTATAGTTTACATATTATTTTGCACTTTCAGTATACTGTTATGTTCAAATGTAGATATACATTTTTTATACTTGAAATACACCTTTAACTGTATTTTAACTAATTTTAAAAACATTTTATTATAGCTTCATGCATCCTTTTTTATCAACACTTGAATGTGGATAAGTTTCATAAAGAAAGGCAACATTTTAAACAAAAAGTTGAGAAAATCGCATTTTTGCCAAAGACTACATCCGGATGGGATTCAGAACACACCCATCAAACACAGATGGAGTAGATCGAATCTATCAACACCCCCAAAGCTTCACAGTCGTTTCCTCTTCATGGGTTCGACATTTTATTTGGTAACATTAGACATTTTTGATTTACGTGCTGTTTAATGTTTTATGATCGCGGTATTTTATTCTTCTTCGCCTGTGTTTTGATCAGGAGATTCTGTACTAGAAGATGCGTCATAGCAGTGAAACAGTAAACACATGGATAGCTGGAAAATTCAGTCAATGGCGGGGAAAGAGTAATGTAGATTTTAAATTCCTATGTACACTACCAGTGGACTAGCCTACACAAAAATTCAGATATGCAGAAGTAGGGACATATCTGTTTTATATCAATATTCTAATCAATATTTTCAAACAATGTAAATTTAATAAGACTGTACGTAAAACTATGTAAAAAGTATATTTAATAGGCTACTCAATCAAAAGATTAAACACAATTACAAGCCAAGTATACTTTGAATACTTAATTTAAGTATATCTCGATCAAAAGGCTGAGTACAAGTACAGGCCAAATATACTTAGGCTTTTCTGTCACTGTAAGTCAAGTATACGCAATTTTAAGTATATTACTGAGAAGTACATAAAGTATATTTCTGAGAAGTATATAAAAAGTAGACTGAAAGTATACTTTCTTATTTTTAGTTTAAAAGAAGTATACTAATAGAACACTTGAATAAACATATTTTTCGTAAGGGTAACTAAGCAAATATTTTATTACTAGAATAGTAATTTCTCGCTAGAAATGACCTTAGAAGTGGAAAACGTTGGCCTTACACACAAACTGACCACCAACCGCAACTTTGAGATGCCATCTTTATTTTCTTTTAGCTCAACTGTCACAGAATGTAAAGCACAGGATTGTGGGATATCAAAGGCAGCGAAAGATACATCTATCAGTCAGATGAAAGTATCTCAGGAGACAGGAAGTGACGCTAACATTGGATTTGGACGTGCCTTGATGCCTCCCTACCTTGGAATGCGTCCTCTGAAGGCAGCATTTTTAAGCTTTTGGACGCAGCCATTGACTATGAACATGTTCCACTAATGTTTGACAACCAGGAAGTGTGCAAATCCTTTATTTAGTGCCAGCATGTTATCTTTTGAGCAGTATATCTTTTAACCCTAATTAAACTATAACTTCTTTTTGTGAAATGTTTTGTTTGAAAAATGCATTTTGATCTTTCTTGAAATGGTTTGATATTGATATCTATTGCATTTTCATTCATAAATTTTAAGTGATTCTATTCTATTGTATTCTATTCTATTGTATTCTATTCTATTCTATTCTATTCTATTCTATTCTATTCTATTCTATTCTATGAGGTTAGACTTAAAGAATTAGGCTTGGAATAAAGAATTTATTTCAGGAATATAATTTAAACCAAAGCAATTGGATTTTTTGTCAACTTGACACAGATCTTGTACAAAAATGTACTTTGTGATATATGAAGTGATATGAAATGTGACCAACTGAATTTGCATCTCTTGTTTTCAGTCAGCAGAGTACCGCCACACTCTCCTCCAGGTGTGCAAACATTACCAAGGTTTCCAGAGCACAGCTGTCAACATCATACTCACAAACTACAGCCAACAACCTACCTATATTACTTTGATGAATGCTGCCTTCACTTGATTCTTTCATACTGAGCTCTCAACCGAAAAATTTGTATCTCAGAAGGGATTTGACTGGGCTGGTCATGTGAGGGGATAAACCATGTCAAATTGATTCTTGACTGTAGTCCCTCAGGAAATCTTCAGCCTATTTTCAAATACATATTCCTTGGTTTGTCTTGTAATTAGTTCTCAGCAGTAGATCATTGGATGGATAATCAGATTACAGGCTCTCTGAATCTGTTTTTCATCCACTAATGGTAGACAGTTAAAAAAAAGTCAATTTAGAAACTATTTAAAAAGCCAACTAAAAGGCTCATTATCAAGAACAATAGCATTTATAATGACTGTTGATAAATATAGAAAGCACTGATTAAGACTTCAGGCTCCATCGATTAAATAAATATCAGGTCAAGCTATCGCTCACAATTTCAGGAGACATACACAGCCCACATCTCTCAGCCAAAAAGCAATGCATTATCATTAAAGGAAAACCCCTATTAAACTTTTTTTATTTTATTTTTTAATTTTCACAAATTTATTGAACAAAATGTCTTTGTTGGGATAAAAATCATGTGTGAGTTTAGAAGTCATGCCCTTCTGAACAAATATAAAACTTGCAAAATGCAAAAATATTCCAGGAGACCTTTTCTTTTGCTTTGCCTTAATGGGTTAGTGTTCTTTAGTCTATCATCAGACAGTTGAACAAGAATGGTGTGCAGATTAGCATGAAAGCCAATGCTATCCAAGAAGAACATAACTCCCACTGCCAGTCCAAAGTTTGTCCAAAGACTATGTGGATGAGCCAGGTTTTATGGACAGATGAATTAGCCTACAAAAAAATATAACTTTTTGGTTTAAATTAGAATTTTGGGCTGATATGATAAGCCGATGATAATTTCCATGTTATGGCTGATAATAGATAAATATTCATATAAAATTAATTATGATGAATATAATAAAATGGAATATATTCATATGAATATTAAATATATTAATATGAATATTTTATATTTAGTCTAAATAAATTGTAAATAAAATTAAAAGTACTCATTGTCTAGATCACAACATTATACTGTACAGTATATTAATTTTGAAACAGTGTTATTAAATTATCTGTTTTTTTAAAGATCTAAATATAGGTTAAATAAGTGTGTACCTAAACTAAGCAATATCCAATCTCTGATATTGCCATTTGGCAGATAAGTGACGAACCAATATTGTTCAAGCTAAATGAGAAGCTACATCAGAAAGTCAAGGTTAGCACAACAGAGAGTCCAGCATAAAACAACCCCAAACACGCAAGTCTTGAATAGTTGAAGCAGAAGAAATGTAATGTTTTTGGAATGGCAAAATTAAAGTCCCGACCTTAACCCAACAGAAATGTTGAACTTGAACAAAGCAGTTTATGCAGGGAAGTCTGACAACATCACTGAATTGAAGCAGTGTTTGAAGATGAATGGGTCAAATTTTATGCAGAAAGTTTTCACAAACTTTATACGTATAGTTTCCAAAAAAATACCAGTATACGCTGATATGACAATCATATTTTCGATTTAAATCTTGCTAATGTCCGTGTTTCAAGTGCTTTAGTGTTGCAGTGTGGCATGTAGGGCGCAGCCCACTAGGTTCCTCCCACTCGTCTCTCTGCACTTCACGCGCGCTCTGTGCAAACATCTGCCCTCTCTGATGATCTACAGGACACTTCAGCTCTCCAGCGCGCTCAATCTCCTCACATCAAACCTCGGATCAGGAAGACATGACCCTCCGTTATATCGCGCCGTTGGTCGTGGGACTGATCGTCCTCACTTGCAAGAGTAAGTCAAAGTTTCAATTGTGCATGACAGTATACTTTACAACAGAAATTGTGAGATGGTTTCATCGTTCATGAGAATTTATGAGAGCATTGTACATGTATGTAATGCATTCACAATGTAAAGGCTGAACACAATTCATGCTGCGTCTGGGGTGATAAAAGCTTAACTATTCAAATTCTTAGGATGATTGTAATTTAAACTAATGGTTTTCAAAAGCAAATTCATTTATGGTTCAGATCATAAAAACGATTATAGAGTGATTATTATATTGTATATAAATGTAAAGTTTGCAAATACGTTGCAAGAAATGATTCAACAAAATTACCAACACCCCACATGCAGATTTGAATTAAAAGAAAGTGAAATAATTGTGCTGATTTCAACTTTTCTAAGTAACCTAGTCTCTTTAGTTCAGTATTTCATCTTGATGTTCTTTGTCAGTAATTGGCCAAAAATGTGAAATTAACTTTAACGATCTTTAAAAGCCACTTTCATTTCATTTATTTATACATTTTTATGTATTATTATTTGCTTAATGTATTATTTACTATGTAAACTGTCTTCAGTTTTAGAAGGTTGACGTTTTTTACATTGTAACACTTTGATAATTCTCCTAATTTTTATGCATTTTATTTTAGTAGACAAAGACACAGTGTTGTTACTTGGATAAAACAACATTATTGTAGCATTATGGATAAGCGAAGGAGTCAGAGCAGTGAAAGGAGTTTTGTGGCTGACACAGTAGCAGGTCTATGTCATTCCTTTCACGTGGTCTGTGGTTAGATAACGTTTTTTTAAGACTATTTACCACGAGATGATCTAATTTGTAATGAATCACTGGATCTTGCAGATGTGTTTTGTAATTGTGTTGAATGTATGATGGAGTGGCCTACTACTACATTTTTGTATAATTAGACGTGAGAATAGGAAGGAACTGCATGCCCACCGGTGGCATTTTCTTTGTTCAGAAGC
Organism: Coreius guichenoti; assembly: GCA_039654105.1. Taxonomy (NCBI): domain Eukaryota; kingdom Metazoa; phylum Chordata; class Actinopteri; order Cypriniformes; family Gobionidae; genus Coreius; species Coreius guichenoti. The sequence goes on from CM077174.1 coordinate 26,055,591, forward strand.
ATCTGTTAAATGACGTTTGAGTTCGTAGTCTGACATTGTTTCTCTCACCCTTTAATCTCCACGTCTGTGCTGAACTTCCTCACTATTTCTTCATTTTTACTTATTCTTTTGCGTAATTATCCCCTCTTCCGTTGACCACTATTCATGCTTTTCCTTATTGTACTGACCTCCTGTTTCAGCCTCCTGCTTTTCTCCTCCTCCAGATAAACCGACTTCCTTTCCTGCACTTCCTTACCTTTGGAGTTCTGACCTAATCTGTAGTGTAGCTCATCACATCCTTCTGCCTTTTAACTGGTGTTGCTGATTTATAAACGCTGATAATAGAGGATTTGAGTCACAAACTGTTGTGGTCAAATCTGAATAGGTGCTTTAATTTCCTATTTATTTATTTTACTTTAATTTACCACTATTTCCCTCCAAAAGTTGTTTTTTAAGATTATAAAAAACATTAAAAGATGGGAAAAAAATGACAGAGAAAAAATATTTTTTAAGGAAATAGACTTTGCTAACTGCTTTACATTACTGTATCTGCTTTTCCAAAAGAAACAAGGGCCAAAATACAATCAGATCAGTAGTCTAAAATAAATGGACTGTCTTGTCTGTTTTGGTGCTCTTGATTTTTATCTGTGTAATTTATCCATAACTGTTCCTAGTGATTCTAAATGTGCAGCACTTTTGCCTTTGCAGCATTTTATCTCTTTAATTAGGGAAACCTGCTATTTATTACTATTCAGGATATCTAGCCCATAGTTTGGACCATTTTAGAGTTACTATTCCAAGTTGGTTGAATGCATCACTGTGCACATTATTAAAGATAATGCATGAGATAAAATAGCCCATAGATTCAGAGATGTTTATTAGACAACAATAAATTCTGCATTTTTTTTTTAGCCAGATGGATCTCCTTCCCCACGGTCACATTTTGAAAGAAACTAGTGGCTACTGTGTTAACATGTTCTCTTGAATGTGGTGCCGAAATTCCAATTGTGTTTGCTGGTGTTTTGCAGCTGTCTTGTTCTGTGTCAGATTCTGGGGGTTTGAACATGGCTTGTGTGAAGTGCATACAGTGAACAAAGCTTCACTGATGTTTTGAAGAGATGCCTCCCTCTTTGAGTCATTGAAAGACTTGGATCTCAACATTTTAGCTCATAAAGAAACAAAGTGCCTTTCTCGACACCATCTAATTAAGGGTTAAAGGCCATTTTCTATCTCAGGGCTGTATCAGAGATGATGTGCGTTTACTCTTACAAAGGCATGTAGTAAAACACTAAAGGTCTTTCTATTTAATTGTACAAATAGGATATAAGGGAGTAAGCATGCTAGCAGTGCTAAATTTGTCTTTAAAGTGTATAAGCTCCAATCCTCATTTATGTAAAACAGCCATGGCATTAGAGTCAGTTATATATAATATATTTATATTGAATATGTTTATATTTAGTCAGAATATATTTAAATTGTTGTCTTGAGATTGAAACTGATGTACTTATTCATGAGTGGTGGTAGTAAAAATACTAGTCAATAATAGAGTTGTGTTGAACTACTTTTTCTTTCTGTGTAAAATATGAAATTGTAAAACATGAGTACTACAACTGTTCAAAAGTTTGGAGTCAGTAAGAGTTTTTAAATGTTTTTGGAAGAAGTCTCTAATGCTCACCAAGGCTGCATTTACTTGATGAAAAATACAGTAAAAACAGTAATATTGTAAATAAATAATATTCCAATTTAAAATGACCTTTTTCTCTTTTAATATATTTTAAAATGTGATTTATTCGTGTGATTTTTCAGCAGCCATTATACCAGTCTTCAGTCACATGATCCTTCAGAAATCGTTCTGATTTGCTGATGAAGAAACAAAACTTGCGCAGCTTAATATTTTTGTGAAAATCGTAATACATTTTTTTTCAGGATTCTTTGATGAATAGAAAGTTTAAAAGAACAGTATTTATTTGAAATATAATTTTGTATCAATGTAAAAGTCTGTCCTTTTTGATCAATTTAATGCATCCTTGCTGAATAAAAGTAATAATTTTTTAACTTATCCTAAACCTTTAAATGGCTTGTATATTCGAAACAAAATGTAACAATGTAAAAGGCACATGTTTTTTTATTGTTTCTTAATATTGAGTTGCGGTCTTCGTCGTCATCCATGGCAAAGCTGTATATCATTCCGCTCATCCGGATAAATGAAACTGCCGCTACTTTTATATCTCTCGTATCACTCTGCAGACTCGCACTCCTTTGTAAACTGGCGACATCTTGCATCTCTGTTATTGGTGCAGTGATTTACATCTCCCAAGGACCTTTACATAGCTACGTCATAAAGCATAATATGTTTGTTCCAAACAGAAGGTTGTTCAGGGAAGTTTTATTTTATTTATTTCATAGTCTGTGAGGTTAAAAAATAAACTGTGCTATAGCAATGGCCACTTCAGATATGACCGTTCCCTCTGTCTGAGCTTTTTGTGTTTAGATTCCTGGCTTAAAGTCACTTTCCCTTTTCAGAATGAGCATGCAGTCAAACCTTGTGCAGGAACCAATCAGAAAGAATCATTTCACGAGGCTGAAGCACATGTCATTACTGATGGTTACTGCATGCCTTGCATTCAATGTGTGGTACAGTATTTGTTGTTGATGAGAGGCATTCTGGGTCTGAGGCCTGGTTTATTTGAGTGATGGATAGCAGCTGACCATCCATTAGTGTTCAATCACTGTGCTCGACTGAGAGTCATTTCCCCTTCATACTGCTCTCTGTTTCTGCTGTTCTCTAGTGTGGCCTCTTGCCACTCGGTTTCCAGGAATAATCTGTATGCTTATTATGCATGAATATGCATTACTTTTCCGCTCTATGCATATCCATCCTCTAAATATTGGTCCTTATAACAGAATAAGAAACCTGCTCCTGCGTATGAAATTCTGTGTCTATCAGTGTTGTATAAATATGTGTCTGGGTAATGTGGTATTGTTGAGATTAAATTGACACAATCCAGATCTCTGCTAGCGTATAAAGCCCTGCACTCTTGTTAAACTATTGCTATATAAACTGAAGTTTGAAGGCATGGCTTGTATTCAGGAAAAGTCATTATTGCATTTCGACAAGCTTGTTTCCCATTTTTTGCAGTTTTATGAGGAGATGCATTTAATAAAATTTAATGGCCCTATCATACACCCAGCACAATGCGCCGCCAGGCGCTACGCAAGTGTTTTTTGCCAATTTCAACCCGACACAGTTATCATTTACACGTCCAGCGCCACGTTGTTTAAATAGCAAATGCATTTGTGCCCATGGGCGTGCTGGTCTGAAAACGAGGTGTGTTCAGGCGCATTGTTGGCGCGTTGCTATTTTGAGGCAACTGAAATCGACTGCGCAATATTTTTTTTATGTTAATAATTGTGCAAATAGGCGGGTCCACAACGCGCATACTTTGCTTATTACACACACAGGGACGTGCAGCAGCACACAAACATTTTTAAATATGAAAAATTAAAGGATTAAAATGTAAAAGATTATTATTGTGTACATAAATATAAAAATGCCTACATGTCATAATTGATATTCATTGCATGTATCAGAATTAGCCTACCTATTTGCAGTAATGACGAGCAAGCAGGCATCATTGGACGAGCAGATCCGTTTCCTCGCTAGAGAAGCATTCAGTTTTTCCGCTTGCAAATTCTGCCATGTAAATAGCGAATCCACCATGGCGCGAGTGCAACTGGCTTTTAAAGGGAATGGGAGATGAGACTCTAATTGGTTTAATACACGTTACGCCCAAAACACACCCATTACTCATTAAGAGACTAGACCATGCGCCGGGCGCGTCAAACATTTTTCCCACTGTTAAACTAGCAAAAGTGGATTCGGATACGCTCTAAGTGCACTTGTGCCATGCGCTTCAGACCATGCGCTCAGATCGTTAAAATAGGGTCCAAAGGGTTTTTGTCATTTTTCAGTGTTTATTTGAGTTAAAATACTTAAAATCCTATAGGTAAACCATAGTTTACAAAACAAGTTGATTTCCCCCAAAAGTGTAAACGCTGTGGCTATACCCAAACATTATTCTGTTTGTTTGATTATCCCGACCAGCCCAACATAGACAGCTCAACCAATGGTGTGAGTTTGGGACAACTGTATCTTTTTGGCCAAACAGTGGCAGACAGGCGAAGTGTTCTGGAAACCTGTTTAAAAATCATTTTTTGGTGATATTATTGGAATAGAAGTATAACATATGATTTTTAATATTATATTCATTTGCTTTCATTTAAAAGCAATCAGCTATGTTTTTTTAAAGAATGTTAAATGAGTCCAGCATGGCATATGCTACAGCATACATAATGTTTCAAGGGTCACTTGCTGCTGTACTTACTGTCAAGAGCATGTTTTATCTGAATGCAGGTTAAGTGAGCAGACTTTATAAACTTTATAGACAAAAATAAAGGTAAAACATCAATGTCGGACAATTTTAAAGTTGGAGGAGAACATGAGATGGAGTTTTTCGGCACTGGGTCGGTACTTCCACCTACATCACGCGTGACCTTTCCGACGTGATGACGTCATACGCCGTGAAGAAGAACAACACAGAAGTTGCGGTTAAAAAGTATGTAAATGTTTATTTTTTTTTTTTTTAGAAAATGACCAATGGTTTCGCTAGATAAGACCCTATTCCTCAGCTGGGATTGTGCAGAGCCCTCTGAAGTTCTTTGAAGCCCTTTGAAACTGCATTGATTTGGACCTTCAAAAGCTGCTCTCTTCCATTCGAGTGGATGGTGATTTGTTAAGCTCCAAAAAAAGACAAAAAGTATCATACGATTCTAAATTGTACTATATTCCAAGTATTCGGAAGCTATAAATAGATTTATGTGAGCAGTAGTTATTCACTGAAAATAATCCTGCATGACAGCCGTGGTTACCATTCACTTTTATTGTATGGAAAAGAGCAGATTGGACAATCTCCAGAAGACAGAAATTCATACAGGTTTTAAAAGACATGGATCAGCAAATGATGGAAATACTATTCCTAAGACAATAACGTCACTTCCTGTCCGGATTCAGTCCAAAAATTATGCCTAGAATCATGGGGTAACTTTCATTTTTGGGTGAACTATCCCTTTAATATCTATGCAGTTTTATCTTGCAATTTGCAAAGGATGTTTAGAATATCTTTACTCAAAAACAAGATAAAAATACTGATTAAGAGTTTTGTTTACAGTATAGCTAAAGCAGATCTGTGGACACATTCCCATACTTCTTTCACTGTTCTGTATGTGGGTCCCAGCAAACAGCTGCTCACACCTGGCATTCAAACAATCACAGAACGTGCTCAAGTTCAGGTTTCAGACAGCGAGTCCACCCCACCCCCACAACACCACCTCTCCCACTGTGTTACAGCCATATGATTCATCCTAATTGCTCAAACACTGAGTCTGTATTACTTTCAGACTATTTCCTTTTATGACCAGCACATACTCATGGCAAACTTATCTGATTGTTTGGTACAGTCAACTTTGGGGAATGTGGTTGTTAATTACTATGAATGGTCAAACTCATGATACATCGTATCTATTTATATTCATATGGTCTGGTGGATCACATAACTTCAGAGCTTAGTCCCATAATAGAGAGTGTCAATCACTGTCTGCTTAGATGAGACTCATAGACAATAGTTTCCATTATGGATTATTAGAAAATAAATAGCTCTTTTTTAGTAGCTCCACTCTATGAACTTACAAGTAGCCTGTAAAGTAACTGTAAAACAAAGAAACCTAAAATTGTTGCATTAGATGTAGAAATAGCATTCATTTCTGACAAGTAAGTTACTTTGTGGCAGCATTGAAATTTTTCCTGATAGAAAAGAACAGGATACATGTGGGCTGGAAAAGGAGCCCTGCTGGCCAGTTTGTCTAAAGGTAAACATCTATATGTTTGCATTTGAGATCTGTAGTACAAGCTACAGTTTTAACCCTGGATTTTGACATGAAGGTGCTGCATTTTGAGACATAATTCATTGCCAACAAATCTGTGAAATTTTGCAGTTTTTTGCAAGGTTCATTTACCTGTAACATTCTGTGAAAAATATTGTATTAGCGTTCGAAAGTTTGGGGTTGTAAGATTTTATTGAACTTTTTGGATTTTTAAATTTGACAGAAGTCTACATTAATTTGATCAAAATGCAGTAAAAACAGTAATGTTGTGAAATATAATTGCTATTTAACATAACCATTTTTCTATTATACTATATTTTAAAGTGTAATTTATTCCTGTGATGGAAAAGCTGAATTTTCAGCATCATTACTCCAGTCTTCAGTGTCACATGATCCTTCAGAAATCGTTCTAATATGATGATTTGCTGCTAAAGTAACATTTATTTACTCATAAAACAGCTGAAAGCGGTATGCAGTACAGTTTATATAAATGCATTCTTTTATGCATTTCTTTTATAAATGTTGTATCCCTGTTCATCATTTGAATTTCTGCAAAACATTTTAGTGCATGATGAATGAATAATGAATGTCTAGACAATTGTCTCAGTCTTTGTTCAACACACTCTAAGTTTGCATTATTGATAGAAGACAGATGGAAGACAGGTTCCTTCTGTCACTTCCGTTTCTGAACCTGAACACACTAACTGTATACTAAAAAACAAACACTTTGATTACTAATTATGAGAATTTTTTAAATTATAGAAAGGTTTAAGTCAATTTGAAAGATTTAAGGGTTTAAGAGACAACAGGTTCCATCTGCAAGTCCTTCTTAAAGGGATAGCAAATGCAAATTTAAATTGAACTCATATGTTTTACTTTCATCTGTGGAAAATGAGAAGTTTAGCAGAATGTCCAAGCTGCTCTCTTCCATTCGAGTGGATGGTGATTGCGGCCTGTTAAGCTCCAAAAAAAGACAAAAAGTATCATACGATTCTAAATTGTACTATATTCCAAGTATTCGGAAGCTATAAATAGATTTATGTGAGCAGTAGTTATTCACTGAAAATAATCCTGCATGACAGCCGTGGTTACTATTCACTTTTATTGTATGGAAAAGAGCAGATTGGACAATATCCAGAAGGATCAGCAAATGATGAAAATACTATTCCTATTCCTAATACTAATAACGTCACTTCCTGTCCGGATTCAGTCCAAAAATGATGCCCAGATTCATTCGTTCTCCAGAACATTTGCTTTACTTTTGGGACATGAGCTGCATAGTGGTTAGAGGAAACAGTATTGTGGTCTGAAGACAGAACTCTTCAATTTACAAAAGTCTGTTGGGCCCACAGGCCTGCCCGCTGGGAACGCAGTAGGCCTGAATGGCGGCTCTTGTTCTGGAGTTCTAGAGGCTGCGTCGAGGCCTCAGAGGAACTGCACTCTGCTCAGATCTGGCCATGTGCCACAGTCTAACTGCTTCTAACATTCTGCATCTCCTGGCTACTTTAACTCAATAAGAACAAATCATGTTGGACTATATTTTTTTTTTAGATAGTATAAAAAGAATCTGAATGCTTATGTGTTATGGGAAAAATGAGTTTACAGCTGTTCTGTTTGCTAGACTTGACACAATGAATAGGCCACAGTTCACAGGTCATGTTAAATGGATCTAAGTTGTATTAATGGATCCCTTTAGATCAATAATGTTTGCAGATGTGGGATGAAATTAAATATTTCATGCCATTTAGATCAGAAACTTTGGGTGGCATAGTAGGCTGCAGGGCATGATACATCATTGTAGTTGTATGTCAGTCTTGAGTTTGTTTGGAGTTCATTCAGAATATTTTGTTGGCAAGTAATATTTTAAAATGTATACTTTAGAAGTCTAAATATTGTCAGGGCACAGCCGAATGATTTTAAACAGAACCGCAGTGCAGTTTTGGAGAGCATCAGTTTGTCAGCATACAAATCCCGAGCCCAAACTATTTTTATGTTTGTAAATCATGTTCTGTTGAATTTGCTGTCTCATGCAACTGAGAATCACTGTGAGCTTAAAGGCAGATTTTAACAGCCTTGGTTCAATGCTCAATATGAAGGCTGCATGGCAGCAGTTAAGTAAACTGGCATTGTGATTGGCCTCATTTTTGTGGTCTACTGAAACTATTTAGCAATTATGTGTTCTTAAAATAGAGCTCTGGATCATCTTATGCAGGAGATCGGGATGGAAATTATGAGTTGTGGATGGCCAGAGGGTGATTGTTCTCTGAATGGAGGTAGTGTCTTTCAATAGCCGTTAAAATGTGAAACACACACAACTGTATATTTAATTACTAATAATCACATGGCAATGAATCTGGAATTAAAGCTCCCTTTCAACACCAAGGGAGCTGTCTTAAGAAACATAATAAGTGAATAAACTGGAATGCTCTATACTTCCACTACTTGATTATACTTGCAACGGATTTACAATTGATTTAAAGGATTAGTTCATTTTAAAATTGAAGTGAATCGAAGCAGAAGGTGTAATGCCTCTCGCAGTTCAAAACGCTTACGCTACGTTCTAGTGATACGTTGCGCCAGTTACGTATTTTACTTTATAACGTTTAAAATATGGATATTTTTCTTACAAAACTCCATCGATTCGCTTCAGAAGGCCTTTATTAACCCCCCGGAGCCGTGTGGAGTACGTTTATGATGGATCGATGTGCTTTTTTGAGCTTTACTCAATGGACCCCGTCACTGCCATTATAAAGCTTGGAAGCATCAGGATATTTATTAATATAACTCCGATTGTGTTCATCAGAAAGAAGAAAGTCATATACACCTAGCATGGCTTGAGGGAGAGTAAATTTCATTTTAAAGTGGACTAATCCTTTAAGAATGCTGCTAAGCTAACAGTAAGATTCTCTAATAAGCTTAAAAATCATTTTAATTATACCGAACCATTTTAAGCCAGACCCTACATAGGAGAAGCGTTGTGGAAGATGAATGGATGAATAGATGGCTGGATGAACCTTTTTATCAATACTTTTCAGATCTAAAAAAAGTTTGTAAACCACAATTATAACACTTTGTCAGCAATCCATTCACTGAGCATGTTGCAGTGTATTTTGGGATTTGCTTCTCATCACAAAGGATATGTGCAACAAGCTAAAATGTGATCTCTGAGGATGCGGCATAATTAAGAAACCTAGGTGGAACAGCCTTTGTGTCTGAAATGCATCTATGGTGTCTTTTCTTATGCAATTATGCAATTTCCTTTCTTTGAATCCACTTTTTTGGGCTGTATTTTTAGTCGAGATTTGATATCTAGTTTTGCAATTTGTTTTGTTGTTGTTTTTTTTAAAATAAATTTTTACATTTGAAAAAGGAGTTTTATATTTTATATTAGACAATATAACCCACCACCCACCCCTTTTCCTGCCCTTTTTAGGGTTGCAAATGAAGCAAGTAAAATAAATTCCATAACATGCAGTCAATAAACAGATAATGTCATGAAACACATCTTCTTTTTTCTGTGTGAAGAAGAGAGGTAAAAGCATGCAGCAAGTTTTGCCTGTCACGTGATGTTTGACGTTTGGTGTTTTAAACCCACATTTAAGTCATGATTATTATATTCACTGAAATAATGCATGCTATGTGTTCAAAGATGTTTCTTAATCTAAGAACCAATGCACATCATTGGTAGAGCCACAGTGTTTACACTCTTCTGGGAAATCCGCTGATGAATGGCTTACTTATAGTTGTGTTTCACCTTAAACTGGTGTAGGAGAAAGTGTTTAAACATTTGAAAAATGGCACACTTTAGCTTAAATGGCCAGAGCAGATCTGACATCACCTTAGGACAGAAATTCTTTTGAAATCAGTTTTTATTTGATTATATAGAAGTCTTTCAGATAAACATATAAGTGAGATGTGGAGATGGCAGTGATTCAAAAACAGACAGCTGAGGCTCAGGCTCAAACACCTTCATAATGCTGACATGAAAAGCTCACAAAGTTAAAGAGCTTGGCCATGTGATCTCATTTTAGAAAACAGGCCCCTGTCTGTCTCTGAAAGCAGGCACTGTCAAAAGTGTTGCTTGATATGCTGTGGTTTGCTGTTATAAAGAGAAATCTTGCTGTTTTCTTGACATACACTCACCTAAAGGATTATTAGGAACACCATACTAATACTGTGTTTGACCCCCTTTCGCCTTCAGAACTGCCTTAATTCTACGTGGCATTGATTCAACAAGGTGCTGAAAGCATTCTTTAGAAATGTTGGCCCATATTGATAGGATAGCATCTTGCAGTTGATGGAGATTTGTGGGATGCACATCCAGGGCACGAAGCTCCCGTTCCACCACATCCCAAAGATGCTCTATTGGGTTGAGATCTGGTGACTGTGGGGGCCATTTTAGTACAGTGAACTCATTGTCATGTTCAAGAAACCAATTTGAAATGATTCGAGCTTTGTGACATGGTGCGTTATCCTGCTGGAAGTAGCCATCAGAGGATGGGTACATGGTGGTCATAAAGGGATGGACATGGTCAGAAACAATGCTCAGGTAGGCCGTGGCATTTAAACGATGCCCAATTGGCACTAAGGGGCCTAAAGTGTGCCAAGAAAACATCCCCCACACCATTACACCACCACCACCAGCCTGCACAGTGGTAACAAGGCATGATGGATCCATGTTCTCATTCTGTTTACGCCAAATTCTGACTCTACCATCTGAATGTCTCAACAGAAATCGAGACTCGTCAGACCAGGCAACATTTTTCCAGTCTTCAACTGTCCAATTTTGGTGAGCTCGTGCAAATTGTAGCCTCTTTTTCCTATTTGTAGTGGAGATGAGTGGTACCCGGTGGGGTCTTCTGCTGTTGTAGCCCATCCGCCTCAAGGTTGTGCGTGTTGTGGCTTCACAAATGCTTTGCTGCATACCTCGGTTGTAACGAGTGGTTATTTCAGTCAAAGTTGCTCTTCTATCAGCTTGAATCAGTCGGCCCATTCTCCTCTGACCTCTAGCATCAACAAGGCATTTTCGCCCACAGGACTGCCGCATACTGGATGTTTTTCCCTTTTCACACCATTCTTTGTAAACTCTAGAAATGGTTGTGCGTGAAAATCCCAGTAACTGAGCAGATTGTGAAATACTCAGACCGGCCCGTCTGGCACCAACAACCATGCCACGCTCAAAATTGCTTAAATCACCTTTCTTTCCCATTCTGACATTCAGTTTGGAGTTCAGGAGATTGTCTTGACCAGGACCACACCCCTAAATGCATTGAAGCAACTGCCATGTGATTGGTTGATTAGATAATTGCATTAATGAGAAATTGAACAGGTGTTCCTAATAATCCTTTAGGTGAGTGTATACTGATAATATCAGTATAATATCAGTATATAGCAGTAAAACAGCAAGATTTCTCAGTCTGATATGGTCACCCAGAGTCACATATTTCAGTCTATATCCATTAGCCTAAAAGTTGATTGAATTTTGTTTTTTTTGCTGATATATGCATTTAAAATGTGGAGTCTTTCTCTTCCAGGAAAATGGACCAAAAATATTAATGACTCATCCTGTACCACACAGATGTTTGTCAAATCAAATTCTCTCTAGAATGAGAATGTCCCTCCCCCCAATATCTGCCATTGACTAGCATTGGCACATATTATCTTTTTTTAAGGGATGAGCCCTTTGATATATCCCGAAACATTCTGTTTCATAGTAAATATACGTCAATACAGGATAGAAAACTGCATTCATCAAGTCATTTCTTGGGCTCTTTTTAGGCGCAGTAGATTAATTTATGAGGCTGCCAACCTTGTAACCTCTGTCATACAGACCCCTCCATGTTCTCAGCTCAGGATTCATGACCTGAGAAATAGTTTTGTCATTGTGGATCCTTCATATATCCTGGTCTGGTGCAGGCGTGCCTAATTTCTGTAGAATGGTGCCTCCTTTCCCACTTGCAAGTGAAATGGACACTTGTGGGGTTAGTGGCTGATGACAGAGCGTGAATTGTGGAGCGTCTGGCTTGCGGGACAGAGGGTGCTCCATAACAGTCATCTTATCCCAGCCATCATATGGCCAGAGATGCCAGACATTCCTCAGAGACTTCCCTCACTGATTCCCTGCTCCCCCATATAAAGTCTTGTGTTCCTGGTTCTTCGTTCTGGACCTTTGCCATAAGTGTAAGCTTTCCCCAGCGATACATACCACCACAAATCCCTCTAGATGGTTCTTGACACAACATATCAAATCCTTATCCTCTGGCAACTTCTCACCTTTTTGCTGTAAACCAAAACCATTAACGTGTTTTCTGAAATTCACAGCTGGCTTAGATGGCCCTGCAACTTATTTCAATTCACTTTAATGACTGCAAGTTTTATATACATTACCGTTAAAAAGTTAAAAAATAAATTAATACTTTTATTCAGCAATGCAATATTATACAGCAGCCATCGTTCTGGGTGGGCAAATGCCACTCTGGCCATTGTGTGGTCTCGCCCCCTGCTCATGTTACCCCATTTGTTAGATCAGAGCAGTTGAAATGTCTTACAGTCTTTTTGTGGCAGTGCTGTAAGTTTGGCTTTACTGGCGTAAGTTGCTTAAGGCAGTTGTTTTAATTGTTACTGTAGCTTTAAGAAAGATTTTCTTGTCACCATAATATAATATGCTGCAAACGTGCTGTGTCAATACAATGTGCACTTTTAAAAATAAAAACATCTTGATCTTCAGTTCAAACACTACATTCAAGTCTGTTTTTGATTGTGGACTTCCTTCCATCTTGTAGCCACCGGGGACCTCTTACAGTCTTGTAAGGGGATCCATTTGCATCCATGAAGTGAAGCAGGTTGTAAACAGTCACTGGCTCAGGCTTTGAACCCCTTCAGCTATTAGCTAGTGAACAGGGATAGATGTTCCTCAGGGAGCTGATGTTGACAAGGAAAAGCGGATTCTTCTCATTCTTCATTTATGCAACTTAATAATTTATGGTGTTTCCTGAAACACCAATCTCTGCTGATCACAAACATCTAAGAAGCCTTTTACGGCTTGTATGATGTCTCCTCCACAGGCAGACACAACAGCTCACAGCCAACAGGAATGTGCTGTTTGAATCAATGAATTGCTTGGGCTTTTCCTTGGAACGAAGGCTCAAATGTAAATGTTAAAAACTTTGAAATGTAATCATTGTCTGATTCAGAGAGTGATGTCATGAATCCTCTGATCATCACCATTTTGAGAGCTTTGTAAAGGTACAAAATACCAATGTACTACTGAGGATGGCTTGGCAAGAGTTCATAGCTATTCTTATAATATTGCATTGCTGCATTACAGTAGGCCACCAATACTTGACTCTCCAGTAGTAAACTGAGGTTTCTGTGTTTAAACAAATGTGGGTCTAATAGATCACACTTGGGACATACAAAACTGTTTCTGAAAGCACTTGGCCATTTCTTCAACTATGGACACTTTTGGCCCTGTAGACTTTTAGAAAATAAATTCTCTTAAAACACTTTTCACACTCTCACTAGTTTATTTAATGTATCCATTAGCAGGATGTCATTTTTTTTCTAAAAGTAATCAAAATTTCCATCACATCTCAAATGATGTCCCCTTACGAAAAATAAGTATACTTCAAGATAATTTTATTAAGTATACTTAAGTAAAGTTCAAGTATATTTTTAAGTATACTTTATGTAGTAAGTACTAGTCAATGTACTAGAAGTATTCTTGTAAGTGTACTGTTTCAATACTACTAAATGAACACTTTCTAGTGTATAAAAGTATACTTTTAAGTATCTTTTAAGTGTAACAGTAGTAAACTTTGAGTACACAACTAGTTTACAACTTAGTTTTTCATTTGCACTGCATCTGTACTACAAGTGAACTTACAATATACTAGTAGTTTACTAATTTAATACTTGTACATTTTTTAGTTCATGAAAGTACACTTTGAAGTATACTCTCAGTAAACTACTAGTTTAGTAGTTTTATACTTGTAAGTTTTCTTTAAGTGAACATAACATCATACTCCTCCTAGTTTTCTATTTATATATTATTTTTGCACTTTGCTACTATGTTCCTATTTAGTTATTCATTTTTGTATACCTTGATATACCTTTAACTCTTTCCATTTTAAAAACATTTTATTCTAGCTTCATGCATGCATCCTTTTTATCAACACTTGAATGTGGGTTTTATAAATAAAAAAAGAGCTAAATTTTAAACAAAAAGCTGAGAAAATCGCCTTTTTGTCAAAGACTACATCCGGATCAGATTCAGAACGATGATCAAAACATAGATTGAGTAGATAGAGTCCATCAACACCCCCCAAACTTCACAGTCGTTTCCTCTTAAATTCATGGGTTCGACATTTCATCCGGCAACATTAGGCAGTTTTGAACTCATATGCTGTTTATTCAAGTTATTTTAAATTTGCGTAAGCAATCTTCTATCACTAGTTTCTGCTTCTTCTTCATCTGTGTTTTGATTCGGAGATTCTGTACTAGAAGATGCACAATAGCACCCCCTAGCGTGTAACAGTGAAAACATGGATAGCTAGAAAATTCGGTCAATGGCGGTGAAAGAGTAAAGTAGATTTAAAGTAAATTCCTATGTACACTACAAGTGTAATAAACTTCTTTTTTGTAAGGGTCAGCATTATGTGGTGGAAATGATGGCGATTTAAATTTTTTTGTAATAAAATGTGTATGAAATCTGTATGACAAATGTACGACATCATAGCTAGCATCTATTCTAAATACACCCAATTATTATATTCACTTTTTGCAATGAGAAAATTACTAGACTAAAGTCACTAGGTGTTTGCAGGCAAACAGACGAAGACAGGAGAAGAAAGTTCCAAACGACAAAGGTTTAATAATAATTTCCAAAACGGCATGCAGGTAGTAGCAAACACATCTAAACACAACGGTGACCGGACAAGGAGTGCAGGAGAAGGAACAACTTTAGTAAACACAAACGAGGATAATTAATCAAACAAAGCTGACACATACAAACTAATAATGACAGTAACCAAGGAGACAGATGAGTGGCGGGAATATGAACAAAGAAGACACGTGACAAATGAAAACTAAACTGAACAGAATGGTGACAGCTAGACTGGAAAACATAAAAATATTCTGTTCACAAGTGGTTACTTTTGTCTTCACATCACATCCCATATTTCATCTCAAGCTCTTGCTGACACTGTTGTCTTCTAGGTATTAAGTGCACTAACTTTTGAACAAACTTTATAGGGGAAAAATTGTTGGTGGGACAGTCAGTATTTTTTCAGTATTTTTAAAAAAAAATTGATAAACTATTTTCACACATTAAATACTGATGATATTACTTAAGATAATCCTAGTTTTAAACATGCTATAGGCTACTTTATATTTTTAGTATGGATTTTAATACATTAAGATAGAAAGTCTGGATTCTACAAGGGTGCAACAGTAAAATCTATACAAAAAGCATCTAAAAAAATATTGAAGGCTTTTTTAAAAAAATAAATAATAAATATTTTGATAAAAATCAAACCCTGGGACATGGAATATGTAGAAGATTTGTGTTCCAAAGCACCTCATTAGGATTCACTGTTTTAAGAAGGCTGATTCAGATGTGTTTTATAACGGTTCTGTAAGTTTTCTTCCGGACAGACCAGTCCTCTCTGTGATCTTCTGTTTAGATAATTCTGGCCTTCAGAATATGAGACTTCCACTTTTTCTGTCATCACAACATTCCATTTCTGGAGATTAAAAGATGTTTAACCTAACAAACATTTCTTTTTTATCTATTTTATTTTCTATCCCGCATACTTATGTGTCACAAGGTAAATGCCGCTCTTTTGGCACACTGGGAGGCTTGTGAAGCAGAACCCAACATCATGCCAGTTTCTACTAGTACACCAAAAAAGGAATGGGCCACTCTCTAGCGTTCCATCACGTCGGGATACCGGCTATCTTTAGAGCTTAGATCTGCTCAACCAATGAGAGATCTCCATCGCATATCCCATTCTTCTCAGGGCAAGTCATCACAATCAATGCAGCATAAATAATGTCCTGCTGCTTGTTCCCATACCCCAGAAATCAGCAGCTATTTTTGCTTTCCCCAAGCACGCAGTCAGCATGATCCGTCCGAGACGTGGGAAAAAGAGACGGAGGGGAAGTGGAGGTTCATGGGAGGATGCTTGGGGAAAAGTCCACAGAGATCATTGCTAGTCCATTTGTTATGTTTGTTGAGTTTTGTGTGTGTGTGTGTGAGTGTGTTTGTGAGCTCAGACAGATGCTTTTTGTAAACCAATCAAGACTAACATTTGTAAGTGCACCGTTTATCCTTATAAATCTTGGAGGTTGTTGTGGGGGGCAAGAGGCTGATGTTCCATGTTGTGGGTCGCTGGTGTGTGTGACACTCTGGGAGTGTGAGACGGAGTTTAACAGCTGCTTTTGTGTGTATTATCTCTCCACTTGAGAGTAATAATAAAACACTCAGGCAACGGTTACAGTACGGTACGCTTTTCCAAGGTCACATCAGCTCCAGCTTAGTCACCGGCTTATAAATAGTGATTATGTTCTCATTACTTTAATCTCAACATAAAACTACTTTAAAGATCTTGCGATAACATGAAAAGCTCTGTATCGCATTTGGCTCAGACTGCTCTTCTTAAGGCTTTCCAACAATCTGTCCATGTCATTCAGCAGCCCAGGCTGGAGTACAGGAACTTCACTCTAAACCCATTAAAGCCTTTTAAAAAGAAACTCTGAACCTCAGGTCAATGCAATAATTAGCTGGGAAGCATAGAAGTGCCTGCCGTTTGCGCTATAATAGGGAGTCCTACTCTTCTTCATAGCACACCTGTCTCTTTACGCTGATGTTTGACTGACAGCATGCAGAGATCATGTTCATAATATAAGATTGCTTTTAAGGCTTGTCCTAAAGAAAAGCTCACCTTTGTTAGGTTAACCCGAATGATGGAACCATATGAATTTACAATAACGATGGCTGCATCCCATTCAGAATAGTACACAGAATTGGAATTTGTGCATCTAAAATTATTTAACATTGAAATTGATATTTCATCCATATTTTAATTAATAAAAATATATGTTGCACAGAACTTTTTTGTTATTTTGTTATATTAAACATTAATTAATAATTTATAATTCACTTAATAAATGTGAAATCTACAAAAATACAGATTTTTCATTGTGGTTGCTAATCAGTATAATATGTTGCTATAATTGCATCTGCCTACTTTTAAGTGCTGTAATTTTAGTAATGAATGTCTGTGTCTTTGGTCCATTGCATGCAACCTCACTGGCATGATAGGAGACCTTTTTATAGTGCCAAACACACCTGATATAGTGCTGTTATACTTAGATGTGATAAAGTAGGACATGTCAACTAACCCTTGTATTTGCCTCATGAAGTGATGTACAAGGAAATATTCTTTATTAAGCAGGCTTGCTGATGGCAGGCACAGTCATTCTCCTGTCTGTTGTCCCATAACACAAGTCATCTCCCTTGGCAGCAGGTTCTCAACTAGCACAAGATAATCTGCAGGGCCAAATAAACAACCCTAATAAAACAACTTGTGCAGCATTAGGCATTAAACAAACATCTGTGTAATTTGTGAAGAAAACGAAATTCATCAGTGGATGTGGTAGCTTATACCGCAGAGCTGCTGTAGGCCGTCAGCGTTTGTTTATGCTGTAACTCTGTGGAACGTCCTATAAATAAAGCTTACGATGATTGATATAGTGGCTCCAGCGCTTCAATATGCAGCTGTAGGAGTTTTTGTATGCTCATGAATAAAAGGAGCACAACATACATCTGAAATCCACAGTTTTAAGACAATTAAAAAACAGGTGCTTTATCCATTAACAATGACCATTCATATGCTCCTATGGCTGTACTGAGGGTTGCGTTGATCATGGCATCTGGAGAATGGAGTCAGACTCCCATCCTGGGGGGATTTTCTGTGTTAAGAATTGAACGTTTGCTAAGTGCATCTGAGTCTCTTAACTATAATTGAAGCTTGTTGTGTTCTGTTCTGTTCTGCATGATTGCTGCCGTGGCATCTTGGCAGACTTTCATTTTTCTGCTAATCTTTTTTAGCTGGGCAAGATATTGGAGTACAACGTTATTCTTTCTTATCTGTTTCATCTTCTCTGTTTCATCTGTTATCTGTAAGGTTGTATGAAGGGAAATGCTAGTCATTTTGACGCCCAAATCTGGGTGTTTATGCTTATAGATGATTACAGATTTGCATTATAATGATTCTTAGCTTTTAGAAAGGCAGATCTTGAAATATTTTTTATATACAATACCATTTAAAAGGTTGTGGTCTAAAAGATTTTAAGTATCTTATGCTTACCAAAGCTACATTTAATTTATGAAAAACATAGTAATAACTGCAATATTGTGAAATTTCTATTTAAAATGACTTATTTTATTGTAATATATTTTAAAGTGTAATTTATACCTGTGACAGCAAAGCTGAATTTTCATCAGCCATTACCCCAGTCTTCAGTGTCACATGATCCTTCAGAAATCATGCTGATTTGCTGCTCAAGAAACATTTCATATTATTATCAGTGTTGAAAACAATGTTGAAAACTGCTTCATATTTTTGTGGAGTCTGTGATACATTTTTTTTTTGCAGGATTCTTGAATGAATACAAAGTTCAAAAGAACAGCATTTATTTGAAATAGATATCTTTTAAATTTATAAATGTTTACTGTCATACTTTATAAATATTACTTACCTCAAACTTTTATGGTAATGTACATACATAGTATACATTATTATTGCAATGTGCAAAACAGCATGCATGTTGGTGTGAGACACTCAAAAGACAACACAACGTTAGCATGCTAACTAAACCACCACCACTAAAAAATGTTTGATATTTTTAGTGGTGGTGGTTTAGTTAGCATGCTAACGTTGTGTTGTCTTTTGAGTGTCTCACACCAACATGCATGCTGTTTTGCACATTGCAATAATAATGTATTATTTTTTTTTATAAATAAGAGCATTTGTTTCATCACCACGAGTCTTCAGAAACATGGCAATATAGATACCTTGGTCTTCCCTTTTGTACTCCATGAACAAGGTGAATGTTTGATAGCCACAACAAAGAACTTCGGTCTAATATAGCGCACTTCTAGCGCTAATGTCGCTAATGCACAGGAAATGCATTTGTTGGAAGAAACTAATCAGATTTCTGTAATGTGAAAGCATCCTTCATGCTCAATTATCCCCTTGTAGTGCCCACAAGAACACATAGAGGCCAGAAAAGGCCATTTACAATATATTTGAAAGGTTATTGAGGAACATTTGCAAAATCAATTGGAAATGCAAGTCTAGATTATACACCTTCACTGTGAAGTGAGTTAGCAAACAATTTTCCTCACAGAACAAACAGCATGCCAGAATGATTAGCAGATTATTTTTTTGTCTTGTAGTGATCATGTTTTTGAGGATGAATAGTTTCAGCCTCCTCATGATTTAGAGAGCTTTAAGATGCTTTAAGGGAGAGAACAGCTCATTTCTGGCAAACAGTAGGTCACTTATTCTCTAGATAAATTGAGTCTTTCTTCCTCCTCAGGCGTGACATGCGGGAATGCTACACATTAATCTGGACATGGGTGGGCTCAGTGAATTCCACTCATAATATCTTCTCCCTCAAGTGCTTTGCTCCCACTAGATCGGGCATTTGACATGGAAACACGGGTGGCGCGGTCCAATCAGAAGTGGTCTTCCCCATGCCCCATTTCCTGTTTAGGAGTCACTACAATAATATTCTATAATACTCTGAAGGGGCTTAAGGGATAGGGATCACAAAAAATGTCCCAACAGATAGTCATTGAGCCTCATTATTTTACACCCTTTTAATCAACAAAGATTTGACTTTTCTTGGACAGTACAAAGTTTAGTCCTATTGACAAATCAGTGTGTTTTGATGTTTTTTCAGCATGGGCCGCAGTGGATGTGAACATGGAAGACAGGGTGGATGTATATTTAAAAGGCCAGGCCGAGATCCTTTGTATGTACACTCTGAAGGAACCAGCCATGATGGTAGTCTGGTTTACGGTGAGAAACAGGCACATTCACATTTTACACTAACTTTTGTTTTACAATTATTAGTTAAATGGTTGAATATTATGAAAAATGCCTGGGTCACATTTCACCCCAAAATCTGAAAATAATACTGGTCCTTGCTGAAGTATATTATTCGTGTTACTGTGATACTCAGTACAATTACTCATGCAATGTATACTTATATTCAGGGCTTGACATTAACACCCGTCAACCCGCCAAATGCGGGTTGATTTCAGCAGTGGCGTGTAGCGCAGTCACTCCTACTAGCCGCTTTGGCGGGTTGAATTTATATAATATATACATTTTTTCAATTGTAGTCTTTTAAAAAGGCATCTGAAATAATAAACTAAGTGCAATGTAGTGTTGTAAATATCAATTTTTCGATACATATCGATACTGAAATATCTGAAATGCTTCCGATACTCATTTTCCACAGAATAGATACACAATACCAGCTGTGCTTTCTCGCTCTCTCATGATCTCTCCGACAGCAAGTTGACACACAAACCTGCCTCCCCTCACTCACTCGTTTCATTTGCTCCGGATAAATATTGTTGGTGTAACAGGGCTTGAATTTCAGCTTGGGATTGCGTGTAATGCACATAATTTTACTCATTCCTGCAGATTTTGTGCTCACACCCAAAGTATGTGCAGATAAAGCCGCCTCTCAGTACTAAATTGAGTTCTTTTTCGCTGCTTACTGCTCTACACACAAAATAATGTCAAAATGCCGGTATTGGTGAGTATTCACATAAACACAGTCAGTTATGTGGTACCCACTTTTTTATTAGGTGGCCTTTACTACTATGTACTAACATTTAAATTAATAATTTGATACAATGCACTTATTGTGTACATACATGTTTTTACATTGTACTTACATTTCAAAAATTACCTGCATGTAATTACGTCCGTAATTCATTTCTGTAGTTACATTTATAGTTATACTGTTGACACTTCCCTTATACCTAACCCTTCCCTTAAACTTACCCATACCACCACATCTGTCCCTAATTTTACCCGTATCCCACCTCAATATCAGCAAAAGTACGTAGTAGTTAAGGCCACCTAATATAAAGTGGGACCAGTTATGTTTTAAGTGAATGTAAACAGTTGAGAAGGATATTGGTATAATGAATCAGTGCGTCAGGTCTTAAAGTGACAGCAGCCTAATATACCAGCTGCCAAATTATGAGATAATATTAAAAAAATGTATATGGCAGTTTTTACCCTTGGTATCGGTGTCAAAATTGTGGCCAGTGAAAATGCTAGTGGCTATTAACTTTGGAAAATCACTAGCCACAGTGGCTGGTGAGCCAAAAAATGTAATGTTAAGCCCTGCTTATACTGTTGTTCACAAATTAAAAAAAAATATTTATAATAATATGAAGTATTTACAATAAATAGAAAAACAATACATGAAGAATATTTCCAAAAAATAATTGAGAATGATCTTTTTCATTGATAATGATATTTTATATACATAGCAATTTTTCACCCAAGGTTCACCCAAATAACCTATTTACAAAATAGAATATACAAACAAATCCATAGACATACAATAAATGTGGAAATCTGAACAACACTATTTTTGACTTTGTACAGAAATTGCCTGGCAAGGACCAAAGCAGGATAAGAATCTACTACTATGATAATCAGACTGAGATCATCGAAGAGGACAGTGAATATGCCGGGAGGATCAAAGTCAGTCACTTTCATGACCCGCAGATTTCTCAAGGAAACGCCATTCTGACCATCGACAAGGTGGAACTGACTGACCAGAGGGAGTTCATCTGCATGGTGCACAATGCATTGAAAGACAGTGGTGAAGGACGCACTCGTCTCCAAGTATTCAGTAAGACAAAACGGGCTTATCCTACCTGATTTAGAAGAGGGATCACCATATGCTGCTTGACCTATTTTAACCTTCATCCTAACACTAAACCGCTCTGTCTTTTAGACTCGCCATCTCTGCCTGTGACTGAACGTACACACACAGGGATTTCTGTTACTGAGGAGAAGCCATCAAAGGTAGAGCTCAACAAAACCATCTGTTTACTTTATGGACATTTTCATGAACTTTGCATAATTATGGTATTTTTACTCAGGTTGCAAATTGTAAAGTGGACGACGGGTATCCTAGACCCAACATCACATGGTACAAGGACAGATTCCCTCTCCAACACTCAGATGGTGGTAAATACAGGGCCATTCAGTCAACATTCTACAAAACAAAATGTTATTTTATTCAGCAATGACAAAAAGCATCTGCATCCCCTTTAGAGGTAGAGATCAAGGAGTCAGTGACAATCAAAACCAATGGCCTGTATACAGTTGAGAGTCAACTTTTCATTAAGGTTATGAGGGCAGATGAAGATGCCATTTTCTACTGTGAGGTTCAATACTTTGTCCCTGGTGCATCAAAAATGGCAGAGTCCGATCCAATCAACATCACTGTTTACTGTAAGTCCTTTCAGCATGTATTTACTTTAAAGAGCTAGTTCTCCCCAAAAATGAAAATAGTTATCATTTACTCATGTCATTCCAAACCTGTATGATTTTCTTTCTCCTGTGGATTGACAGCAAAATTTTCATTTTTGGGTAGATAGTGCACTGTGCTGCCATCTATTGGATCTACCAAGCACAATGTCTATTGCACAGTCTTACTATTTCATTTAATCATTTCAGACCCTACAACAAAGGTAAACCTGTCCATAAATCCAACTAATAGGCTTATAAAAGAAGGCGACACCGTGGAGATCCATTGTGAGGGAAATGGAAAACCTCAGCCCCTTTATACTTTCACACATAAAGAGGTAATATATAATCAAGCTGTAATCATACACATTCTTTATATCTGCCTAACTGAATACATGATGTTTACAAACCACATAACTTATATTATCTTATAGCTGTATATTACTGTCATCCCAGCTAACAGGGAAAATTCTCAAAACCTCGGCGAACATCCTAGCAAGGCTCTCTCAGAGTTATGAACAAACATTCTTCCAATGACGTTTTTTAAATGTTACTACTTGTTAAAAAATGGAAGTTTTAAATGTTCAGAGAACACTCATAAATAATGTTTTTATGACTTAATGGGAATGTTAGCAAAACATAGTTTTGTTAGCTGGGATATGGACATTACTGACAAAGGTTGCGTCCGAAATCGCATACTCTCTTGAGTAGGTACTTATTTTAAATAAGTAATTACTTCACAACCATTAAAAAGTATGTTCTATATAGTATGAGTGTGTGTGTAGTATGAATGTAATCTGGACGTACTACATTCAACATGCTGTCTTGTTGAATGTGCTATCATGTGACCTGTCAGTTACGTCGCTTCACTGCCATTCATAAATCCTCTCCCTTGGCCTCATGGGATAGTAAAGTGTCCATTGTATGCACACTTCAGAATCTCGCCGGAATCTGGGTACTTTTTGCTTACTCTTTTATGAGTACTGTGAATTCGGACATACTTCTTTTGTCATATACCATTTTTTGCCTACCGTATAGTAGGGAAGTATGCGATTTCTGATGCAGCCAATCTCTGGCTGATAACAGAATACTTCCTGATTGTAATGTTGAATCATGAATTTTTTGTGAAGCTGCTTTGAAACAATATGTATTGTGAAAAGCTCCATACAATTAACTGTTCTGAAATCTCTATACCATGTGAAAATATTCAATGGATCACCTGTAGTTCTGGAGTACATTACAGTTTTAATTATTCTCACTTGTCCATTACAGGAGTTGTTGAGTACAGAGAATGAAATACTGATTCTGGAAAACGTCAAGCGATCACACAGCGGGACGTATAAGTGCCAGTCACTTGACTTAGAAACAGGCAAAGAGGTTGAGGACTCCATCAATATCACAGTGCACTGTAAGAGCACGTTCCTCAGAAGTTCCTGTGCTATGGCAGATGTTGGTGAAATGACTTTTCTCTCCATGGTGAGCAGCACTATTTTTTCTTTCTTAGATCTGGATCATATTGTGGTGACACCAGAGGAGACAGTTCTGGACCAGGGGGATGATCTCACCTTAACCTGCAACGCCTTGTCTTCTTTATCCACATACACAGCATGGTATAAGGTATAACAATAAGATGGACTCCAAAACAATGATGACACCACGCTGACCTGTATTAGTTGATGTTATCACCTTTAGGATGTTGGAAATACACTACCGTAAGATTTTTTTTTTGAAAGAAAGGAGTCTCTAATACTCTTCAAGGCTACATTTATTGGATGAAAAATACAGTAATATTATGAAATACTATTACAATTTAAAATATTTTTTTTTTCTGTTTTAATATTTTTTTAAATGTAATTTAAGGCACATACCTTACTCCAGTCTTCAGTGTCACATGATCCTTCAGAAATCATTCAAATATGCTGAGTCGCTGCTCAACAAACATTTCTTTTATCAATGTTAAAAACAGTTGTGCTGAATAATATTTTTGAAGAAACCGTGATACATTCTTTTTCATGATTCTTTGATGAAAGCATTTATTTAAAATAGAATTGTTTTGTAACAATGTAAAAGTGTTAACTGTCACTTTTGATCAATTTAATGCATCTTTGAATAAAAGTATTAATTTTATATTAATATTATAAATAAAAAAATAAAAAAATCGTACTGACCCCAAACTTTTAAAAGTGTAGACTTACACCGAGAAACAAACCATGCGTTTTAAAACCCAGACTTTAAATAATAAGACTCAAATATAAACCAAGACCATGTTTATGTGTTCTCCTCTCCAAAGATCTCAAGACCAAGACACAAGATAAAAACTACAACATATAAATAATATCCAGCATGAATACAAGAAATCTTCTTGATAAACAGTGCTCTTGAAATGCTCAAGTTTGTAAACGGATCTATTTGATGGTGTATTTCTATGCAGGATGGCATGCGGCTGGTAGAGACGAGGCATGTTTTGGAGTTACACAATGCCTCTTATGACACCGCTGGGACATATACTTGTGAAGTGACCGTTTCCCTGCTTGAGCTACGAGAACAGAAGTCTGTGCAAATCGGTGTGCAAGGTGGGCCAATGCAGCAGTTTGTGTGTGGCACAGGTTTTGCTTACTTTGGGAGGACCAAATGCACTTACAAGGATAGTAAAACCTGAAATCACCTACTTTGGATTAATAAACATACTAAGTAATGTCTTAATGAAAGTTTACAAATTCAGGAAGATTTCTTGCAGGGTTTGGGATAGAACATTTCATTAGCTCAATATAAAAACATCATCAATGTTACAGAAGAACAAACAAAAACAAAAAAGTGTGCTTTCATGACTAATAACTTCTAAACCTGCTTTAGGAAAGCCTGAGATCACAAAGGAGATAGCAGTGCGTCCCATGAATAAGGCTGACCGCACTGTTAACCTGACCTGCTATGCACAAGGCTACCCAATCCCCAATATCACCTGGACCCTCTCTGACCGACGGGTATCCTTACATCACTCTGATTCTGACCAACCAGGGACAATCCCAAACATCTTTTGCTAGTAACTAATCAGAATTTAAGGGTAGTTTTACTGTATTTGGGAGTTACAATATGCTTAAATTAGTTTTCTAAATGGATATTACCTTGACAATATATATATAGACTGGTCAGCCTATCCCTGTGCTGAATGTGGAAAGCCAGGAAACAAACACTGCCGTTATCAGCATGATCTCTGTGAAGGCCACGTCTGAACTCACAGCCACCTGCAGAGCCGACAATGAGTTTGGGACAGGCGCTGCTTCTCGCAGCATCGAAGCATGTGAGTTTTTGTTTTTTAGACTATTTGATTTCCTCTACTTAAAATTTATATTTTGTTTATGAATACTGTTACTTGCCACATTTGAAAAAATTTATCTTTGTCACACATTAACTTTAGTTCATGCGTTCGCTATCATGGACAAACATTTAATATTCTTTTTACAGAATTTAAATGTTAAAAATATATTTTTCTATACAATAAGGGTCTATGCAACATTTTTTTACGTTTAAGGAAGTATCTTATGCTCACCAAGCATTTATTTGATCAAAAATATTCCAATTTAAAATAGCTTTTCTATTTTAATATACATATTTTAAAATGTAATTTATTGCTGTGATGTCAATGCTGAATTTTCACATTGAATACTATTACAATTTAAAATATATATTTTTCTATTTTAATACGTTTTAAAATGTAATTTAAGGCACATACATTACTCCAGTCTTCAGTGTCACATGATCCTTCAGAAATCATTCAAATATGCTGATTTGCTGCTCAAGAAACATTTATTCTTATTATCAATGTTGAAAACAGTTGTTCTGCTTCATATGTTTGTGGAAACCATGATACATTTTCCCCATGATTCTTTGATGAATAGACAGTTCAAAAGACATTTATTTGAAATAGAAATCTTTTGTAACATTATGCCTTTACTGTGAATTTTGAACAATTTAATGTGTCCTCGCTGAATAAAATTATTAATTTCTTTAAAAAAATCTTACTGACCTCAAACTTTTGAATAGTAGTGTATGTAGAAATTAACATTAACAATTAGCATTGTTAATTGTTAGTTTACTGTTAGTTCATATTTCTTTTAATGTTGAGAATGTATTAGTATATAAAATGTATTATTATATAAATGAACATAAATCAAGACTAATAAATTTGTAAAAGTATTGTACATTTTAGGTTAAAAGTTCAATTGTTAACAAATACAACCTTATTCATACCATCTTTCTTTTGTAGTTGCACATGTGACGACAACCCAACCCACCAGCACTAAAGGTATGTTTCTGAAGCTTTCACTCAAAAATACTTTGAGATACTTGTATATTTCTACTTCCATGAATGCAGAGAATGACTGTTTTTCCAGCAAATCACCATATTTAGACGGTTACAGAACACACACACTTGAGAATTGATAACAAAAAGCAGTATCTGTGCTGTATAAACAGTCATCTGAGAGGGCAGCTAATGTGGCGCCTGACGTGGCATTGCGTATTTATTCCAGAGGTGCAGTCGAGAGCAGTGTGTGTTTGAACACAGAGCAGTTTTACTATAACAGAAGAAGGCGGTTGATGGTGAAAATGCTCTCATGTGGTCTCTGGACTCTCATTAGGACATAGGCAGGCTTCACATCAGGCCTGGCTGACTGTCTGTGACCTCATGGGACCAGAGCGTTTGGCATTAGGGCAAATGAGGCGAAGCAGCCACTCTCACTTTGGGATATCAGCTGACATTTGTGTTCCTTATTATGGCGGTCCTCAGAGCCCTTATCTCCGATACTGTTTATGCCTGTAGATATTTAGTCGAAGCAAAATGAGCCCGTGCCACTGTCAGCGGATGCTTCCAGCATCATGTTCTAACCACATGCAACACAACAAATTAATAGCAATAATGTGTCTGTCAAAATATAGAAGTAGCTGTATATTTTCATGTATGTGGACCAACATTAAATAATTGACTAATAATTGATATTACATATTTACATATCATACCCAGTATTATACACTCACCTAAAGGATTATTAGGAACACCATACTAATACTGTGTTTGACCCCCTTTCGCCTTCAGAACTGCCTTAATTCTACGTGGCATTGATTCAACAAGGTGCTGAAAGCATTCTTTAGAAATGTTGGCCCATATTGATAGGATAGCATCTTGCAGTTGATGGAGATTTGTGGGATGCACATCCAGGGCACGAAGCTCCCGTTCCACCACATCCCAAAGATGCTCTATTGGGTTGAGATCTGGTGACTGTGGGGGCCATTTTAGTACAGTGAACTCATTGTCATGTTCAAGAAACCAATTTGAAATGATTCGAGCTTTGTGACATGGTGCATTATCCTGCTGGAAGTAGCCATCAGAGGATGGGTACATGGTGGTCATAAAGGGATGGACATGGTCAGAAACAATGCTCAGGTAGGCCGTGGCATTTAAACGATGCCCAATTGGCACTAAGGGGCCTAAAGTGTGCCAAGAAAACATCCCCCACACCATTACACCACCACCACCAGCCTCCACAGTGGTAACAAGGCATGATGGATCCATGTTCTCATTCTGTTTATGCCAAATTCTGACTCTACCATCTGAATGTCTCAACAGAAATTGAGACTCATCAGACCAGGCAACATTTTTCCAGTCTTCAACTGTCCAATTTTGGTGAGCTCGTGCAAATTGTAGCCTCTTTTTCCTATTTGTAGTGGAGATGAGTGGTACCCGGTGGGGTCTTCTGCTGTTGTAGCCCATCCGCCTCAAGGTTGTGCGTGTTGTGGCTTCATAAATGCTTTGCTGCATACCTCGGTTGTAACGAGTGGTTATTTCAGTCAAAGTTGCTCTTCTATCAGCTTGAATCAGTCGGCCCATTCTCCTCTGACCTCTAGCATCAACAAGGCATTTTCGCCCACAGGACTGCCGCATACTGGATGTTTTTTCCTTTTCACACCATTCTTTGTAAACTCTAGAAATGGTTGTGCGTGAAAATCCCAGTAACTGAGCAGATTGTGAAATACTCAGACCGGCCCGTCTGGCACCAACAACCATGCCACGCTCAAAATTGCTTAAATCACCTTTCTTTCCCATTCTGACATTCAGTTTGGAGTTCAGGAGATTGTCTTGACCAGGACCACACCCCTAAATGCATTGAAGCAACTGCCATGTGATTGGTTGATTAGATAATTGCATTAATGAGAAATTGAACAGGTGTTCCTAATAATCCTTTAGGTGAGTGTAGAATATTTGACTTGTATTTGTAATAGTAATACATCCTAAAGAAATTAAGTATTTGGAAAATTCTATATATTTTCATAATTTCTATTTTATATATATGTAATTGTATTATATATATATATATATATATATATATATATATATATATATATATATTAGGGCTGTAATAGATTAACATTTTTAATCGCGTTTAATCGCACACTTATCGTGAAAAGTAATCATACGCCATTTATCTCATTAAACACATTCATTTTGTCATAATTTGCTATATCCAAAGTAAACAATCAGATTGAAGGGTGATTCTCACAAAACTATATTTTCTGCAAGCTTCAAGGATCATTGGAGACTCCAAAATGACACCAAATAACCAAATATAAGGAGTCCATATAATTCTATTATATAATACATTTATACACACCTAAGCACCCATGAAAAAAACATTACATAAAACAACTTTACAGAATTCACAGTGTATAGTGTGTGTACAGAGCAACAACAACGAGATTGTTTTCATTTTAGACGAGTCAAGCTGCAATACCGAACACACGGAGACGCCTAAACAACTCTTAAATCAACCGCTTTAACTGCATAAACCTACGATTACTAAACACAACAACGTACACATTACAAATCAAACATTATCCTTCCTGAGTGTGTGTGGAAACAACGCGAATGTACTGTGTGTCTGTGTACATGAATGCAGCGTGCGATCAGTGATCGAGAGCGCGCACATACACGGTTTGTTGTTTGTGCATCAGACACTCATGCGCTTACTGTACTGTACATATCTGTACTACTCTGGTACGTCACCAACATTGCGCTCTTCAGAAACAATCAGAGCTCATGTTTTAAAGCAAAGCACACACTGGAACGAACAATTCACTAAAAACGCAATGTGAGTCTCTATTCTCTCTGATATGTCTGATGTAATCAGCCTGGCCTTCTTTACGCTGTTTTGGACTGTTTGAATGATTTCGATTACTGGATCACTGAAAACTTTCCCAGAGTTTAACGGCTTAAAATGGCCTGATCACAAACAGAGAAGCAGAATCGAGTTAAAGAGTTAGAATGGAAATTACCTCCTACCAGGGTTACAGGTGCTTGTAGATGCTCAGTGTGATTGTGATAAACTCCCGACTTCTAACATCATCTAACTGCGTGATGAAAATTACGTTAATGACGCAGCTTCACGTACTAATGTAATTTATTTGGTTAATTGCGTTAAATTATTTTTAAATTAAATTATTTTTAAATTAAATTAAATTAATCGCATACGTTAACAACGCATGCGATTAATTTAATTTAAAAATAATTTAACGCAATTAACCAAATTTTTTATCGATTTTAATAAAGTAATAATAAACATTATATATCAATTTTAAAAAAAATAACACACACACACACACACACACACACATATATATATATATACACATACAGTATATAATGTTTATTATTATTTTATTAAAATTAATATAATATTGCAAATAATATTAGGGAAATTAGGTTTTAGTACGATATTATTAAATACATTATTTTTAATATTATATTATTTTATAATAAGTTATTAACATTATACCAATAACTTCATCTAAGGGTCCAGGACAGCAGTCCCCATGGTCTAATTATAGAAAAACTGATGTATTAATATACTGCTTTGTGCCTGTGTGGTAACTCAATCCCTTTGCGTCTCAGCAACAGGATTTACCGTTACACCGAAACAGCAGGAGAAAGGTTTGTACTGCAGCTTTGTCATGTGCCCAGGCACGAGGCCAACACCAGCCTAACCGCTCACCACCAGCTTTGCTCACACAAACTGTGTAAAAGCAATCATTTATTATGCTAATCTTCACTTTAACCAAACTGGTCTAAATAATCTGCAATGACCATCGATGTGTGTTTTAAGTAGGATAAAATGGTGACACTGGTTGCCATTCTAGAATGAATGAGTCCAGAATGCTTTGCTCGTATTATCGCTCATATAACGAAACACATCACTGCTTTTTTTTTTTTTACCCAGCACATTCAGATCACTTTACTGACAACCTTTTTGTTTTAAGACTTTGTATATTTCAGATACACATGCAGGAAATGTTCACCCAAAGTATGTCTTTCAGGCTTTACTTTAGGTGTGAGCTTTCCTTCTTATCTGTCAAGGTACTACTTTCAGCTTGCATTCCCCTGTAACCCCACCAGGTGGCAGTGGAGTAGCCATAGCGGTCATCATCATCTTACTGCTCCTCATAGCCATACTGGGCAGTGTGCTCTACTTCCTCTACAAGAAAGGAAAGCTGCCCTGTGGACGGTCGGGAAAGCAGGATTTGTATGTGCTTTTCTTTATGGAAAAAAAATTTACTTACCGTCCCATATTGGGCTAAACATATGTACAACTGAAGGAAAGCATTAGATCAGGTTTTAAAAGAATGACTAGCTGTGTTACAAGTGTGATCAGTTTGGATTTTTGTACTAAAAGTTTTGAAAATGTACACTGTACTTGTGAAATCAGTACCAAAGTGAATTTAAAAAAAAACTAATATGAACAAATTATTACAAGCAATTTATAAGAAATATGTTTGAATTTGTAGGTTCATTTGATGGTTTGATGCTGCAGAAATTAAACACTGTACCTTTAAAATCAGTGTTGTTATTAAAACTATTATACAAATATTTATTAAGCTGAAATAAAATATAAATATGTGATAAATTAAACTTTAAAAACGTAAACTTATAAAGCAAAATAGTCTAAAAGTAGTTGCCTTATTGCCCTAGTATCCAATGTTTTGTCCACATTAAATGTATGTCTGGAGAGATGTACATTTAAGTATTTGCCAATATACCATCATGACAAAAAACATTAATGCCTCCTCTGTTGCTTTTCTTTCCCCAGCACGAAGGAAAAGGCCAGCAAGGATGATATTGTGATGGAGATGAAGAGTGGTAAATCTGAAGAGGCGGTGCTTCTACAGGGAGTCAATGGAGACAAAAAGTCACCTACTGAATAGGTCATTACTTCTGAACAAAGATTCACATTACTAGCTCTTTTACAGCCCACTGAACTCAAATCCAATCTTAAACAAGACCCAAGATTTGTAAGGCTGACACGAAAACCTGATGATATTTCCATTCAATTAGAGTCAAAGACGGAAAACTAAACGGACATGCAGCGCTCCGTCTCAGGGTCAATCCCAACATGAGTGCTCAAAGACCTATGTCCACATTTTCCCCTCTTTTTTGTATTTGACCTGCTATAATGCGAATCAGTATGCAGCAAGACGATCCAAAAAGCACCAAGTTCATCATGAACGACCCCGCTCCAGTATTTACAAAGTGTACATATGAAATACTGTATATATTTAGCTATTTAAAATGCCTGAAACAACATTTGAAAGATTTTGCTTGAATATCTTTTTGATAACGCAAGTCCCATTGTTGAGGGGCATTTGACAAGTGCCGAAGTCTTTTTTTTTGCTATGTGCTGTCAATGTGTTTTGAACATGCTCTCACATCTGCCACATCATAGTCCATGCACTGAACCACTAAGAGCTGTCTTCACTACTGTAAATGTTCATCTGAATCAGCGCTGAAAATGCCCAATGACAAAGCTTGAGGGCAATTTCTGGACAAATAAATTTGTCAGGGAAAGTCTCTGACGTCTGACCTTTTTTTCCCCAAATATGTAAGCAAAATGTTGGGTTCATGTCATGCCTCTTTGTTTTTATTTTTATTAGCTATATCAAATTAAGTTCCTTATGTTCACTGTGAGAGCTGAGTAAGTTACATTCATGCCAAAGTTTGAGCTAAAAATGTCTCTGTCCTGAGAGAAATGTAGAGTTCAGCTGTATTTTGTATTTTTTTTTTTACTGCAGTGACCTGCTGTCCTCATCTTGCACTGAATGTAAATAATAAAAGAATTACATGACCAACTTTCCCATTTTTAAAATTTAGAGGGAATATTAAATGCATGTGGAAGTCTTCATTCATTTAACCCATGGAGGGACAGTAGAAAAATGTTATTTTTATACTTTTTTTTGGGTCAAAAACCAGTATTATATTATTAGATTTTTTTCCGATCTATATATTGAAAGTTTTGAAGTTGTACCGAGGCAGGTATCTTAATCTATGCAGTATGTACCCTGTACTGTAACCAAAGCAGACCCACAGGCTCTGTACAAGAGTCCTTATGTGTTTCATTTCCTCTGGTATGTTACACCGTTTTTGTTCGTCAGTGGTATTTTTGTTAATGCTTGTTTTGTAATTGTCCATACATTTCTATTAAAATGGCTGGTTTACTCAAGCCTCAATTTTGTCACGTTTGGCCTATTTATTTTTGTTAATCAAAAACAGCTGTTCTATATGCCTACAATAC
The DNA here is from genome assembly GCA_039654105.1 of Coreius guichenoti. Taxonomy (NCBI): domain Eukaryota; kingdom Metazoa; phylum Chordata; class Actinopteri; order Cypriniformes; family Gobionidae; genus Coreius; species Coreius guichenoti. The sequence continues at coordinate 26,088,700 of CM077174.1, forward strand.
CAGATATGGCTTTTATGTTAAAGGGTTATTTCACCCAAAAATTGTCATTAATTACTCATAAGACCTCATAATAATACCTTCGTTCATCTTCGGAACATTTTATTGAGTTTTATTTTTGATGAAATCCGAGAGGCCTCTGACCCCTCCCCTCCACCCTCCCTATGTAAAAACATAGTTAAAATAGTCCATGTGACTACAGTGGTTCAACCTTAATTTTATGAAGCGATGAGAATACTTTTTGTGCGCAAAAAACCAAACAAAAATAACGACTTTATTCAACAATTTCTTCTCGTCTGTCGGTCTCCTATGCAATGTACGGCCAGCTCCTGCGTCAGCATCACACGCATGCGTCGTGGTGCTCACGTGAACAGCTTCGGCCAATGGTAAACTGGCATTCTGGCGTAGCTCTGACATAACTCGGAAGCGCTGGACTGTATTTACTACGTCACAGACGTGAAGAAATTGTTGAATAAAGTCGTTATTAGGGCCCGAGCACCGATGGTGTGAGGACCCTATTGGAATTGCTCAGCCTATTATTATTCTTCTCCCAAATGAATCGCATTTTTGATGGCCTAAACATGCTCGAAAACTCATGAAACTTTGCACACGCGTCAAAAGTGGTGAAAATTTACGTCTGATATGGGTTTCAGAATTAGGCGTGGCAAAATGGCTCGATAGCGCCACCTACAACATTTCAACGAAGTGCCCCTCCCGCTACGTTTCACGTACAGTTATGAAATTCGGTACACACATGTAAAAGCCCAATACCTACAAAAAAGTCATACAATGTCCAACCTGCCCCAAACTTCACATGTATAATTAGAGTCCTGGCCTGAAGACATCTACACGCCAATATTCAGTTACAGTCATAGCGCCACCTACTGGCAACAGGAAATGGCATGTTTTACACTGTGATTAACTCATAATGATTTAACCAGATCAACATCATATTTGGTCAGTCTAATCTAAAGGCCTTTGCGACGTTAAATTGTGAAGATCTTCAGTTTTAGCTGAAGGGCGTGTCAGTGGCGGCCTGACAAAATCTGATGTTTCGCCATTACACAGGAAGCTGTTGTAAGTCAGGCATACAATGTCCAATCTGCCCCAAACTTCATATGTTTGATAAGAACCCTGGCCTGAAGACATCTACATATGAGTTTCAGAATTAGGCATGGCAAAATTGCTCGATAGCGCCATCTACAACATTGCAACGAAGTGCCCCTCCTGCTACGTTTCACGTACAGGTGTGAAATTCGGTACACACATGTAACAGCCCAATACCTACTCTCCTGGTATGAAATCTGAAAACCAACAGGAAGTGAGATATTTTGAATTTTCTTTGCAAAACTGTTGCAAATTTTGCCATTTCCAGACGTTGTACTTTAACGAACTCCTCCTAGAGATTTAATCAGATCATCATCATATTTGCACAGTCTAATCTAAAGGCCTTTGCGATGTTAAATTGCGAAGATCTTGAGTTTTCCCTGAAGGGCATGTCCGTGGCGGCCTCACAAAGTTCGATGTTTCGCCATAAAACAGGCAGTTGTTGTAACTCGGTCATACAATGTCCAACCTGTCCCAAACTTCACATGTATTATTAGAGTCCTGGCCTGAAGACATCTACATGCCAATATTCAGTTACAGTCATAGCGCCACCTACTGGCAACAGGAATGACCATGTTTTACACTGTGATGAGTATCCTCATTGAGATTTAACCAGAACAACATGTTTGGTCAGTCTAATCTTAAGGCCTTGGTGATGTTAAATTGTGAAGATCTTGAGTTTTCGCTGAAGGGCGTGTCAGTGGTGGCCTGTCAAAGTCTGATGTTTGGCCATGACACAGGAAGCTGTTGTAAGTCAGGCATACAATGTCCGATCTGCTCCAAACTTCACGTTTGATAATAGTCCTGGCCTGAAGACATCTACATGCCAATATTTGGTTATAGTCAAAGCGCCACCTGCTGGCAGCAGGAAGTGTGGCACATTTAAGTGACCTTGCAATATTTCTCCTATATTTACCCACTTAAATGCATGTCGCCCACTATTCGCTGTTTTCCTGAGGCCACCGGGTGGCGGTGCTTCCGGGTGCGAGGGCCCTTTCATCGCTGCTTACAGCTTTAATTTTAGTTTGTGTTTTGCGCACAAAAAGTATTCTTGTCGCTTCATAAAATTAAGGCTGAACCACTGTAGCCACATGGACTATGTTAACAATGTTTGTACCACCTTTCTGGGCATTGAAAGTGTTAATTAAATTGCTGTCTATGGAGGGGTCAAAGAGCTCTCGGATTTCATCAAAAACATCTTCATTTGTGTTCCGAAGATGAACGAAGGTCTTACGGGTTTGGAACGACATGAGGGTGAGGAATTAATGACAGAATTTTCATTTTTGGGTGAAGTAACCCTTTAAATATTTACAGCTCAACGTATCCATGGTATAACAACATACACATAACCTTTTTTTACGGTCTATGCACAGAATGCGCTTTCGCGTTGCAACTCTGTGCATGACAACACAAGCATATATTTAAATGTTTCTATAAGGATATACCAGACATCAAGAAATGGCCAAGTTTGGGTTTTTGAACTTTTCATTCCATCCATTAACACACAAAAAAAGGACCATCATGGAGGATGAAGTCATTAACAAAAAATAGCCAAATTCTTAAAGCGATACAGACCAATCATATGGAAAGTGAAACTGGGGACACTGGGAAAACTATCAATTAAAACAATATTCCCAAGAAAATCTTCTCGTCAGAGAAAGGAAAAAATGAAATGCCTGCAATACTTTTTAATAAACTGCCAGTTATTCACGGAAAAAGTTAGTAACAAACCTAAGTGGTGAAATTATTTTATCCGCCCCTATATATATATATATATATATATATATATATATATATATATATATATATATTCACTCAACTGTGACAAAAAGAATATAATTTTCATCTTTTAAAACGGTTTAATATTTGATCCAAAATATTAAAAAAAAAAAAATAATGGGGTTAATGAATATGTACTGCAAAGTAGAAAGTGAGAGATATGCGCCACGTCTTACTAAAAAAACAAACACGAGAACATATTTGTTCTATTGTTTTAATTAACAGTATAGCGCTGTGCATACTTCCAAAGTGATAGGAGAATTAGCACAAAAAGAAAGAAACCCTGAAATACTCAGGCAAGTTATGGCAAAATGAGGAGAGAGCTCCCTCTTGTGGTCTGATTCGAGACATATTCACTATGATGTCACTGACCAAGCCAAAGTGACAATGGAAACGTTTTCCAAAAATTCATGAGGGATATCATTCACTCTTTACACTTTAACAAGGCCTTTTTCTGGGTAGCAGAACAAAATTACAGACATATCTAAACATATGGCACTGCTCACAGTAATATTCACATCAGTAAACAAAAATAAAATTCTGACATGTACAGGAATGCAAAATGAAATAAAACATTGCCATTTCCACGTATTCTATGTATAAGTAACTTTACACGCTTGCTTTTAAAGTGACAGTATCATAGCACAAATTGGTACACTGTGCCAAATATTGTACACACAAACTCACGCACATCCATCACACATCAATATCAAGAAATAGTAGTACAGTAAAATGAAATGATTTATAAAAAAAAAAAAAAAAAAAAAAAAAAAAAAAAGTATCACCTTCTCATCTCTAGACTTCATATGGTGCAGTAAAAAAATTCAGTATTAAACCATCATATGCTTCAAGGCAACAGAAACTACAAACCGAGAGTAAAATAAACAGCTCGCCTGACCGTAAGCTCTCAAGGTTATGTGTGTACCTACAAGATTGAGACGTGGAAGTACCTACAATCCCAGTGCAACACTCTCAAGAACACTAGGGGCTAGTAGGGAATAAACTGGGACAGTTTTGATGTCGGTGACATCAATCATGAGTCCTTGACTGCAACATGAGAGACTCGCTCACTTTAACGGATTACTAGTGCATTCAAATGTGCTGGTGCAATAACTTGAAAAATGAAAGGGATGATTCACCCACAAATGAAAATTGCATCCTTTACTCGGCTTCATGTCATTCCAAACCTGTATGACTTTCTTCTGTGGAACATAAGAAATTGTGAAGAATGTCTCAGTTTTTTGTCCATACAATGAGTCAATGGGGACCAATTTCGTTTTAGACCCCACTGAATTTCATTGTATGGACAAAAGCCAGCCACAGAGGGGGGGTTTGGAAAAACATGAGGTCGAGTAAATTATACTGGTGTCATTGAAAGTGACTTTAAAGTAAAGTAGTCTAGAATTGTTCTGACCCTGATTAAGAGACAGACTTGCACTGGTTTAAAGTACGGAGTCATTAATGTAGATTCTGTTGAAATTTACTATATTCCTGAGTACAAAGGGGAGATTGGGAAGAACCTTCTCCCTAACAGCAGGCGGACTATGGGCACTGCGATCATGGCTTGAACAGGGCTTCCACTGAAAGATCCATCCGATCGCTGACAGGGTAAACACCAAAGCCTTGTAGGACAAGGAAAGAACATAAATAAGGCCTTCTGCGATGAGCCCCGTGACACATTTCACCATTCCGATAAACGAAAATGCATGTATTTCAAGCAAAATGCAACGTACCTGGATGAAAACAGACATCCCATGTGCGCACAAACACACACACACATACATACACAGACATACACAGACTGAAAAAAAAAAAAAAAAAGCAGGGCTCACACCTGCACAAGTTGCTTCTGATTTCAAGTATGCTACATTACCAAATTACACAGAACCGATACTGTCACTTTAAAATGGGTTAAACACAGTATATTCACAAATGTACATTTAAGGCTTAATTGTTTAGCACTAACAATAATAGCAGCAGTAAAGCACTTCTGTATTAATAACAATAAATCAAAAAATAATAATAACATTAATAATAACAATATATTAAGGTGATCATATGAAATGGTTTCTAAGATGAAGAGCTTCATACACAAGTCCGAACCTCCCCAAGAGTGATTTTAGTCCCCACCGAATACAGAAACTTGGCCAGGCCTTGGACCTTTATAAGCAAATACTTCTTTTTTTAATTTTTTTTATTACTAAGCGGTTTCACTTTGTGTCAAACCTGTCGCCCCTTAATCTGTTAGAGAACACTATCTTTAGTAAACACACTACTTCACAAAAGTCTGTCGGAGACCACCATATTAATGACACATTTAGATTAGAGCAAACAGGTCACATGTCCCCCGACATCCGATGCATGTACCCTTCATCAGCATGTTCCTACTGGGAATCTGAAGGACTGGCTGTCCTTAAACATTTGGGAAGTAAAAATTCATGGTACAGTACAGTTACAGTAATGCTACACAGATGTATCAAGGCTGACGGAGAGCCCATTTCCGATGCCAGCCGCCACCACTCACTTTTAAAAAATACACAGTACCCTGGAGGTCAAGGTCAGGCGGAGAACGGGTTGCTTTGGGCTGACTGGTATCTCTGAAACGGGCGGCTGCGCTGTGGGGACCGACACGTACGGCATGCTACTAGACAGACGGAAAATGAAAATTACACACTCAAAAACAAAACGTACCGAAGCAACACAAGGCCATTTTTTCACACCAGAAAATGCTCGGCTGCAGTCCACCGTTTAACTGAACTCCCTTTAGCTATCCGAACTCTGAGGCCTAATACTTCACAGACCCTGATCTGCAGCTGACCCTCTCCAACATACATGTGTATATATTAACTATACTCAATATTCTGATTTATATATTAAATCATATATAAACACATACATGTTTTTGTCTTTTTGTTTTTGTCCTTGTTAAGCCTCAGGGGACATGCGTTGCCTTCAGGCTGAAGAAGCGGTCGCAAAGAACCCCTCGCTCTTCCGCAGGAGGACAGAGAATCCGAGAAGTGTTACGGAGAAAGGGGCTCTCGTCGTCACTAGAGCTAGAGCGAAAGTACGCGCTCCTCTCTTCTGAAGTCCGAGATGAATGCGAGATGAGTGTGGCCGGGCCGAGACTGGGTGCTCAGAGAAGTTTCGCTATGTTAAGATATGTGCAGTAGAAGGGATGGACACAAACTCCCTCAGGATGTTCTTGGCCATCTCGATATTGTTCTGTGCAATCATAAGGGCTTTTTGGATATCCTGATGGGAGTAGCCCTGGCTCAAGAGGTGCTCTATCTCACTGCTGAACTGCTGGCTGGGCCCTGGACTCGCTCCAGAGGGAACCGGGCTGGGTCTGCGATCTGAGTTGATGCGACGGGGGAGAGGCTTAGGAGGCCGCTCAGGGGCTTCAGAGGGGTCCATGACTGCTGAAGACAATTTACAATAAAAATTGTGTCTATATTTACACACTGAAAAAAAATGGTCACACTGCAGTTGCTGTTCTAAAATAAGCAAACCATGACACTCTCATGGGGTTGAAATATGATCTAAAATAAATATAGGTGTAAAACGGAAATGATACAGTGCTATATTTACTCTGTAAATATATTGAAACATTTTTAATACAATACAAATTAAAAGATTGGACACACTTTACTGACTGATGACTTTCCTCGTGATCTAAAAAACAAACAAACAAAAAAAAAAACTTTTTATGCTTAAATGCATGAAGTGGTTTTGTAGACAAAAACAAATTATGCCTACATATGAAAAAAAAAAAGGAAATGGATGAGCTGGATAAAATAAAACAAAAAAAATAAGAGGAATATATTGAAAAACTAAAAACAGAAATTAGAAATGGTGCCTTGGCAACTAAAAGAAGAAGTACAATAAATAAATAAAAAAATAAAAATATAAATAAAAATAAATACAAAAATATAAATAAACATACATACATATAAACCCAAAAACTAATACAAATTAGTAGCACAGAAAAAAAAAACTAAAAATTAAACGAAAATTTAACTGAAAACTGAAATAAAAGCAATTCAAAATATTAAAAAGAACACACACACACTATATTCTGTCGCCTAACCCTTAACCTACCCATCACAGAGAACGCCTCCCACTGTTTAATGTGTTTTTTAAGCCATTTGGTTTACAAGGACACAGGAAGTGCCCTTATAAACCATATATACAAGAACAGACACACACACACAAATAAATAAAAATAACACTGTGTATGACTTACTTGCTGTTGCGCCAAGCTCGCTGTCAATGGAAAGGCGGCTGAAGGCGGAGGATGTGGGGTTAACATCTGAAAGCGTGCGTCGGGCTAGGTTGGCAGGTAGATGAGGCTTGGGGTAGTCATAGCTGTTCTCCTCCTCCTCCTCCTCCTCCTCCTCTTCCTCCTCACCACATGCACCAACAGTATCCCTCAGGCCATTAGAGCAGGTCAAAGGAGGCAATTCAGAGTAATCTGAACAAGGACGGACACACAGTATTTCACATTGCAGAATATACTGGCAGACTGTCTGTATGAAGATGAAGATCTTCACACATCACAGTACCTGAGTCTCTGGCCTGGTGTGGTCCAGAGGTGGTGAGGGCTTGGGCTTGAATATTGTACATGGCTTCATACATCTGTGGGCTTTCTGACTCCATTTCATTGAGTACACTTCTAGAGAGGTAAACAGTGAGTTTTAGTACACTGACTGAAATTGTAAAATGTGCTTGTGAGTCAGAGTGTCTCTTTTGGTGCTCTGCACCTCCATGGCTGGTGAATTAACTTTACCTGGGACTGAGAGAAAGTGGAGGAGGTGGTCTGGGCACAGCCTCCCCTGCAGCAGAGGGCAGCACTGGTCGAGAAGATGGAGTCATGTACTCCGATTCCTCATCGTTCTCAGAGGCGTCCTCTCCGGTCTGCGCCTTAACTGCTGGGAGAGGCCTGTCAGCACAGGAGGAAGAGTCAACACATACATGTGACTGCTTACTTTTTCGAACAGGTTTATAGTGCAGGAAGTGAGGGGGCGTTTTTATTATTGCTACACGAACAAACGAACATTGCAAGATTTGGGTTTTGTCTGTGATATAAACTGCAATATGAAAAAATACAGGAACTTTCACCAGGTGACTTGAATAGCTCTGTTTGGAAAGAATTAATAATTCTAGAATGATTAGTGATTTTGTTAGGGAGTGCATCAGCATGAAAAATAATGCTGAAAAATTACTTTTTACTTTGAAGAGTTCCGTCTGGGAAAGAAATTTTGGTGTTTGCATTTGGCTTCACTTCTTACAAGAACAAATTCAAACCTCTCAGTAACCATAAAGTCAACAGAAGAAAAAAAACAAAAAAAACAAGACATATTCCCACTGCTTTTGACCCATTCAATACAACTGTAAAATAATGTTTTTATTGTGATAAAATTTTTTTTGCAATGTATTATTTTGAGTATTTAATACAAAAATAAAATTACCAGCAGCGCATTTATTTATTTAACTAAACTTCACTAAGTGATTGACTAATCGCATTAACCATGATTTCAGTTTTATTCCGATATATATGATGCAGCCCTAGTTATGATGTTGGCTTTGTGGCACCTACCTGATTGCCAAGGAATAGATGGCATTAGCCGAAGCAGACGGCTTTACTTTCGGGCTGTCGTACTCTGACCCAGAAATGGATGATACAAAACTCTGCACATGAAGCACATGAATGTTATAAATAAAAAAAATCAGATTCGGCTTATGTCAAGGTGTAAATATGGCATGCGTGTCCTCACCAGCTGTTGGTCGAGGCTGGAGGGACCGTTGTTTCGAGGGCCTTCTGCTCTGGCGTCGAGCGTGGAAGGAAGTTGGAGAGGCAGAGAGTGTCGGTTAGAGAGTTCCCGAGATCCGCGAGAGTCTCCGCTTGCTGGTGGCTGTGATGGGGCTTTGGGTACGGGCCGGGAGTTCCAGTCCGGCATGTTGCGGTTAGGAGGGGTAGGAGGCAGTTTGTCCCGAGGAGCTTCTCCGGGTGTACTGGGGAGAGGGCGTCTTGGGAGCCTGTTGTCAGAGCCGGCAGGGTGAGGTCGGTCTGGGGGAGGAGGCGGCGGCAGATCCCTTAGAGCCGGGGGTAGCGGTAACGGCTTGTCCTTGTGATGGGATGGGGCCTGGATTGTGAACGATAAACTAGATATCAAAAACTGCAATAGCACCTAAACATCATGCAGCGTTCTGCTAATCCTAACTCTAAAATTTCCTTTGTTTTCCATTGTTTAAAAAGAATGCTTAATACATTCCAAACTGAGGTGCTGAGGGTAAAAAAACTTGCCGAAACATTCCATGCAGTGCATTTACCTTAGATGTGGCCCCTGGACTAGAGGCCCCGGGAGGGTTGGTGGGTCTGAGAGGAAGCAGATCCAGCCTAGGAGGTACAGGGGGAACGATGGGCTGAGGGCCGATCGACAGCGGTGAGGGCGGCCTCTCCACCTGAAACAAGCCAAACCATTCAGCTTACATCTATATGGATTACTGATGCTAAATACTCCAGCCAACATTTCAGAGCCTTTACAGCGATCTGTGGCTGAGGAATAGTGAAGTGTCTGCAGGAAAAGTTATTTGGTTTGGATTTGTGGGAATTCCTATATTAAACTTTACTGAGGCAGGTGACAGCTGAATCAATTCTGCTTATTGAAAAACAGGTTAAGGTGTAGGTGGTGACATCTATTTGCAGGTTTAGCAAAGCTGAATGGTCCATAACATCATAAAGAAAAAGTTACTCACTTTAGAACCGACCAGCTTGCTAATCATGAAAGGAGAGTCCTCCAAACGATCATCATCATCATCATCGTAGCTGGGCGAAGGGGCTCCCTCAGCTCCAAATGTGCCCCTGCAGCCATAGGAACCTCCGCTATTGGGGTCCTTGGGATCAAAGGGGTCAACAACGATGGGCTCAGTGCCCTTAATTTCACAGCGACAGAACGGGCAACCCTGACCTTCTGATTCCTAAAAGGGAGAGAAAAGAAACCGAGAGTGAAGAAAACATGCACATGTGGCCAAACAGAAGAATGAGCTGAAGGCTCTTCAGGTTTACCTGCCAGGCTGTGAGACAGGAAGTGCACATGAGGTGGCCACAGGGCTCGATCTTCACATCCTTGTCATTCTCAGCACAGATCTTACACAGCTGGAAGGTAGAGCCCATCTCACAGTAGAGCTCGTATTGCTCCTGTAGGAGATGAAAGATGAGTGTTATCTAAATTATTCAAGATTCAAGATTTAGGTGGCTGACTGACATAATAAAAACAAAAACAGACCTGTGTGACTTTGATATGGTCTTGAGGCGAGGGCTCACACAATCCTGTGAGGTCAGGGTTCTGAGTGCGGCCATCAGGGAAAAGGTAGCTAAACAGGAATAAACAGTCTGTAAGACACACTTAAGATCTGAGAGAGGTAAAGTGCGACATTTGATGCTTCATTACGCATCTATATGTGTGAATGGATGATCTCTGTGCTTAGTTTTAGACTGAGCCGCTGTTTTGACTTACAATCCTTCCCTAAAGCCATCGATGAGGGCCTGGAAGAGGGGTTTGTTATGAGGAATGGTCTGCAAGATGTTCCCATCAGCTGTGACATAACCGATAGCCCACTGGCCGAGCCGGGTACAGCTCAGCCTGAAGATATAGCTGTAACCAAGAGCAAGACGTGACCATTACAACATACACTTACGACATGAGATAAAAGAAACAGGACAATCTAACAGTGTCAGATCAAGCCATTGCTGAGAAATGGGTCTCGGTGCATTAGGGGTGGTCATATGATTGCTTTTCTTTGCAATGAGAGTGCTTGTGACATCATGGTACTTTTACAATACATCTATTGATGGGAGGTACCACGCTGTCCTTCGGTCCACTCAGAGGGGGATTCAAGCGACTAACGGTGCATTGTTCCATGTAACTCCTGTCACTGTTTGTGTAAGTCGCAGATAATGCTGCTGTGACACTGCTGATGCCATGAGCACGTTTGAACGAAAAACACTTAATGGCTGGAGCCCAAAGACACCAAAATCTTTGAGTACTGTGATTAAAGAGATAATTCACCCAAAAAAATTTTATTCTGCCATTATTCCCATCTTGTTGTTCCAAACCCATTTGACTTTATTAATAAAATAAAAAGTTTATAAAAATTTAAATAAATGACCTGAAAAACAAAGGTGCCTTCATTCATTATATACGACTGTGAAGCTTAGGGGGTGTTGATGGACTCAATCTACTCAATCCATTTTTTGATCAACATTCTGAAGCCGATCTGGACAAAGTCTTTGACAAAAACACAATTTTCTCAGTTTTTTTTTTTTTTTTTTTTTTTAAAGAAACTTACCCACATTCAAGTGTTTTAATTAAAAAAAAAAAAAAAGAAAAACAAATGAATTTTTTTTTTTTTTTTTTTTTTTTTAAAGCAGAGGCTCTGTTCTTTCTTTTGATATATTGACAGTTTACATTCATATAACAAAATATTCTAGGGGCCATGAAAGTTATGAACATGATCGTTGACTGAAAACTTTTTAAATAAACGCTGGATGCACACCAGACCGCTTTTTTTAACTTCTTATTTAAAGGATGCTCGAAATAAATGTGACCTTACTTTTTTTCCCTTCCTTCCCTGTAACATGAATAGAACTTTGTTTTGTTAAAATAGGTAAGTAAAATAGTTAAAGTTAAAATAAAATAATAAATAAGAAAAAAAATGTGAAAGTTCATTGGAATTTTTAAATATATATAATCTGGTTTGGAACGACAGGAGTCATTATCTAAATGACTAGATTTTTATTTTTGTGTGAACTACCCCTTTAACAGTGACTTGTGCATGGATGAGGGGTGCGGTGTGTGTATTACCTGCCGGGCTTGTGGATGAATTTTTGCAGACGAGCTTTAACTTCATCATAGGTAAGAAAGGCCATGTACCCCGGATGAGTCACTGCCAGGCTGTTCCAGTTTCTTAGCAGTGACGACCATGGCTACATAAAAAAAGAAAATTAAAGAAAACAAACATACAGAGTTAGTTTTTTTTTTCTTTTCAAAAAACATTCACACTGTGAATTTAGTGGTGTGTAAATATCATCTGAGAGCAAATTTACTCTTTGGTCTCTTTTGAGATGACCTCTAATATCCATTTAAGAGATGAAGAGAAGTCAGAGTCAGAGAGTGAAGAGAGTCTGAGTCCATTTTGCGGATGGAGTGGTGAGCCAAATTAACTCAGATCGCTGTATATAAACATCACTTAATGTCAGTCCAATTAGTAAAGCAGGCATTTCATTCAATGCCAAGATGTCGATGTGAAGCCACACCTCACAACTGAGATAAACACGTGCAGTGACATACTGACAAATTTAAAACACATCAGTCTTCCTTCCTTTCGAGAATTTGACTTGTTCCTTTTTTTAAAAAATGGTTATACTTTGAGTGCGCTAAAACCGATAGACAGCTTGCCTACGGCTTACGTATAAAAATTTCTCTGTCTACAAATCAGTCAAAAGTCAGAGCAAAAACTCACTTCCCGGTCTATAAAAATGGGACGTGTGTTCATTTTCTCTTTGAAAGCCATTTTATCAGCCCAACTAAGAATCACAGAGCTCTAATTGAAAGTTTGAGATACAGACGGACTGTACATCTTCACTTGTGTGTGTGATGCAGTATGCATTCATTGGACGGACTCCCCATTTGTGTTTCGGTTGTGTCATAATGACTACGATGGATTTAAAATATGCAGTAAATATGCTGAATTCAATGACTTAACTAAAAATGAACAGTAAGACTAAAAGACCATGATCCACCATGTTTGTTTGTTAACAGGCTATGTAGTGGCTTATGTACAGTCATGGTTTCTGTGGAAAAGTGGTCTGAGAAACCTCAGAGCAGGCTGCATTCACACATTTTCAAAATGCTTTGTGCATCACCTGAACCCCCCCCGACACTTACGTCAAACAAGTAGTTGCAGAGCAAATATGGGTCAACCAAGCCACAACTTTCCCCCTCTCAGATTACATATTATCATTAGTAAAGATCTTCAGTATTCATTCTTGTAATCATGCTTGTGTACTCTGAGCAAACACATAAAACAAAACCGGTTTTCATACCGAGGTATCCGTCTCACAAAGGTCCACTCAGAGTCAAAAGGCTGTCGAATTGAAGGAATAAAAAAGCCTGTGACTGGCTCTCCAGCAGGGTGGGTTCATTCAGATGCTGATGAGAAGCGTGACCTTGCTACGTGGAGCTTCGTCAAAGAGCTTTGCGGGCTCTCTGTAAACAGCCGGTCTATTTCTGGCTGCTGGGTTGAATGAAGCAGAGGTACGGTGCAGCACAAGCGCTGTACACTGCAACTGAAACGGGCACAGAGCCAGCCATGCCACGGCCGTTTTAAGCTCTCTAACAGACCAGCACACCAACTTGAATTATGATGTGCTGTCAATGTTAGCTCGGTTATTGAATGTTTCAAAAAGGCCATATCTGATTATGGCTGCATCAGCCATAAAAATCTTGACCCCCCTTTTTTCTCAAATTAGCTCTGATGTGAAGTAAGGGAGGCTAATTAAAGGATAGATGTGATTATGGCCTGTTGAGGAGAGAGAGGATGAGAAAGCCCTGGACCGCTGTGATGTCTGTGCTGGAGCATTCTGAATAATGAGCTCATTACATAGACAGCACTGTGCTGCCAAGCAGCCGTCAGATGATGCATTCAACAGCTGCTATATTATAGATTCATATTATAAATCACAATAGTCAACTGTTCCATGGAAAAATCAACATGACTAGATTTTTACATTTTCTGAAGACAATGTGAAGACAAAGGCAAAATTCGTCAGGATGCTAGGATGTTGCGGACGGTTGTCAGGGCATCGCAATGCATTTGTTTCGGTACACTACCATTCAAAGTTAGGAGTCAGTACAATTTTTTTTTTAAAGAAATTAATACTTTTATTTAGCAAGAATGCATCAAATTGATCAAAAGTGACATTTATAAATTAATGTTACAAATGCAATATTCATCACAGAATCCTGAAAGAGAAAAAAAAAAAAAAAAAAAAAAAAAAAGGTTTTCAATATTGATAAGAAGAAATGTTTTTCAAATCAGCATATTAGAATGATTTCTGCAGGATCATGTGACACTGAAGACTGATGGCTCCTGAAAATTCAGCTTTGACATCACAAGATTAAAACACATTTTAAAATATATTCAAATAGAAAACAGTTATTTTAAATTGTAATAATATTTCACAATATTGTTGTTTTTACTGTATTTTACTCAAACGAAAAAAATAAAATAAAAATATATCGACCCCAGACTTTTGAACAGTAGTGTATAAACAGATGTTAAAGTTGTGTATCATCTGTCGACCCATATAGCTAAATATTTGAACAAACCCCAACCCCAAGTATGAGAAATAGTAATCGCGATTTTGCCCTAGCAAGCACCACTAATTATGTGGTGCCAGTATAAAAAGTATCAAATAAAGTAGAAGTACAGAAAAACCTCAAGCAACTCTGTTCTGCATTGTTGCTCTCATAGGGTATATAATTAGAGCAAAAAAATCCCACAGAGGTTAGAAGCAGTTGTCATTAAAATAGGTCAAACAGATCTCTCTTCTAAAGCTGAAGCACTTTCAAATCGTTTTTCACCCCCTACTCTCAGTAAATCGTGTGCTCGGAGGAGTGCAGACAAGCCTGTTTGAGCTACAAAAGGCGATAAGAGGCCTCCATTCAGGCTGGCTTTCAGCCATGAGAACTGAAGCATCAGAACTGACACGCACACTCATACAGTGCCTCCAAACCCACAGCACACGGCCACACAACAATAGTCATTGTCAGACCTTCCTCTACACCGAGCTCAGGGACAATAGAGCTAGTTTGTGCTTGGAGGAAGTGATAAAGTGATTGAACGACGCACCTGGAAAAGCCTGGTGAAGATGTCAAACTCAAAGACGGAGATGTAGTCATTGCAGGTGAGGTCAATGGTAGATTTAAGCGCCATGGCCTCCAGGCCCGAGCTGATGGGGTGAAACTCATGCAGGGCCTGCCGGAACATCTTCCAAGGCACGATGGTCCTGAAATTCAGAGAAATTTAGGTTATGTTACCAGAATCAGACATTGTCAAAGTCCATCTTCCTTTGTTTTTCCAAGGAACATGGTGTGTTAATCTGTTACGAGAACAAAGAGCACATTAAGCTTCTCACTTGTCCCCGAAGGATCTTCTCCAGAACTCTGCGGCATCCGCTTTGGTGATTCTGAAGTTATCCCCTTGAAACAGGCCGTTGGGAAATATGGCTTTGAGCTCCGCGAGCATGTGACTGAATATCAGCGACAATTTCGTCAGGTTCCGTCTGAAATAGAAAAGAACAGTTACTTTCACTGAGGTTTGATAAACCAAAAAAAACAAAAAAAAAACAGCCTGTGTTATTTAATAATGATTAAGGGGCCATGATATTTGATCAAACTTGGTAAATCTTAACAGGAAATATCTGGAACTTAACAAGAGCAATAATAGAGATTTCCTCCAAATCAGCACAGAAACGTGTAAACGTCAGCAGATTCTGGAGTCTGGCCTGGTGATTGGGTATTTCTTTGGCCAGTGGGCATAGTGAGGGAGTGTGCTAGGCACATATCAGGGACTGAGGTGGACGCTCAATGCCTGCTGCATTTTTCTGATTCCACCGACTCTGGGCACATGAGCCCAAGGCAGGCAGGCGAGAGCAGGGAGGGTCGCGCTGCACGGCAGGGGGAGGAAGTGGAAAGAAAGCCATGATTTACAGGGCAGCACAGTGGGGGATTGTACAAGCTCTCCAGCCTTGGGAATTGAAATGCACAAGAGAGTCTGAGTGTGGCAGTGCCGCAGCTGCCTCCAAAAACTCAATCCTTACTCAGACTATGAGAAAAAAAGAGAGCAAGACAGAGAGAGAAAAGGGGTGTTACAAAAAAGTGCAAAAATGGAGTGTAAACTACAAGAAATGAGAGTGAGAAAAATGGGTGCGAGTAAGCAATGGCAGGCTTTTTGGATTTACAACTGAAGAAAATTCTATTCTATGACTACTGGTCTGCATTTCATTTGTTTCCTCTGGTCATGATGTACCCCAAACAAAACACATTGATATTCACACTTAATACATTTTTTATTTAATTATAAAATGAAAGATTATGTTTTACTGATGGTAAATATCCAAAATTGAACAATATAATGAACAAAAATAACAACAACAAATAAACTCAATTATACATACAAATATGCATGCATTTCTGCTACATGGTAAACTAAAAGAAGTAGCTACACTTTATTTTAAGGTGGCGTAATTACATTGTACTTACTCAAATAAGTACTATTAGTACTAATATCAATTAAAATGTACTTACTATAGTTACGGTTAGGGTTTGGTTTAGGTTTAGTTGTAATTATGCATCATTTACTACTATAGTAAGTACATGAAGTTACATGGAACTACGTCACCTTAAAATTAGTAAGATGTGCGAATATTCGGATGACGTATTGATGAGATTCTCAAATTTGTATAACCAGTGAACATTTTGTATCCCATAAGGCCTTGAGGAGCTATTAAAAATAAAATAAGATAAAATTCAAAAACTAGCCATGGTATATGCCATATTTTATTTGACAAACAAAAATTAGCCAGTGGGGCTTATTATTATTATTATTAATAAATTAAATTATAAAAATAAAATATAAATTATATAACAACAACAAAAACAACAATTATTATTAACACAATATATTGTCCAATAATCGATATGGCACACCTCTATGCCAAACTTCTCTTAAACTCCCTCAAACATGGAAGGATTGCATGCCATCCTTCACTACTATAACATCTTGACATCCTACTGTCCTCATAGCCTGGGTTTGCATACTCCTTTATCTATGGCTCTGGGAACAGTTGTTGTTTGTGGCAAAAGGGTGCCAATGTGCCTTCTGGGGAAGCCAGCTGTGCCATGCTTACACTCTCTATGAGAACACATAAGAGAAGTTAAGCAATGGCATTTGTGTGGTGAGGTTGCAGGCCTTTGGTGTAATAAAGACTGGTACTTTCAAACAAAATGTTTGCAAACGTGCATGTTCGAAACCATGAAGGAGAGGAGAGGCTTTCGGTTGGAGATTCAAACTAAGTAGGGCACAGATGCACAGAAAGCCCAAGCTCATGCAGCAGGGAACGCTCGATCACTCACTAAAGCTGTCATACTGTTTGTGAGCAGCACTCAGTTAATCCCAGAGTCAGAGGTCGTCACTCTTCAGAACAATAAACGAAGCACTCATGCTGCCAAACAATCACAATGAATAACATTTCTAATGTTTAATGATGTCTTTGAACAAGCTAATTCATTAGAAAGAGAAAACCAACAGATCCTGACAAATAAACATGCATTTCTACTACATAGTGCGCTAAAAGAAATGCATCAAACGAGGCAGATAATAAATAAATATATAGATTATAAAATAAAATAAAATAAAATAAAATGAGAACTGTGAGCTGCAGAAGTGTAAGGGCTATTGACCTATAGGACAGGGTAGACACCATATTTAATAGGGGTGCAACGGATTGCAGTTGATCCGTATGGACCAGGCCCCACGGTTCGGCATGCATGTGATTCGCGGATTAATTGATAAGATTAACTATCATAGAGTGAACGTTTATCATTTGCATGTGTTTTGTCTAGCCAATTTACATATTCAAGCTATTTTAAACCATTCAATTGCAAGAGGCGGCAAAAGAGAAACCAATTTGGCAGTCGCGCGCTGTTATCTGTGCACACAGACGCACACACAGAGAGCACTGAATTGATTCCTCTTTCGCTTGCGCTTGAACAGACACATACACACAAAATTATGTTAAAATACCCGTCTGGGGAAGTATTTGTGTAAACACAGTCGTCAAGTCTTAAGTGAACGTTGTTGAGAAAGAAATCGGGTGTGTTATATTGGATTTGTGAATTAGTCTTAAAGTGACAGCAGCCTATAAATACCTGCTGCTGTCTTATTAATGTTAAGTCAAACAACAAAACTGCTTTAACGAAGATCAATCTATATTTAATTTATACAGTGAACACTATAATGTTATTTTACATTTAATGATTGCATTTCTGTACCTGAATACTACATTATTTGTAAGGTTGTTGTACTGTATTTATCTATGCTTGTAACTTTTGTATTTTCTTCTTTTGTATATTCTTTTACCGACAGTTCACTTGTCTTTTATAATGTTTGATTATTAAAGGCTAGTACAAGATTTTGCTGTGGCATCGAAGTACTTAAAGTGGGCTTTTATTTTTAGCATATTTTTTATATGTATAAATATGTATTAGATATGAATAGCCTATAAAAATGTAAGATCAGATGTTTTATCAAGCTATTATTATTTTTACATTTAGATACAAATGTAAGGCAGAAGGCCATGTGACAAAGGATACTCAATGGGGATTCAGGGTTGTTCCTCTTGAAGTCTGGACCATTTTTATATTTTGCTTAAAATAAGTATCTACTAAAAACAAACAAACAATGTACATAAATCAAAACTCCCTCATCATGAGTAGAAAAAAGTTAACTAGTAATTTCAAAGTTTATGTTGTCTTTCCTTTTACAAATTTACAATTTACAAATAATTGAAAAAACGTCTCGTCACAAACCTGGTTTGAACGGTCAGTCATATATGATGGATAAAAATAACTATATTTGCAACATTGTTGATTTCTGCAGTGTTTTAGCAAAAGTATATCCATCTATTTTACTGCTCAGTCTTTCTGCTACTGTAGTTAAAATAACCGTGTCATCTGCAGCTCTTCATGTGGTGCTTTAGCGTCTTTAGCGAGAGAGAGAAAACGCACACAGAACGGAAAGAGCTTGAATGAAGCGATTTTGCCTCTAGATAAAAATATTAGACGATATAGCACAGAAAGATCATTACCATAAACGACCCTGTGCACTTATGGTGTGAGCTGCACCGTTGTTTCGACGCGCTGCTCACTTTAACTATTAATAAGCCATTTGAATATGCCTGATAATCAGTATTGATTTTTCGGCCAACAAAACATTGAAAATATATTTTCCCCAAAAAACTTCTAGTGGATAAAAAAAATAAAATAATAAACAACTAAAAATATGGGAGGGGGGGGAAACATAAATTAGCGAAATTACCCAATGACATTAAGATCCACTGAACAGAGTGTATTCCTCTGTATCTCCCAACCTTGGTTTCATTTGCGCTACATTAATTATGACTAAGGTACATGGGTACCATGAAAGTTGTGGTTAAATTGATGCCTTTTTACTCAGGTCTTGTTTCATACCACAATGTCAGCATGATAGATTTAGTATGCCCAGGACCGGGAATGTATTTATAGTGCACACCTGCAAGCCTAAAGTATATATCTATCAATGGTCGAGAAGTGAGTTCATCAAATTCAGTATGGGAATTCAGGCACAGCCATAGTGCTTCATTATTGCCGTTTCATGACTGCCTGCATTAAAACAATCCATTTGACCCCTCCTCCTCCCCAATCTCTCGGTTGGCCGGCCTCTCCTTGCTGTTGCTGTAGGCCAAGCCCTGCCTAGATACTGTGCTTTTGTCAGCTTCCCTCCTCTTTTGGCCTGACCTTTGACCTGCAGCTGGCTGCTCCCTTCCTGTTTCCTGTTTTCCGTGATAAAACAGCCAAGCCAAAAGGAAAAAGCGAGAGCGGTCCGCTCGTGCCCACGGCTGATTATCAAAGAGTCTACAGTTCAGAAGAGTCACACCTACAGTCTCCCTTTAGCGCCTGCCTTCATTTGTCCACACATACAAAAACACGAGAGCCAGTTTGCACTAGATTACACTATTTCAATTGCTCAACTAATGCACATTTCAACAGCCAACTTCCCTAAAACATTTAATATTTCCCCAAATATCAGACTTGTGGGTGTCTAAAGAAGGCACTTTCTCTGCCACTGGACACCATTTATGTCTAAACACTGTGTGCATGAGAATACTCAAACAGATCATGGATTGTGTGCTGTTTTCTCGTTAACGCAGCCACCCCTTGACAAATTTAACTGTCCAGAACTGGCTTTACACCGGATCTCTGTCAGGAAGTGGTGGTGACAGCAGTCATACACCCAAGCAAACAGCACACACACCCCTTTAAATAAAATACACGAACATGGTGCCCAGCGAGATTCAACGCACTCACACAAACAAATGTTGTTCAATGATCTGACGATGTCTATTCTCATCCATTGTGTCATCTGAGGTAATTTAATTTCTACAAGAGACGTCATCCTCTGGTGAATGGTCTGTTCTGAAAATGCAAATAAAATCAACTAACCATATAATCATGCATAGCTGAGATAGCAAAATAAATAGGCTCAAAAAGGTAGGAGAAACAGATTCTCATCGGTCACTTGGTAGAAGCTAGTCAAATGAAGCAGAAGCCAACATGAACAGATTGTGTGACAGCTCATCATCCCAGAAAACCAAGAATGTAAATATGTAAAGAGACATTCCAAAACCAAATTTGTTGATTTTCCTATTTAGCCTATTTTATGTTAATAATATGAATTTATGTAAATGTGACTCGTGCTGGCAAAATGAGTTGGAATGCGCACAGGCTAATTACGAGCTATAGGCAAAACAAGTGAAAAACAAAAAATGTCAATTTTAGTCGAATTTGAGGTTCACACAAAAATGAGTTCATTAAGCCCTCGTCTAGCGATCCCAAATGATCCCAAAATATCTAAAAAAGTATCTTTATTTGTACGTTTTCTAAGAGGAGCACCTTTCCTTTGTCCATGAAAAATGCAGTTTTTCTCTGCTCGCTTCTCAACGATTGGCCATTCCCCTCAGCACAAGTTTGGTATCGTTTTAAAGCGCAGCATTTATTTCCAACTTAGTGAATATTCATAGTGAATTCTCGATGGCTTGAGTCTGAACCAATGAAATGTGATGTAATGCTGATGTAAACAAATCTTACTCGCGCTGACTAACATCCGAAGTGTGCGCAAAAAGACGCCTCAGACAGCACGCAATCCCTATATACACAGAATTACAGTATTTCAAAATATCTGTCTATTCAAAATAACTGTTGGGGAAAATCATCTGATGTGTAACTTTAGATCTGTGCAGTACAGTAGTATCATTAAGCGGTATTTAATATATAGGCTGCCCGGTTCATTAATGTTAATCAAACAATTGCGGTATCATGGGAAAAAAGTTGAATATATATCATCATTTTGAAGGTTTTTTTAATAGAGAGTGTGAAAACAACAAGTAATTTTTGAAAATTTGCTCATTGCGACTCATTTTGCCAGAATGGGTCACAAATAATATTTTATGTTAATTTTAAATACACTAAAAAGTTTTACAGATCCCAATTTTTTTGTAATGTTTTTGAAAAAAGTATCTGTTTATCAAGGCTGTATGTATTTGATCAAAAATACAGTAAAAACAGTAATATGAAATATTATAATTTAAAATAACTTTTCTATTTGAACATTTAAAAATGTAATTTATTCCTGTGATGGCAAAGCTGAATTTTCAGCATCATTAGTCCAGTCTTCAGTCACATGATCCTTCAGAAATCATTCTAATATGATGATTTGCTGCTCAAGAAACATTCCTTATTAATAACAGTTGTACTGCTTAATATTTTTGTGGAAACCTGTGATACATTTTTTTCCAGGATTCTTTGATAGAAAGTTCAAAAGAACAGCATTTATTTCAAAAAGAAGATAGAAATCTATTGTAAAATTAAAATGTCTTTGTCACTTCGATCAATTTAATGCATGCTTGCAGAACAAAAGTGTTAAACACTGACCATGAACAGTATAGGGTTGGGGTGATGCAGTTTTTAGAGATATTAATAAAATTCAATGTTTGATCTCAAGGACACTTTAATTTTGTAACCAATTTTAGTACAGTGATGGGTCAACCACTCGATAATTGGGTTTAAAAGGGTTTAATCATCCTCAAGTTGTTCCAAACCTGTATGACTTCCTTTATTTTGCAAAACACAAGAGAATATATTTTGAAGAATGTCTCTGTTGTTTTGTTCATAAATTGAATGACAATAGGGGTCCAACAGGTTTGGAATGATATGGTGAGAAATTGTCATTTTCAGGTAAACTATAACTTTCAAGAGCAGTGTTTCAGAGGAAGAACTAAAGAACAGACTGAATGCCAGCTCAACATAACCGTTGACGAGGAAACAGGAGAACTGTGACTTTGAAAGCGAAAGAGATGGGAAAGCATGTCTGTTGTGTGCTCCGTCTTCAGACAGAAGTGGAGAATAATTTAGCAAGAGTATGAGAGCTGCATTATCAGTTCGTGTTCAGTTGGCCATAAATAAATACAACGTCCCACTGCTTGAGTGCGTCTCTCGACCGTGCTTAGCTGGGCTCGGCTTGGCTCTGTGTGGAGCGAGATGCAGGACGTAGTAACTCGAGCTGCAATACAATCCTCGGACGTGTTAACAGTGTTTCCATCCAAAGCGCTCCCTGTGTGCACAAACTCATAAAAAAAACGGAATCCCTTTGACGGAAGTTCAGACACGTTTACCACTTTATACACAAAACCGAATCATTGGCTGCTCAGCTCTAGCTTACTTGGTTCCTGCAATCCCCTGAGAACAATCTAACTCGCTAAACAGTTTTTTTTTTTATTGCTAACACACTGTAACTGAATCATTTGGCCCAATTTCCCAAAACATTCATTCAGTTCAAGACACGTTTCTCAAAACTATAAACACATTTCACTAGTTCACACACATTCCAATTGTTTCAGTTTTTTTTCTGAAAAACTTTACACAAAAATGCCCAAATTTTTCACAAGTTTAACCATGTAAGTAACTCAAACCGTCACAATGTGAACTCAAACAGCACAAATTTATCCATGTGTAAGCATTATGTAGCAAAACTGATGACACACTGATAAGAATCTCAGGATAATATAAATAGGGCCACAGGTGATTATGTGCTTTGGAAAATGCATCCTAAAACTGGTGGGAGAACTGAAAAAGGTGGGAGAAAGAGGAAAATAAAAATAAAGGTGAGGGGACTCTAATAACATTTCGACATGGAAAGATCATGCCGGAAGCTGGCCTACAGGATCATCTACAGGTTTTTTTTTACATTACTAAGGCCCAGGTATACTTAATTTTTAGCGTTCCACTCCGTCTCGCATTCAGTTGAGCCCGAAAACTTTTCAAAGTATACTCTTTTGGCCGTGAGCAGGGAAAGACACGTTCGTACGTATCTACTGGATTTGTCACTGTTGTACGCGCACCGTCATGAAAATTAGGTCACACAGACGTGGATGGCCGAAGTATACTTTGGGCTTTACACAGAGCATAATTACAGTACAGTACTTTAGATGAGAGAACTCACACTGTAAGCACATGTTCTACACCCTCAAACTCTTAACTGTCAAACTGATTTGTAGCCAAGTACTACTTAAATGTACCGTATTTTGCAGAACCGAGAGGGGGTTGTCTTTTGTCAGGTGACCAAGGAACTGCTATAGCACTGTAAATATAGTCATTGTCAATACTGCAATGCATTTTGGCTTAAGGGTGCTGAAGATAATGATTTTATTTATTTATTCATTTTTTTTACTGTGTTATAACTGACAGTATATTGTATTTTGTTGCTTACCTAGTTCATATTCAGTTCTTTGGAATTTGAATTTTTCTAGTGCTTTTCATCTACTGTAAGATCACTTTATAGTAGTGTAATGAAAATAAACTTTTCTTAAAGCTCATTGTAACAAAGTTCGTTGATAAGTGAAGGAGGAGGCGGGAACTGGCGAACAAAGTTTAATCATAAAATAAACAAACAACAAAGCGAAAGTAAAGCGGCAGCCCCTCACGGATGACTGCTACATATAAACATAATAAAACAACATAAATGTCCCAGGCCTGGTCCCCTCTTGTCTTGCACTGTCGCCACTCCTCCTTTTATCCTTCTGGAGCTCCTCCGTGAGACTCGAGACCGGTGTGGCACGCAGGTGAAGCTCATTAGCATTCGTGCCACCGGACTCGCTCCATTCCCACGGCTCTCGGCCCCACCCTGCTTGCCACACTCGTTGTTGTATTTTATCTGCATCCTTCCATTTTTGTTGTAAATTGTAATAGACAATGATCAGCTTGATTCTTGATTTCCAATTAGAGGTTTTTGTAAATCACTTGCATATGCGACTAAATTTTCATGCTAGATGACTAAATAATGTCGGTCATTGCCATTGGTTAATACAGTGGTTCCCAACCTTTTTTATTCGAAGGCCCCCCTCCTCTCCGAATCAATACTGCAAGGACCCCCTACTCAACTACGTGAATATATTGAACTGCGTTCATGCAGAAATATGATGTTATAGCGATCAGTGAGCCGAGAGCGCACACACGGTTTGTTTGGGCATCAATAAAAACAACATACTCGCGCGTGCCTAATGTATGACTCCTGTATGTCACTGTAATCGTCTTTACCTTCATTACATCTAAACAAAACTTTATTCAGTGAGCCAAGAGCGCACATACACGGTTTGTTTGCGCATCAATTATAACGGACACGCGCGTGCATAATGTATGTCATTGCAATCGTCTTTACCTTCATTACAACCATCATCAATCAAAACTTTTTAACGACACTGGTTTTCTTTATCCAACTGAAATGTGAAGTTTGCGTATCCTGTGTTCATGAAGCGGTTGGGTGTTTTGAGCCGCCGTTCAGTCTGTATTTCACACAGCGCGATTAGAAACGCTTGGGTTGCTCCGAATCCAAAACAATCACAGAATACGTACGAGAGAGGTGGTTCTTTGTTGTAATTTATTTTTTTAATTGATATAATTTATCTTTTATTAATTAACGTATCAATAATAAAATTAATGAACTATATTAATATATTAAAATTAATTTTAAGTTATCTCGCGGCCCCCCCGGAGGACCACTGAGGCCCACAGGTTGGAAACCACTGGGTTAATAAATTGTTAGATGGTTAGATTAGTTTGCTAACTCAAACACTTGCCAGTGTTTGAGTTAGAGGCTAAGTACAAGTAGAGCACATATATTCTCACTCATCACTCTGAAAGTGTCACACTCTGTCTTTAAAGTGCACTATTGCAATTGATCTCAGTGGATGCACAGTGTATTTGACGCACAGTAAACTGTAGTGTGAAGGTGCCCGGCTCGCCATCGCTGAGCTGAGAGCGCTCTGTACATCCGTACTCTGTTTATAGGGACTACTCAGCATTTCTTAAGAGTTGATCAAAATGGTTAGATGGGTTAAAAGCAGAGTTTCTAAGCTTTAAAATGATACCTATTCCACGTTGGAAAACAAGCATGGACCGTTCCGGGAACATTGGATCACACATTGCATCCCGGTAAGACGAGAGGAATATTTTTAGCCAAATATGTTACATCATTCTGTAATATCTTGTGATCGACACAATGGATTATGTTGCTTTTTTTAATTGTAAGAATCTGCTGTAAATAGTGATGTGGCATGATCTATGATCTGTGCAATTGTCAAAGTTATGAGCAAAAAACGGCATGTGAAATCTACATTTGTTTTCAGTTATCGCATGTGCGCTGTTTTTGTTGTAAACTCAATTTGTACAGACTCAGAGGGTGAAAATAACGCAACAGAAGCATGTTGGAGGCATGATCTGAACGTGTAAAGTCTCTGATTTTGTATGCAAAAAGAATTATTGTGCTAACTACTTGGTTTCAGTTACTATCAGCTCTTAAAGCGAGACGCTCAAACGGGAGTCCTTCGCAACGTATATTACTTACAAAAATAAATTTTGTATATACTTACGGTAGAAAATTTACAAAATATCTTCATGGAACATGATCTTTACTTAATATCCTAATGATTTTTGGCATAAAAGAAAAATTTATAATTTTTGACCCATATGATGTATTGTTGGCTATTGCTAAAAATATACCCGTGCGACTTACGACTGGTTTTGTGGTCCAGGGTCACATTTGGAATTATTCAGGCTTTAAGAACAAGCAGAAGCCACTGTCAGTTTCTTTGGTAGTGGGCCGTAACCACCATAGACATTGAGGGGGACAAGTCCCCCCAATAATTAGAAATGGCCAAACTGTCCCAAAACGATTGAAAAGAAAAGGATTGTTTGTTTATTAACCTTTAATAAAATTTGAAAAGTAAAGTTTGCTGCAGACATGCATGCGTTTCAAGCGTTTATAATCTTGATGCTGAATTTCTTGTATCCACTGAAGTCTACTTTTAGCATTTATTTACAGGCGAAATGTTAACAAAACACGGCATAACAAAAACAAAACCAGGAAACTATGGAGGACCAAACCTGCAGAAATTAAAAATAAATAAATAAGTAAATAAATAAATAAAGTAAGTAAATAAATAAGTAAGTAAATAAGTAAGTAAGTAAATAAGTAAGTAGGTAAGTAAGTAAGTAAGTAAGTAAATAAATAAATATATGTAAATAGATGAATAAATGTGATAATAGGAAAATAATTAACAGAATAAACGACTTGATAAAATAAATGATTAATTTTTATTCAAATTCAATTTTGTATTATCTTTCCCTTAATTTTGTATTTTATGCTTTTATACATTTTTAAAAAAAAATATTTTTAACTTCTATTTGTTAATTTTAATATTTATTTTTACATTTATTTTTACATTTATTTTTACATTTATGCATTCATTTATTTTTACATTTATTTATTCCCACATGTATTTATTTTTACATTTATTAATTCATTTATTTGTACTTTTCCGTGTGCAACATGGAAATGAGGAGGGCGGTCCTTGTGTAGCTTCAGCGCATCATTGGTTGAGAGCTCACGCATAGAATCGTCAGATCAGCTAAGCGATAGAGTTGAGTTTTCAAAGTAAATGGTGGCCGGATAGTTCTGTCACAGACACCAAACAACTTAGCAATGTTTCCAGCAGTTTGACCCATTGAGAGATAAGTTTCAATGGTACTTATCGGAAGCAAGTACGATGGACGCCCCACCGTAGTGCCATCTGACTCGCACAGATTTTGAATGTGCTGGGAAATATTTTGCAGAGTGCCTAACAATTCAGTCTGTACTTCCACATTCATATCGGAATATAGCGCTCCTAAAACATCGATAAGCACATCTAATCTAAACAACAGTTATTTGATGCATTGTTTTCGACTTCATTCGCTAAGTTGTGCAACACTCTAACGTTAAGTTAGCTATTTGTGAAACGTCCGCCATAGTATACATGAAAGAGCTACACCCTGTGGAATTCAAAATCTGTGCGAGTCAGATGGCACTATGGTGAGACGCCCATCGTTCTTGCTTCCGATAAGTACCATTGAAACTTATCTCTCAATGGGTCAAACTGCTGGAAACTTAAGTTGTTTGGTGTCTGTGAAAGAACTATCCGGCCGCCATTTACTTTGAAAACTCTCCTCCATCGCGCTATCGATTCTATGCGTGAGCTCCCAACCAATGGTGTGCTGAAGCTACACAAGGACCGCCCTCCTCATTTCCATGTTGCACACGGAAAAGTACAAATAAATAAAATGTAAAAATAAATACATGTGGCAATAAATAAATGTAAAAATAAATATTAAAATTAAAATAAATGTTAAAAAAAATTCTCTTTTAAATGTATAAAAGCAGAAAATTATAAATTAAGGGAAAGATAATGCAAAATTTAATTTGATTAAAAATGAATAATTTATTTTATCAAGTTATTTATTCTGTTATTTATTTTCCTATTTATCTATTTATTCATTTACATATTTGTATATTTATTTATTTATTCATTTATTTACTTATTCATTAATTAATTTATTTTTAATTTCTGCAGGTTTGGTCCTCCATAGGAAACTGTAGTTACTGTAGTAAACGTGAATTTTCCCCCATGAGTTGGCGGTCCTCTCCGTGCCGACTACATCTATGTAGTCTGAATGTGTCAGAAAAACGGGACCAGGACAGAGGAAACATCTCATTTACACTCTCCCAATGCAAACCAATTCACAGAAAGAACATGTACATGTAAAAGGATGTTAAGATTTAACTCATCTAATGACAGATCTGCAACTAAAAGGAAATTGGACACAGTAAAACTCCATCAAGCTGGCAAAGTTTTGTTACACCACACAACTGCATAATACCTTACTGTGATAAACCCGGCAGATGCATGTGCATCTAACTTCACCTATCTGCTGTGCATTTCCCTGTTGCTATAAATAATCCTTTCATGCAAAGCTATAACATGTAGATAAGATGAAAAGATAACCAAACTAACCACAGAAGGAAACATGAGTACGGAAAGTCATGCATGGTCCAAATTTAGCGATCTGAACAATGGAGTATGGATGGACACATAATATAAAACTACGATAGTTGTATGTAATACAACTACGATAATTTAGGATACAACATCTGTCAGAAAATCTATTCAAAATTATTTGGCTTAATTGACAACAGATGTATGGCAAACACCTAACCCCAGGCTACCTAAATTGAGAGCACATGATTGATATCGGAGCACTGTGCATTATGTATTTCTTTATAAAGGAAACTCTGAGATAAATATGTGGTAGAAGATTCAACAGCATGCTGAAACAGTCAACTGTGTGAAAATACAGTGAGCCACAAATTATTCACTGTAAATATCTCACTGACAGCTCCAGTACACCCTAGCATATGCATAAAACATCAGTACAACAGTTAGACTGGGAACTCTGGCACCAAATGCTGCCAACACTGAGACAGACATTCAGCACTGTGAGTGTCTAGCTGCACTGAGGCGATGGTCCAAAATCTCTACCAGTTTACTGTGGCTACCGGTATAATCGATCACCCCTACTACCTCTTATATTTGCAGAATTACTGGACTTTTATCCTCCCGTCCTCCAGAGTTCGTACTCCTGAGTCGAACTTGCCAAGTCCGAACTACCAAGGGCGCATGTCCGAACTTTGCGTATTTGGTATTGAGAAAACAGCGTGCGAGTACTGAAGAGTTCTCTTTTGTGTCTTCTTGTGCTTGAATCTGAATGGTTAAAAATTGCTTGAACGTTTAAATTGACAAGACTTAAATACGTGCAAATGATAAAGTTTCAGGCAAGTGACAATTCTGTCAAATGTCCCAAGCGTCCTTAACGCTGGCTTCGGGCCATCGGGCAGTCCTTATTGTCGAGCCCTGAATAGACCGTTTTCTTCCATTGAAATTTTGCTGAAAAAAATGTGACTGTACCTTAAGGCAGCACTAGGGTTGCATGGAATACTGGAAAAGTGTGCAATATCAATTTCAGGATTTATCAAATTTTTTGGTAGGCAAACGAGTGTGACGTAAGGCATGAAAGCAAAATTAAAATCACTAACGCTGCAGTCACACAGGGCACTGGCGTCGGCACTTGGCGTGTCTGAAACTGGTGCTGACGCGACCGCTATAGTGACAACAGCAAATCACATGACTTTTCCGGTGTTGCATGAACGCAATTGGCTAGCGTCTTCACTAGGGTATTTGCATAGGCGATCTGATTCGCTGACGCCTGCGTTGATGCTTGAAAAGGTTTTCAACTTCTGCCGCGAGCAACACCAGTGACGCGACGCTACTGAATCCACAATTCAGTTCGGCAACGGATGACGTCACCCATTCAAAGTAAATGAGATTCGTTAACGCCGACGCCCCGTGTGAATGCAGCATTAGGTTGCAAAAATGCATCAAGGCCCAATTTAATGCATCAATAATTTATTTTAATAATTGATGATCGTAATTACAATCATATCCAATGTGTTGAAAAACCTTTAATAGTTTATATGAATGCACTTTGTGTCATTATTCATATTTGTATTCGTCAATTTGAGCAAAACAAGTGAATAGCCGTCATTTTCATGATTAACTTTTTAGGAATATTTGGGAAATTTATCTGGAAACAAAATAGGAAAAATGCCAAGATGTTCATTGTGAAGAACATTTGTGAAAGTTTTATATTTTATATGTTTTTAGACAGTCTGCCTACTGTCTGTTTGCTTCTAGGTATCAATTCAGAACCAATATCAAGGATTCAGTGGATGAAGCCAAAATTTTGCTATCAAGCCAATGCTAGAAGGCACTAGATGTGGAGAGCAGTTCTTATGATTAGGACATGGAGTGCATGAATCTGAATGTAGATCTAGAGATCTATGATAGTTTTCAGTTGTACCAACTACCAATATGTGCTGAAAGCGATCTTATAAAGCTTGAATTGTCACAGACAGTCAGTGTAAGAAGTGGCAAGTTTTAGCTATCCTCAGCAGTGCATGCTTATGGGGGCTTAGGAGAAACAGGAAGGGGAAGTGAGTGCGTTAACAGGAAGAGCAGTGTCTGCGTGGTGCAAAGCGTGACTTGTGTGTCAGAGTTAATCATTAAATTCTTCTCACTCAATACGAACACTTCGCCCCCTCAGCCACACTAAGTAAAGCTACAGCGTCTAACAACACGGAAAAGCTTTAGCTAAGATTCGAGAATTTGCCACTAAAGTGGCTCAAAAAGAGGCCCTCATCATGCAAAAAGATTTCATATGAAAGCTCTTACGGTCCCAAAACCTCTAAATGTTTAGATTGGCAATTCCTTTCTAGTTTCGGAGAAGTGAAATAGTATGAACAATACGGAATGACAGTTGGCACAATGACTGGACTATGGCATGAGAAGCTGCTGTACTACAGGAAGTGTGATTATAAGAATGATGGGAATTAAGTATGGACATAAATAAGATGTTTATAATCAACTAAACAAGCTGCAGTTCCTGAGGGAAAATGTCTGGGACTTGCGAGTACGTATAGGACTTCAACTCTCTAAATAAAGCATTCAACTTTTAAATCATATTGTAGGGTCCTTTTAGATCAAACTTAAGCAAAATATATGAAATGAAATAACAGTCTTCAGTGCTTTTACGCAACTTACAAACAAGACAGAGGTAGAAGAATATCAAGAAAAATTACAAATGATATGTGGGTTTAATGAAGGTTGCATATGGAAACCCTAAAATCAACCTGTTACTTGTAAGGTCTGGGCCTCAGTTAAGCTTTTCCTCTTGTGACTGGTCCTATTTGCATTACACATTCCTCCTCTGTCCACACACATGCACACACACGCGAGTCAAGCGTTTCCAGGAGAAGGAGAAGAACCACAGGCCTGATACGTTCTCAGCCCCCTGTCTGATCCGTGAGCGATTACATGCTGGACTTCATTTGCATCTTTGATATACAACTTGAGCTTCAGCTTAACTCAATGTAACCTCTACACAAATTTTTTCAAGAAACCAGTTTCACATGATTCAAGGACTGACAAACCATGTTTCACTGCTTCTGCTTTTGCCTCCCACACCGAATTAAGTTGCAGAGCATTCCAAAAAGCATGAACTAGCTCAGGAAACGTCTGCACAGAGGTGGCTTGAGATCTCTAACATCTGCTTTCACACCTAACCCAACGCCTTTGTCAAATGGAAAATGTTGAAACCTTATTTGGACACTACAGACCATAACGAACATCTTTTTGAACATTTGCAGCCGATAAAGCCACTAAGAGCAGCAATTTGGTCACCTGAAATGCTGTAATTAGAGATGGTGTCTACAGAAACTCATCTGTGCTCACCTGGGCTGAGAGTTCTCCTCGAACATTCGCTCTTTGCCATCTTTGAACAGGCTTATGGTCTGTTTGGTCTTCTTGGTCAAGTTTTCCATGAAAACACGAAAGTACTCGTTGTCGCCCAGCGTTTCCATCTTGCCTTCATAGCGGGACAGGATAGTGCGGAGATGCTGGTAGGTGTCTGGCAAAAGGTCTAGGATGTACGGAGGACTGTTCTTCAAGGCCAGCTTGGGGTTCTGGCATAACCGTACCACCTGCAACAGAGCAGAGAAAAATCAATGTTAAATATGGCATATTTTCAAAACACTGAGCAGCAAAAGAGAATCCAGTGAAAATGGCGCGTTGCTACAATGCCAGAAACAACAATATAAGCAATGTAAATGGCTGCAGTTTTGTACAACAGTCCACTGAAATTAATTTAAAATCGAAGCCCAGGGCTCGACAGTGCAACCATTTCACTCGCATTTGCGACTAAAATAGATGTGTGCGAACTGTAAAATGTATTTTGGAGGATGTGTGTGAATAAAAACTGATCCACAGGGATTTTTCATAAATGTTTGATCATAACAAGCGTCTTTATGATCATTTAAGGCATCTTATATTTTAAGAATGAAAAAAAATAAATCGCAATACGGCCTAATGTGATTATTAAACATCAAAAGGCTATGATTTCATTAAATAAATGCACGAGCCAGTAGATCGCACAACAGCGTCACGTTCAGGATTTGAAACGTGAAGCGCTGTTGTGTGTTCTACAGACTCGTGCTTCAGACTGCTTGAGATCAGTTCACAATCAATGAATAGCGCACATTTATGCCAAGCGATTGCTTATGAACTAATGGTGATTATGACAATGTTTACTTTACGGTGTTTACATTGTAATATGTTGCATACGGTTGTAAGAACGCATTTTTATCTCCCTCATCTGAATTTGAATGAGCGTCCTGGCCTGCAATAATAAAGCATAGACATTTCAAAATAAGAGTCCCAGTGTATTTCGGGCTCGTTTATTAAATAAAAGTCACGCAGTGCGCCCAATTTCCACCCCGGTTATTATTTGGTTAAACAAACTGTATGTAATTTAATTTCCATATAAATTTAAAGTGAACTATTGTAGCTTCTGTCTGGGATGCCCTGTCACAGGAAGGAAAGACTGATTATTTGACACATATTATTAAATATATAGATTTTACTAGTATCAGTGTTATTATAGCTAACAAAAACTAAAATTGGAATAAATGTTAACTGACATAAAATGTAAAAAAACAAACTTTTCTTACTTTCATTTAGTTGAAATTAATCTGTTATTTAGTTTCATTAACCTGATGTACCAAAATAAAAATGAATACTACACAGACATTAAAAAAAAAAAAAAAAAAAGACAAAACAACAGAATTACTAAAACTTAACTAAAATTCAAATGAAAGCAGAATTAAATTGAATTCAAAATATTAACAAAAACTATATAGTATCTCAGTGATACTAAAATAACACTAGTATGGCAAAAATATGTTACAGTGTGTTATGTAATAATATATATATATATATATATATATATATATATATAAAAATATAAAAACGCAGAAAGAGTTAGTTGCACCCCTAAAGTTTCTAATGCGCTCCTAAATTTTTCAACTTAGGAGTGCATGTGCTCCTTGGGAAAAAAGTAAGCGTCAAGCCCTGTAGCCGCCACTCTAAATACAAGGAAATAGGCGAAAGAGACAAACTGTTTAAAAGATTGGGTTGAATAATATTTTTACATGCTTTTAAAAGAAGTCTCTTTGTTGTTCACCAAGGTGGCATTTATTTGATCAAATAAACAGTAAAAATAAAAAACATTGTGAAATATTATTACAATTTAAAATAACTATTTTCTATTTTAAAATTTAATTTATTCCTGTTACTTATCCTATTAGTCTTCAGTGTCACATGTTACATCCTTTAGAAATCATTATATGCTGATTTGGTGCTCAAGAAAGATTTATTTTATAATTTTCAATGTTGAAATGTTAACGCATTCTTGCTGAATAAAAGTATTCATTTCTTTCCAAACTTTTGAACAGTAGTGTACACAAGATTGAGATAGAATGAATCTTATTTGCTCAAACTCAAACATAAAATGTTTTATACAATAACATTACACTGAACATTTACACTGCAAAAACTCACATCCATGTTTAATACAATTCACTTTTAAATATATATATATATATATATATATATATATATATATATATATATATATATATATATATATATATATATATATATATATATATATATATATACATACATACATACAGCACTTTTCACTTATAAGTTGTTTTAAAGCAGCTTTACAGAAAAACAAATATACATGTTTATGCAGTATTTGTCCGTTAACAACACAGCAGCCAACAAGCACTACAAAAATATTTTGATACAAATATTCTGTACAATTCTCTAAAGGCATAAGAAGTTGACTATCGATCAAGAAAACAGAACTGCAAACTAACCTCATGTCCTCTGTGGGCCAACATTTTGCAAGTTTTCTCTTGCAGTATGATATGTGTGAGAGAACAATAAAAATTACACTTTAAAACTGTTAACTGAACCGTAAATACGCACACAAAACAAGAACATTCCAGAGA
This sequence comes from Coreius guichenoti, assembly GCA_039654105.1. Taxonomy (NCBI): domain Eukaryota; kingdom Metazoa; phylum Chordata; class Actinopteri; order Cypriniformes; family Gobionidae; genus Coreius; species Coreius guichenoti. The sequence goes on from CM077174.1 coordinate 26,122,804, forward strand.
GAAGAATTTTTGTGAACTACATACGAGGACAAATGTGTTTGCACATAAGACACGGCTCTGCAATCTACAGCACTACGCTGTCATCTCAGTTTCCACAAAATGTACAGCTGGTGACTGGGATTGACACAGAGTACACATTGCAGCTACAGAGGTCTAATACTTGAGATCAGGGTTGGGTGGAATGACCAAAATCATCCATCACAGCTTTTTATCATAGTATTGTATATAATGTTCATTTTTTTTCTCTTGTCGCAACTCAAAATGGGAAATGAATATATTAAATAACTATGTTGTAAAGCCTATTTTTTTGCATAATTGAGTGAATTAAATACTTTACAAATATAATGTATCATTTTAAAAATAAAAGTTTCATAACATCTAAAACTATAAAAGGTATTATTATTTTCTATTTTTAGATTCATATCAAATGACTATTCCTGACATAAGTGCAAGCTTTACATTAATATTAAATTGTAAAGACAGTAAAAACTAATATTAAAAAAACATACTAGTAATTCCAACTCCAAATTCTGATTGGATGAGATGTTTGCTTTTATAAAATAGAATATATAACCTCACCAGTGATCATACTATTATTGCGTCAAAGTAAGTCTCTTCTGCTCACCAAGGCTGCATTTATGTGATCAAAAATACTGTTAAAACAGTAAATCTGTAAAATATTACTACAATTAAATATAACTTTTATATTTGAATACGTTATAGCAAAGCTGAATTTTCAGCAGCCATTACTCTAGTCTTCAGTGTCACATGATCCTTCAGAAATAATTCTGATATGCTGATTTTGTGCTCAAGAAACATTAATCAACATTGAAAATGTTTCTGCTGATTTTTGTGAAAAACATAATACATTTGTCCTGGATTCTTTGATGAATAGAAAGTTCAACTGAACAGCATTTATTTGAAACAAAAAAAATTTGTAACACGACAAATGCCTTTACTGTCATTTTTGATTGATTTAATGCATATATATAGCAGGCCTCTCAAAATAAGCACGTCAACGCATGCAATTAATTTTTTCAGTTTAACGCGTTAAAAACATTTAACGCAAATTAACACAGCATCAGTTTTTTCTGTCATCCTTTGGCTGTGCTACAGTATATGATCACGCTATCATTCATTCAAGTGCGATAAGAGGCAAAAATAAGAACTTAAATCTGTACTGGCACGCTGTCTGTGAATCTCCTCTCTGTGTGGGGACTCATGTGCACAGAATGCCACTTCAGACAGCGCCTGGCCGCGTTGAGTTCTCTTTCGCGCTTGAATGGAAAAACACACAAAAGTATGCCAAAATGCTTTGTTGAGTATCTTCGTAAACACGGTCTTAAATGAGTTAAAAAGTGTTAAATGAACGCAAAGTGTTTTGAGGACATTGAATGTGTGTCAGATCCGGATCCGCATCATGTGCTTCAGATCTTAAAGTGATCTGTTAAAGATCTGCCATTAATGTAAATCAAAGAACAAAAGACAGAGAAAACCACTCACTGATCTTGACTGAACTTTTGTAGCTTTAATAAGGATTAATCTATATTTAATTTATAATTTGTGTAGTGAAGACTGTGAAGTGTTTGATAACTTCAATTTCTGTATATTTCCTACATGTTAGATCAAATATTTAAAATAAACTGTCTTTAAGTAGTTTCTACATTAATTTGGAGATTAAATGTGAAATTACAATTTTTCTTTTAAAAAAAACTTGAATGTTTGGTGAGATTAATTAGTAAAAAAAAAAATAATTTTAAATCGATTAACAGCACTAATAGTCATTCCACCCAACCCTACTGGAGGCCACAAAGCTGTTGAAATCTTCCAAGAAAAAAAAAAAAAAAATCCATTCTAGAGAATAAATCATCATGATTAAGTGCATGCCCTCAAAGCATTTCATTAGCCAAACAACTTAATGGCTATACTGATGGTCCAATAGCCTTTGCTTTAATTCAGACATAGTTGCTCTCCACTCTCTGGACTAAAGCCACGCATCATCACCTTCTGAACTATTGATTAAGACGCGGGTGGGAAATTTGAGGAAACGGGAAACCGCTCAAATGTCACCACCCCAGCAGTTCGAGAAGCGCCGTGCTGCAAGCGCACGTTCTGGCAATAAGAGGTTGGTGCTGCATGCAGCTGCTCCAAGGGCTTGTAGCCGCTCTTATCTATTTTGTCTTCAGCACAGGACCAGCTGTGATTGGGGGGTGGGGAGAGCTGATGACATCACATGGGAGGGGGGGAGGGGGGGGTCACCATCCAGTCTGACTTGTGCTCCAAAGCTTTTGGCTCTCATGCACCCCCAGTCCTGACAGCCAAGAGATAAGACTGTGGCGACAGGACGTCCTGAGAATTATCAGCAAACATGCATATGTCTACGTGTTCACGTGCAGACCAGCGTTCATTATGGCTTCCAGTGATAATCTGAATTAAGAAAAATAGTCCAGAAGTGCGGCGAAACATCTGCTTGGTCTCAAGCATGACAAACGGCACCAGGAAGTCAATTAAAATAGAAATAATTAAATATGCACCAATATAATTATGCAATCAAAAATGCATCAGTTCCATTTATCGTGTTAAATCTGTATTCATAGTATCATGATCAACCACATCATACTATGCAAAATCCTACCATCAACAACTACAAATAAAATGCTCTTCATTGGCCTGTGGTTTAATAATTACTAAACCCTATGAGGGATAATTTGTGTTTGTAAACCAGGTGAATACACATATGTATGGAAAAACCATATAAAAAACACAGAACTTCACTATTGTTTATTCTTATTTGACTATGCAAAGTTTTTGCATATTAAAGGTCAAACTGGGAAGAACAACCACTGTTTTCTTGTGGGTTTGGTAAGAGGTTGACTATTTACAGGGGAATGGGAAAATATAACAATGTATAACATGAAAAAGTTTAATTTGAATAATAAATAGCCAAGTCAGGATAGACTTAACAAATGTTTAAGTCTTATGAAGAAACATTTCTTTCAGAAAGGTCTGTTTGCAAGTGGAACTTCTGACACGTATCCTGAATCACTGACCCCAAACATTCACTAAATGTTTTATAATTTTAGACTCGGCACAAGTTTACATAAAGCGGAAATTTACAATGTTACAATTGCAAAAATGAGGAGATTTGCTTATGAAGACAATGTGATATGTCACATGTGCTCTAACCAAACTACACAGTGTGAAACTGAGCAAATAGGAAGTTGCAAAGGTCTCAGTCAGAAAGCATTAACTGTTTCTCTTCTCCGTAATAATTAAATAGTTTTCCTTTGAAATATACATCTCAAAACTTACTAAATAAATGCCATCTTTAGCATCCAAGTGGTTTCCTATATTAACAGGACAAGTTAAAAATGAGCCCCCTGTGAAAGATGCACCTTTTCACTCATGTATCAGTGTGAACATCACAGGAAGTGTGAGGTCAGCAACCACAATTTTTCCATGAACTGCAGCTTAAACTTTTGTATTGTGAGGCAGCAAATTCAACACAAGAAAACCACTCTGGTAGACAGAAGTTCATCTAACCGTTTTTTAAAAAAATGTTCTTTTCTACTATTTTACTAGACAAGTTGGTAAAAGATTTCCTGTCAGTTGCTTCAATTCTTAGTACAATACTCCTGTATTGTAAGTCTGACATATGAAATATATCTATTTTTTTTGTGGAAATTGAACAGTTTATTGAACCTTTATACAAAATATAAAAACAAACATTTTGTTTGTATCATATTTGATACATCAGGCTTTTATGGCTCCATACCTGATCATAAGACCAACCCTGCTTGGATAGATCCCTATTAAACACAAAACCTAGCTTTTAATATAGCTAAGCCATTCTTAAGTATGTCTTAAGATTATGAATTTAGGTAGAATGCTTCAGAATAGAACATAATAGTCTGTATTACACTTAACACTGAATGAAAAGTACTTAAGATAAAAAAAAGTTGATGTGACGCTTCCTGTTTATCCAAAAAAAATTACATAGAAACAGGAACAAGAGAAGCAAGTAGTGTTTGAGAGGACAGATCAATCCATCAACTTGGCCACTATCCACGTCTACACTAAGTTAAGACAATTTAACCAACTAAATGACCAGCAACAACGCTAGGAACGTCAGATATCGGTTGCTTAACCAACTTTGTGATTTCCACGCCGTTCGTGTGGGCATCCAGGAGGAGTCACATTTGGACAGATAGGTCCAAACCGTTCCTAGTCTTCTCGCAATATAAACAATATTCATCAATTGAGTAATACCACAAGCTATTAAGCTAGGACAACTAGCACAGGACCCTGTACCATATTCAGAAGTCCTGCTAGGCAAGCTGAGGTGGACGGCTACCGCAAGTGACCTACTCTCTAAAACTGGACATTCCCGAAGTTCATTGGCCGGCTGAATATAGTTTATTAGCCCGCAAACCGTTCAGCTAATTGCCTTAGCAGAGCTGCCCTGCCATATTGCATTAGGACTCCTCGGTGCAGGCCATCCGGCTAAGCTAACAAGAGACCGAGGCTGCTAGCAACAACGTCTCTCTCTGGTATCTTTCTTTTGTGTTTTTGCTTGATAGCCACCCACCTTATCCATGAATTTCCAGCATTTCTCCACCGTCTTTTTGTCCACGGCCCCGGGCTGGTGATGGGAGTGGTGGAGGTGATGGTGAGGCTGAAAAGCGTCCTTCATCATGCCAATAAGCCCCCCACCTTTCTTCAGATTTCCTGCCATATTCGGACTCCGGAGTGTTGGTTTCGCAGTCAAAATATAATTGGGATCGGATACCCCCCGGTGAGGACAGCGCCCGAGTCCGGTTCGGTTCGAGCGAAGGTCCGTCAAGGGGGGGGGGGAAGCGCTTTATCGATGCAAGACTCCCATTAAATCCCCCTTGCAGGAAACCACCGTTTCACGCTGTATTTTATACGCTCGGGTAGTGCGGCGAATCCCGTTAAAATAACGCGTAAAAATAAGTCTGGATGTCTGGACGTGGAGGAACAACAGCTTTCACAACGACACCCCGTGCGTGATGTTCCCTTTTCCTGCAGCTCTCTCTCTTTCTCTATCTGTGCGCTTCTGCAGAGCGATGTGTGAGCGGTTCGTGATCGAACCGTTCTTTTGAGTCGGATCTTTTCAATCGGTTCACAAAACTGCTCGGACTGAAACAGTCCGAGATGTAAAATAAATTGGTTTAATGTACATGCAATTATATTTAGGTTCTAAATGACTATGTTTTTATGAGCGGTATCATGTCTACAAAAGCACATGAACACGATACATGAATTTATAGGCCTAATAAACACCGTCAGAATGTAAAACATGATTTTATTGGATTTTTTTATTGCCAGTCAAATTATAATCAATAAACATGACAAGAATTACTTGCATGTAAAAATGCAGTATAACACGTTTGAACAGATACACATCAAACAGGGAAATAATTTGTCAGAATTTATTTTTAAGCACCGGGTGTGAGAGACCACGTGATGACGTACCAGAGATGTGACGTGCGAAAATAGTTGAATCGGTTCTTTGAATGGGCGTGTTCGAAAGAACCGATTCGCTGGAATAAATCATACTTCCTATCACTACTTTTGCAACGGGAAGTTCAGGCTAAGCAAGACAAGAGCCCTGGCGAGCAAGGGGAGGCGCTCACGTTTGTTATAAACTCAGAACAGATCGTCTTTCTACAGATGAAAATGCAATACTGGATTGCGAAAAAATATCTTATTGAAATAAAAATAATCATATTAAGGAAATAAACACCGCCTTCTACCACCCCCTCCCGTACTTGTATGATTGCTCTTCCTGTTCCGCTTGTAAGACCTCGCCCTCTTTCATGTCTCAATTTTTCTCCGCCTCCCTTCTTGCTCCTCATGCGAATGTACCGAATCCTACTATGGTGAAAAGCACGATTATAAATATTAATTAGGTCACGTAACTGGAGCACTAGGAAGGTTACCAAGCAACGTAAATGTGACGTAGTTAATATTCATGAGCTAAGCATTGGCAGTAGACGCGCTTGTATTGTAGGCCTACTTTCGCCGCCCTCCGGGTTAAAGAGATGAATTATGCAGATATTTTTTGAGGTGAACTACTTTATTTTTGTAAATTCACCGCTGTATAATGCTTGGTTCGTTGATATTCTCTCAACATTTCAGTTCACATTCGCTTTACAAATATCCACCATTAAAAATTCAATTCAATGAAAAGTAAACACACTTGTGAAAGAGAGCTCCACGTCCTATATTTTAAACGAAATAAGGTGATTGTTTTTAAATAACCTAAGCAATTCAGAAATACCTAAAACGACTCTATTGTCCATAAAACAACAGGACGCGCTAAGCAACTACCATACACACACCTCCAGGCAACCAGCCGGCGACGTGGTGCAATGCGGTTACGTAGAACAACTGTAATTGGCATTCTGGAGAGGTGATTGGCTAACATCTCTATCTGGCCACGCCCACGCTACCAGGCGGCTCTGTATACACAATAAAGACACAATGAAACTTTTGCTTCTGCTCGATAGATGCAGACCTAGAATTTCTTTACACTATGCCACCAAAGAAGAAAGGGAAAGGAAACAGCAAAAAGGAAAAGTCCAAAAAGAGCACGCCAGAAAAAGGTGTTTTTGCTTTTATAAACTCAAAATAATAAAATTCTTACAATAAAGAATTGGTATTTTATTGACATGATATATTTTCTTTTTTATCCTCAGATGATGGACTTTCAGAGAAGTACCGGAGAAGTGCCTTAGATGTGGCAGTTTTAAAAGAACATCTTGGTATGGCAAATATAATTCTTAAAATTGAAAGTTCTTAAATTTGTTCTCTGTTTGCTCTGTTCAATTCAAATAAAACACTAAGAAAGTAACATGTCTAAACCTTGTCAGCACTGAGGAGCAGTGTAGCGCATCAGGCTACAGCGGTGAGAGATGACTTGAAAAGTCAAATCAGAGATTTGGAGCAGGTGCTCAGTCGGGAAAGATCAGACATGAAGGACGTCACTGCAGGTCTGTATAAAATATATTGCTTTATTGCAAGTTTATTAATATAGTACACCTTCATACTTCATAATATAGAGGCGGTTTCTCGAACAGGGCTTAATTTAAGAAAGAAGTAGGCTAGACCTTAATTTACAATAGTTAATCATGGCTTAAAAAATGGCTTTCTGAAACACAGATTAACAGATTACTAACACCTGGGCTATGAATAAACAAGATAAATTTAAATCTGTGCTGAATTAGCACAACCAACATGGAATGAACCAAAAAAAACTGTGCAAAAAAAATTGTATGGAACTGAGAAGAAAGTCCAGGGAAAACAATGACAGCAGAAAAAAAGACTACAATAAAAAAAAAGTTATTGAACAAGAGAGAACTTTTTAAAAAGCTAATAACAAAAAAAAATAAATAAAAATGCACACATCAACTGTGGAATCTAAGAAAAGGAATGCCTGGAAATCTATTTGTAATTAATTAAATGCAAATGAACACACATCTACAAGAACAATACAACAACTTCAGGCAAGACTGAATCATCAGCTTTATTACCTTACTGTTTTGTGAAATCTGTGGGTTGATATTACTGTAGTTAATCAATACAGATGTTGTGGAAGAATATAAAAATAAACCTAAAAAAAAACTGAAGAGAGAGGTTTAAGACTGGCAGAGGACCTGCAAATAAAAATACTGACCACTTGAATTACTGATAAGAATAGGCTAATTGAGAGCAACCTTTGGATAACAATAACATATTACCAGATGGTGACCATGATATCCTGGAGGAAGAGTAAATTGAGGCTTAAATTAATCCAGGAGGCAGGTTTAACTTCAAATAAATGTTGTGTTTCAAAGAAGATACTTTGAAACACAACATTAATCTGAAGTTAAACCTGCCTCCTGGTAGGTTTAATTTAAGCCACAATTTAGTGCTGGAGTAGGACTATTTAAAACCATGACAGAGAAAGCAGATTTCTGTTAATCTGTTTTAAATAGTCATTTTAGTCTAGGACTAGGCTTAATCTCTTTCCGGGAAACCACCCGATAATGTTTTTTGTTGTACTGCTTTGGAAACACTTTATTTATTTATTTCCATAACAACCTGATTATCTGGAATTTTTCTTGGTGAGCTCATCCACAATTATAACACTGAGAGAAAAAAACTGAGACTGAGAAAAAAAAAACAAGCACATACATACATGGATACATAAGATGAGACCAACGCCATGTTGCCATGAAGCGGCGCCATCTTGAATGCTACATTTATATAGCTTGATGAAAATGAAATTATTTTTTCAGTGGCAAGTTAGGCAGTTTCTTAGACTTTCTCAATAGTTATGGGCTTACCTAATGCACTTCAGTTTAGTTTTATTGAGGTTTGGGGTCAGTAAGATTTTTTTTTTTAATGTTTTTGAAAGCCATCTCTTATGCTCACCAAGCAGTGTTGGGAAGGCTACTTTGGAAATATAATAGGTTCAGATTACAAGTTACCCTATTTAAAATGTAATAAGTATACTTAGTCTAACTATTTCAATTACTTTATTAAAGTAATGTAACTGATTACATTTGATTACTTTTCTATTTTCCAGCACTGGAACACATTTTTATCACTCACCATGGTGGTAACTCTCAGACAGGTTGTAGCCTAAAGTTTTCAGCGGCAATGTAAATTGATGTAATTGATGACGTGGTGCACTGCAAATTCAAACGAGAGAACCAATCAAAAACATCAGAATAGCATCGCTTTACTAAGTGGCCTTTAAATGGCAGGAGGCATTGTGCACATCAAAAACAGGCAAAGCAACAAATTGCCATTATCGGAGTGTCTATTTACACCAAGTGCAAATAGCGTGCTTTGTTGGCAAGTGCTAGCTAGCTCTGCCTAACAATGCCTGGTTGGGCCAAACAAGATTAAAACAAAGAGGGATGTATTTCCACGTCTTCAGTGGAGTAGTCAGTAAAGCATAAAGTTTAAGGATCTTAGTTTTGACGCGATCGACCCGGGTTTGAATCCGCCTTTTGCCGAGCTCGCTCTTCTCCATTTTCCCATCACATATCACATCGGAAAGGCATTTACTTTCAATAAAAATCCTGTTATCCTGTTAATGTACAACAATACTGAGGTGCAAATAGTATGTATCTGTCAAAATAAAGTATAAATTGCATGTAATTACACATATTGCAAAGAACTGCTACTTTTACATGGTGTAAATAGAATATATCACTATTTTCACTTAGTAAATAGCATCTACAGCTATTTTCACTTAGTGTAAATAGAATCTAGTTGCTATTTACACTTGGTGTAAATAGCATCTATCACTATTTGCACTTAGTGTAAATAGCCGCTGCCTAATATTATTCAACATATCCTAGTTTTTTACAGAAAATATTCAGATGTAACCCCCTTTGTAATTATTAACATTTTCATAAGTAACTGTAATTTAATAACATATTTCTCAGTAACTGTAACTGATTAGTTACATTTATTTTGTAATTAAATTATTTAATCTAATTACATGTAACTAGTTACTCCCCAGTAAAATTAAACTAGTATTGCAATTTAAAATAACTATTTTCAACTTGAATATATTTTAAAATGTAATTTATTTCTGTGGTCAAAGCTGAATTTTCAGCATCATTACTCCAGTCTTCAGTGTCACATGATCCTTCAGAAATCATTCTAATATGATGATTTGCTGCTTACAGTTGTGCTGCTTAATATTTTTGTGGAAACAGTGATAGATTTGTTTTTCCAGGAGTCGTTGATGAATCGAAACTTCAGAAGTACAGCATTTATTTGTAATAGAAATCTTTAGTGAAATTAAAAATATCATTTATATAAAAAAAATCTTACTGAATGGTAGTAACTTATGTGACTTACAGTATGTTTTTGTAAGAAGTTATATTATCATTGATTTCTAACACAATATGTATTGTATTTAACTTTGAGAACAGATCTCAACCGTCAATATAGGTCTCTGGAAACAGACCTGCAGACTAAAGTGAACAGGCTTGAAGTGAGTGTGGACTTGCTGGAGACACAGCTCGGTGAGTTCAGCCGTTAACATATTCAAATTCTTGTGCTTATCACATAGGCAGTGTGCTTTAACTAAACAAACACATGCTAATGACAGGCCTCTGTTTGATTAGCCGAGTGTCAGGTTAAATTAAAATCGGAAAGAGAGCAGCGAGAGAAGACTGAAGCAGAAAAAGACGCCATCATTTCTGACCTCCAAAGCAAACTGGACCGCATGGAGAGTGAGTGTGAGAAGATACTGCATGTAAGTCAGAGTCACCACTCTATAAGTGATTAAGTGAAATATCAGCACTGTGTCCAAATATATATTAGATGCTTGAATGGATGACATATTTTATTAGCACTACACAAAGCTTAAAATTGCTTGGTGGCATTTCAAAGTGTGCCTGAATAATCTACCTCGACTAAACGACGTATAATTAATGCTATAGTAAAACTAACTGAACTGACGGTTAATTAAAGTGTTAACAAATCTGATTGCCATCCAAAAGGTTATCCATTTCAGCATTTAGTATTTTAGAATAGAGACCATCTGCACCTCTAAATGCTTGTGCCAGATGGTGAGACATGCCTCATTTAATAAGATACTTTTCATCTTAAATTGAGTTGTTTTTTATTAATTGGTGTCTACTGGCCTGGTGCAGGGCTGTTTGGACAGTTTGCTTTCTCACCTGGCTGAGACGCGGCTGCAGTGGGAAGAACAGAGCACAGTCATTCATCAGGATGTCAAGGACATGCTCAGTGACTTTGGGATAAACCCGCTTCACATATGAGGACATCTTCAGTTGAGCACTGTGAACAGAACAAGACAAGGACCAAGACATCTGACCTTTGAACTTTGAAGAGATTGCATGTATATTGCACAAGCCAGGGCTTTTCATACTGGGCTCCATGGACTGATATATATATACACCAATCAGTCATAACATTATGACCACTGACAGGTGAAGTGAATAACACTGATTATCTCTTCATCACGGCACCTGTTAGTGGGTGGGATATGTTAGGCAGCAAGTGAACATTTTGTCCTCAAAGTTGATGTGTTAGAAGCAGGAAAAATGGACAAGCGTAAGGATTTGAGGGAGTTTGACAATGGACAAATTGTGATGGCTAGACGACTGGGTCAGAGCATCTCCAAAACTGCAGCTCTTGTGGGGTGTTCCCGGTCTCCAGTGGTCAGTATCTATCAAAAGTGGTCCAAGGAAGGAACAGTGGTGAACCGGCAACAGGGTCATGGGTGGCCAAGGCTCATTGATGCACGTGGGGAGCGAAGGCTGGCCCGTGTAGTGCGATCAAACAGACGAGCTACTGTAGCTCAAATTGCTCAAGAAATTAATGCTGGTTCTGATAGAAAGTTTTCAGAATACACAGTGCATCGCAGTTTGTTGCGAATGGGGCTGCATAGCCGCAGACCAGTCAGGGTGCCCATGCTGACCTCTGTCCACCGCCGAAAGCGCCAACAGTGGGCAAAAATGGTTCAGGAATGGTTTGAGGAGCACAACAACGAGTTTGAGGTGTTGACTTGGCCTCCAAATTCCCCAGATCTCAATCCAATCGAGCATCTGTGGGATGTGCTGAATAAACAAGTCCGATCCATGGAGGCCCCACCTCGCAACTTACAGGACTTAAAGGATGTGCTGCTAACATCTTGGTGCCAGATACCACAGCACACCTTCAGGGGTCTAGTGGAGTCCATGCCTCGACGGGTCAGGGCTGTTTTGGCAGCAAAAGTGGGACCAACACAATAATGTTATCATAATGTTATGCCTGAACGGTGTATATATATATATATATTTTTTATTAAAGAAAATTCTTTTTATTCAGCAAAGATGAATTAAATTGATCAAAAGTGACAGTAAAGACATTTATAATGTTACAAAATATTTCTATTTCAAATAAATGCTGTTCTTTTGAACTTTCTATTCATAAAATACTCCTGAAAAATGTATGGTTTCCAGAAAAAGCAGCACAGCTGTTTTCAATGTTTCTTGAGCGGAAAATCAGCATATTAAAATGATTTCTAAAGGGTCATGAGACACTGAAGACTAGAGTAATGAATTTTCAGCATCATTAAAACAATGAAACAGTAATATTGTGAAAAATATATTTGCCAAAATATATATATATTATATATTTATAATTCAGCTTTGCCATTACAGGACTAAATTTCATTTTATTTACGGTAATATATATATACACACACACAGTATTTCACATACTGTTTCATTGTGTTTTAGATCAAATAAATGCAGCCTTGGTAAGCATAAGAGACTTATTTCAATAACATTATAAAAGTTCAGATAGTTGAGAATACTGTTTACATTTTGAGTTCTGAAATATAATCAACAATTTTACCATACCTGGTTTCAGTGTAATTTGAGAAATCAGTTTGTACATTGTGCTTAGACTTGTGTTTGGGCCTTAATTCATGAAACAAGCAGAATGAACTTTTATGGAAGCAATTCATCAGTCTATTTGCATGTATATTGTCCCACTGAATTGAATGGAACAATTTATGTAGAAAAATGGTTTTACGTAAAATGTATAAATTGTCCTGCGGCCTGCCAGTGTTTCATGCATGAAGCTCTATGACTCCAATCGTTTACAGCAGACGGTGCAGTTCATTCTGTCACCAGCTGGTGTCGCTGTTGGCCTAATTTTTTGTCGCTCTTCCAAAAGTAATTTCCTTCATCATTTACGTTTAAATTTAAAATGATTTTAATAAAATATTAAATAAACCTTTTATGGTTTAATTTTCTCCCTATAGAATGTCTATAGGATGTGTTTACCTGTTGTTGTTTTCTTCTTAGTATGATTCCTGGAGTAATGCTCTAATGCCCCTGACAGACGCCAGCTGTTGATTTACAGATGCGAGATTCCCCAGGAGAATTGACTGTGGAATAAACGCTACAAACATCACCTCAATATAAAAATATTGAGTTAATGCAGTTACATATTAAATAACTGACCTTCTTATGTCATGAATTTAACATTCATGAAAGACATGTGGCACTAGACTACAATGATAATTTTCTATGTGTCAGCTTTACGTCTGATCTGGCAGGCAGATGATCAATGTATCCCTGTTCGAGATCAATTCATCACAAGGTGAATAAATGAAAAGAAGACGAAAGCAAAAAAATACTTTTATTTCACTATATCTGTAATGGTGAGATGGTTGCCCTGCTTATTCAAGCACTGCTGAAGAACAAAAGGCGGCAAAATGAACATGACACTATCTACCTGCACTCACAGGGATGTTAACAACACTTTCATTGTGGAACGAAGATGACAAAGAGCATTTGGACCTATGCTGTTGCTTACCTCTGATGTTTTAGAACATTAAAGAGAGTCTAATAGCTAGAAATTCAGCTGTAGGTGACAAACCAGTGACCTGAAAAAGATTTATAGCAATGACTCTGCATTTTAAAACATGTAGAAATGGGCTGTTTTAATATATACTTCTTCTGATAATAAATCATTTGTGAAACTGTGAAAAACAGCAAGATAACACTATACTAAAACAGTTAAGTTCAAATGCATCTGACATTAACCCAAATCCTTCCCTGGGGTCATTTTGAAAATGTAAAAATGTAGAGTTCATCGGAGTGGTTTTGTGGTTGAATTTAAAAAAGTAACAAATCCTTCCCTCACGGGTCAATTTGACCCCCATAGAAATGAATGGAATGCAAAATTCTAACAAAAAATGCTAAAACTACCAAAAAATTATTTTATAATGTCTACATGTATATCTGAATGCATGCTGAAGAGAAACTGACTTTAGGACCCAGCGGAACAGCTCATTTGCTACATGTAGAGCTATAAGGCCATCTAGTGGCAAGAGTCATGAAATATCATGTTATATTATCTTTTTTCCACAAGAGGTCGGGAAAGACATCACATTTAAGATATTTTGAGCTGAATTAAAAGGGTTATGCATGAAATGTAGTCATTTTGAATTGAAGTTGAAGTGAAGAATGTGATTAAATAACTATTTATTTATTATTTATTGATAAAATCTAGTAATTTAAAGGTAAATAAAATAAATAACAAAAAAACTCCCAAAAAATTGCTTTAAAAAATAGAAAAAATATGATCAAAATGAAATAAAATAAGCTTTCTGGACAAAGAAAAAATTAAGTATAATTTTAGGGCTTCTGGTCATTTTGACCCACGAGGGAAGGATTTGTTACAAAGTGCAAGGGAAGGTTGAGGGTTAAATTGGATGAGCTATTATTAAGGTATGTTGCTATAAATATACTATTGACTTCAACTAACACAGGAGCCATTCAATGCTTTTAAAAATGTGAGATGAAGGATAGTGGAATTAAAAACAAAACAAAACAGAAGGCCTAGAGATCAGTTTTTCATAAAAGTTTAACTTTTTATTTTTTACCATAAACACCACATTTTCTATAATGCCCTTTTATGTGTGAGACACTGTAAATGATGTAAAAGCATCAGTGTCAAACACATCCATCTAGCACATAGGAAAAACAATGGAAAAGCTCCATAGTGGCCCCTGAGGGCCCATTCACACAGAAAGATTCAGGTCAGTGGAAATTCCTGCATCTAGAGAAGCGTTTTTTTTGTTTGTTTGTTTTTAAAAAACTACTTTTAGCTGGAGCGCTGCATTTTAAAAAAAAAACTTTAAACTTTTAAAGTACTTTGAACTAAGTTGAAAAGCAGCGCACTAGAATGCAAAAACGCGTTCTGTATAAACAGCCCATTATTACTCTTCAAGATTCTCTTCACATTTGCTTAGCTATGACAGCATTTAATCTAAAAGAGAAACTGATATTAAAAAAAATCATGCTATAGCGCCCCATGTGGCAACACAACGCAACAACATGTGAAACCAAGTTTGCTGATGTCATGAAGTGTAAATAACCAGAGAGTCAAATTTCTTGTTGTCTGACCAAAATCAGTTACGACACCAGAAGGAATTAAAGCCAGAGATGCAATTTCATCCTGTGGAAACAGGTTAGAGCTGAATTAAGAAATAAATGGCTTGGAGAAGGGCAGTATGCTGAGAGAGATCGAGGCCCGGCCCTCGGGAATGCATTTGGACTGATTGGGCTGTGAGCTTTGCCAGTCTCACAAATAAGTCCTGTCTTCAGTCATGACCAGTGTTGGGGAAAGTTACTTTTAAAAGTAATGCATTACAATATTGCGTTACTCCCTAAAAAAGTAACTAATTGCGTTACTTAGTTACTTTTTATGGAAAGTAATCCATTACATTACTTTTCCTAACCTGGGCGGGGCTTGCTTGTTTGTTTGTTTTTTAATAACAACGAAAAAGTTATATTTTTGGTAAATGTAAAGGTCCTTTACTACCAAAAGTGAACTGAATAAGCCTCAGGCTGAAGGAAATGCATATTCACACATGTACAGTAGAGGGCGCAGCTCAAACAAACCTTTTAGCTGTTCTGCCATTCTGGGTCACAGAAGAATAGGATGCAGGAGAAGAAAGTTCAACAATTTTTTTTTTTTTTTAACACAAACGTGATGTTTTTCTAAAGTCATTTTTGCTTATTAGTATGTTTGAAGTGGATCAACAAAGGTCAGCAGCAAAGACATTGGTTAATAAAGTGAGATTAAATACATAAAGTATATTTGTGTATTTTAATATATTTAATTATTGCAGGTTTGCATAAATATTCTGAGATTGCATTTCACTGTTTTTATTAATTTTGAGTAATACTGAATTAATCTGTTTTTGTGCAAGTGAGATGAGTAAATGCCTGCTCACATTTATTCACTACAATAAACATCATACAACAACCATCAGTTCAAACTACATTAACCAGCATGTTTACACACAACGCCTCTGCACTAACAATTTCTCTCAACACAGGAACAGGAGAACTGTCAGTCAATAAATGGAAAAACAAAGTAACTTGCACTACTTATTTGAAAAAGTAACTCAGATATTTTGTTGTAAATTTAAAAGTAATGTTACTTTACTAGTTACTTGAAAAAGTAATCTGATTACGTAACTCAAGTTACTTGTTTTACCCCCAACACTGGTCATGACATTTTGGTCTCTGAACATTCACACTCATTACTATCAAACCATCATAGCATTGGATTTGAACTGAATTTAGTGTTTGAACCCTGGAATTTTAATGAATTTCTATCATTTAGACATCTGCAGATGTTGGAGATATTTCTTCAGTTCGAAAATACTCAGGATTGAGGCAAACACAGAAGCTTCAACACACTCTCATGGCAATTTGTAACTTTTATGTTTTTCGTATGAATTAGTACAATCTCACTCATACGTCTTCGTACAATCTGCTTACGCTGGCTGCACTAACAGTTATGTTTAAGGGTGAAGCTCACTTTTTTCTAAAAATCATATGTTTTCGTATGAATCACATTGCCTACTCAGAAAATAGTAACGTTTTCTCGTGAAATCAGGTTGGAAGCTCACAGTGGACCAGATGTTCTTAAAGGGATAGTTCACCAAAAAATGAAAATTCTGTCATCATTTATTCACCCTCAAGTTGTTCCAAACCTGTATGAATTTCTTTTTTTCTGCTGAACACAAAAAAAGATATTTTGAAAAATTCAAAATTTTGAACAACTTGAAGGTGAGTAAATGATGACAGAATTTCCATTTTTGGGTGAACCATCCTGTTAAAGTATTTAGAGAGAAATTAATCTTGTGTACTCAGTAGGTTTTCCCTCATTATAAAAGTTTTACACAGCGAGGATAAATAGTACTTTTTTTTTTTTTTAAATAAACATTTAAAATGACGTACACTCACATCATGAGATGAAGACCACAGTCATATTAATCACCTAATAAAACCTGTTTTGCTTTACATGGAGTGGGTCACCTCATGGGGGAAGCCATTTTGAGGTCACATAAGTAGCCGAATTCTATTCAGTTTGTCTTGTTAACCCCCCTATTATTGGTCACTTTTGCTCATTGAATAAAATAGATTTTAATAATTGCTGCATGTGCATTTTTTGGCAATGTTCTTGCTTTTGTAAACTTAAACCGCTTGAATCAACCTTCCTGTGAAAGCAGTCAGGGTCACTTCAAGCAGTAACTGTCTCCCAAATGTTTTTGCTTGTTTGTTGACTCTTTAAACCAGCTCTTAGTCTAAAGCAGATGTGTTCATGCCCCACATAGTAAATGTGTCACATCTTGAGGTTGCCCCCATAGAGTTGTTTGCAAGTCTGTGTATCCAGTGAAAACCCACCTGCACATACAGCTTTGCCATTGTTCATCAGATGCCTGAAACACCAAAACAACATGCACAGCCATTCCAACCTGTAAATGAATGGAGCTGTGTTTGTGCACCTAAAAAAAACAAATGTTTACAGATTGAGCCAAAAGATCCAAGAGACAAAACCTTTCACAGAACTGAACACAATGCCATTTATTTTCGTCAGGCACTAACACCATATTGAAATATCATTTAGAAATGGATTCAGTTCAATAGAAATGCACAGAAAAATCAACATGGGTAATAAGTCACCTCTAATGGCTCTCCAAAACGTGAAGGCAATTTATTACAATTTGGCACTGCAAGTTGAGGATAACATCATGCCTGATATAAAATAATTTCATTTTGGTATCCAAATTCTGCATCAGCTGTGGTACGTTGATAAAACTGATTGATTGAATCCATTTTTAAAAGGTTGTTCACCAGATGTCTCTCTTTGAAAACAAGATGAACCAAAACATCACATGAACAAATGGATGTTTCTGGTGTCAAACAAGAAAAAAAAAAACTTTATGAGCTGTAATGTAGTATAAAGAAATACCTGAATATCTGATGTACATAGGCCCACAATCTCCAATGTTTCATCACACAGATATGTCTAGATGGAGTGACCCTGTTGATTTCATCATGTATTGATTTCATCATTTATATCAACTCAAGATATCGCTTTCCTGACATGTTTTAGAAAGTGAACACACTTGATACCTCCAAGAACCCTGCTAGAATGACAAAAATAAGGGTAAATGGAAATCGGCATTAATCCTAGTTAGTTTCCTAATGCAATTCCTTAAATGGGAGCATAATCTTCCACCTTTCCACAACTATGTGCAATTTTCATATCCAAAGAGTGCAACAATATGAATCCAACTCAAAAGAATGAAAAGCAAAGTGTAAAAAGCATCTTTAACCAGAAAAAAATAAAATTCTTGATTTTCTCCATTCAGTAGCATCTAAAACCCTCGTACATGCACATCAAACATTCAGAAACATCCCAAAAACCTTTTTTAATAGAATATGACTATTAATAAAAACAGATCGCAGTTGTTTTTGTGTTCAGTTCTCTTAATAGTTACTCCGCCAGGGGCTGGCATGAGAAGGCGACAGCACAAAATTAATACAAAGTATTTTGGCACTCTAAAAAGGTTGAGCGATAGTGGATCGAGTCTGCAGTCGTCCGCTGTATGCGTCTGTGTGAAAAACCAAACTAAACGAGTGTCGTGAGAAGGAGATAATAGCAATATAGTGGTTTCACAACAAAAGAGGAATAATTTAAAAATAAATCAACAGCACAGTAAGACAAATATACTGCATAGTACAAAGCCCCTCTGCTGTGTCCCCCAAAAGCAGAGGGCTGTAAGGACAGTGTACAGAAACCAGACGCAGCTCCTGGGCCGAATTGAGCAGCATGGACAGCATCTCCTTTAGCCCCTTCTCCGGTGCCTATGTTCCCATAATCCCTGGGTCCAGCAAAGCCATCGTTTAACGTCTATCCGACACAGGTAAGAGAGGTTATTCGTGTTCACTGTTGTTGGTGCCCTTCTCCCACTCTATACTCTCCTCGCTGTGGGTGGGCGAAGCTCCTGGGGGGCCAGCGGGGCGCACTCGAATGCCCTGGAAGCGCCGGCACTCCGGGCAGATGCGAATGTGACTGCACCCTCGCGCCACTAGGGCAGCCTCCTGCGCCAGTCTGTGGGAGAGGGGTTCGGGCAGGCCGGTGCCTGTGCACAGCTTGCCGTTGCTGAGGCTCGCTGCCGCTGCCTGCGCCCGCCGGTCGTCCAGGGGCAGAGGCTGCGGTCGCAGCACGCTGGCTCCGCGCCTGCGCCGTAACTGCAGGCTGTCCTGACACAGCACGATGCCCTGCAGCTCTCGTAGCATCTCCTCGCACACGGACAGCTGTGAGGCACAAACACGGAGACAGAGGGAGAGAAAGAGAGAGAGAGAGGCCAGGGGGTCTCACTGACACGCTGCACACAGGGGGTGGCAGGCAGCACAGCCAGAGCATTGATCAAAATAACACTGGGCTATACAGGGGGCGGTGGCTGTTTATCTGGACTGATGCACCGCAGAGAAATCAGAGAAAACATCCTGAAGCGCTTGGGTGATCTCAGCGTGTGCTCATTATATTCTCAACAAGTTCACTTTTAAATGTATTGTTAGATTTGCATTATAAAAAGACATGATAAATGAGTGGAGCTGTTGTGTTTGGGTCATTCTTCGTATACGGTGCCTTAAATGTTTAAAAATTGGGCTGAAATTGCTCTCAAGAGGTTCAATGTTTCGATGGTTATTTACACAAAGTAATCTAAATATCTGAACGCATATATTTTTAAAAGAATTTTCATCACTTTACAACAGTGTCATGTTTTTCTATGTCCTCAGGTGCTATTTGTCATCTTAATGAAATTCTGTCATGAATTAAATACTATCGCACAATATTACAAAAAGAATGTCTTGATTAAAGACTGTTAAATAAATAATCGTTTCCTTGAATTGTTCATTTATCTTCATGGTTGTTTTACAGCAGTATTTTCCTCTTGCCCTCAGTAGAGTTTTAAGTAGTTTCAGTAGACCTTAATTTCCTGAGGTGACATAAAATTTTAAGGGAAATACTATGCATAAACCACTCATTCCACCCTGTTAGACAAAATTAGAATTTTTAAAAATATGAAACAAGTAGGTAACAGGTATCAGCCAATGCCTCCAGCACAATATCATTGATGACGTAACCTTAATATTTCCACCCTGTTCAGTTAAGGTGTGGTCACAATAGAAATCCATTGTCTATTGTCAATAGTGTAGTGTAGTGCAGAAGTCACTTTCATACCAAGCAGCTTTCTGTTGGTCAACACAGCGAATTTGCGTAATCAACTTGAACCTGTTGTTAAACTGCATAGGGAAATTTTTCGCCCTCACATGAAATTACAGATCACATGGATTATTATTGAAATGGCTGAATTTTGCCCATGAAAATTCACAGTGCATTTGACTACACCTTTAGAGAACAGGGTAGAACTTATCAAACAGAGGAAAAAAAACACAAATAGAGAAAGTTCACCCAAAAATTAAAGTTCTGTCATCATTTACTCACCCTCATGTCTTTTCAAACCTGTATGACTTTTTTCTGGAACATAAAATAACATATGAGAAATGTCTCAATGTTTTCTTGTAAATCAATGGGCAAAATGGACAAATGGTCAAAACTGTTTGGGGAACTCGACTGGAGCATATCAGCGCACGTATCCGGTCCCTGAGGAGGGGAATGGCTCAGCAAGCCGACACTAGAACGGGCACTTCGGTGTTACTGGCTATTTGAAGCGAGCACACGGGAAGAAACCGGCTCTACACGGAGGCTATAGAATCTAGCGAACGTGTTAGGTGTCGCCCAGCCCGCAGGTCTACGTATATCTGTCAGCGAGGCACCGTGCGCCAGCGCCCAGGAAGAGGCCACACTCCTGGTGGAGTGGGCCCTCAACCTGAGCGGGCAAGGCATGCCTTGGGTTTCATACGCCAAGGCAATGGCATCCACTATCCTGTGAGCCATCCTCTGCTTGGAGACAGCCTTTCCCTTCTGCTGGCCTCCGTAACAGATGAAGAGCTGTTCTGAGGTCCTGAAGCTTTGCGTTCTGTCTATGTAAGTCCGCAGAGCGCGAACGGGACAGAGGAAAGCCAGGGCTGGGTCTGCCTCCTCCGAAGGCAGCGCTTGCAGGTTCACCACCTGGTCCCGAAAGGGAGTGGTGGGAACCTTGGGCACATATCCGGGCCGGGGTCTCAGGATTACATGAGAGTTACCCGCCGAAATGCCTGCAGGTCCCCTACCCTCTTGATGGAAGCCAATGCAGTCAGGAGTACTGTCTTCCAAGACAGGATTTTTAACTCTGCTGACTGCAAAGGTTTAAAGGGAGCCCTCTGCAATGCGGTTAGCACCAGAGATAAGTCCCAAGAGGGTATAGAGTGAGGGCGAGGCGGATTTAATCTCCTCACCCCCCTCAGGAACCTGACGACCAGATCGTGCTTCCCTAAGGACTTACCATCAACCATGTCGTGATTTGCTGCGATAGCGGCAACATACACTTTGAGGGTGGAGGGAGACAGCCTTCGCTCCAACCCTTCTTGCAGGAAGGAAAGCACAGAACTGATCGAACATCTTCGGGGGTCTTCTCATCGAGAAGAACACCACTCGACGAACAGGTTCCACTTCAACGCGTAGAGGCGCCTTGTAGAGCGGACGTGCTTGCCTCGTATCGGCCCTTTGAGGCGGCTCAGCGCAAGATGAACTGCTAACAACTCGAGGCAATTGATATGCCATTGCAGTTGAGGCCCCGTCCACAGACCCGAAACTGCAAGCCCGTTGTACGTGGCCCCCCAGCCGGTGGATGAGGCATCCGTGGAGACAACAGCATGCCTGGACACTTGTTCTAGGGGAACTCCTGCCGGACTGAGACACGGAACGAGCCGCTCTGCCACGCCCATCTCGGGACTCGGTCGTGTAGCCAGTGTTGAAGCGGCCTCATATGAAGCAATCCGAGCGGCGTCACTGCGGCTGCGGATGCCATATGCCCCAGGAGCCTCTGAAAATGTTTCAGTGGTACCGCTGTCCTGCATTTGAACGAATTCAAGCAGTTCAACACCACTGCAAACCAATCTTGGGGACGGATGCACCTGAAGATGCGTTTCTGCGTTAGCATTCTGAACGGCAGCCTGTGAAGGGACTGATTCAAGAACCGCAGGTCCAAGATTGGCCGTAACCCGCCGCCTTTCTTGGGTACAATGAATCTTCATATCGGCTGGAGGCACCGGCTCTATCGCGTCCTTTGCCCAGCAGTTCCGGCGGCGGGCGGCCGCCCTCGGCGACGAGCAGACGAAGGAGCTGCGGCCGGCGGCTGGACAGCAGCTAACCGCCGGGGCAGGATGTGCTTGATGGCCTCCGTCTGCTTCTGGACGGCCGAGAACTGCTGGGCAAAGCTCTCAACCGCGTCGCCGAACAACCCAACCTGGGAAATGGGGGAGTCCAGGAACCGATACTTATCGGTCTCCCTCATATCGGCCAGGTTGAGCCAGAGATGTCGCTCCTGGATCACAAGAGTGGACATCGCCTAACCAATGGAACGGGCGGTGACTTTCGTCGCCCGGAGGGCGAGGTCCGTCGCCGTCCGGAGCTCCCGGAGGAGCTCTGGGTCAGGCCTACCCTCGTGCATGTCCATGAGTGCCTGGGCCTGGTGCACCTGGAGCAACGCCATGGCATGCAAGGCGGACGCAGCCTGTCCACAAGCTTTGTAAGCCTTCCCAGTCAGACTGGAGGAGAACTTACAGGCCTTGGATGGGTGGAAGCGGACGCCGGACACAGTTGCGAGCCGCCCCGAGAAACCAATCATCCAGCCTAGAAGGCTCGGGACACGGTGGAGGGTTCCACGGGAAAGCATAGCCGTCAGCTCGGGGTCCGTCTCGGGCAACGCCACTCTGTAGCACTAGATCAATATCACTAGATCGGGGCATAGGTAAGGGGACTCCACCCTCCCGAAGGTAGGCGAGTCTCGACCTAAGCGCCGAGATAGTCATGTTCCCGCAGTGGGAACACGAACTATCCACAAACGCTGCCTCAGCGTGCTGAATACCCAGACATGTAAGGCAGCAATTGTGACCGTCAGCTGGTGACAGGGAACGACCGCATCCAGAAACTCACGGGTGGAATGACATCTTGAAAAAGACGCAGTGTCACACCCGTGTTGCTCTTTTAGAATAAGCTCTTATCACGTGCTGAAGCACCCAGGGAACGACCGCGGCAAAACACAGGGAATAGTGCAGCCTGTGTATGCACTCACCGTTGGAACGCCCTCACCGAACCAACAATCAGAGTGCTGTGAAAACAGCAGTTTTTCACCGACTTCGGTGAGCTCGCGGTCGTCACTGAACGTGCCTTCTCTCCCAGCACAAAAGCCTCTTCTCTCGCTCTCTCTCTTTCTCTCTGCTGTAGCAGGAACAGTCTTCATGGATACCTGTTCGGCTCCGAAGTGAAAGACAAATGTGCGCTGCATCCGCTTCCTGTTTATACCCGCGGTGCAGGGCGGAGCGCGAGATGCAGATCTCGCACGCCAATGGCCATTGGCCCGTTCTCTATACACTCGAAGCTGATAGGGGCTCCCGGAAGTGATCCCAATTCGTCGGTGAAGTCCGACGTACGTCAAACGTGACCGACTGAAAGGGAACTGATGTTACTTCCACCCAATTATGCCACGTTCTATTAGCATTCATTTCATCTTAGCTGATATATTCCAGAACTCAGCTGCTGAAGCTCAACCAGTGCTGTTTTCTGAAATATATCAACATATACACGAAGCATTTCAAATATATTGTCATGAGGTTGAAAAGGCACCGCATACAAACAATGACATGATTCTGGGAGCTGTAATGTTAGTAGGCCTTTGGTTGGAGGGGCCATCTTGGTGTTGGATCAATGTGATGTGTTGTGGATGAAGAGATATACAGGACAGGTAGAACGTGTTACCCTTTGGACTATGAGGCATGCCAGTGCAGGGCCCTAATTATACACTTACATGCATAAATGCACCTCTCACACACAAAAACATAAACACAAACACACATTACCTAATGCTAATACACAAAGCTACTCTAAGGGTAATGCAAGTATTTAGCTTATTTATTAAAAAAAAAAACAGGCTAAACTGCACTGGCTCAACTAGTCACTTGATGTTGACACATATAAACACAGGTGCACAAACAAACACAAACATTCCCGACCATTTTTCAGTTAGCATTTAGTTTAGTCTCGCTTTACTTATATTACCACCCACATACTTACAGACAAACACAAACATCATTTTTCTGTGAATATTTACCCACAATGCTCTATGAATATGGGCAATCAATGGATCCTTTTCACAGACTGTGTTCACAGTTATCAAAATTGCAAATCTAATAAAGTTTTTAAAATTTTTTAATATACATTTATAACGTAAATTACAAAAAATAAATTAACGTCGCTGCGAAGGCGTTTCTAATACAATGATGGCAAATTTGACATCAGCTGTAATCAATCTCTCAAAATTTTCCCCTCTTTTGGAAAGTCATAGAAACGCTATCAAGTATTTTTTCTTTTGCTATTGGAGCAAATGAGAATACAAAAATTATATTTGCTGTCTTTTCCCATTCACCACTACAGAAGTTTACCCAACTACGACGACTTCTGCTTCTGAGAACCCCCGAAATGTGAAAAGGGTCCATACTACAGCAAGTCATGAAGACATAAACAAACACTGCTCATGCATTTGTACCCTCCAAAAAAAAGTCACGTCTTGGGGTTCTACTGAAACATGCCGAAGTGTTTATTTAGTAAAAATCACAGTGTTTCATTTGAAACAATGCAGTCTGACACACACAGCCATCAATATGTTTCAGGGAGGAAAATAAAAGACAAAACAATAGGAACCTCATTTCATTCAAACGTTAAAAAGTGTAAAACCACGTATTGGTTGTGACAGTGAAGACCTGTGTAGATGAGTTTGAGGTATACTCTTTGGTGTGCTGGTTGTGAGGTGCGGGATGGGGTGTGGGGGGTTCAGGAAGGGAGGCGCGAGGGCGGGGAGAAGGACAGAAAGCAGAGGCAGGTAAAATAGCCCTCTCTCACCTCTGTTCCTGGCGTATGACGCAGCATCCACACAAACTCCAGCACTGCCATGAAGATGGCCACCAGCAGACCACACACAAGCACCACGAAGATCCCACCGATGTTCTCCATGCCCAGACCTACACAGAAATACACAAAATGATAAATGTTTTATAACAGATTCAGTTTGGACCTGCAGCTGAGTGACAGGTGGTTCACCTTTCGCTCGATGATCCTCCTCTTTCGGACACTTGCCGCCATCCCACCATTTCCTCTTCAGGATCTCTAGGCGGTTTTCCTCCTGTAGTTTGAGTATGGCCAGGTCAAACTCATCTCTGTAGACAGAGCCTGAAACAAACAGTCATAAATATCCATCTTAGAGAAGTCAAAAGCCAGAGCTGGATATATCTTTTCTACTGTGCTGACTCCCGCCGCTCTAACGCAGTTCATTTAGCTTATCGTATCCTAAACCCTTTCATTAATCGAGTTGACTAAAACATCTGTTGGACATAAATCCTTGGTTAACATTGGTTAAAATCAATTCAGTGCAATTTATATTCAGCCAGTGGAATCATTTAATTTCAGCTATCTGATTAAAGCCGGGTGCGCACTGTGCATTTTTGGCTACGACTTTGTTGTCTGAGACAGATTTCGCTAAATGTAAAAAGATTTCTTTCATTATAGGGCAAATTTAGTAATCTTGCATCGCTTATTGTCACATGCTCACTTGCGATTAGTCAATGTCTCAGACGAAGTTCTGACAGTGTCCATTTATATTAGTTGTCTATATGACAATATGCAATAAAAAAAAAAGAAAAATACACTACCGTTTGGGATTTTTTTGAGAGAAATTAATACTCTATTCAGCAAGGATGAATGATTTCTGAAGGACACTGCAGACTGGAGTAATGATGCTGAAAATTCAGCTTTGCCATCACAGGAATAAATTACATTTTATAATATATTAAATGTAAAAATATTTTACAATATTACTGTTTTATTGTATTTTAATCAAATAAATGCAGCCTTGGTGAGCATAAGAGAATACTTTTTAAAACATTAACATTAAATCTTACCGAACCCAAACCTTTAAATGCTAGTGTTTATGAACAGTAAAATAATATTTAATTTAAATTTCATGTTATGATCATACTACATCGAGTTTGCTCTGGAAAAAGATGATAAATTATTCAGGTAAAACATAAACGGTGCAAGGGATTGCTTGGGTGTGTGTGACATGATTGATCGGCCAGTCAATGCTGTCAATTGTGACCAAAGTTGTACATCGTATAGTGACATGAATAAAGTTAAAGTTGCACAGTGATCTCACTGAGATCATATCATACAATCTGACTAGCAATCACCATAAAAAAAACAAAAACAAATTGCAGTGTGCAAGACTCCACATAAACTCTAGACGTTGTTTCTCTAACAGAAACTCATTTCTTACCCAGAGGCATGCCAATGCCATAGCCCTTGGTGTCCAGCAGGCCTCCGATCTGGGTGAGGTTGCAGTTGCGCTGGCGGTAGTACTCGTTCATGGTGCTCTCCAGCAGGTAGGCGTAATTGGAGTTGAGCACTCGGGCGATGCCCTCCTCTGTGCTCTTCACGAACACACTGGGCTGCTTGGAATACATGAAGTTCCACATGCGCTGGTACGTCTGGTAGCGGGAGTTCTAACCGAAGAACAGGAGATATTAGGATCATTATGTGCACTCCTGCTTCCTCCTCAACCTTCGTCTGGAGTCCTGACAGCCAGTCACTAGAGCTTTGAGAAGGAGAGACTGACTGTGTTAACCAAGGTGGTTGATAAGCTGACAGTTTGACATGTTGATGTGACAACTGAATATGTGAAACAGCCTGTGCTTGCTGAGGGGCGGGTCAAGAAACGGCCCCTCTGATGCATCAAAATGTATGAATTAGTCTGGGCAGCTCTCTGGAGAGGGAAAGATATCGCAGGGCATTGATATTAAGACAGCAAACAGATAAATCCCAAAGTAGGGAAGAGCGCAAGCGACATGGTCAATAAACCTGCCGACAGGCCATTGATTTGTGGGTGGAGTTCTCTTCCATTCTGTCCTTGAAGATCTCACCTGGAAGAAGGTCATGGTGGACCCGCCGTGCATGGTGCCATATTCAATGGCCGTCTGGTCAGCCAGATCGTCCACCGACTCGATGGGCACCTCCATCCTCTGCACAGTGAGAAAGGCAGCCAGGTTGGCTGTGTAGGAAGAGATGATGATCAAGGTGAAGGCCCACCTGGAACGACAAACCAGTTTTAGACACGAGGTACGCAACGCAGAAGCAGCTCTGACCCAACATCAAAAGAGCTCGGCGCTACTGTGAGCTTGGAATCCGAATGAGAAGTTGAAAGGCTTTTCTGAATACTGTATGCCTGTTCTGAATACTCAAAAATAGCTTGCTTTTATTCTCCACTGACCTCAGTGTGCTGCAGTCAGCAAGGCCTCGAAAAATGACAGTATAATAACGCAGCAGAAAAACAGAGGCCAAGTGAGAGTAGCACTTTTATCTGCTACATCCAGCAGCTGACAATGAGATCAGGGTATAGAAGAATGGAATACTCTGCTGAAAAGAACATAACAGCTGGGTAATGCTGGTCGACCTGGTAATTCAGTTTAGGCATGCAAAACCTAACTGGTTTTTGCTGGTTAAGCCAGCTGAGTTTAAAGACTCATAAAAACCAACATGAATGTATAATCGGGGGCAAAATGAGCTGTACTGGATTCAATGGGTTTTTATTTGAGGAATTTGATCATACACAAATGTGTAAATGTTTAAATCATTTGTTCAGTTCCCAAGAAAAAATATATAAATTCAATATTCAATAAGCATTCCTCTGGTGCTAGCAAAACCAGGTCATCAGTTTGATTCCCAGGAAATGCAAGAACTGATAGAAATATCTATAGCTTGATGTAATGTAATGCCACTTTGGATAAAAAGCTGTATAACTAACTTGTTTATGAGAGAAGTTTTAATTTGCTGGCAATTTTTGCAGATTATTTAGCCATTATTACATCTCAGACAAAGAGTGTGCACCTTTCTGTCCAGGCAGATTTTACACTGCTTTTAAAGGGATAGTTCACCCAAAAATGAAAATTCTGTCATCATTTACTCACCCTCAATTTGTTCCAATCTTCCGCTGAACACAAAAGAATATGGGTAACCAAACAGTTGATGGGCCCCAGTGACTTCCATAGTATGGAAAAAAAAAAATACTATGGAAGTCAATGGGGCCCATCAACTGTTTGGTTACCGACATTCTTCATCATATCTTCTTTTGTGTTCAGCGAAGAAAGAAATTTATACAGGTTTGAAACAACTTGAGGGTGAGTAAATTATGACAGAATTTAAATTTTTGTGTGAACTATCCCTTTAAGGGGATGAGACCAGAACCAGTCAAATGTTTGAACATATTCATCATGGTCTTTTGGGTCATAAGAAACCTTTATTCAGGTGTGTTCAAATGTCATGTTATCTTGTGTTCGGATACCTGATGTTTGGGGGGAACACAATCATGTGACACACTTATGGAGGTCATTATACCAAGAGTGCGTCCGAAAACTTAGGCAGCTGACTTGTTGCCTCACTGCCTTATCAGGCAATGACTTTGAAGGCATTGTTTGCCCATGAAGGTACCTCAAGAAACTGATTTTGGACAGACTTCTGAGGCAGCGTAACAGTTTAATGATTAACAGCAAAATACAGTGAGCTTCGAAGATAACTAAGGAAATATTTAATTACTACAATAGTAATTTCTTGCTAGAAATTACATCAAAAGTGGAAAACGTTGGTCGAAAACGTACATTTACACATAAACTGACCACCAACCTCAACTTTCAGACGCCATCTTTATTTTTATTTTTTTTCGTTCTGATGACAGACTTTGGCTCAGGCATTTCAGAATGACCAAACCAACATTTTAGATGCTGTGTAATGAAATTGGTCTGCAGGTTAGTCCAGTTATCCAATCACATCCACTGTTGAGGCAAAGTCACATCAGTTTTTTGTTGCGCATTGAAGGATTTATTCTGTAAATGTGTTTCCATCATAGTTTATGCACATCTTCTTATCAGATAAAAAAAAAATTATCCACTTCAACTGAGCACATAAGTCTTTTATGCACATTTGTATAATTTATGCACATCTTGGCATTTCCATCCAGTTTTTTTTTATGCAATATCCCAAAAAGTGCATAAAAATAGGTGGATGGAAACATAGCTATTGACATAAAACGTATGACAAAATTTGATGTAACAATATGACAAAAAAACAAGATAAAACTAAATAGAACTATGACCAACAAAATAAATAAATATATGTAAATTTTTGAGGCTCACATGCAGGATTAATGAGGAAAATCCAAATATCAGTACACTTCCTGATATTCTGGAGACCAGAATCTAAACACAACATATGCTGTTGACCATCAACGCAGAAATTGTTTATCGTGCACTCTTACCATACTCCACTGACGCAGCGAGTGGACAGGGCTCTGGGGGCGATGGTGGAGCCTTGCTGCATGAACCCCCCCACAGGAAACCAGAAACTGTTGCCCAGAGAATACTGGTTAATCAGCAGGTTACAGCGCCCCTTCAGGCAGGGGTGTGGGTTGTACCATTCGTAGGGTGTTAGCCTGTGTGCAACAAGGAGCGACAAAAAAGAAAGGATAAAAAGTAGTAAACATAAATGAGCCAAGAACAATTTTAACAGTTGGCAAAGCATGAAGTCACCAGTGCTCCCTGTTGGCCATGTAACCTGGTTTTTGTTACCTTAAGGGGCTTTGCAAGCTTTAGCCGTGACTGACAGGACACTAATAAAAATGCACTGCGCTGCAGGACGCTGCTGAGTTACTCTTAAAGCTGTGCGACAACCCCACATTATGGTTCTGTTGAAATGCCGAACACAAGCAATGCAGAAAAGCTAACACAGGTCGTAATTCAATAAAAATGTCTAAAAATATACACATTATAGAGATGCAAACAAAGAAAAACACATTCACAAAAGCTCCAACAATGAATTTATATAAAATGTCTTGACAGGTAATGTTCAGTGAATAAACACACAAAACACCCCTGTTGTCAGCAGAAAATCAGCAGGCTACCACGAAAGAGTATAAAACATGACATTTATTTTTTGATCCAATGCAAAGCTGGAATAAAAAGTGAGTTTAAAATTAAATATCTTCAAATACACCCTTGTTGGTCCTAGAACAGCATTCCGACCAAACAATCAGATTTCAGGGTTAAGTTTAGGACTCTTTTATTGGACCAACAAAGGATATTGATCCTGGAACAACAACATTCCTATGAACCAGCAATTCTAACCTCCTCCTAAAATCAGAGCGCAAAGATTAGTTCTTATAGTAGTAACATTCAGAAATCCTATCAACTAATCTTTGATCGGTTTTATTAGAGGGTTTTATTTAAGGGTTTTAGTTTAGGGATAATGTCTGGTTTGGTGTTAAAGCAAGTTCACAAAAAAAAACAAAAAAACAAAAACAAAACTACTACTTGTTTCCATACTATGGTGTATTCAAGCAAGACCTAGTGAATAGACTGTTCCTGACCATTTGACTACAGAAGACTTGGAATATAGAGCATGATTCACAATTATGCTGCTTTTATGGAGCTTTTGGTCCATTTTGGATGGTGACAGGCCCAGTCCCCATCCACTTTTATTGTATAGAAAACAGCGGGAAAAAATATTTAAAATGTTTCCACTAAAAAATAAAGTCATACAGGTTTTGAATGATATGAGGATGAGTAAATAATCATAAATCATAAATCATTTTTAGGTGCACTACATGTTTGAAATGTGTATGACTTTCAAAAGGAGAAGTTTAGCAGAATGTCCAAGCTATTTGCTATTCGTGATCAGAGCATACAAGCTTTTAGTGAATGATAAATTAAATTTCAGTCTGTTTCTGACATAAAGCTACTGTATGACTTTTATGTTGCTTTTATGGGGCTTGACAGCCCAAATCCCCATCCACATTCATTATATGCAAGACAGCAGACTAAAACTTTTACAAAACGTTCTCATACAGGTTAGGAACGACATGAGGATAAGTAAACAATGACAGAATCTTTTCCATTTTTAACTGTGCTAACCCTTTAAGGACAGTGTCGGTGTTAATAAGATCCTGCAGGTGTCAGTGTGGAGCTGAGTATTTACCTCGCCACCAAAAAGAGCACGCAGCTGACTGCCAGGTACGCCAGCAACATGAAAAGCCAAACCCCAGAAGAGAACGGATCCAAAAAGGAGAAATACCCCGGTCTTCTTCCCTATAAAAACAAAGGCATCGTCAAGATTCTAAAACTAAAATCACAAAGATCCTCATTCAATTCCATTAAGTAAACATTCAAGAGATTTCAGGTTAAAGACACTTAAAGGCTTTTACGGTTGATTGGCTTGATCCAAACAAAGTGCTTGATTTTCTGTCTCCTAACCATTTTGGCACACTCGGAAGATCCAATAACCGCTGGAACAGAACTCGGAGCCGATTCTGTACACAATAGTCAAATCCAATTATCTCTCCTAGAGGTACTTTGACAATAGGTGGTCAGCAACAACTTAACAGTCTCTTATCAGAGAGAAACTAAGTGTGAAAGCACCAAGGCTAATCTATCTACACGGCACAGGTGTCTTACAGATGGCGAATCTAAATAGTGCCAGCGATGGATACACCCGCAAACAAATCATTTGGGCTGTTTTTTTTTGTTTGCCTGAGACTACAAAAACCAGGTTTACTATAGTGCTGAAATGAGTAATTATTCCACTATCTATCCCGCACCAGGCTGAATATTCATTAATGTGCCTGCAATCATCTCCATATTAGTATAATTGAATGGCATTACTGTTGAGCTGGACACTAAAAGCTGTAATTATAGCAATAAATAGAGGCAAGCCTGTCTATGGTAGATATACAAAAAAAAGTGATGGGCTCTCCATGAAAAAAAAGCTGGTTCAGGTGTAGTTTTATTCTTAGCCAGGTTGCTTTAAACTTCCTTATGGAAACTGGCATCGAGGGATGGGAAAATTGGGCTGTGCCTGGAGCCTGTATGTGCCAGACTGAGCTCGTGTGAGATCTGAGGAGATAATTGTATCGTGACTTACAGCGAGAGGGACTTACGGATAGAGCACACAGGGGGTACGTTAACCGTGATGTTGGGTTTCTGCAATCTGCTTCCAGCTGAAGCAACTTGTTTGTTTACAGCCTCTCTCTAAATTCAATTTTAAGGTTTAAACAAAAGCACAATCAACACTGTGCAATGCAGAAGCCTGCTGGAAAACAAGTGAGAAAATACATTACTAGTGCGCATCTGTCTCAGAGGTGAGCTACACAGGTTATACACGCAGTTTAACAGCCATTCGAACATGTAACACCCTCAAGAGCGAATCTTCCCTTGATCATTTAACAAATGAGCACAGATAGATCCTCCCCCAGTTTGACTGAACAGCAGTGCAATAGGGCAGTTCTTGCTCAACTCTAGTGGGTCCCCATAGGCTCTGATATGTCTCTGTGGTGTTATGTAATTTCTTACTTCTGGCTTGTTGAATTTGAGGTAAGAAATAGTTTCTCTCCCCGCTTATACTAAAAATTTTGTCTTTGAGAAGAGCTGCTGCTTTGGCTGTCAAAATATAACCATGCTCTAGCAGAAGCAGCTGCAGAAGCCTGCAGTCATATCACCTCAACCAGCCTCTCCCACCAGGGTTCCCTTGTATCTAGTTAACCAGGTCCTCATTAACATTTTGCACTACACAACATATTAAATTACAGAGGAGACTGCAGAGCTGTTATTACATGTGTGGTCTTACCATGTTGATCCTAAGAAATTCTGCATTTGTATTTATTACAGCTCTAGTGTTTCTGGTAACAATATTCAGCACATAGAGTTATGAGAGATTACTTCTACTTTTTAAAGCTGTCAGTTTATTAAAACAATTAATTACGCCTTTTGGCGTTAACGTGATTGATCTTGAGTTTGAATTTGCTGGGGGTTTTTTCCTTTTCCAAATGTAGGGCATTCACTTCCTGAATAATAAATAAAACCACTGCTGGCATTCTCATTAGCGGTGTTTCATTCATTGGTGATGTTTCATACTTTAATGTTAATTAAATTTCACCATTCAATGACTGCAAATTGATTTTACTTTTGTTTAACACCTCATACAGGTTTGATTTTGTAATTTTGCCATTTTATGATTTTGAAAGGGTGTTAAAACAAAGAAACGCTATTTGAGATTCTGAACTTTAAGATCAAATACATTACCATTCAAAAGTTTGGGGTTAGACATTTTTATATGAAAGAAATTAATACATTTCTTTTAGCAAAGATGCACTGGATTGATTAAACATGTCTTAAAAGACTTAAAAATATTTATCTTTTAAATAAATGTTCTTTTGAACTTTCTATTAATCAAAGAATCCTGAAACAAATCATCATGGTATCCACAAAAATATTAAGCAGCACAAAGCTTAAAATAAGTCACAATGTGAAATATATAAGTCACAATAAGAGAAAGTTGCAACTGTGAGATATATAAATCAAATTATGAAATTATGAAAAAGTTATAAAGTCACATTATGAAATGTAAAGATACAATTACAAGAAATAAAGTCAGAAAATGTGAGATTATGGGCCAGATTTACTAAACAGGGCAAATTAGCGTGAGAGCGCAATTCCACCAGTAAATTGACTAGCGCAAACCTTAGTAAATCACCTCGCATGATTCGTTTAAATACTCTCCTCCAATAAATTTTGCGCCTGAAAGGGAAACTCCTACAAACGCATATGCAATAAGGTCAGCCGCAAAAATAACTGTCCACGCCTTTTCAGCATTAATTTATCACTGCGTGTCTTTAGTAAATCCTGACAGTAGTTTTTAACGCCAAAAGATGGTTTGCGCTGGCACAAGCTGTTAGTAAATCTGGCCCTTAAAGTTGCATTGTAACATAATAATTACAAATTATAAGATATAAAGTCGCAAATTGAGATATAGTCAAAGATATAAAATCAATATAAAAAGTTACACTGTAAGAAATATGAAAGTTACATTGTGAGATACAAAGTTTTACTCTGAGACAGAAATGGACTTCCATAAAATGGTGATTAAACATGCATTTAATAAAATGGTTGTGCATGGGTTCATCAGGTCTCTCTACTGTTCCACACACTCGAGTCATAAATTCTTTACTAGTCTCCTCTGTGATTTGCTGTTTGCTTTAGTAAAGCTTCTGCTATAGACCTCCCTATGATAAGAAACAGTGATATGCTGTCAGCGCATGTTTACCAGCCACTGTCAGATCTACTTGGGCTGAAAAGATTTGAAAACCTAATGTTCCATTGAATTCCGTTGAACGACGCTCTACACGGTAACATTCACAATATTTCATCATCTGTCACTATAAACGTCCAGATTTAAAAATCGTCCTGCTGTAGACTCATTTTAAGTGGAACTATGCAACCATGGCAGATTGTAAACACACATAGCTGGAAACAGCAAGATGCATTATTTCAAATCTGAAGCATGTCATGAAACCAAGCGAATTGCTGCGAGACAAATGCTCAGTCACGAGTCAAGAGGGTTCAATGCCGTAGAGGCACAGAGGTCCTTCACAACAGCTCACAACTTGAAAAACATGTGGCCAGTGGGGACATGGTCTTGTCACAGCTGGAATGCATCAGTGAAAAAAAAAGTGCGTTGACTTCTTTATGTTCTGAGGGCCAGTGGCTCTTTTTTTCCTTTGGCGCAGCACATGATCTTGACAGTGCTCCCTGTACGGTCTAATTAACTTGTTGCACTAATTAGTTATTTCATCCTCAACCACACCTAGTATCTCTCCCTCCCTGAGTGCACCACACAAGACGAGGAGAGAAAGATTTTCATGCATTTATGTGTTTATTCAAACTCTTCAGGCTGCACTCCCATTTTTATACACAAACAAATTGGCACATTCCATACATTCACGTCTACCAGTGCGTCCAATTACACGCTGCGATGGAGAACCCACTGTACTTCCAAACATGTAATTAAAACAGGGCCGAAGGCCACATTTTATTCCATTTGCCATTGTTATTGATCAAGCTGAGGATTTCATTTAAAGTGTGAAATAAGCTATGGGGGTCCTTGTAGAAATCAAAGCCTGCTGGATCAATAGTAAGTGGATTAAACCTAAACAAGTGCACGCACAAGCATCCAAATATTGAGAGCGCCATGGCTGTAGGGTATCGATGAGGGAGAAGAGATTATTCTGGGCAGGAGCACCGGAACTTTAGTCGGCTCAGGAGTTGGACAATGAAACATAGTGTTGGAGGTTTCACGCCTATATATGCGTGGCCAATCTTCCCTGATTTTACATTCCATCAGTAAGAGCAGAGTGTGAAGGTTGAATTAGCAGAGCAATAGCACAGCTGTACATAAAATATTGCAATTCACACAACATA
Source organism: Coreius guichenoti (assembly GCA_039654105.1). Classification (NCBI taxonomy): domain Eukaryota; kingdom Metazoa; phylum Chordata; class Actinopteri; order Cypriniformes; family Gobionidae; genus Coreius; species Coreius guichenoti. The sequence continues at coordinate 26,158,176 of CM077174.1, forward strand.
ATGTGAGACATATGGGAGTTCAAAAGAGGACAAATTGTTGGTCCGGGTCTTGCTGGACAGGACAGCAAATCTTTGTGGTGTATCGAGAGCCACGGTATCCAGAGTAATGCCGGCATACCACAACGTAGGTCGAACCACATCCAACAGGAGTAACTGTCAATGCAAGAGGAAGCTGTCTGAAAGGGATGTCCAGGTAACCCGGATTGTATCCAAAAAACGTAAAACCACAGCTGCCCAACTCTCTGCAGAATTAAATGCACACCTTGTTTCCGCCACAACTGTTCGTCGGGAGCTCCGCAGAGTCAATATTCAGGGTCGGCTACTATAGACAAACCTTTGATCACTCGTGCCAATGCAAAATGTCAGTTTTGTTGGTGCCAACAGTGCAAATCTTGGGCTGTAGACAATGTGAAATGTGTATTGTTTCTCTGATGAGTCCACCATCACTGTCTTTCCCACATCCATGGGAGTAACAGTGTGGAGAAGCTCCAAAGAGGCTTAACACCCAGACTGTTGCTGCCCAGAGTGAAGCATGGGGGTGGATCAGAGTTGGTTTGGGCTGCAATATCATGCCATTCCCTACTGTGCTTGATGTGTGCGTCACTGCCAAGGACTACCGATCCATTCTGGAGGACCATGTGCACATAATGGTTCAAACATTGTACCCTGAAGGTGGGGCCGTGTATCAGGATGATAATGCACCAGTATGCACAGCAAGACTGAATGGTTTGATGCACATGAAAGTGAAGTTGAACCTCTCCAATGGGGTATTTTGGAGGAGCAAGTCAAAAAACTTTAGCAGCATCTAGTGGTGAGGTTGCAAACTGCAACAGCCCACCGCTCACCCCTCCTTTTTCGAAGCACATAGAGAAGCTACGGTGGCTGACACAGGACAAAAATGTCGTCGTCTGAGACAGCAGAAAGTAGCTAGCGCTCTGTAGAGCAATTTGTCTGTTTAGGGCTACTGTAGAAACATGGCGGTGCAAAATAGTGACTTCACTGTAAGGGGACCCGCGGTGTATGTAGATAGAAATGGCTCATTCTAAGGTAATAAAAACATAACGGTTCATTATGTAAGGTTTTTATACTCCACTGAAAACATAGTTATGTATATTATATTGCATTTCTGTCAATAGATCCTCATAAATATTACACACTGCACCTTTAACTATAGTAGATGTATAAAAATATTTTAGCAAAAATTGGTTTCATATTGTCTCTGCTGATGTTTCAATCAATGTGAAACATCAGCAGCACTAGCATGAGCTAATTAATATTCATGAGCCCAGCCTTCTTCCATGTAGTGTCATCACAATCCGCCTATTTTCAGCCACTCCCCCACTGTAAAAGTTATAGTGGGCCTTATTCTGGGTCAGACAAGAGCAGAAAGGGCCAGGGAGAGACAGACAGACAGAGAGTGCTTTCCAGCCTGGGAACAGCTCTACACTGTACAACAGCCTTTTATCCTCTTTATCTTTGCGAACTTATTTAACACTCCTCTTATGTCTTCTGTCACTGTTCTCTCTGTCTGACAGTCTTAGAGTCACTCGGTGTGTCTGTCTCTGTGCCTCTCTCAATCAACTTTCCCTTTTTTTTCTTACTTTCTCAGCCATCTCTGGATAGTTGTAGCTTAGCATTCAAAGGTGAAGTGCTCAATGAGCTCAATGTAGAGCACAATGTAATTTACTCAAATTGGAGATGTTCCTGGATCAACATCCTTTGTTGGTTCTGGAACAACCTTCCTATCTAGCATTTACTGCCTACACCCAGTAGAATTGAAATGGTTCCTGGAAATAACACCGGAATCACATGGTTTGTTTGAACTGCAGTTCATCTTGTGTCTAAAAACCTCCTTGTTACATCTGAAAATATAATTAAGTGCTAAAAAGTGCTTGTTAGGGAGCCCCTGATAAGTGACATTTGCACATGAGAAATGTCTATGCTAGTACAAAAAAACTTTAATTTAATTAAACTGGTAGGAATGGCACAATGCTAACGCTCTGGCTGATACGATAAGCTGATAGTTATTTTCTCGTTTAAAATTCTGCACTATGTCTAAATAAATTAAAAATAAAACACTAAAAATTGCAATACATTTTTTAAATGCTACAGGTGAATTTAGGCATCACAACATTATGAATGTAAGAGAATAAAATGGATATTTATTTTGAGATTTGCTAAAGATCACATTTAAAAGTGTAATTAAATGATTAATATTTTCACAGATTAACTTTTAACGTTTTATAAAGTGGAAAAATCTAAATGTAAAATTAAAAATTAAATAAATAAATAAATAAATAAAACCAATATAATGCTACAGAAGTGCTCTTTCTCAGTTAACAGCACACCTGGTGTTATTGATTCCCCAAACTGTACTCAACCAATGAAGATGCACACAGGAGCAACTATTAGCAGCACGAGCAGAGCGGGTGGGGGGGATGGGGGGAGGAGGCTGGTGTGTGTGTTTGTGTGTATAAATGCCCTATTGGGAAACCACATTAATGTTTGCACACGCTGCACCGAGCGGCTTCATCCGGCACTTAGCCAACAGAGAGATCAGCATGTCACCTTGGGTTTGGGGAGGGGCTTTGATTAATGGCGCATAGGCCTTTAAAATAAAAGACCTATTGGATTTTCAGTGTTGCTGTGTGCAAGAGCTCGGGTGTTATTGGTGTGAATTAGATACAAGTCACAATAAGGAGAATCTGAAATTAGGAAGGAAAGCACTACATTTATCAGCTTTTCACACCACAGCACACCATCTGCTACAGCAAGGGTAACGCTCAGAGCGCTCTGCCCCAAAGTATTTCTCTATTTATTTCCCACGCGCTCCCTCTCAGGCCATTAGAGGCTGCCGATTGTTGAGGATTGTTGATCTTTAATGCTGCGAGGTCGGGGATGGTTCGGGAGTCTCGGGCTGCAGTGGATGGAAGAGGAACTTACTATGTGTACTCGGTACATGATGCTGATTCCCAGAGTCATGTAGGGTTTGGAGAAATCAATGACCTTCTCCCTCTCAGCCGTGATGGTCAGGGCGGCCACAGCCAAGTCAGCCTTCTGAAACACATGCAAAATAATTGCAGCTGTTAGGGCATTTATTGGACAAAAATGTGCAACAAAAAAAAAAAAATGGCACTTGGTTCTTGCTGGTTCAAGTAAGGGGGCATCTGGCCCCTCAGACAGAGAATTTTAAACTTATTTATCAACAGTGTTGTTATTGTTAACTAAAACTATTAAAAATAGTTTTGTTAACTAAAATGAAGCTGAAATAAAATATATATATAGTAGGCTTTTTTTTAACCTTATATATAAGTTTTAAGTGAAGTTATAAAATTACTAAAACTGAAATTAAAATAAACTAAACAGAAATAAAAATAAAAATATAAAAACAAAAGAAATGACAAAAAAATAAAATGAATATGAAAACTCAAAATATTAAAGGATAATATTTATAAATACTATAATAGTACATAAATTATACTAAAATAACACTGATTATAACGTATAACTGTTAAATATTTTTAGTATTTTGTTTAGAAATGTTATAATTATAATATAATTATTAAAATTTTAGGCAAAAAGGTTATTTCTAAAATGCTGTGGCAAAAAAATAAAATCGTCATCATCTACCCAGCCTCCTGTCACTAAATTTTTGTCCCTTTTTGAACATGAAAGAAGTCATCAAAATGTCAAATCATAATAATAATTTATATAATAATAATAATAATAATAATATACATTTAGGTAAAAAAAAACACACAAAAAAACAGTTTTTGAAATGTCAAAGTTTAATAATAGATACAGTATAAGGACCTGCCAGCTCTGGAGGCCCTCAAAGGAGCATGACAACCCTGTAGTCCATCCTAGTTAAGCTGAATAACCAGTAACAAACCAGCTTAACCACCTTAAGCTGCCATGACCTGCCTTTATACAGCTGGAAACAACTGCTTGCAGTCCAAATACCTGTATTTTGGGGAATACTGAAGGGCAAAGCCGAGCTGTGTGTGTGCGATGGAACATTAACACAGAAACCGGGTAGACTGTCATGACAAATCACTTGACACAGCATCCAGTGCTGCCGGGCATGATGCTGTGGCCGGATCCCACTAATCAAACAACACCGAAAAAGTGCATCTGCAAGGAATTTTACGGTCCCGCGGGACACACTCTTACCCTCCACTGCTCTTTGTCCTCTCCAGGAGGAGGAATGATGGGATATTGGAGCTCTGCTTTAAATGAGAGAGAATCTCTGGAGAACAGATACCAGGTTATAATGTGATGTTTTAGCCTCAAGCCTGAAACCTTGAAAGCGACAGGAGAGGCTTATTAACCCCGAAAGCCGAATTAGGAATTTTAGACACATGTTTCAAGATCCGAGAAGTGTGAGATTTATCAGCCATTTGCGCGATGACGATTGGATCTGTTGCTTGCGCAGATCTTTCAGCACACAGCTAATAAGAGAGTGGATTAGCAGAGGAAGGCTGAGGGGAAAAAAACACTGACAACAGTCCAGTGTTATTTTAGTATCATTGAGCAACTAGCTGAAATAAAAAAAAATTAAGTTTTTATTTTATTTCAAGTAACAAAAGTTTTTTTTTTTATGGTTTTAGCTTTAGTTCACTACAATAACCCTGCAGCAGTCTACTTCCTCTCACCTGATTATAAAGCCAGTTATGTCGTTATCTCGTCATGTACTTCACATTCACCATAGCAAAAGCGACTGTGGCGCGGGGAAGAGGAACTCTCGCACGTTCCCTGAAGATTCCCTCCACAATAACAGCTTGCAGATGCACTAATCTTCAAGTGCTCTCTATAGTTCAATTGTGGCCCACAGCTCTTCTTGAACTTGTGCACACTTCACTTCACACAACAAAACATCACGCTGACACACAAACAAGGAAATTACGCAGTCCCCACTGAACAGAGATCCCTCAAACAGATGTCGTTCGTAACAGAAACAAGGACAATAACTGCCGCTCAAATATTTGACATCTCGTTATGTATTAATATTGATGACTGGTCTGCACAGAGAGGGAAATTATGAGACGGAGACTCTAAATAATAAATAATGCAGTATGATATTCTTCCTGAGCTCCATCCTCCCCTTCAGCTTTGACTCAATCAAAAAGTGATGCCCCCAAAAAATGAGAGAAGAAGGCAATGTCAACTCTATCACTACTGAATAATACATTGACTTAAGTTCCCAGTGTGGCATTTCAAATTCCCTCTGAGGCGTATTCTTCATCTGACGCGATAGAAAACCCTGACAGTTCGGATCCTTTGCTACCTTTGTGTACTACTGCACTACTTTTAGTTTTACAAGAGTTTCCACAACATTATAAAGCATGACCAACATGGCCCCTTCGGGACTGAGTCCAAATTTCAGGCAGAAAGTGAGCTGCTTTTGTGCAAAATCCCATCCTCCATCAGAATTTTAACCACAAGGAAGGACCACCAAATAAATATTTATTAGCAGAGTTATTCAATTAGTTTTTCTGTTTAGAAATAAACAACCATCAAAATACATCAATCAAACAAAACTTTACATTTTCTATCACTACGTATATCTTAAGCTACACATGGTAAACTCAAACATTTTCACTTACAGTTAGCATGTAAACAGATAAGCTGGCTAAACTAGCATACCAAATATATGTTACTACATATAATTGAAGACTTTGAGTGTTAGACGTATCATATTACTCATAATATTCATATTATTATCATATTTACATAGGACTCTTTGAATCCAATAATGATGTTCAGTTGTAAAAGGGTATATGGTAATGATTATCCTGCATTAAATCCAACATAATAACTGTGTCAAATATATTATACTTATTCACAGATGTACTTTATTTATGATGTAGGTTTAGTTTTCATACCATTTACATATGTTAACATTTTAAAATAAAACTAAAGATTCACCATGTTTTTTGCTTACACCGTGAAATTACAGTATTTATATAGACGTGTCAGGAGAGTATTTATATTGTACACTGAATTAAAATGTTCAAAAATACACTGGAGTTCGATGATTTTACTTTTATTTATTTATTTGTTTATTGTTTATTTTTAAATCCAGGTTCTTATATAGTGCTTGTTTTTTATAGCTTTTAAAAAAATAATTATTTGAAATTATCATTCATTATTTTAAATATTTATTATTTTAAAGTCACTTGCATACAGTTAATTTAATTTCATAAGGGGAAAAAAATTTAATATCACACATGAAATGCATGATACTTGTACTACATTCAACGAAAATATTTGTAGTCTTTGATCATTCATATGCAAACAGTGGTGGATGAAGTACACAAATCAAGTACTTGAGTAAAAGTACACTTTTAATGCTAATGTAATGCTACTTAAGTACTAAAAGTAAAAAGTACTGATCGATGAACCATGTTTATTATTTATTACAGCCAGCACTAGTTACTCAGCACTAATAAGATTAGCGGAGACATTTAATATGTATTGATAAGCAAGCACTGCTTTGTTTATGGTTTGTATACCTGCTTTCCCTTTTTGAATGACGAATATAGACAAATATAAATACACTGCAAAAAATGCTTTTCTTACTTAGTATTTTTGTCTTGTTTCCAGTCCAAATATATCTAAAATTCTTAAATCAAGATGCTTTAACTAGATAAGTAAAATGACATAAGATATTTTTTCTTGTTTTCTGGAAAATAAAATCAAAATGAAGTGAGTTTGTGCTTAAAACAAGCAAAATTATCTGCCAATGGGGTAAGACAAATAATCTTTTAGAAAGATTATTTAAACAAGAAAAATATCTTTTATCATTTTACTTATCTAGTAAAAGTATCTTGATTTAAGAATTTTTAGATATTTGGACTGGAAACAAGACAAAAATACTAAATAAGAAATGCATTTTTTGCAGTGTAGACAGTTATCGCCTTTACACGCAGGCGCATAATGCGTATGCTAGCTGACAGTTGTCTGTAGTCGTTTCGGTGTGTTCAAGCACAAATTTTTCCACCGACACAGGCGACGTGAGGCGACAACACAGTCGGCTTTCATCAGTGCTAGTTCTCTGGCATCGATTTGGTGTGTCCCTAAGGCTGAAAACTACGGTAGCCGAGAGAGCTCAACGCGCTGCAAATGAAGAAAACACATGCAAATAGAAAAAACACCAGCAAATAAAGAAAACATCTTCATCAGTTTGACAAACACGCGCTGCAAAAGTTCACAACACATGCAAATAGAGAAACGCGCTGCAAAAGTTCACAACACATGCAAATACAGAAACGCTGCAAAAGTTCACAACACATGCAAATACAGAAACGCTGCAAAAGTTCACAACACATGCAAATACAGAAACGCTGCAAAAGTTCACAACACATGCAAATACAGAAACGCGCTGCAAAAGTTCACAACACATGCAAATAAAGAAACACGCTGCAAATACTCACAACACATGCAAATACAGAAACGCACTGCAAATACTCACAACACATGCAAATACAGAAACGCACTGCAAATACTCACAACACATGCAAATACAGAAACGCACTGCAAATACTCACAACACATGCAAATACAGAAACGCACTGCAAAAGTTCACAACACATGCAAATACAGAAACGCGCTGCAAATACTCACAACACATGCAAATACAGAAACGCACTGCAAATACTCACAACACATGCAAATACAGAAACGCACTGCAAAAGTTCACAACACATGCAAATACAAAAATGCACTGCAAATACTCACAACACATGCAAATACAGAAATGCACTGCAAAAGTTCACAACACATGCAAATACAGAAACGCACTGCAAATACTCACAACACATGCAAATACAGAAATGCACTGCAAAAGTTCACAACACATGCAAATACAGAAACGCTGCAAAAGTTCACAACACATGCAAATACAGAAACGCTGCAAAAGTTCACAACACATGCAAATACAGAAACGCGCTGCAAATACTCACAACACATGCAAATACAGAAACGCGCTGCAAAAGTTCACAACACATGCAAATACAGATTCTGATCGTATGTGCATTATGAGCAGGCCTATTTGCAGCGCGTTTTTGTATTTGCATGTGTTGTGGACTTTTGCAGCGCGTTTCTGTATTTGCATGTGTTGTGAGTATTTGCAGCGCGTTTTTGTATTTGCATGTGTTGTGAGTATTTGCAGCGTGTTTTTGTATTTGCATGTGTTGTGGACTTTTGCAGCGCGTTTTTGTATTTGCATGTGTTGTGAGTATTTGCAGCGCATTTCTGTATTTGCATGTGTTGTGAGTATTTGCAGCGCGTTTCTGTATTTGCAGCGCGTTTTTGTATTTGCATGTGTTGTGAACTTTTGCAGCGTGTTTCTGTATTTGCATGTGTTGTGGACTTTTGCAGCGCGTTTCTGTATTTGCATGTGTTGTGAGTATTTGCAGCACGTTTTTGTATTTGCATGTGTTGTGGACTTTTGCAGCGTGTTTCTGTATTTGCATGTGTTGTGAGTATTTGCAGCGCGTTTTTGTATTTGCATGTGTTGTGAGTATTTGCAGCGCGTTTCTGTATTTGCAAATACAAAAACGCACTGCAAATACTCACAACACATGCAAATACAGAAATGCACTGCAAAAGTTCACAACACATGCAAATACAGAAACGCACTGCAAATACTCACAACACATGCAAATACAGAAACGCTGCAAAAGTTCACAACACATACAAATACAGAAACGCTGCAAAAGTTCACAACACATGCAAATACAGAAACGCGCTGCAAATACTCACAACACATGCAAATACAGAAATGCGCTGCAAAAGTTCACAACACATGCAAATACAGAAACACGCTGCAAATACTCACAACACATGCAAATACAGAAACGCGCTGCAAATACTCACAACACATGCAAATACAGAAACGCACTGCAAATACTCACAACACATGCAAATACAGAAACGCACTGCAAAAGTTCACAACACATACAAATACAAAAACGCACTGCAAATACTCACAACACATGCAAATACAGAAATGCACTGCAAAAGTTCACAACACATGCAAATACAGAAACGCACTGCAAATACTCACAACACATGCAAATACAGAAATGCACTGCAAAAGTTCACAACACATGCAAATACAGAAACGCACTGCAAATACTCACAACACATGCAAATACAGAAATGCACTGCAAAAGTTCACAACACATGCAAATACAGAAACGCGCTGCAAATACTCACAACACATGCAAATACAGAAATGCACTGCAAAAGTTCACAACACATGCAAATACAGAAACGCACTGCAAATACTCACAACACATGCAAATACAAAAACACGCTGCAAATACTCACAACACATGAAAATACAGAAATGCACTGCAAAAGTTCACAACACATGCAAATACAGAAACGCACTGCAAATACTTAACACATGCAAATACAAAAACACGCTGCAAATACTCACAACACATGCAAATACAGAAATGCACTGCAAAAGTTCACAACACATGCAAATACAGAAATGCACTGCAAAAGTTTACAACACATGTAAATAGAGAAACGCACTGCAAAAGTTCACAACACATGCAAATACAGAAATGCACTGCAAAAGTCCACAACACATGCAAATAGAGAAACGCGCTGCAAATACTCACAACACATGCAAAGAGAAACGCGCTGCAAAAGTTCACAACACATGCAAATACAGAAACGCGCTGCTAAAGTCCACAACACATGCAAATACAGAAACGCGCTGCAAATACTCACAACACATGCAAATACAGAAACGCGCTGCAAATACTCACAACACATGCAAATACAGAAATGCTGCAAAAGTCCACAACACATGCAAATACAGAAACGCACTGCAAATACTCACAACACATGCAAATAGAGAAACGCACTCTATTTAGAGAAACACATGCAAATACAGAAACTCACTGCAAATACTCACAACACATGCAAACAGAGAAACGCACTGCAAAAGTTCACAACACATGCAAATACGCGCTGCAAATAGCACATACCAGGCCCGGGGATCTCAAGCCCCTTCTGCGATGATCTGAATGATGATGATGATGATGATGATAATGATGATGAGGCTACTTTTAAAATTAAATTAATATTTTAATTTGCCCTGCAATAATTTATAGCGCATTACGCATAACCGAGGCACTGTAATAAGATTAGCTAACTCCTCATTTAAAACAAAAAAAACAACTTGTTTAACACCTACATCTCTTCTCATTTTTTTTTTACTACGGGCCACAAGGGAAATATTAAGAAATAAATTAAGGTTAAATAGTGTTATCAGAACATGTTGAGGTAGAGCTCTCATCGCTGAGTTTTTAGTTTCACTTTCTGCAGTGAATAATTGACTGGGATTTGAGACATAAAATCAAGAAAATTATTAAAAAATATATTATTTATTATTAATAATTTATTAATAATATTTTTTTACGCAAAGTAATACCCCCCCAAATCATTTGTCCTGGCGCCGGGACTAGCACAGACCACAACGATAGTGTTATAAGGGAACACCAACAAGTGACGTACCTGGCTGGGATCGCTGGCTGGGATTGTTCAATGTTTACTCTTCAGTGGTGTGCACCTGAAAGTTTTTTTTTGTTTATCTTAACATTCTGATCGTATGTGCATTATGAGCAGGCCTATTTGCAGCGCGTTTTTGTATTTGCATGTGTTGTGGACTTTTGCAGCGCGTTTCTGTATTTGCATGTGTTGTGAGTATTTGCAGCGTGTTTTTGTATTTGCATGTGTTGTGAGTATTTGCAGCGAGTTTTTGTATTTGCATGTGTTGTGGACTTTTGCAGCGCGTTTTTGTATTTGCATGTGTTGTGAGTATTTGCAGCGCATTTCTGTATTTGCATGTGTTGTGAGTATTTGCAGCGCATTTCTGTATTTGCATGTGTTGTGAGTATTTGCAGCGTGTTTTTGTATTTGCATGTGTTGTGAGTATTTGCAGCGCGTTTTTGTATTTGCATGTGTTGTGGACTTTTGCAGCGCGTTTCTGTATTTGCATGTGTTGTGAGTATTTGCAGCATGTTTTTGTATTTGTATGTGTTGTGGACTTTTGCAGCGTGTTTCTGTATTTGCATGTGTTGTGAGTATTTGCAGCGCATTTCTGTATTTGCATGTGTTGTGAGTATTTGCAGCACGTTTTTGTATTTGCATGTGTTGTGAGTATTTGCAGCGCATTTCTGTATTTGCATGTGTTGTGAGTATTTGCAGCGCGTTTTTGTATTTGCATGTGTTGTGGACTTTTGCAGCGCGTTTCTGTATTTGCATGTGTTGTGAGTATTTGCAGCATGTTTTTGTATTTGCATGTGTTGTGGACTTTTGCAGCGTGTTTCTGTATTTGCATGTGTTGTGAGTATTTGCAGCGCGTTTTTGTATTTGCATGTGTTGTGAGTATTTGCAGCGCGTTTCTGTATTTGCATGTGTTGTGAGTATTTACAGCGCGTTTCTGTATTTGCATGTGTTGTGAGTATTTGCAGCACGTTTTTGTATTTGCATGTGTTGTGGACTTTTGCAGCACGTTTTTGTATTTGCATGTGTTGTGAGTATTTGCAGCGTGTTTCTGTATTTGCATGTGTTGTGGACTTTTGCAGCACGTTTTTGTATTTGCATGTGTTGTGGACTTTTGCAGCGCGTTTCTGTATTTGCATGTGTTGTGAGCATTTGCAGCGCGTTTCTGTATTTGCATGTGTTGTGGACTTTTGCAGCACGTTTTTGTATTTGCATGTGTTGTGAGTATTTGCAGCGCATTTCTGTATTTGCATGTGTTGTGAGTATTTGCAGCGCGTTTTTGTATTTGCATGTGTTGTGAGTATTTGCAGCGCGTTTCTGTATTTACATGTGTTGTGAGTATTTGCAGTGCGTTTCTGTATTTGCATGTGTTGTGGACTTTTGCAGCGCGTTTCTGTATTTGCATGTGTTGTGAGTATTTGCAGCGCGTTTTTGTATTTGCATGTGTTGTGAGTATTTGCAGCACGTTTCTGTATTTGCATGTGTTGTGAGTATTTGCAGCGCGTTTTTGTATTTGCATGTGTTGTGGACTTTTGCAGCACGTTTCTGTATTTGCATGTGTTGTGAGTATTTGCAGCGCATTTCTGTATTTGCATGTGTTGTGAGTATTTGCAGCGCGTTTCTGTATTTGCATGTGTTGTGAGTATTTGCAGCGCGTTTCTGTATTTGCATGTGTTGTGAGTATTTGCAGCGCGTTTCTGTATTTGCATGTGTTGTGAGTATTTGCAGCGTGTTTCTGTATTTGCATGTGTTGTGGACTTTTGCAGCACGTTTTTGTATTTGCATGTGTTGTGAGTATTTGCAGCACGTTTTTGTATTTGCATGTGTTGTGAGTATTTGCAGCGTGTTTCTGTATTTGCATGTGTTGTGGACTTTTGCAGCACGTTTTTGTATTTGCATGTGTTGTGGACTTTTGCAGCGCGTTTCTGTATTTGCATGTGTTGTGAGTATTTGCAGCGTGTTTCTGTATTTGCATGTGTTGTGGACTTTAGCAGCGCGTTTCTGTATTTGCATGTGTTGTGAGTATTTGCAGCACGTTTTTGTATTTGCATGTGTTGTGAGTATTTGCAGCGTGTTTCTGTATTTGCATGTGTTGTGGACTTTTGCAGCACGTTTTTGTATTTGCATGTGTTGTGGACTTTTGCAGCGCGTTTCTGTATTTGCATGTGTTGTGAGTATTTGCAGCGTGTTTCTGTATTTGCATGTGTTGTGAGTATTTGCAGCGCGTTTTTGTATTTGCATGTGTTGTGAGTATTTGCAGCGTGTTTCTGTATTTGCATGTGTTGTGGACTTTTGCAGCACGTTTTTGTATTTGCATGTGTTGTGAGTATTTGCAGCACGTTTTTGTATTTGCATGTGTTGTGAGTATTTGCAGCGTGTTTCTGTATTTGCATGTGTTGTGGACTTTTGCAGCACGTTTTTGTATTTGCATGTGTTGTCAGTATTTGCAGCGCATTTCTGTATTTGCATGTGTTGTGAGTATTTGCAGCGCATTTCTGTATTTGCATGTGTTGTGAGTATTTGCAGCGCGTTTTTGTATTTGCATGTGTTGTGGACTTTTGCAGCGCGTTTCTGTATTTGCATGTGTTGTGAGTATTTGCAGCATGTTTTTGTATTTGCATGTGTTGTGGACTTTTGCAGCGTGTTTCTGTATTTGCATGTGTTGTGAGTATTTGCAGCGCGTTTTTGTATTTGCATGTGTTGTGAGTATTTGCAGCGCGTTTCTGTATTTGCATGTGTTGTGAGTATTTACAGCGCGTTTCTGTATTTGCATGTGTTGTGAGTATTTGCAGCACGTTTTTGTATTTGCATGTGTTGTGGACTTTTGAAGCACGTTTTTGTATTTGCATGTGTTGTGAGTATTTGCAGCGTGTTTCTGTATTTGCATGTGTTGTGGACTTTTGCAGCACGTTTTTGTATTTGCATGTGTTGTGGACTTTTGCAGCGCGTTTCTGTATTTGCATGTGTTGTGAGCATTTGCAGCGCGTTTCTGTATTTGCATGTGTTGTGGACTTTTGCAGCACGTTTTTGTATTTGCATGTGTTGTGAGTATTTGCAGCGCATTTCTGTATTTGCATGTGTTGTGAGTATTTGCAGCGCGTTTTTGTATTTGCATGTGTTGTGAGTATTTGCAGCGCGTTTCTGTATTTACATGTGTTGTGAGTATTTGCAGTGCGTTTCTGTATTTGCATGTGTTGTGGACTTTTGCAGCGCGTTTCTGTATTTGCATGTGTTGTGAGTATTTGCAGCGCGTTTTTGTATTTGCATGTGTTGTGAGTATTTGCAGCACGTTTCTGTATTTGCATGTGTTGTGAGTATTTGCAGCGCGTTTTTGTATTTGCATGTGTTGTGGACTTTTGCAGCACGTTTCTGTATTTGCATGTGTTGTGAGTATTTGCAGCGCATTTCTGTATTTGCATGTGTTGTGAGTATTTGCAGCGCGTTTTTGTATTTGCATGTGTTGTGAGTATTTGCAGCGCGTTTTTGTATTTGCATGTGTTGTGAGTATTTGCAGCGCGTTTCTGTATTTGCATGTGTTGTGAGTATTTGCAGCGCGTTTTTGTATTTGCATGTGTTGTGGACTTTTGCAGCACGTTTTTGTATTTGCATGTGTTGTGAGTATTTGCAGCGTGTTTCTGTATTTGCATATGTTGTGGACTTTTGCAGCACGTTTTTGTATTTGCATGTGTTGTGGACTTTTGCAGCGCGTTTCTGTATTTGCATGTGTTGTGAGTATTTGCAGCGTGTTTCTGTATTTGCATGTGTTGTGGACTTTAGCAGCGCGTTTCTGTATTTGCATGTGTTGTGAGTATTTGCAGCACGTTTTTGTATTTGCATGTGTTGTGAGTATTTGCAGCGTGTTTCTGTATTTGCATGTGTTGTGGACTTTTGCAGCACGTTTTTGTATTTGCATGTGTTGTGGACTTTTGCAGCGCGTTTCTGTATTTGCATGTGTTGTGAGTATTTGCAGCGTGTTTCTGTATTTGCATGTGTTGTGAGTATTTGCAGCGCGTTTTTGTATTTGTATGTGTTGTGAGTATTTGCAGCGTGTTTCTGTATTTGCATGTGTTGTGGACTTTTGCAGCACGTTTTTGTATTTGCATGTGTTGTGAGTATTTGCAGCACGTTTTTGTATTTGCATGTGTTGTGAGTATTTGCAGCGTGTTTCTGTATTTGCATGTGTTGTGGACTTTTGCAGCACGTTTTTGTATTTGCATGTGTTGTCAGTATTTGCAGCGCATTTCTGTATTTGCATGTGTTGTGAGTATTTGCAGCGCGTTTCTGTATTTGCATGTGTTGTGAGTATTTGCAGCGCGTTTCTGTATTTGCATGTGTTGTGGACTTTTGCAGCGCGTTTCTGTATTTGCATGTGTTGTGAGTATTTGCAGCGTGTTTCTGTATTTGCATGTGTTGTGAGTATTTGCAGCGCGTTTTTTTATTTGCGTGTGCTGTGAGTATTTGCAGCGCGTTTCTGTATTTGCATGTGTTGTGAGTATTTGCATCGTGTTTCTGTATTTGCATGTGTTGTGAGTATTTGCAGCACGTTTATATATTTGCATGTGTTGTGAGTATTTGCAGCGTGTTTCTGTATTTGCATGTGTTGTGGACTTTTGCAGCACGTTTTTGTATTTGCATGTGTTGTGAGTATTTGCAGCGCGTTTTTGTATTTGCATGTGTTGTGGACTTTTGCAGCGTGTTTCTGTATTTGCATGTGTTGTGAGTATTTGCAGCGCATTTCTGTATTTGCATGTGTTGTGAGTATTTGCAGTGCGTTTCTGTATTTGCATGTGTTGTGAGTATTTGCAGTGCGTTTTTGTATTTGCATGTGTTGTGAGTATTTGCAGCGCGTTTTTGTATTTGCATGTGTTGTGAGTATTTGCAGCGCGTTTCTGTATTTGCATGTGTTGTGAGTATTTGCAGCGCGTTTTTGTATTTGTACGTGTTGTGGACTTTTGCAGCACGTTTTTGTATTTGCATGTGTTGTGAGTATTTGCAGCGTGTTTCTGTATTTGCATGTGTTGTGGACTTTTGCAGCACGTTTTTGTATTTGCATGTGTTGTGGACTTTTGCAGCACGTTTTTGTATTTGCATGTGTTGTGAGTATTTGCAGCGTGTTTCTGTATTTGCATGTGTTGTGGACTTTTGCAGCACGTTTTTGCATTTGCATGTGTTGTGAGTATTTGCAGCACGTTTTTGTATTTGCATGTGTTGTGAGTATTTGCAGCGCGTTTTTGTATTTGCATGTGTTGTGAGTATTTGCAGCGTGTTTCTGTATTTGCATGTGTTGTGGACTTTTGCAGCACGTTTTTGTATTTGCATGTGTTGTGAGTATTTGCAGCACGTTTTTGTATTTGCATGTGTTGTGAGTATTTGCAGCGTGTTTCTGTATTTGCATGTGTTGTGGACTTTTGCAGCACGTTTTTGTATTTGCATGTGTTGTGAGTATTTGCAGCACATTTCTGTATTTGCATGTGTTGTGAGTATTTGCAGCGCATGTGTTGTCACACTGATGAAGATGTTTTCTTTATTTGCTGGTGTTTTTTGTATTTGCATGTGTTTTCTTCAGTTGCAGCACGTTGAGCTCTCTCGGCCACCGTAGAAAACAGCTTACTGACAGTTTCTGACATTTTCAGCGCGTGAGAACACCAGAGCAGGAGCTCTTGAAGCTCCACTCTCTTCTGGAAAGGGGGCCGGGAGCACCAGCTCATTTGCATTTAAAGGGAAACACATAAAAACGGCGTGTTTTTGCTCACCCCCAAAAACATGCTGTCAAAAATTATCTGTGGGGTATTTTGAGCTGAAACTTCACATACACACTCTGGGGACATCAGAGACTTATTTTACATCTTGTATAAAGGGGCATAATGGGTGCCCTTTAAAGCTCTGGTGATATCATGTTTCTTGGCTCATTTTGACCGGATCATTGAATCAGTGAGTTGTTGAAAACAGCTGCAACTGGATCAGTCCGATTCACGAATGAATCGGTCAGTTTGTTTTGTGAACCAATTCATCAGGTTCATTGGAAAGGATCAACTCATTCACGAATCGGACATCGCTCTTGTGTCTCAGAAGGGGTGGAGATTTCTTCAGTTGGAAATAACGAGGAACAATATGTTTTTATGGAATGTAGTGGAGTAAAAGTAAAAAAAATTCCAAAATAAATTAATTGAAAAATGTACTTAAGTACAGTAAAGAAGTAAAAATACTTTTATTTTTTTGTCCACCACTGAAATCTACACCCATGTTTTTAAGTAATAAATAACAGGCTAAAGCATTACAAAAAAGTCCCTCATGAGAACCAAGAGCCTGCTGTCAGAACGAAGTAGTGCTCTTCATCTCCTTCAGTTGCCCCCCATCACCCTCTACTGTCTACAGACACTATAGCATACAATTAGACTCATTGGCCACTCTCAAGGTCAGCTGTATAGAGCATACTTTGAGAGAACAAATTGAGACAATAATAAGATTAGGCACTTCTTTCTTTATTTCACTAATGGCTTTGCCCTCCATTAGCTTGTGGAATTAAGACCGATAACTTCTCAAAGCGTTCTCGTTTTTGTATGTGAGAACATAGGCTACAGAGAAATGTTCTGGTTTATGACCCTTTCCCCTGGAAATGTATGAATATCGCCGTGGCCTTTTTGTTCATTTCCGAAAATTTACTTTGCTCCCTGCGGTGCCTGCCAAAAAATGGACAAATAAATCAGCAGCACGCCGTAAAGCTGCAACTGTTTTTAAATAAATAACATTTCCACCGAAAAGGGCAAGCGTTCGTAGCTAAACAGAATTTGCAGCATGCAAGATTTCCATCTCATCAACAGGATGTTAGTGGCTGTCAGAATGGGACTAACACTCTTTACGCTTCACCGAGTCTTGTTAAACACATCTGTGTGTGTCTGTTATGGGATCAGATGGGCTAATTGAAATTCATTAGGACGAGGGAACTGTAACTGGGTTGGAGGCATAAACATGAATATTGTTGGTTAATCTGCATCACCTGTTTGGATGCAAGTAAAACAACTTTTAGTCTGGCTTTAAGGCTTCCTTCCTTTAATTAATTATTGAAATGAGCATTTGAGAATTAATAATTCCAGGCCAAAACAAGAGGAAGCTGATTGTTTCATTCTGTGTATTCTGAACAGCAGAACTGGTCAATTCAATGGAAACGACTATCCAGGTGCCAATATATCCAGGGGTTAAATTGGGATATTGGAGTAGGGGAACCTTTTAAAACCTGGTGGTGATTCTGGTTCCCCAGGTAAACTATGACAAGCTACTAGGACACACAAAGTGCCACTAGCATCTTTTTATGTGTACTGTATACATTGACAGATTACAAATAACAGTAAATCACTTTAAGTTGTTTATATTCTTAATCATGAAAAATGTTAAAGGTGCAGTATGTAATATGAACAGCTAGCGGCTGAAATGAGTACTGCAGTCCAAATTCAAAATATTGGAGAGAGTTATTTCCTCTGCCCCCTCCTCCTCAGACTCGACCCTCACGTGGGTTGCCAGATTGAGGACACACAACAGGAATGAGCGCAATTTAAAGTGGGAAGCGACGAGCCTTACATTGTAAGTTGCAACTAACACATACATTTTTAATGTTATTATTGCTGAGGCTTTTTAGAGCGGGTAGAATCTGTGATCTCTGAACCAGTTTGTTTGCTGGCTTCCATGGCTGCAATATGCTGTGTTTTCTGCCAACTGGCAACCCGGGGCATCAAAATACTATTGGATAAATTGGCAGTAGGTGGTGATCGCACAGACCAAAACAAAAACAGACGTTCTGACCTGGAATGCACATCTCAAAGAAGAAAAACTGGCAGTAGCATTGTTTTTCAGAGAAACAAGTATTTGAACTTAGCATGTTTCCTAAATATCTGCAAACATATTATAGTATTTTATGCTTTAATAAAGCAAAAAAATAAAATACAATTTAGCAAAGTTTGATCAAAAATGAGAGCAAAGACATTTATACTGTTACAAAAGATTTCTATTTCAAATAAATGCTGTTCTTTTGAATCCTGAAAAAAGTATCACTGTTTCACAAAAATATTAAGCAGCAAATCAGCATATTAGAATGATTTCTGAAGGATCATGTGACACTTAAGACTGGAATAATGATGCTGAAAATTTAGCTTTGCCATCACAGGAATAAATTACATTTTAAAATATATACAAGTAGAAAACAGTTCTTTCAAATTGCAATAATATTTTATATTATTACCAACAACCATAATATAACAAACACACAAAAAAATCTTACAGACCCCAAACTAATTTAAATAACAAATATATATACGGTAAAAATATACCTTTCTTTTTAAATTATCCTACAATTAGCAAGCTAATAGTTTAGCCTAATTTAGCTTTTCAAATCACTTGAAACTTTCAAATTTCGTATCCTTCTAAATTATATATATATACATTCATTTGATCATGAAGTTAAGATCATGAAATGTTAATCTGTGTATGTTACATAACAGCACAAAATATGACCAGTTAAAACTAAGAAAGGTAAAATAAACATTTTCCTTCCTTTAGTTGTGTCCCAAACTATACACTATGCACTTATACACAATGTACTTATGCACCATGTATTCAACCATGTAGTGTATGAACTTTATAAGGTTATTTTTTCATTCAGTCTGGTCACCCCTCCCCATCCGCTACGTAATTAAAGCTGCGACAGTTGAGTGCATGAAGTGTCCACACTTTTGCCGTGTTCGAAATCGCCCCCTACACCCTCATTCCCTATTCCCTACATTACTCCACTAATATAGTCCATTGGAAGGAGTGAATGAAAACGAGTGAGTGAATTCAGGCACTGAGTACGCCGGAATGGCTGCCACTTTTGCATAGTTTCTGCTTGCTGTTTAATAATTATTTGAAATGTAGCAAACTGGCAGCTCCAGTAGTAATGAAAAGATTTATCTTGAACTCTGCCATGGAAACTAGCATGTATAAAAACCATAATTAAACAATTTAATAATCAGTTAAAAAGGAATTTATACCTGTATGATATTACGCTGGACCAGCACGGTTTTGGATGGATGATTGATTCAGCTGCGGGTGTCATCTCCTGGTGAGACGCGGGATTTCATTCAGCGCGCGACTCTCACAGTGCTTTATAGGTATTCTCTGGCCGTTGAGCATACATCAGTTGTACACTTGTTATTGCAGTGCATTGTGGGATTGAATGAGTGCATTCAATAACGTCCACTATGGTTTCGGACACCACTACAAATGGCTGTCCCCTCAAATAGTGCCCTATTTAAGGGTATAGGGGGTGATTTCGGACACAGCCTTTGTTTTTTCGGTTAATTAAGTGCATCATAAATATGTATGTAAAGTGCACTTCTTAGAATTTTCAGTACAGCACTATTTATACTACAAAACATCATAGAATGGTGTATAAGAAAGGCTTTTTTGTTTAGCTACAACAAGATTTAACAATAACACACTATAATTTTGATTAAGCAGTAAAGCCTAATGCATGACACCGGAATCCAATTTAACCCCCGAGTATAACATTTCCTTGTGATGTCACTCACCCTGCTGATGAGCTCTCCCACCATACCCGTCCAGGTGCCATTGGCGCCCGGCACCCCGTACACGCCATCCCCAACTAGCCGAAGACGGTACTTGAACTTCAGGATATCTGCCAACTCCTTCAGCATGTCCACGCAGAAGCCCTCATAGCGCTCGTTCCCTTCTAGTTCCTGGTGATTGACTCTCAGCATTACATACGGATTCTCCTGTAAAGACATCATTGGCGTCACTGTATCAATTGGCACACAATTTTGTGTGACAAAAGATTGTTTGAGTTGGCAAGTCACCCTAGCTATGTTTCCATCCAAAGTTGTGAAATTAACTTAATTGAACTTAATTGTGAAAAACTGGAATATTGCATAAAACATCTGCGAATAAAGCACCATTTCTATCTCTTGTGTTCAAGAGAACAAAACCGCCACTTCACGGGAAATTGTTACAAAGTACTAATAATAAAAAAGGGAAGTTGCAACCTGGGAACACACTGTAGCTCTTTTTTCCTACACAATAAATTACTTGCGCCTCAGAGCGTGCAGATGAAAAGCAATAACAAATGCTGTCATGTTATCTTGCGTTCATGCCTGATGTTTGGGAATTCTATCGTTTGAGACAGTTCAGGAAGGTAATTATACTGTACCAAATTTGATGACTGACTTTGGCTCAGGCCTTTCAGAATGACTAAAACAACATTTGAGATGGAGTGCAATGAGATTGGTCCGCTGGTTAGTCCAGTTATCCAATCATATGATCTTTTGAGGCAAAGTCACATGTTTTTTTTTGTGAAATGAGGAATTTATTTGTAAAACTGTAGTTTATGTGCATATATTCTTATTAAAAATGATCCTCTTTACTTGAGCGAAAACGATTTTTATGCATGTTTTAAGATTAAGATTTTAAGAGCAATGTCCGATATCCCAAAATTGGAAGGAAACATAGCTACAGTTTGGACACATGGGGCTCTGTGATTAATGTGAGCCCTCCAAAAGATCAAGTTCCAAATTTACGGTTTGTTTTCTCATGCTGCCCAAAGATTGAATAGATTTAAGAGGCAATCTGTGGTCAAAATAAAGGCTTCATAAACATTTCATCCCACCATCATTCAAGAAACATTTGCTGTGCTCACTATTATATACTGAGATACAGATGCTTTGCTAGTGTGCATGTTGGTCGAGTATGTTACTGCCATTTTCAAACACTTTGCATAAATTTAACAGAACAGTGTCACCTCAGACATAAACAGTCACTACAGAATGAAACCAGCCATATAAAAGCTTTTCAAAATCACTTTTTGTTATAACTGCAAAAAAACCCCAAAAAACACTTTGTCTAATGTGTTGCGGCAAGACAGACACTAAAATGGGTCTTTTGTACTTAATATTTGTTTAGCGCAGACCGGTCGACTGGAGAGAGTGTTTCATTTTCACCAGTGAATCTGACTCGCTCCACTCCGATGCTTTGAGCGGCAATCTGAAGAGCTGACGAGACTTTTCAGTCTTTCACATCGCCATGGCAACACTTTCTTCTTTTTTTACCTGCTTGTCTGGTCCTGCATCCCTGATTTTTGATGTGCCCAGTGGCCACGCTCCAGCTGGCCTGAGTATAGCAACAGCTGGGTCTTGCGGCCTGTCAGACGAGGGGGAACGTCAATGGCCATGTTCTGACACTTCAAATAAACCTGTATCCTATTAATACGAGCCGCTCATATGCATTCAAATAACACGATAACTGTCCTTTCACCTCATTTGTATGTCCATAAAAGCCGCACGCTGTATTTGCAGATGGATGTTCGCACCTTGGACCTGACGGAGCAAACGGTGAAATCCCATATTGCCATGGCACAAAGAGGAGCCGCTTTGGCCCAGAGTCTGACACTCTATAAATGCAAATCCTTCCATTTTGTTCATTAACTCGTTGAATCATCCACGCATGTTACCGTCATGCCCCGCACTGACACCGCTGCGGTGGTTATGCAGAAAAGCACAATATAAATGCAAATTTTCATCGCTTACAGCCTGCTGGAGGCACTCAAGTATTGCAGCCGGACACTTTCTCTCAAGCTAGGCTTATTAAAGAGCAGCATTTCATGGGCCAGTTGCATATTAGACAGACGGTTTCAAAGAACGGAGGCAAGCTAATAAACAAACCTTCTAGATTCAATTAATGGGTCTACGCACTGGGCGAGAGAAGTTATCAATGGTTTCGGGTCATTACGTGTTGCTCATTATGGCCAACTAGCCTCTGGTCTGATTGATGATTGAGTCAAAAGAAAAGGGAGTGATTACACATTTATGCTTCATAATCCATTATTAGCAGAATCTATGAAAAGATGGAGGAAAAGGATTTGTGGAAGAGGAAGTTAACTGTGCACACACAGGACCGGGCATCGCCATCTATATAAGAATTGGAGCTCCGGCATAAATCACGATTATACCAAAGCTAAAAATGGTCAAAAACATTTCCCATTCTTTATTTTTTCAGTTAGCAAGCAAACAGCTTAGCCTTCTAAATTACGTCACATTATATATACATTATGTATACTAAAGCTAATCGTGGTCAAAATAAACATTTTCCCCTTATTATGTTTTCAGTTAGTCTTTGGTTAGCAAGCTAACAGCTTAGCCTTCTAAATTACTTATCACATAATATTACAAAAGCTACAAAATGGTCAAATTAAACAGTTTTCTTTTGTGTTTTCAGTGAGCAAGCTTTAGCTTAACCTTTTAAATTACATGTACCAGCTTACAATACCAAAGCTAAAAATGTTTAAATAAAACATTTCCACTAATTTTCTTCAGTTAACTTCAGTAAGCAAGTTAACATATTTTAAATTATATATCACATAATATTACAGAAGGTACAAAATGGTCAAATTAAATCAGCTTGCTTTCTTTGTTTTCAGTTAACCTTTAGATACAGTGGGGAGAACAAGTATTTGATACACTGCCGATTTTGCAGTTTTGCCCACTTACAAAGCATGTAGAAGTCTGTAATTTTTATCATAGGTACTCTTCAACTGTGAGTGACGGAAAAATCAAGAAAATCACATTGTATGATTTTTAAGTAATTAATTTGCATTTTATTGCATGACATAAGTATCTGATACATCAGAAAAGCAGAACTTAATATTTGGTACAGAAACCTTTGTTTGCAATTACAGAGATCATACTTTTCTGTAGTTCTTGACCAGGTTTGCACACACTGCAGCAGGGATTTTGGCCCACTCCTCCATACAGACCTTCTCCAGATCCTTCATGTTTCGGGGCTGTCGCTGGGCAATATGGACTTTCAGCTCCCTCCAAAGATTTTCTATTGGGTTCAGGTCTGGAGACTGGCTAGGCCACTCCAGGACCTTGAGATGCTTCTTACGGAGCCACTCCTTAGTTGCCCTGGCTGTGTGTTTCGGGTCGTTGTCAGACCCAGCCACGACCCATCTTCAATGCTCTTACTGAGGGAAGGAGGTTGTTGCCCAAGATCTCGCGATACATGGCCCCATCCATCCTCCCCTCAATACGGTGCAGTCGTCCTGTCCCCTTTGCAGAAAAACATCCCCAAAGAATGATGTTTCCACCTCCATGCTTCACGGTTGGGATGGTGTTCTTGGGGTTGTACTCATCCTTCTTCTTCCTCCAAACACGGCGAGTGGAGTTTAGACCAAAAAGCTCTATTTTTGTCTCATCAGACCACATGACCTTCTCCCATTCCTCCTCTGGATCATCCAGATGGTCATTGGCAAACTTCAGACAGTTTGCGCTGGCTTGAGCAGGGGGACCTTGCGTGCGCTGCAGGATTTTAATCCATGACGGCGTAGTGTGTTACTAATGGTTTTCCTTGAGACTGTGGTCCCAGCTCTCTTCAGGTCATTGACCAGGTCCTGCCGTGTAGTTCTGGGCTGATCCCTCACCTTCCTCATGATCGTTGAGGAAGCACGTAGAGGAAGCACGTAAAACACGTAGCAATCGTGTTTTATCGATTGCTGATCCTGATCGATTGCTCCTGTCTGCCTCCTGTTTGTCCTGCTGACTGCTGTGCTCACGTGTGCTTTGCTTGCTTTTGAATCTTTATTTGATATCATTCCCTGTTGTTTAAACTGCTAAATATAATTTACCCATCACCATATATTGTCTAATATTGCCTACCACATTAAATCTGACACCGCTAGCTTTTAATCTAAATCACTATCACGCGTTAGCATTTCGCTAGCCTGTTAGCTTGCCATCTCTGCACTCGGGTCTCTTGTTTTCTGAGTTCATTAAACAACTGTGGTAAGTTGGATTAGTAAATAGACTCCATCAAACAACTGTGGTAAATTGGATTATTCAACAAATACGGTAAGCCATGTCTTCTTCTCCTGTCATTGTCACTTGCACTGCATGTTTCATGTTTAGTATATCTTTCTCCGTTGGCGAACAGGGCTTCACATGTGATAAATGTAAGGAGATAGTCAGGCTGACGGAAAAGACTTCAGAATTAGAGACACGCATCCAGACTTTATTTGAGAGTAGTGAGAATGTAACAGCTTTAGACACTGCTTTGGATGCTAATAGCTTAGTGAACTCTGTACATTGTTCGGTTCCAGCTGTAGAGCCCGTGCAGCAGGGCAACTGGGTGACGGTGAGACGGCATAGTCGCGGATCAAAAACCACTCTTCCGTTCCGATTAGAACATCAAACAGGTTCTCCCCACTCAGTGACGCACCCACTGAGAATCCTGTTGAAAGTGCCCTAGTTATTGGCAATTCTATTACACGGAACGTGAAAATAGAGACACCAGCCACCATAGTCACATGTTTACCGGGAGCCAGAGCGCCTGACATCAAAGCAAATTTAAAAGTGCTGGCTAATGCTAATCGTAAATTCTCTAAGATCATTATCCACGTCGGCACAAATGATGTTCGACTTCGCCAGTCGGAGATCACCAAAATTAACATTAAAGAGGTGTGTAAACTCGCAAGTACGATGGCAGATGACGTTTTTTGCTCTGGTCCCCTCCCCGTTAAAAGGAGTGATGAGATACTATCATCACTCAATGGCTGGTTGTCTAAGTGGTGTCCGCAAAATAACATAGGGTTCATAGACAATTGGAAAAGCTTTTGGGGCAGACCTGACCTGTTGAAAAAACGTGGTATTCATCCTTCCTGGGATGGTGCCGCTCTTCTCTCTAGTAATTTGGCACATAGTCTTAGAGCTAAACATTGACTAACTGGGGCCCAGGTCAGGAAGCAGACGGACTGGCTTACCCGACCGCGTGCTAGCTGTCTCACGTCACAGAAGTCAGATAAATCCCAGCACATAGAGAATCTTTCACCTAGATATTATCACATAGAGACTGTGTCTGTTCCACGAATTAGTAAATACAAAAAACCATCAAAACCATTCAACAGTAAAAATGTAATTGATGTCCAACAAATAAACAACAGATATAATACAGATGATCAAATGATAAAGCTCGGGCTGCTGAATATTCGATCCCTTTCCTCAAAAGCGCTTATTGTTAATGATATGATTACAGATCATAACCTAGATGTGCTGTGTTTGACAGAAACCTGGCTAAAACCTGGCGATTACATTACTTTAAATGAGTCCACCCCCCAAGATTATTGTTATAAACACGAGCCGCGTCTGAAAGGTAAAGGGGGAGGTGTTGCTGTAATTTATAATAATATCTTCGGTATTACTCAGAAGTCTAGTTTCAAATATAATTCCTTTGAAGTTTTGGTGCTTTATGTAACGTTATGTAGTGAAATTGATAAATCCCGTTTGACATTTGTGCTGGCTACTGTATACAGGCCACCAGGGCACCATACAGACTTTACCAGAGAATTTGGTGATTTTCTATCAGAGTTAGTACTGGCTGCAGATAAAGTCCTAATTGTTGGTGATTTTAATATCCATGTAGAAAATGAAAAAGACGCATTGGGATTGGCATTTAGAGACATTCTAAACTCTATTGGAGTAAGGCAACACGTGTCAGGACCCACTCATCGCCGTAATCATACGTTAGACCTAATACTGTCACATGGAATAAATGTTGATACCATTGAAATTCTGCAGCAGAGCGATGACATCTCAGATCATTACCTAGTATCATGTACACTTAATTTAGCAAAGGCTGCAAAGCCGTCCCCTCGCTTCAAATATGGCAGGACTATCACTGCTGCGACTAAAGATTTCTTTGTAAATAATCTTCCTCATCAGTTTCATCTCCTCAGCATCCCAGATAGCCTAGAGGAACTCGATGTTGCAACACAAACTATTGACTCTCTCTTTTCCAGCACTTTAGACACAGTTGCTCCCCGGCGCTTAAAGAAGATTAAAGAAAATAGTCCAACGCCGTGGTACAACGAGCACACCCGGGCCCTTAAAACAGCAGCCAGAAAAATGGAGCGCAGCTGGAATGAAAACAAAACTAGAAGTTTTTCGCATTTCGTGGAAAGAGAGCATGATTGCATACAGAAAGGCCCTAAAAACTGCTAGATCTGCTTATTTCTCGACTCTCTTAGAAGAAAACAAACACAACCCTAGGTATTTACACACTCTGTCAGTTTAAATCTAGACTAAAAACACATCTCTTTACTATGGCATACACATAAAACATTTTTAATTTCTATTATTCAAATCAGTTAAAGGATTGTTTTAGGCTGCATTAACTAGGTCAGCCGGAACCGGGAACACTTCCAATAACACCTGATGTACTCGTTACATCATAAGAAGAATGGCATCTACGCTAATGTTAGTCTCTCTGTTTATCCCAAGGTTTACTGCAGTCGGCCGGATCCGGGCCGTATCCAGACCAGATGGTGGCCCTTAGCCTGGACATGACGAACGCATCCCTGAAGTTTCTGTAGAGACCGTGTCAATTAAACTCCCCCCTGTAAATGCCGCATCGACACGACATCCTCATTAAACCCGTCCCCGGCATGACGACTCCAATCTTTCGAATAATCCTACGAATATCTATTGATCTAATATGACTTCTGACCTGTAATGTGCCAGAATCATAATCATACACTATTTGTTCGTCGGCCAGAGGAGAACTGGCACCCCAACTGAGCCTGGTTTCTCCCAAGGTTTTTTTCTCCATTCTGGCCCTGAAGGAGTTTTGGTTCCTTGCCACCGTCGCCTTTGGCTTTTGGCTTGCTCAGTTGGGGACACTTAAATTTCAACTATATTACTGATCTGCCCGCATTGACACTATATGATAATTGAAATGAGCTGCATGACATCACCGTTTTTACCAGAGCCGAATCAAATTCCGTTGCATTATTTTCCTGTTACCACTGTGAAGCTGCTTTGAAACAATTGCCATTTAAAAAGCGCTATATAAATAAAGGTGATTTGATTTTGATTTGATCGTTGATGCCCCACGAGGTGAGATCTTGCATGGTGCCCCAGACCGAGGGAGATTGACCGTCATCTTGAACTTCTTCCATTTTCTAATAATTGCACCAACAGTTGTTGCCTTCTCACCAAGCTGCTTGCCTATTGTCCTGTAGCCCATCCCAGCCTTGTGCAGGTCTACAATTTTATCCCTGATGTCCTTACACAGCTCTCTGGTCTTGGCCATTGTGGAGAGGTTGGAGTCTGTTTGATTGAGTGTGTGGACAGGTGTCTTTTATACAGGTAACGAGTTCAAACAGGTGCAGTTAATACAGGTAATGAGTGGAGAACAGGAGGGCTTCTTAAAGAAAAACTAACAGGTCTGTGAGAGCCGGAATTCTTACTGGTTGGTAGGTGATCAAATACTTATGTCATGCAATAAAATGCAAAATAATTATTTAAAAATCATACAATGTGATTTTCTGGATTTTTGTTTTAGATTCCGTCTCTCACAGTTGAAGAGTACCTATGATAAAAATTACAGACCTCTACATGCTTTGTAAGTAGGAAAACCTGCAAAATCGGCAGTGTATCAAATACTTGTTCTCCCCACTGTATCAAGGTAACATCTTAGCCTTTTAGATTACATATCACATAATGTTACAAAAATGAGCAATAAATAAAATTGTGATTTAAACTATTCCTTTTCTTTGTGTTTTCAGCTAGCCTCTAGTCCGATAGATGATTGAGTGACAGAAAAAGCAGTGACTACATATTTACATTTAACAATTCATTATTAGCAAAACTTATGGAAAGAGGGAGAAAGCGATTGAGGAAGAGGAGCGAGGTTAACTGTGAACACACAGGACCAGTCCTGGCGTATTGCCATCAATCTCAGGAATGGAGCTCGGGCATCAATCAACTGAGTGAGTGCTGTTATCAGGCCAAGCAATCCTCTCTTCCGAGCTTGAATGGTTCTATAAAATCTGTGGGTCACATCAGAGAAAGAAACTTTCCGTTTAATAGCGCAGACAGTGAGATTAAGGGCACTTTGAGTGTCAAGCCTGCCAAATGCAACATTCCTCACCAGTCTGGGATCTGCAGCAGATTTGATTCTATTTGTTTTCTTGGAAGGCTGTCAGCTGATGAAATCCATTTTACAAATATAACTTGGCGGCAGTCTGGTTTGGTGCGTTTGGAAAACAAACACATTAAAGTCAATCTTACTTCAAATCAAATCTCAAAGCTTTTTGTTCAGAAAATGAAGAAAAATTGAAATTGTGTGTTAGCATTTCTCAGACAATCCCAAAAAACCTGAGTGAGTTTGATAACTGACTGGCCCACTACTCCCTCTTTGATTCATTTATGTCTCTCTTGATTTTTTTTATGGCTTACAGGGGGTGAATGAGAATGAAGATAGTCCAGACAGAACCAGCTTTGCCTGATAGCGGTCACAGAAACAGAAATTGGTCACAGAGGAGGCACATTACATCAGGATAGCGCCTCATATTTTATATTTATTAACATTTCCAATTGCTGTGCGAATAAAGGCTATCTGCTTCTTCCTGAACACAATAAAAGTGGTCTGTCCACAGAAGATGGCGTGCCTGAGGTTTCATCATGAAATTGTTTCTGCAATCGTATTTCTCCATGTTTTTTGAAAGAGCACTTTATCGCCATTATTGATTACAGTGAGCATGAATTCAGCTGCTGAATGTGAGGACTCTCTTTTCTTTAAGATGCAGTGATACAGTATCCACTCCATATCACATTATTGAGCTGATATTGTACCCATACAGATGAATAATACTTAGCGCTTCCTTTTTTCTAAGATGTGCTCTCAGAGACAGTATGAGTCGGTAAAGGCTCACATGACTTTTCTTGAGGATTCAATTCAAGCATAATGTGGCTTTTGAAAAACACTGCAGATAGCATCAAAGAAAGATGATTTTATAGAGTGAACGGAAAGTGAACCCAGTTTCAGAGACAAAACAATATGTACAGTATTTGAGCTTAGAAAAAAAAAAAGGTCCTAGCGAGAGCTTTATCTGAGAAAGAAAGAAGTATCTGAAAGGAAAGCATATCAAATCCACATCAAATGACAGCAAACAAAGGTTGAAAAAGTATTAAACACAAATAAAACAATAACATCCTCCTGTATTTGCACACACTGTGTGTGTTGTTTTAATATTAGAATCACTAAGGGAATTATGCAAATCAGTCATTAACTGTGTCAGGTACACAGAGTAAACCTTATACCAGCTCATATAGTGCCTGCTGAGATGCGCGGCGGGAGGTTTGTGAAAAGAAGCAGCTGAATTACCACATATATATTTACAAACTTTTATGTTAGATGTGATTAATCGTGATTAATCGATTTGATAGCATATATATATAAAATATACACTGATCAGGCATAACATTATGACCACTGACAGGTGAAGTGAATAACACTGATTATCTCTTCATCACGGCACCTGTTAGTGGGTGGGATATATTAGACAGCAAGTGAACATTTTGTCCTCAAAGTTGATGTTTTAGAAGCAGGAAAAATGGGCAAGTGTAAGGATTTGAGCGAGTTTGACAAGGGCCAAATTGTGATGGCTAGATGACTGGGTCAGAGCATCTCCAAAACTGCAGCTCTTGTGGGGTGTTCCCGGTCTCCAGTGGTCAGTATCTATCAAAAGTGGTCCAAAGGAAGGAACAGTGGTGAACCGGCAGGGTCATGGGAGGCCAAGGCTCATTGATGAACGTGGGGAGAAAAAAAAGGTTGGCCCGTGTGGTCCGATCAAACAGACGAGCTACTGTGGCTCAAATTGCTCAAGAAGTTAATGCTGGTTCTGACAGAAAGGTGTCAGAATACACAGTACATCGCAGTTTGTTGCGTATGCGGCTGCATAGCCGCAGACCAGTCAGGGTGCCCATGCTGACACCTGTCCACTGGCGAAAGTGGCACGTGAGCATCAGAACTGGACCACGGAGCAATGGAAGAAGATGGCCTGGTGATGAATCACGTTTTCTTTTACACCACGTGGATGGCCGTGTGCGTCGCTTATCTGGGGAACACATGGCACCAGGATGCACTATGGGAAGAAGGCAAGCCGGCGGAGGCAGTGTGATGCTTTGGGCAATGTTCTGCTGGGAAACTTAGGTCCTGCCATCCATGTGGATGTTACTTTGACACATACCACCTCCCTAAGCATTGTTGCAGACCATGTACGCCATTTCGTGGAAACGGTATTCCCTGGTGGCTGTGGCCTCTTTCAGCAGGATAATGCGCCCTGCCACAAAGCAAAAATGGTTCAGGAATGGTTTGAGGAGCACAACTACGAGTTTGAGGTGTTGACTTGGACTCCAAATTCCCCAGATCTCAATCCAATCGAGCATCTGTGGGATGTGTTGAACAAACAAGTCCGATCCATGGAGGCCCCACCTCACAACTTACAGGACTTAGAGGATCTGCTGCTAACATCTTGGTGCCAGATACCACAGCACACCTTCAGGGGTCTAGTGGAGTCCATGCCTCGACGGGTCAGGGCTGTTTTGGCAGCAAAAGGGGGAACAACACAATATTAGGTCATAATTATGCCTGATCTGTGTGTGTATATATATATATATATATACACATATAAAAAAGGATAATTTTTTATAAAAACAGAGGGCTAAAATCAGCCTACAAAATGGCCTTTTATTTTTTAAATTATGGCAGTTTTTAATGTAATAATCCTAACATTAAAAGTGGACTTTAACATTATAAAATAATTAATGACCCATTTAAACACATTATTCCTCACAGCTGAAAGAATTATTGCCATATAAAGGTCAGAAATTATTTAGCATTATTAATAGGTGTTAAAGGAGTAATATCATTCTGAGGAGTTCTCTTGTATATGTGAGGTAAAGAGAGTTCATATCATATAATATTAAATGTAATATTATGTTTTTACCAAGTCTACCAATGGCCATTAACCAGTCTATCAATGGTAGAGTAATAAAAAAAAAAATTTCTCAATCAAAAGACAGATTTGAGGTAGAGTTATGAAAGCAATGTAAAAATGTTACAAACAAACATGAGATATTTGTGTTCTCAATCAAAGCACTGAAGCTCTGGCTCCCTCTACACATGATATAAAGCCAGAGACATCAAGAGGAACTACAAAAAGCCACAGAACACTTTGTACAGTTTAGACAGCTTTACCACTGCAAGCCGAACCAGCTCTAATATACTGTCTATCCTTACAAAAATGTTAGATCTAGCCCATATCACCAGGGTAAAATTCAATCTGTGTGTTTGTGTGTGTGCAGTAACTCAAGCAATGACAAAAAGCTCAGAGCAGTAATGAAAACGCTGGTGGAATGGTCCACAGGTGCTGAGTTCTGCAGCATGTTTTCAACTGTGCTGCGTTTACTCAGATAAAGCAGACTTTGCAATCAGCCGGTGATGAATGGGCCGTGATAGAGCTGAAATTGCTCTTCGGTGGCTCTTTAATGCGGCCAAAGTCTTTGTATATCTTTAAAGAGGAATAAACACATGGTGCAAACTTCTCCCCAGTTCTCCTAGCTGCTACACCAAGCACATTAACAATAAAAGATCTGAGAGAAACTAATCGTTCCACCTGTATTCCACTTGTTCCTTTAGTGAGACACACACTCTCCCCGATATAATCATCTCTATTTCACTTACTGCACAGCAGTTTGTTTTGCATATGTTGTGTTGGATGCTGGTATGTTGATGTTCCCACCAGACTTAAACAAACTGTAACTAAGGAATACTCTGAGTTAAATCAAACTTCAAGTCAGCATGAAACGAAAATTGTGATCATCTTTTCTTCCCTATTGTGATGTATATCCAAGTGAAATGGCTTCTCAAACAAGGCAATATGTAGGGCGGGACTTGATTTTGTCCATCAAGAGTTAATTAATTGATAATTGATCTGTGACAGGTTTCTGGAGGGGAGTGAATACTGTTCCAGGACTTTTCTTCTCGCCCAATACCACTAGCGAAGTTTTGCTGGGACAGCATGATTATGTTTGTCTTTTCAGCAGTTCTTAATGCTTATCATATCATTCATCAGGTATACATTGTGACTTAAGAAGATTTCTCTCAAGGCCATTTCACACCAGCTATTTATTGGTTTTCGAGTGCTTATTCACCTTGCATGGCCCCTCTAATTCTCAATTGCTTTATTCCTCTCTCTTTTTTAGTGAGGGATGACCCTGCCAGATATGCAACATCCGACCTAAGGCTGCTGAGAGCCTTTTTTTCTCAGCACTATACAGTGTACGAGAAGATGAGAAAATTGCCCCCAGATAACAGCCTAGCGGATTACATCTTCAATTGGTGGTTGCTGCTCCAGGACATGCTATCACACGCATACTTGTTAGTTTCCACTCATCTCAGAGGAGAAGAGTCTTTATTTAGATCAGTGGTGAACCCTGAGGTAATTAGAGACTAGACAGACAGTTTCTGGAAGCTAAAGAGAGACTCCCTCAAAAAGGAGCCACTATAAGCCATTCCTAGGGGGTGTGTGTAAATCTCTTGGCTAAATCATTAGGGTGTGTCCTCTATGAGAAATGTGGACCAGAGTAGAAGACAGAACTTACCAGGATGGTTGTTATGGTGAGAGTGGTGTTGAATAGTGTGTCTGTCACGTTAAGTGATGGAAGCTTCCTCTCCATAGACAGTCCCTGCTCTGAATGCCACTGACCGATCTGTAGGAGAAACACACTGAGAGTTATTCTAAGCCTTCAAGCAAACTATGTGTAGTAGAAGATCCAATAACATGAAAGGAGCAACCATTAAGCTTTAAAGGGATAGTTCACCCAAAGTGAGAGCTCTGTCATAATTTACTCACCACCAAGTTGTTTCAGAAAGAGATATTAGACTGCAAAACTCTCAAAATAACAAAAAAGTATCACAAAATAAGTCCATATGACCCATGCATTATATTTCATGTCTTCTGAAACCATAGTTTCACACTTTGTGTGAGGCACAGACCAACTTTTAATTAATTATTCACTGAAAACTTGTCCCCTCCATATTGCGTTTGCACATATTCAAACATGCACTTCAAAGTGTGTCATGCTAGTTTTGACAATGATGTCGAACGGCACTGGTTCTTGCATACCTCATTACTGCAACAGTTTGAAAATATGTGCACATAAAATTTCCCAGTTAATATATTAAATGTCGCTTGTTCCTTAGAAAATCACTTTTATATGGCTACAGAGAACTTGGAATAATATTTAAGAAAAAAAAGTTCATTTTTTCATTAAGGGCCAATATTTGATTTCCAGGGGCATTTTTCTATCTTTGATTATCGCTCTTCATATTGTAAATATTGTAAAAATGATTAATGTTGATTAATAGAATACATAAAAAAGGTTTTTGTGTTTGGGGATAGAGTCATATTCTTGTAGGCTACACAGACAAAACAAGCTAAGAACCATTTATGAATTGGTTTATTGTTTTTTACGCATTAGAAAATCAAGACTTCACATTGGTTATTGTAGTAGCATGAAAAACAAAACGGTTTTTCAAATTGGGAATGAATTATATACAGAAAGCAAGCAAAGAACGTTCCCCATCATTAAAGTGATACATGACTTTAGTGTGTCATGGATCTCTTTAGTGATGGGGAATGTTCTTTGCTTGCTTTCTGTATATAATTTATTCTCAGTTTGAAATTTAGTTTGAAAAACAAAACAAAACTCCCCTTATAATCACTGACGTTCTCTACACTGTAAAATTAAAATATTGCTTATACTGCTTATATTGTATCTGTACTTTGCTGTATGATGAGAGAATTTGCAAATGTGAGCGTGCACTCAAAACTCTGGCGTTTTCAGCAGTGACTAATCTAAATGCCTCTGATTGGCCATTGCATTCATAAGCTCAACAGAAACATGTGTGATTGGTTATAATGCTCAATGTTGAAACAAAAAGAAATCGGATGCAACATGAGCCAATCTAAATGTAATGCCACAATCGACACTTTTCATTCATTTTCACATACTTAGCAACAATCATAATAGATTTAGTTTAATTGTGTAGTTGCATTTTTTGCCCTATTATCTTGAATTTGTTTTTGCATAAAACTGCCTCAGTGAGACTTCATAATATTTGATTTATATTTACATTTCATTTCAATTTTTAAATGATTTATTTGAGTTGATTCTGGATTTTGTATTTTAGTTGTTTTTAGATATTAATAGTATTGTACATTTTTAAAGTGTTTTTTTTTTTAAATTGAAGTATCTTTTTTCCTTCTTTCTTCTAATTTAAGCTTTTCATTGAAGCATTTTGGTGGCATTTTTGCCCCTAGCTCTTGTTAATTTCTAATGCTACAAATGAGTCAAATAGACTATGTTTATGGTACTTTTATATTGTTTTTTTTTTTTTTTTTTCCACTTTGAAGCATAACATTCCCAGTTCCTATTCACTTTCATATTAAAAAGAGTGACCAGGATATGGTTAAAAAAATTCACTCGTTTGTGTTCCACAGAAGAAATAAAGTCATACGGGTAAGAAACAAAGACATAAGGGAGATTAAATAATGACTATTTTAATTCTTGCAAGAACTATTCCTTTAAGACTCAATGTCAGGTGGAGGAGAATGCAGAAGAGAGCTTGTCGACACACACACAGAACAGTCAGGACACTTTAAAGGAAGTGGCGAAGGGACATGCTCAATCAGAGATGCAACAGAATGCATTCATTAACTCAATTACACCCCAATTCTCTGAAGCGAGCCAATGTCCTCATTATCATTCTGGTTTTGGCTGGCACCCCTCTGCTAGACTGCCTATATGGGGGCCACACTGTCTTTAATGGGAGGCTGAGTCTCCACCCAGCACACATAGCAGTCCTAAATCAACCATCATTTTTATTTTTTATTATAATTACAAAGCTGCATGGTTCATTGGGCCTCCTGCACGAAGTGTTCTGCAGAGGTGCCGCTCTATTTATCTTCCCTTTGCTACCTGATCCCCAGCGTTTCTGTAGACCCAGACGACACAGGGGAGGATGCTGCAGCACTGCGCTGGATCTAAAATTACCTGCTCTCTGAAATATGAAGGTGTCAAGGGTCACAAACAGGGGAGAAAGTGCGCCACAGGACGTTTTTTTTGTTCAAAGTGAATGTATAGAAGGAAAAAGAATCTAGAAGTGTTATTAAGGACTTTTTTTTGGATGCTACAGCCAGAGAACCAACATTTCCCCAGATCCTGGGTCACCTTGCATGAAATATTCCTAAAAGCAAGGGCAAAATACATCTGCTCTAGCTTGACTTTAATGTTGCACAGAAGAGCAGCTGCTCAAGATTGCACTGATCCTCATGAGATCGCAAAATGCTGAGGATAATCCTTTTGTAAATAATCAACCTGTTTCTCAAAGCACATTGTGAAAAAAAAATCTTAATCATTACTTTTGTCTTGTTTTCCAGTTGAATTATCCTGAATACAAGATATATTTTCTTGCGAAGCAAAACGGATGGAAGATATTAAGATGTGCTTTCAGAGAATACATATCTCTGATACAAGTTTTTGTTAACTCATTTGCATTTCTTTTTTAAGCATAAATCTAACAAAATTTAGTAATGGTTATGCTAAAATAAAATAAAAACTATTTGACAATGGGATATACAAAAATAAACTTAATTCAAAATATATTCTCTCAAAACAAGGCATTTCTTTTTTAAGCACACATCTAACAAAATTATGTAACATTAAAATAAAACAAATAAATAATTAGAAAAAAATACCAATTCGCCAATGGGATAAAGAAAATAAACAAGTCTTAAACAAGTGAAAACAAGTCTTAATGTCTTAATTATAATAATAATAAACAGAATTGTTTCTGAAGTAAATGAATCTTGTGTAGAGAATAAGGAAAAAAAGTTAACAGCAGTAAGAAATGTAGAAAGGAGAAATTAAGAACGCAAGAACACCCGGAATCAAAGAGTTCCTCTGAGAATATGATCAAAAGATACAGCTTTCTATTTCGCCTCCTCGCCTCTGTGGTAGAGATACCACCTTACTCTTACAAATGAAATCCAGCGGCAGCCAAACAGCCTTGATGGCTCTGTGGAATCAGAAATACGTGGATGTGATGAGGAGCAGGGCTAAAAAGAACCCACAGCTCCAAAGCACTTCAACTGAGAGAGGGTGAAATATCAAGAACAATTAGGATTTATTAGAAGAGACATTAAGAAAAGAGAGGAGGAGGACGTGTAGGCAGTGAGTGCAGTCAGAGACAGTGAGGGACTGTGCAGTAAAGCTGTGGGCAGGAAGAGAGTCTGGATATCGTCCAATAGGGAGGAACTGCTCTGAGAGTAGCCATCTACTCAGCACAAACAGCTTTGACAAACATGAAGAACAAAACATGCCTAGAGTGGAAAACTAGAGCAGAAACACACTCATACAATCACACACACACGCATGCACACACACACACGCACACACACACACACACACACACACACACACACACACACACACACACACACACACACACACACACACACACACACACACACACACACACACACACACACATTTAAATAATGAGTCAATACATCTTCAATCCTTCTTCCAAAATATGTTTTTGTCCTACCCTCATTCACTATGGTAAACCTATTTTATATTTTATTATAGACTGGACAGGATGGTTTTCACAGGAAATTGCATACATACATCACTCGCCCGTCGTGTCTCGCCATATCCGTAAAAAATAGAGAAAAATTGCTACTTTGACATGTGTATGGCGTGGGAGTGGCATAGGTTAGTTGTCACAACGAGTGAGAAAGGTTGACATGGAGAACTCTCCAACCTC
This sequence comes from Coreius guichenoti, assembly GCA_039654105.1. Lineage (NCBI taxonomy): Eukaryota > Metazoa > Chordata > Actinopteri > Cypriniformes > Gobionidae > Coreius > Coreius guichenoti. Next base: position 26,195,412 of record CM077174.1, read on the forward strand.
CGAAAAAAATCACCCGTTTAAAAAAAAAAATGCAGAACAGAGGAGAATCTGCTGGCAAAAAGAGAACACAACAGAGTTCGTAATAAAACAAGAATCAACATTGGCTTGGCTTTTTGGAGATGGTGAGAACTGAGGGATTTGAAATGTAAAAGCGACGCATATATATTGTCATATGGAGCTCTCTAACAGAGTTCATTGTAAAGCATTATCTATTGTGAAGGGTCATATTCATCCACAACAAAACAAGGTTCTCATGCAAAATGCATGGAGTTCTGTTTTTTAACCAATAGAGGGCCAAAAGTTACATAGTGTGCCTTTAAATTTAAACTGGAATTTAACTGTGTGGATGATGACATAACTGTTTTCTGCAGAACTGCTTTATAGATGAAATGAACTAATTTAATAATTGATGATCTTTACAACAGAACTGAATCAACACTGAACTGACTTCAGCTGAACAATGACACTATTTTCTTTTAAAACTGCTGTACAGCTGAAATTAACTCTGTTTGCATCACTGAATCCTTTTCCTGTTATCACTGTAAAGCTGATTTGAAACAATCTGTATTGCATAAAGCGCTATATAAATAAAGGTGACTTGACTTTAAATGGGGACATTCAATATACTTTTATTGTTTTTATTCACAGCTACACTGTAAAAAAAGTTGCTGCCTTAAATTTTTAAGCACAATCAACTTTGTTGTTTAAGTCATTTCAACTTAAATTACATTAAACTGACTTAAAAAATCTTTGTTTAAAAAAGTTGAAAATTGCTTAACATTTTGATGAGTTAAAGGATTAGTTCACTCCAAAAATGACGTTGGAAAGGTTCTGAGTATGTGGACTGAGAACTAAAACTAAAACTCAAAACTCAACATCCAGGATACGCACACGAACGGACCATTTTAAACAAACTGACACAAAGACATATAAATATGTGTCATTCAACATACAACAACTTTTGAACGGTCCTCCTTCTCCACACTTGTAAATACTGGGTTGGTACTTCCGTCTACGTTACGCGTGACCTTTCCAACGTGACTACGTAATGCGTGAAGTCGTGGACGCGCATTGAAGAGCTAGTGCAAGACGAGCATTTGTGGTTAAAAAGTATATAATTATTATTATTTTTTTTTTTTTAAAGAAAATGACAGATTGTTTCGCTAGATAAGACCCTTATTCCTCTGCTGCGATTGTTTTGAGCCCTTTGAAACTTCATTGAAAATTTGGACCTTCAACCTGTTGGTCCCTGCTGAAGTCCACTAAATGGAGAAAAATCTTAATTTCTTTTCTACTGAAGAAAGAAAGACATGAACATCTTGGATGACATGGGGGTGAGTAAATTATCAGGAAATGTTTAATTCTGGAGTGAACTACTCCTTTAAAGCAATGTAAAAACATATGTTGTCATAACTTATTGATCATATAATTCTTTTTACAGTGTAGTATAACTTACATGGATAATATATTGTTCATCTTTAATACGTAAGGGCCGTTCACACCAAGGACAATAACTATAATGATAACTATAAAGTTTTAATAATTGTTCTAATTCTTTGAGAATAGAGATGTCTATAGCAAAACTATAACAATAACGGCACAGAGAAACAATATTGTTGGAACCACTTTCAGAACGATTTTTCCAGCTGATGAATGATAAAAAAAACATTGACAGCCAATCCTAATCCACCTGATTTTGGATCAGTTAGTGTAGACGCTAATATAGTTATCACTTTGTTGCATTAATAATATTTCTGACTTCATATCGCAACTTAAAACCTATTTTGTTTTCTAAATGTTATCATTCCTAAATAATGTTCTGTATTTTATGTGCTTGAATAAATGTTGCGATGTGATATGCTCTCTTTTATGTCTTTGTATTATGTTTATTCTTATCTACCACCTGTAATATTCTATTGCTTGTATTGTCTGCTATCATTGTCTACTGGTGCTATTTTTTCTTTCTTTTATCTACATTGTTAAGCGTCCTTGAGCTATGGAAAGGTGCTATATAAATAAAACTTGGTGTAAACAGGCCTTTAAAGTAGTACACATTACTCCTTAAGTACGAGTAATAGTAGTTGTGAAAAACACAAAAAATGCATGCTTTTCCTGAGAGAATCTAATGAAAACGGCCTAAAGTTCAGTGGCACCATTTGAGCGTTTGACCATGATTCCCTCTGATTTAAAGGTGAATGGATTGCACGGTTTAATACCCTTAAATGTCTTTAGTCAGTTTCACGCCTATGGTATAAATAATCACAACAAATGAGAACAAGTGACTCATTTTCTACACTGGGCCCCTAAGAGGCTATAAGGGAGCAGTTGTGGTAATTAAGTGTGTAAAATGAGAGCAACAAGCCAAGGTAAATGGGAGTAACTGGCTGAGCAGGACCCATATCCTGTTCATTTAAACGAGTCGCGATTAATCAAGAGCTTTGAGTGCTTGTCATTAATTACCGCTGACAGGTACACAATATCAAAGTCAAATTTGAGCTCCACTGCTTGTACAAATGGTACTTACAGCATCCTGTATGCCTGATCAAAGCCCGTAATGTACTCAGGGACAGACTTCTCAAGTTCAACATCAGTCAGTCTGCTTTAGTCTGCAGAGATGTTGTTGTAGGTTTATGTCTTAGGAGAGTTTTTCCCCACTAATGCTAAAAAGAAAGTTCTGTGTAAGGTTGCAGAGGATAAAAGTAAAGAAGAGGTTCAACTGTACAACTCTGCATGTGCTTTAGCTTTCTGATAATGTCAGGTTAGTGGCTGTCAGCAATAATCATAGAGCTACATACCTGCTACATATGCAATTATCACCTCAGCTGTGCTGACACACTCCTTCACGCTTTATCTGTCTCTCATCTCTTTTTTTTTTTTGCTTTTCCATGCTTCGCTATAAATCTGCCCAATAATGGAAACCAGTGGGGTGGCTGAAACAGACAGGCAGAGTCTGGTATATTCTGTGAATGGAGGCATGAAGGAGTCGACACAGATCAATACAGTAGTGTGGGAAAGATGGAGGAGAGGAAGAAGGAGCGACGGATAAACCTTAGAAAGCACTGCAGCTCCAGAGATAACATGAATGCCTATTGTGAGCCGCCACAGCCATTCAGTCAGTTTTCGAATGGAATTCAAACGAATAGGAAAAAAGCAACTGTATCTGTGTGTGACTTGTCAACCCGCTATCAAACTATCAGTGCATGAGTCCAGGGTCTCAGGAGTGTGTTTGAACGTGAAGTGGGTGTATACAGTGGTTGAATGACACTATCTTCGTGTGGAGCACTGCCAAGCTGCCACACTACAAAGTGTCATCGCACCAATCTGTGAGTGTTCTTCACAAACCCGGTGACCCTGTGACCCGCAACTCAAAAACAAGTCCACATCGCCCGTTTGATGGCTGCCCATTGCCGTTTATTCAGAGGCCAGAATTCCCTCCTCTCATGTGGAACGAGGAGAATGTCACACCTGCAGTCATTAGCAGGAAACATACGCCGACGGATAAAGAGTTAAAGGCTGGTTGGAAAGGTCAGGCGGGTATACTCCCTTTCAAGAAGTGACCTTTTACTACAATCAAAATATCAATTTGCAGCGCATAACCGCCAACAGAAAAACATTTCTTGTTATTCCAAAATAGCTGAGCCAATTTCAACATTCATTATTTGACATTATCCGCTTGCTGCAGGGCCATTGCCATAATGAGGAGACACTGGAGATCAGAGCCCGTCAAGCTCCACCCAAAGCGCAGCTCACATCAAAGCTTTCTACAGACGCACCCCACACACATACTTAACAATGCTCAGCCGAAGCTCCCACTGTCCGGATGGGAGATATGCTGAGACCAAATTCTGCATACTGCCTAGTTCCCTTTTTTTTTTTTATCATTCTTCATTTATTCTCTATCTCTGCTATAGCTCTTTCCTCCTCCAACTCTATGAGGGTCCTGACTGGCTGTGCATGGGTAATGGTGAACGGAGAAATCAATTTCTAAGCATTTTATCAGCATGATTGCTATATGTACACAATTGGCAAGGCATCAATATCCACAACAAAAGCAGTGACAAGTAAAGAAAAGAAAAAAGGATTAATTATAACAAAAAATTAAAAAGATGTAAAAAATAATAACAATATTATACAAAACAAAATATTTAAAAAAAGATCATGTAAATATTTTTTTGTTATATAAAAACAGTGACAAGTAAATAAAAGAAAAAGAAAAAAGTATTAAATGATAAAAAAAAAAAAAATAAATAAAATTATCTTAATAATAATAATAATAATAATAATAATAATATACAAAACAAAAATATATAAATCAATTCATAAAATGAATGTAAATAAAATGAAAATTAATAAATAAATAAAATGATAACATTTATATTATTATATAAATACATACAGTGGTGGTCAGAATTATTGGCACCCCTGGTAAATATGATCAAATATGGCTGTAAAAAATAAATCTGCATTGTTCATCCTTTTGATCTTTTATTCAAAAAATTCACAAAAACCTAAACTTTCATTGAAGTAAAAGAATTGAAAGTAGGGGGTAAATCACATTATGAAATGAATGCTTTTCTCCAAAACACATTGGCCACAATTATTGGCACCCCTAGAATTTTTTATGAGTAAAATATCTCTGAAGTATATTCCCATTAATATTTACATTTTTTAGCACACCAGGGTGACTAGGAACATGAAATTGTCCAGCTATGATGTTTTGTTCCACAGGAGTATAAATATAAGGAAACACAAAGGCCAAATTCCCTTAATCATTCATCACAATGAGTAAAGCCAAAGAATATAGTTCTGATGTGCAGCAAAAGATTGTTGAGCTTCACAAAATAGAAAGTGGCTGTAGGAAAATAGCTAAAGCATTGAAAATTCCCATTTCCACCATCAGGGCAATAATTAAGAAGTTCCAATCAACTAAAAATGTTACAAATCTGCCTGAAAGAGGACGTGTGTCTATATTGTCTTAATGCACGGCGAGGAGGAGAGTTTGAGTGGACAAAGACTCTCCAAGGATCACAGATGGAGAGTCGCAGCGATTAGTTGAGTCTTAGGGTCAGAAAGCCTAAAAAAATAAAAATAAAAAAAAATCAAACAACCCCTACATCACCTCATGTTGTTTGGGAGGGATTCAAGAAAAATCCTTCTTGCTCATCCAGAAACAAACTCCAGCATATTCAGTTGTCAGACACGACTGGAAATTCAAAAGGGACCTGGTTCTATGATCAGATGAAACTATAAAAAGAGCTTTTTGGCAGAAAATCCACCAGATGGGTTTGGTGCAAACAGGGATAAAAAGTACCCCATGCCCACGGTTAAAAATACTGCTGGATCTTTAATGTTGTGGGCCTATTTTTTTGCTGGAGGTCCTGGACATCTTGTTCAGATACATGGTATAATGGATTCTAGCAAATACCAACAGATAAAAAATCAAAACCTGACGGCCTCTGCTAGAAATCTTATAATGAGCCGTGGTTGGATCTTTCATCAGGACAACGATCCAAAACAAACATCAAAATCAACACACAAATGTGTCACTGAACACAAAATGAAGCTTCTGCCATGACCATCCCAGTCCCCTGACCTGAACCCTATAGAAACTGAGTGGGGTGAACTGAAGAGAAGAAGCACCAACATGGATCTGGGAATCTGAAGGATCTGGAGAGATTCTGTATGGAGGAATGGTCTCTGATCTCTTGTCAGGTGTTCTCCAAACTCATCAGGCGTTATAGAAGAAGACTCAGAGCTGTTATCTTGGCAAAAGGAGGTTGCAAAAAGTCAATAATTGTGGCCAACGTGTTTTGGAGAAAAGCATTTATTTCATAATGTGATTTACCCCCCACTTTCAATTCTTTTACTTCAATGAAAGTTTAGATTTTTGTGAATTTTTTGAATAAAAGATCAAAAGGATAAACAATGCAGATTTATTTTTTACAGCCATATTTGATCATATTTACCAGGGGTGCCAATAATTCTGACCACCACTGTATACGTATATACATGTGATACTTAGCTGCTCTACCAGGAGGATCCAGCAAATACAAAAACACACTACACTTACGTCTGAATATATCCTTGAAGGGCATAGGGAAAACTGCTCTTTTCACTGCACTATATAGAGATAATCTGACTTTCATAAAGCAAAGCTCCCTTCTCGGGGTGATGTAATAATTACCAGAGCTTTTAGTGATTTTAATCCCATCTGAATTGGCCATGTCAGTAATTTTCCTCGATTTTTTACAGACAGTGCATTTCAGATTACAATGTCTTTTCCTTTAAAATGTTTTGGAAAAATAACAACAAAACAGTCCTGTGAGAACTGAAATCCTGGTAAAAAGCTATGAATTTATGCTCATGTCTAGCCTTTAACTTGTACATCAGGTTCTCCAAGTGGCTCAAGTAAACTTTAGTCAATGAGAAGATTTGCTTTAAAAAAATGTGTTTTTGTGTGGTCACTCTTTATATTGTAAAGATGTTGCATGTAGGTGTCATGACCTTGATCATAGTACAGTTCATTTAAGTTACTGAACTAGAATTTCTTAGAGTTCTTTAGTACATATTAGATGAAAAGAGAGGGAAAGGACTATGTGATGCCTTTGGGATAATTTATATGTAGTAGTAAATGGGATTTATATGAGTTTTGGATGATTTGTATGGGGTAGTAAAACAGAAAAGTACATTTAGAGTGATTTTAAGACTAGAGCTGAGAGAAGACATGAAGTTAAAAGGAGGAAGTTAGTAAGGGATTGGGAGTGAAAATTAAAATATGTCCTGAAAACCAATCCTGCATCTATACAGATGCAAAAATGTGTCATGGTATCAATTTCACAACCATCAGCATTTAATACTGGTTATATTACTGCAGCATTTTATATACAAAGTGATTAGCCAATCATAACATGCATCATTATTCATGACATATTAAAGGTGCAGAAGCAAAAACAACCTGTTTAATTCTAACATCATGACACGGAGATGTGATGTGATAAGATTCCAGCGACAAGCAAATTGTTTGTCCACACCAGACATGACAGGGCTACAAGATGTGACAAAATCAATCACAAATCACAGCCAATCAGAAGAGTGTGTGGGCAGACTCTCTCTCACACACAATGGAAGGGATAATTATAGAATAGAATCCCCTGGCGTTTGTTGCCTTTGCAGCTAGTTAGGACAAAAAAAAAAAAAAAGTTAGACAGAAAGTAAAAAATGGCCTACAGGACGGCCAAGGGCTCTGCACCCTCCTACCTCCCCTCTCTCTTACAAGTTTAGGTGCTCTCACTTACGTTCTGTAAGTGAGCGGAGCCTTGGGTACCATCACAAAAAGGCACAAAATCACTCTCAAGAACATTTTCGTTCACGAAAATCCTGTCTTCCATGAGCCTTTAACTGCAGCCTGCTGAATTAAAAAAATAATCTACTTTACTATTCCTTCACCTATGCTCTCACTATTCCTAAATCCCTCCCTATTCTACCCTTCACTATCCTGAACGATAATATCCTGAAACTTTGTATTAATAGAATTTCTCGCGTTTATTGCCTCTTTAGATGAACCAATCGCTTTGGATAAAAGCGTCTACTAAATGAATAAATGTAAAAGTAAATAAATGTAAAATTTCCCAACAGTTTTAGTTTCTGGAAACTTTAACATTATAAGAGAACTGTACTTAATTGTATAAAGTAGCTCCTCCACACTTCTTTTGATTCATCCCTCCAATCTATACAGCCACGACTAAATCCACAAAGAGAAGCAAAGACACATAAAGAAAGACTCCCCTGTGGTCTACAGTCAAACAGTCTTTATCTGTCCTCTGAAAGTCCATGTTCACACAACCCCCTCACTTTAATTACCAAAACACTCACTGAATACAAACATATTGGCTTTAATGTCAGTTGCTAAAAGGTGACGAGTCTTGCGTGCCTCTTCGGCTTCTTTTCAAGTCAGCATAGTTACTGGCTCTGATGACCTCTGCACTTTTTCAGACTCTCATCTCTTTGTCTGTTTTTCTCTCGCTCTTCATTTTCTCAGGGGCAGAACACAGCATCTGCAGTGTTAAAAATTGAGCCTGTGTTGAGCAATTAGCCATAAAACAAGGTCAGAGGATGATTCGTAGGCCAGATGATGGACCAGGTAAAAGCTCACTCCAGGGGGACCATGGGAAAAATGTCATGGTTGCGATTTCAAAAGTGCTCTCATTCACTTCTCTCATTGGCTATTGTGAAAGAACTGACGTAATCATCCCGATTTAAAATCTTAAATATCAAACATGTTTGATAAAATCAGGGCGGCCCCGATGTGTCCATGAGCAGATCGGGAGGTTAAAGATTTGATCTGTAAACGCCTCACATTACCAGATAATCTGGGCCGAACATCAGAACCGAACCAATGTCATGGACAAAGATTTTTTCTCAGATTGTCGGGAGGGACAAATCTGGCATAAATCGGCCTAAAACTCCTGTAGTCTGAGCCCAGCTTTAGGGGTAAAAAGAAGTTAGAAATACCTTTGCAGTGATATACTGTTAGTGAACATCCTGACGCCGCCCACACTGCTGGGTGTGGCGTTTAGATGAATATGTAAATATGTGATGAGCGCTTTCCTCTGAATAACAAGATAAACACAACAAAAATGACAGCAGTGAAAAAACAGCAGTTAAGAAAGCATCTGATCATACCGATGTGCATTTGTTTGCACGAGCTCTGCAATTGGGCACTCCAGTCAAGTCACGTTTATTTATATACCACTTTGTACAATAGACCGTTTTAAAGCAAGCCGATTTACAGTATACAGTAAACACGAAAAAAACAGCATCATTGTAGGTTTTAATTAGAAGTACAACTTCAAATTCTACTATAAACACACAGCGTGTTCATGTTTTTTACTTGCGTCTGACCTCGACGGACTGAACAGAAGAAATTAACTGGAAAAGATTTCCACGTCAAAGAAGGCGGAGTCTCAGAACACACCTACCTATTACATAATCGTCGTGGACCAATTGCAATTGGACCAGCTTTTCTAGAAAGTTTGCGTTGGCAAACTGTTTTGAACTAAACAAACTTCCTTATTTTGTATGAAATGACGTCACACCAGTTCGTTCTTCAATTTCGCTTGAAGTATTTAAGAGCCTTTAAGAGACCTGACATCACACGGTGTGTTTCTACTCTCACAAATACCTCTCATTCGTTTACCTCCTACAGTACTAGGGTTTTGATCATTCAGCATTCGCAAGCCCACTCCTTCATATTTCATCACATCCATGTTATTGCTCTCCCCAGGCGGGCTCACACACTGACACAAATTGCGTACATTACAGAGGAATGTTATGGCTTCTGTGACAGTTTTATTGCCACTCGGATGAAGACATAAACGGGTAATTCATGATTTCTATCAGAGATAATGCTGAAGTCCTCAAAATGCTCCTCAACTTCCATTTCTCTAAATTCTGTCAGAAACATGTTTTTATACTGGCACCAAACTGTATAGTATGTGAGAAATGGGTACTTTGGAAATAAAAATATCACTGAGAAGCTCTTTAAAGTCTTTAAAATGTGAGGAACTTGTGCCTTATGGTGTATATCGACTGGTCTCAAGTTGATTTGCAAGGCTCTTGCCAAACCAGCTGGTGTGGTATGATATCTTTCAAGACAAGGAGCGAATTCATAGTTTAACTCCCAGCGTGTCGGGAAGTGTTGACTTCTCTCCAATGTTCTACGTGGGGTGCAAACTTGACGGAGCTTAGCGACTACTGTTGTCTTCAGCCACTCTGATAAAAACACACATAAGACACAGACGGGCTTAATAAATGAGGTCTTGTGCTGGGAGGATAAATAAACAAATTCAGTTGAAAGGCAAACATAATCGAATTCAAATAGCTGCGTGTGCATTAAAACAACCGGCTGTGAGTGTGTATCAGTGTTGGGGAGAAACTAAACTAAAATTAGTGATGCTACCAGCTACATTCATCAGGAGCATGACAGTGTTTGGTTTCTTAAAAATGTAGCTTATCCTGTAGCAAGCTAACCTTTCCAGCAAAAAGCGCTACAAAATGCTACGTTTTGAGTGGGGCGTGAGTGTGTAGCCAAAGAAACAACAACCATAAGAAAAAACATTTCTAAATGTTCTAAATTAGCTTCCCCAAAACTGATGTGTACAATATGAAGGGAGTGTGAGATAAGTCCAGGGCCTGTTTGTCACTGTATGGCAAATACAGCTTTACAATAGGTGTGTTTACATGCACCCTCATACTGCGATTATAATGGGATTTTTGGCAATATTGCGATTAAACTTTATCTCATGTACTTTTGTATATTTAACAAAATAGGCAAGGACCCTTCTAATGTGCTTTATCCAGAATTCAAACCACTATCTGGTCGACGTTTTCTTACCCCAAGGTTTAACCGCTAATATGAAAATTATTTTGTTCCTTTGGCCACAAGGCTGTTAAACTCTAGCGCAAAGTACACGACTGTGTGATTGTTATTGATGTGGGTATTTTGTTATGCAGCTTTACCTGTATTGCCCAAAACAAATATCCCTTAAAGGGACAAGTAAAGTATAAAGTAGTAAAGTAAACGCAATACTTCGATCAAACTAATGCGATTAAGCTCATAACCGTAGTAACAATATTCGCATTAAACTATGTGGTGTACGCCGATTTTAATCGCAATAAGCAGGCATGTAAACACCTTAATCGCATTATTACCGTTCTGACCAAAGTGCGCATGTGCTCGGTTCTACGCAGATGCCGACACAACTTCATGAAGGAACTCCGTGACATTATTCTGAAGTGTTCTCTTCTCCAAATCGCTAAACTCTGTCAACACAACTCGCTACGCAGTCTCTGCTCCGTATCTTCATCCATACGGCGTGAAGAACGCAACAGCAGCGTAGCCAAACCCCGCATTGTGATGTTCATCACAGCGCTGAATAATATCCAGTACGTCCATAAAAATGTATTTTGAATTTGATGCTAGTAGATTAAAACAATGGCCTGTAACATGCATACTGTATGCCTATCTGAGTGTGGTATAACCATACTTATTAGCGAATAATCAGAATAATTAAAATTACATATAAACTGGAGTGAAGAGTTCTGCTTGTGTCATGTAAACATTTTACTGTGATTAGAACCTTACTCTGATTATTAGAAATAAACGCATTATTGGTGCACATGTAAACGTAGTCAATAATCAAACATAGTATGCTTTCTACAAACCTTTCAATCAGCTGTAATCAATGTACTCTACACACAGCTTTACAGTCAAACAAATTGAAGTGATAATTGAAGTGAATCAATTCTTTCAGACAAATTCAATTTGTTCATTTAAATCAGTGTTTCTCAACTGGTGGGTCGCAAATCTGTTTTGGGTGGGTCGCAAATCTGTTTTGAGTGGGTCGCAGTGTGTGTAGTCAAAGAAACAACAACAACCATAACAAAAAATGTTTCTAAATGTTCTAAATTGGCTTCCCCAAAACTGATGTGTACAATATGAAGGGAGTGTGAGATAAGTCCAGGGCCTGCCGCTGAGGGGACAATCAAAGCTGGACAAATGCGAGGCGGGAGACGCGGCCTGCACACGGCAGGAGAAAAATCCAACAGTTGAAGCCTCTCCTTCAGGGAAGAGGAGCTATTCCTCCCTGCTGGCAGGCCTCCGCTGCAGGTGGTATAATCTCAGGCCTTGATTAACTACTTCTATTACCAAACTTAATTACTAAATCGTCAAGAGTGGCCTGCGCTGGCGTGAGCAGACCAACCCCCCGCAGCAAGAGAGACAAACAAATAAACAGCAGCGCGGCTCTGACAGACAGTTTCTGACTGCTATTAGCTCAGGCTAATTAATAGCCCACGATGCTATCGATGGGGGAAATAAAGACAATTGACAATCGCCTCTTGCAAACCCAGGGAGAAAGATGCAGGGCTGAGACCTGCTGGGCAAATGGGATGGAAGAGTGTGTGTGTTTTTGCATAAAAAATATGTGGGTTGCTGCTTCAACAGTGCAAACATGCATTTGCTGCATCGCTGCTCTAAGGGCACACAGGCTGGCGGGGTGCCCAAACAAACCAGCCACCTTTCTCATGGATCCTGAAGGGCATTTCCGCTCGGCTTGCCCCCTGGGACACAGCGGCTACACTATCTAGTGTATGGAGCACGGCAAAGTCAATGAGATCATGCCACATCATCTCTGTAGCTCACAAGAGAGAAAAAAAAACTCCATACCGTGTCCTTGGCCAGAGCCCATTTTAGACTGAAAAGGTGTCCCATCATAATTCTGTCCGTCCCATTCTCTACAACATCTTCATCCCAGAACTGGCTGAATTAAATCGTCCATTTAGTGAAAACATCGCAGGCCAATGGAGGACACCATCTGCCCACTGTTGCAAAGCACTGACTCCTTGTTACCTTGGTTGATATCGCTCATTACCCAGTCTAATAAAAAGATAAACAGGGTGTCCTGAATTAAAGCACATTCTCTTGAAAATATTTACTAGTCTAAACATTCTTTTCATCACTCGTTTAGAGGAGAGAAGAAACGCGTGGGTGAGAATGCCAGTCAGAGGCTGCAAAGCTGAGCGCTGTGTGGTGTGGACATGTTTAATGGGGTCTCTTTATGGAGATGACTGGTGGAGCTTATGGCAGAGCAGTGGGAGAGAACATGCCCTATCAGACAGGGAAAGCCACAGGGAACGTCAGGCCTGCTGAAACCAGGAACACAGCGAGGCTGAGGTGACCTTTTTAATGGCGCACATCTTCTGGCTTTCAATGATTTGCTGAGTGGGCTAACTATTTTAGACAGCACTAAGACAAATGTTCAAATCACTGCTCCCAAAAGCTACTAATAAACCATATGCATCGTATACGTAGGTGGAAGATAGGCCCATAATTTCAGTAACTAGCTCACAATAGGGATGTGTCAATTACTGTCTAAAACATGAAAAAAACATGTCTAGCTCTTGAGCAGGAGTTTATTTCTTTGTGTGTGTTATAATGAGAGGAATTTGTTATTTTGTTTTGTTCAGCAGTTGTTGTGGTTGGTATCGGTGGCAGAAAACAAGAAGCAATCCCATAGGAAAGAAAAATCCAAAGTGAGATCTCTTTAACATCTCAAATGTTTCTCTTAGAGAAAAATTAGGTTAGTTTAAGATCAAATGGAGACTTTTGCTTGAGTCTCCTGTTTCTCACACTTGTCTCCTGAGACAAAAACTCTAACACTCTCACAATGTTCTCCTTTAAAGTTTTAGAAGAGATCTCAACAACATCATACACTGTGCTCAGATTTTACTCCTTAGCTAGAGAGACTGGATTGCTCATATTTGTCTCCTTTAAAGATTCAGAAGAGATCTCAACAACAACACACACTGTGCTCAGACTTTTCTCCTAAACTAAAGACTCCAATGGTCTCACACTTGTCTTCTCTGAAGTTTCATAAGAGATTTCAACAGCATCACACACTGTGCTCAGACTTTTCTCCTTAGCTAGAGTCTCTGGAACTCTCGCTTTTGTCTCCTCTAAAGTTTCATAAAAGATCTCAATAACATCACACATTGTGCTCAGATTTTTTTCCTTAGCTAAAGACTCTGGTGCTCTCACATTTGTCAAACAAATGATGTGCCCTATGCACATAAATTGTACAGCTTTCTTATTGTATCAACAATTAAGAGTAACGTTAACTTTAATTTTACGTTAATTTTCACTCTTAATATAGGCTTAAACCCTGAAATTATGGACTATTTGTTTGTTTGTTTCTTATTGGTGCACACTTTGTAAAGTTGTTGAGATCTCATCTAAACTTTAAGAGGAGACAAATGTGAGAGCTTCAGAGTCTTTAGCTAAGGAGAAAAGTCTGAGCAAAGTATGCGATGTTACTGAGGTCTCTTCTAAAACTTTAGAGGAGACAAGTGTTAGACCATTGAAGTCTTTAGTTTAAGGAGAAAAATCTGAGCACAGTGTGTGATGTTGTTAAGATCTCTTATGAAACTTCAGAGAAGATAAATGTGAGAGCTCCAGTGTTTCTAGCTGAGGAGAAAAGTCTGAGCACAGTGTGTGATGTTATTGAGATCTCTTATGAAACTTCAGAGAAGACAAGTGTGAGAGCTCCAGTGTTTCTACCTGAGGAGAAAAGTCTGAGCACAGTGTGTGATGTTGTTGAGATCTCTCATGAAACTTCAGAGAAGACAAGTGTGAGAGCCCCAGTGTTTCTAGCTGAGGAGAAAGGTCTGAGCACAGCGTGTGATGTTATTGAGATCTCTTCTAAAACTTTAAAGGAGACAAATGTGAGAATGTTAGAGAATGTTATGTCTCAGGAGACAAGTTTGAGAAACGGGAGACTCAAGAAAAGTCTCCATTTGATGTTAATGTAACCTCATTTATGTCTCGCAGAAACATTTGAATTGTTAAAGGGTTTTTTTTCTTCCCTGTGGGTAGCTTTTATGTCATTCATCCACACCATTTCAATCAAGTACAATACATGCATTGTTTTGTTGCACAATGAACAAAACAATCATAACCTATGTTTACATGCATGCAAAATGGGTTGTACAAGACAAACTTTGCAATGTTAAACGAAGAACAAAAAGGTTATGCAGCAACCATGAAGCACTGGTACACTATAGTATTAAATTTGTTATAAAGAAAGAATTTATCTAGACTAAACATTGTACACTTGTCTAATCCCTTGTTTGGAATAAGCACTGCATATTCAATGCAGGGCATTAAAGATACATTTAAATGAGTAACCCTTGATATTCTGAAACGCATAATGCTTTCAGTAGTTCAAAGTTTCAGTTTTCACAATATTAGTAAAAATTTTAAATGTAACATGTTTCTCCTAAAATAAAATGTAAGACATCTGGGGTTGGTTGCAAAAACTTCTTAGACTAGTCTTAAAAGTTAGTCATGAATTATTTTTTCCCCCAAACCTGGTAATAACTTATTTAAGTCAGTTACATAAAAAGGTAGATCTGTTTAATTTTAATTGGGAAAGGTAAGACTGATTACCCTTTGGTTAACTACTACTTAGTCAAAGTAGTTCTTAAGTTACAGTTCTTAAGTTCTTAAGTTATGCAACTATGCTAAGTTTATGCAACTGGCACCAGAAGGCAAAGCTAATACCTAAATGAGACCTATAAGAGATAATCAGGCCTTAGTGTCCTGAGCTTAGGGAAAGCTCTGTCAGAGCCATAGCCTTGTGGACAGCACATCAACATTGAGGCACAGCAGCACCTCAGACAGCATGAGTTCGAGTCCCAGCTATAAGTACTTTCCTGCTCCTGTTCCCTTCTTGCCTCTCCCATTGTTTCTGGTTTCTCATCCTATGGTCCTGTTCATTAAAGGTGAAAAACCCAAATGTCATAAAAAACAAAACAAAACCCTTTGAAAGAGATTACAGTAAGACAATAAAGAGATCTCCCATGTTTCTCATTTTGGACTCCTTTCTCTCAGATATTTCTCATATCTACTTTTATTTCTCCTAAGGAATTTGAAGAGAAACATCTGAGACACTGTTGATTCTACAATGAGAGATAAATAAGAATCACAACTAAGTCTCATGAGCTTAGAAAGAGCAACCTCTGAGCAATAAAATATTCCTATAATGGAGTCTTGAAAGAGATGGCAGCAAGACGATAAAGAGATGTTCTATATTTCTTCCACCACATTCTCAGTTTTAACTCCTTTTCTCTCAAATATTTCTCATGTCTCAGTTGCGTCTACTCTTATTTCTCCTAAGGAATTTTAGGAGAAACATCTGAAACTCTGTTGATACTGAAATGAGAGATATATGAGAATCACAACTAAGTCTCATGAGCTTAGGAAAAGCAACCACTGAGCAATACATTTTTCCTATGGGATGTTCTCTCCAGCACATACTTTTCCAAACTGTCAGACACTTCACTATCCGTTCCAGCAAAACCTAAAAGGAAAATGCAAATAAATGAATTCCCTCTTTTTTTTTTTTTTTTTTTTTGCAATTCCCACTGCAATTTTGATGAAATAAAATAAAATAAAATAAATAGATTAGAACATATATCCTCTCATACTCAAAGCAAAATTAGCGGACCAACAAGTCATGCTTGGTTTCATTCACTGTCCTCTAAAACCCAAGATGGAAAAAGCTAAATTTGAGCACTTGAATTAGCTATCAAGTATGATCGCTCCCTCAAATTACTGTGTAACAAGTTAATTAATTTGTAGAAAAACATGCAGTCATTGTGCTATTTAAAGGCCCTACCTGGGCCTTCCCAGGTGCCTCAGTAGAATCGGGCTCTACGGCAAAGGGATGTTACACCTGCCCATTTCCAGTCTGACAGAGGAGTACAAGTACGTCAAAGTCAGACTGGAGATGATGCTGCTGGATTCAAGTGATCCATTTGTATCCCAAACTGCCCTAATTCTGGCCACCGGGAGGAAGTGGACCCCATTGGCTGCTACTGAGCAGGCAAAGGCAGCACTCAGACACAAGGACATCGTGGGCCGAGTGCAGGAGGGGAGGAGTGGTCTTGGCCTTGGGGCCAATACATCATTGCGTGGAGCGTCATTGCGTGGAGCAAGGCCTCTACATCTCAGGGACGCAAGCTGGTGGTCCAGGAGGTACGTCGGGAGGAGGAAGCAGGAAGGTGCGCCCAAGCTGTGGGGCAGGCAAAGCAAGGGCAGTGGATGGCATGGAAAGGAGTGGAGAAGAGGAAAATCTCCTGGAATGAGTTGTGGGAGATGGAGGCATTCAGGGCAAGTTTTACCATCAGGGCTGCCTACGATGTCCTGCCTTCCCCCGCAAACCCAAGCCAGTGGTATGCCAAAGACCCCACGTGCCCTCTATGTCCAAGTCCAGCAACACTGAAGCATATCTTAGTGGGATGCAAGACCAGCCTCACCCAAGGCCGTTATACCTGGCGGCACAACCAGGTGCTAAAGTGTCTTGCAGCAGTGCTGGAAAGTCGACGGACAAGTGTGAATGCACTTCCTCTACCGTCATCCCGGTGGCAGCCGACAACATTTGTTCAGGAGGGCGATGGTCAAGCCAGCCTCACCATCACAAGACCAGACACTGGGCAGCTGGGCAGAGCATGGGACTGGAAGCTGCTGGCAGACTTGGAAAAGAAACTCTGCTTCCCAGCTGAGATTGCAGTTACCAACCAGTGACTAGACCTTGTTCTGTGGTCAGCCTCACTCAAGCTTGTCTACATCATCGAGCTCACTGTGCCCTGGGAGGGTGCAGTGGAGGGTGCAGTGAAGGCTGAGGTACGCTGAACTTGCAGCTGATGCGCAACAACAAGGCTGGAAAGCGAACGTACGCCCAGTGGAAGTAGGCTGCAGACGGTTCGTAGCCACCTCAACATCCAGGCTACTCAAGGAGATGGGAGTGCAAGGGAAGGCCCATCAGCAGGCATTCAAAGACCTCTCCATGGCTGCTGAAAAGGGGAGCCAGTGGCTGTGGATGAAAAGAAAGGACTCCATCTGGGCCTTCAAGTGAGTTGATGATCTGTGCCTCAAGTATGCATTTATTGAGGGATATCAACATCTAGTCCTATACAACAGACCTGATCATCTGGTGAACAAGTGACTGCTGTGAAAGGCCAGCTGACAACAAGGGAAAGACCTTGCGACAGTGTAGGATTGAAAATAATCAAAGATATTTGATATTTGAAACTGAACAAAGACATTTGCTTCACTGTTTTCAACCCCCATCTTTCTTATCAGAAGGGCCATTTGGAATTCCTAAAGACAAAGAGATGCTGAAGGCCTGTAGGCCAAATGTGTGTCACACCTTTAGTACAGTGGGGGAAGTTTGGTCTGATTGGTCAGTTTGAATGTCTCACATTAGGGTTTCGGTCACATGGTCAAGGAAGAGATAAAAAGAAGATTGTAACTTTCTCTGGCTTCTTTTATTCTGTCTCTCTTGATTCTCTGGCTCTCTCTCTTCTTGGGGGCCTTCTCTTTGGCTCTTCACGTCTTTGCTCTCTTTGTCTCTTTCTCTCTCTCTCCCTCTCTCTCTCTTTCTATCCCTCAGGTAACATTCTATTCATGCTGGGTACGGTTAATGGTATAAGTTTTTATCATCTTATACATCTATTTTGAAACTATTTTAAGTGTAACCATAACCAGATTTTGTCATTAAATCCTTTCAATTACAAATGATGTGCTAACTAGTTTTGATTTGGTATTGACATTGAAGTGCTACCTATTGCAATACAATATAGTCACATTCTAGCAACGCTCTCCCACATATTTTGCTATTGTAACTGCGCTTATTTCCGTCGTTGGTATAAGTTGCAGTGGGTGGTAAAGACGAGAAATGTACAGTTTTCTATCCTCTTGCTGATAACGTTTCTTTAGTCATTCGGCAACCCTGCAGCCTGAACCACTGTAGGCGACCCACCCTTACAGATGGTGCCGAATTCCCTTGCAGTGAATTTTCTGAAATTTATTTTGATCGGTCATCAGAATGAAGACATTTCTTATGAATGGAATAAAGCTGACCTTCTGACCACGGAATGGGTAAGTCTGTTTTCATTGTTCAATGGTATGATAGGAAAAGTCTCCATTTGAATGAATTGCAAGAAAAAGAACATAGAAGGTTTTAAATAGCTTCAATAGTCCCATTACTGTACAATCCGAGAATATTCAGATTATCTCCTCAGGGATGGAAGGGAAAATTTCTGATAACAGTGACGTATTGTTTGCTTTATGGAGTGAAAAAGTTGAGCCTACCTTGTCCAAACTCAAGAAAGAGTATATTGGAATTAAAAGTTCAGATGATGAAATGCTTAAATGGTGGGACATAATTGGCAAACACCAAAAGAAATCAAAACATGGTGAAATAATTGAGGCTTTAAACTTCATAAGTTGTAAAAGGCTACATAATGTGACACCATTTCTATTATCAAGTCTAGATGCTAAATGTAAAGAAGTGCATTCTAAAAATGCAGAGGCACAAAAGTCTGAGGCAAAGATTCAAGATCTTCAAACACAGCTAGATAAATTACTAGCTGAGCAGTTAGCCCTGACTGAAAAGTGTAAAAATCACAAGGAGACCATTGCAGATCTCAAGGCTAAGCTAAATGCTAAAAAGTTCCTGTCTCCCAAAACGCTTAACAGCGATGGGACTAAAAAACATGTTCACTTCTTAGAGGAGGTGACTTGCTCTAATGAATCTGAAATGTTTAGTTCAGAAAATGCATGTGCAACTCAAGAAAGTGTGCCTATTTCAGTTCTTAAGGTGATGCAGCACCGTAATAGCGCAGAGTCATGTACCAGAACACATGGTGTACAAGCATTAGAGAGTCATGAATATCCTCAAACTCCAGGAGAACATAGCAGACAACCCAATGGCAAAGAGAACAGGTTTTGCAGTTCCTGTCAGAAAATAGGCCATTCAGAGAAAAAAATGCTGGTCACTGGGTAGGGGTCGACCTCCACCTTATTTTCAGAAAAATAGGAAATTACTTTCTAAGGGCAAAGATCAGCGGTCATTTGCAGGTAAAACTCTCAGTGAGTTAACTGCATTGTTCATGCAAGGCCTTCAGCTATTAACCTCACTTGCTAGTGGGCTAGCAGCCTCATAGAAATGAGTTTAATAGTTAAACATCCAAATTGCAATGATCCTGTTTGTATTTTCAAATTTGTAATTGTACTAAACACATTGTGCGCATTGAACACACATTATAGTTGTCTGTGCTACTAGATACACATAGACTAGTTTAGTTTATTCTTTAAAACACATGATTGCTTTACTGTAAGTGTTGTATGAAACACTTAGGATAAAGGTTGTAGATGCTATGCATTCTAGGCCATGTATCTTGTGTAAACTGGAATAACTTTAATACTTGAATTGTATAGCAATTTCAAGTTGCATGTGTGTCTATGCTGAATTTGTTTGTCTCCTAAGTGGAACACTCTGCTATTTCCCATACAGCTGCAGTAAAACCATGTACAGGAGCACAGAATTGCCATGTGGCTACAGTGTAATTTACAATTGCATTAACCATGAAAATGCTTTCATCACAGCAGGATTCAGTAACTCTGACCTTTGCACTTTATCATGCTCCTTAACAAAAACACTGGTGTGGGAAGATTTTGAGCCAGACCATGCTGGCTCCCTGTTACAACAGGACCAAAATTTGCATCACAATTGTAAACCCTCCTTACCATGTTTGGGGCATGATTTGCACATAGCCACAGCTAAATGCAGCCACATAGATTTGATCTTCACACACAAAGTAAAATCTACATCTACATCAGCCTCACAAAAAATCTTTACATCTAGACTGTATTACAGCTGTGAATTTCTTCCAGTTATTGTTTGTTTTGTATTTCTTTAGAATTACTAAATCAGTTAGTTACTATTTTTCTCACCAAGTTAAATATCAAAAGAGTATTTCTCATTCTTACCTAAGCACAAAAATGTGTATTATCATTGTATTGAAATAATGCATTTGATTTTGAACTTATTTGATTTCTGATTCTTTGTATTTTGTCCATTTTACTTTCAATTGAATCTCTGTATTTGGTTACACTGAATATTTTGCTGATACTCTTCATGAAAAGGGGGGTTTAAAACCAACAATGATTGTTGTTTTTTTATAATGCAATTTATTTTTAATGTTTCCAGAAACAATGTTAGAGCTTGTGAGATCTTCTTTTATTCTCAACATTGACCACTTTATTAAGTACATCGATTTAAGGGCTTATTGCCAGAGACTATTTTAATCTGACCACATCAAACATCTGACCAATGACAAATATCATGTATGCTTTTGCTCTTTGTTGTGCTATATGTTATTTTAATCACAGGATCCCTGCTGCACAAGTTCACATCCTGTGTCCTCAGAAAGAGGGACAAGCGTTTTCTTCAGTGACTGTTCTCGAGGTGTGAAGTATTCAATGGATGTTTTGCATATCAAGGATTGGTGCAACACCATTCGATGGAGCCTTCTCATGCAGGGCTGAAATGAGAACAAAGACTGAAGACTGACCAGCTGCTATTGCAACAAGTCTGGACGAGAAGTCTGAAGATGACATCTACACACAACAGAAAGCATGTCTTTGTGGACTGTGCCACCTTTGGACTCAATGATTGTGGCCAACAGTGCCAAGGGGGGATTTTGTAGGATTGAAAATAATCAAAGATATTTGATATTTGAAATTGAACAAAGACATTTGCTTCACTGTTTTCAACCCCCATTTTTCTTATCAGAAGGGCCATTTGGAATTCCTAAAGACAAAGAGATGCTGAAGGCCTGTAGGCCAAATGTGTGTCACACCTTTAGTACAGTGGGGGAAGTTTGGTCTGATTGGTCAGTTTGAATGTCTCACATTAGGGTTTCGGTCACATGGTCAAGGAAGAGATAAAAAGAAGATTGTAACTTGCTCTGGCTTCTTTTATTCTCTGTCTCTCTTGATTCTCTGGCTCTCTCTCTTCTTGGGGGCCTTCTCTTTGGCTCTTCACGTCTTTGCTCTCTTTGTCTCTTTCTCTCTCTCTCCCTCTCTCTCTCTTTCTATCCCTCAGGTAACATTCTATTCATGCTGGGTACGGTTAATGGTATAAGTTTTTATCATCTCATACATCTATTTTGAAACTATTTTAAGTGTAACCATAACCAGATTTTGTCATTAAATCCTTTCAATTACAAATGATGTGCTAACTAGTTTTGATTTGGTATTGACATTGAAGTGCTACCTATTGCAATACAATATAGTCACATTCTAGCAACGCTCTCCCACATATTTTGCTATTGTAACTGCGCTTATTTCCGTCGTTGGTATAAGTTGCAGTGGGTGGTAAAGACGAGAAATGTACAGTTTTCTATCCTCTTGCTGATAACGTCTCTTTAGTCATTCGGCAACTCTGCAGCCTGAACCACTCTAGGCGACCCACCCTTACAACAGCATGGAAAGGCAGCTGGCAGGAGGGAACAGACCCCAACGGGGCCGCCATGGGTTAGCTACCCGTGGCGGCGGGAACCAGCACGTGTGGTGTATGGGTCCCACCCACATATAGCTACGAAAAGTCCTAAGGAAAAAACACCCCCTGAGCCAGCGAGAGCGGGGGCGGAAGATGGCTCGTCGGTAGATAACCCGTTAACGAACACAGGAACGGAACAGACTATGAGATTGATGATCATCTTACATGAGGCTCCGACAGCTGCAGCAGGACGTAAGCTCCAGCACTGCATTTGTGGTTGGACAAAGGTTACTTCCACCCAAGGCCTGAAGATACACCAGGGCAAGGAAGGGTGCCTAAGGATGGGTCAACAGGGAAGTCGCATTGACAGCTACTTCCTGAGAAGCAGGCCGAGTCAGTCAACAGAAGTTCAGCAGCAGGACACACACCACAGTCTGCAGGACATCAACATCCCTGCCCCAGAGGAGGAAGAACAAGGCACAGGAGAGCAACCTGAACCCAACCCATCACAACTAACAGCAGAGAAGAAGATCCAGGGGAGAAGGCCATTAGTCAAGTGGCCAAAGGCCTGCGACAAGACGCTGTGGAAGGAGGCCAACACTGATCTCTGCAACATGCTAGAAGGGATCAGAGGTACAACCATGAAGAAGTTGGAAAGAATGGGTGATCTTGTCTATGCCTACGGGGTGGAACGGTTCGGAGTGGTCGAAGGCAAACGAGCTACTCCGTTAATCCCCACCAAATCCAGAAGGCAGATAGAAATAGGCCGCCTAGTCAAGGAGAGGAGGCAGCTGAAGAAGCAATGGAGGAAAGCACAGATGACCGACACCAGGAAGAAGTTACACTCCCACCTGACATGCCACCAGTCAATCCACCAGAGCACGAACTGGATATTAGTCCACCCAGGTGGAGTGAGGTAGAACAAACTGTGCGTAGAGCAAGGGCCGTATCATCTCCAGGTCCCAACGTAGTTCCATACAGGCTCTACAAAAACGCACCAGATGTCCTGCGATTCTTCTGGAAGCTGATGAGAGTTGTGTGGCAAAAGAAGGAGATACCAACGTCCTGGCGGAGAGCCGGAGGGATCCTAATCCCCAAGGAAAAGGACTCATCAGAGATCAGGCAATTCCGCCAGATCAGCCTCCTAAACGTCGAGGGAAAAATCTTCTTCAGTGTGGTCGCTCACAGGTTGGCAGGATACCTGCAAAGGAACAATCTGATTGACACGTCAATCCAGAAAGCAGGCATCTCAGGCTTCTCCGGTTGTGTAGAACACGCTAGTGTCATCTGGCATCAGATCCAGGTCGCCAAAAAGGAGAGAACAGATCTTCATGTGGTGTTCCTCGATCTTGCGAATGCCTTTGGCTCAGTCCCTCACAACCTCTTGTGGACAGCCTTTGACTACTTCAGGGTCCCAGCAGCTCTCACAACCCTTGTCAAGGCCTACTTCAAGGATGTCCAACTCTGCTTGACAACAGCAGAGTATACAACAGCATGGCAACACCTGGAAGTGGGAATAATGGCTGGCTGCACCATCTCCCCGTTGGCCTTCACCCTGGCCATGGAGGTCATCATCCGGGCCTG